>CM060691.1:174627303-175833553 GCA_030686995.1 Artemisia argyi
AGATGTATTGCTATTCGTTTACTAAATTAAACTCAATTCCTAGTAATTCTCACGAATATTTAGCTTCTTATAAGATTATGATTCTATGTATGTTATGGAAATCATAATTTATGGGTTCTTGTAATTAAACCCAATTATTTTTGGGGTTGTGGTTTTAGCTTAATTTAGTTTTTGTTTGTAAAGAAAGCTTGAATTTGGTACAAAAGTTTTCACCTTTACTAGAAAATGATTTGATTGATTGATGTTCTTGTTTAGAATTCTTCCCTTAAATCTTTCTTGATTGTTCTTGTTAGTAGGAACATGATAAATTGCACATGAGTGAAATAAAGTGTCAACCACTTAAACAACTCATTATATAGTAAGGTTGCAAACTTTTTTGGCTATGTGAGAATAGAACTTTCTAGCTAGGTGCAACTTTGTAAATGCATGTTAAAGTTTTTGAATAAACTTTTATCAATCTTGTGGCACAAAATGTTTGGGGTAGTTAGATAAAAAGATTTATGAGTTCGCTTTCACCTCATTTCATTTATGGGTTTGTCAAAAATGCAATCTTTTTGGTATAAAAAGGAGGCAACTTTGGGAAACTATATTCCCAAAACCTTGTTTCAAGGTCTAATTAGTAAATTCATTTTCGCGATGTAGGTGATTACAAAAACTGGCAAACTGAGTACCCTTTTATTCGACCATCAAGCACATTCTCCTCACCATCACCACCATCATCATCGTCATCCAACGGGGTACAAACGGGGTATGACTACATTGTTGTAGGAGGTGGCACAGCAGGGTGCCCATTGGCAGCCACATTGTCCCAAGAATACAAAGTGTTGTTACTTGAAAGAGGTGGTGTCCCTTTTACTAATAGAAATGTGTCACTTTTGGCAAATTTCCATCTTACCCTTGCAGACCTTTCGGATACTTCTGCTTCTCAATACTTTGTGTCAAATGATGGTGTCTACAATTCAAGAGCTCGGGTTTTGGGTGGTGGTACTTCTATTAATGCCGGATTCTACACTCGAGCAAGCCCAAGGTATAAACTCTCTTAAGCTCCGATCCTTTGCCATTTATTTAGTCAATTGTTATGTCAACTTTCTTTGGTGCCAAATCTTAATTGCTACTTGATCATAGTCAACAATCGTTTTCAAACTGTATACTACCCGAAAGCGGAAGTGTTGATTTCTACATTAGCACATAAACGGTAACATGTTCGAATAAAAGGCCAAGTAGAAGAATTTAGCATGGACATGTTGCACAAGGTGCACACATTGCAAGCTGGCATGCCAAAAATAACTCTTGCCGTAAAAATTGCAATAAATTTTTGTGTCGTTTGTCATAAAACATTATGAAAACTCTCGTGTTATAGTACTTTTTCATGTTCGAGCCATTAAAGACTTTATCATGAACAAATAAAAATATGGCACGTCGCAAACATGAAACTTTGATGGTATTTCATGATGACGAAAACTCTAAATTCCTTACATTTCGTATTATTTCCATAAATGTTATTGTATGCATATGGATATAACATACTTACATGAATTGTAAATTAAGAGGGTACATTTTTTGGTTTGTAACATAACTTTATGGATCACCAGGTCTTAACTATTTCACCCTCCATGCATTTATATATATACTGGCTTGTACCAATCGCATTAGTTTTCAATGTTTCAGAATTTACTCTTATCAGTATTAATATCACTGATTTACTATTTACTGTTCACCTATTAATCTATCACCAGTCTAGTACCACATTACAAAATCTGTCTTGGAAATAATACTTTTGAGTATAAGAGATTAAGAGCCTTTGTAGTTTGTAATAATTTGAATTTTAGTATTATTTAAAAAAGACTTCAAAATATGCTTCTGGACTCTTAATATATTAGCTTCATTATAAAACATTTGCATAACCTAAAGTTTATATCAACTCTTACGGTAAACATAAGAGTTGATATAAACTTTCGGAGTAAGTTTTAATCAATAATGCGTGCGATTTATAAATTTAAAAAAAAAATGTAGTCACCCATCAGCAAAATACAAAAATTCATGGACACCAAGTATTGGAGTCACAAGGTTTTTCATCATTGGGAAATTGGGAATTCCTTTATAATCCTTTAAATGCATGAATATATAGATAGAACAAGGGATTGGTGTCCAAGTCATTTTCCTAATCCAAGAGTAACATAAATAGTCATTATGGACCACCCTCTTTCTTTTAGGTGAATTGACTTTAAGACATACAAGTTCAAATTATATATGTGCATTATTGATTTGCTTTTAAGAAAACTATAGTTAGCATATGGTGTTATATGACATATCCAAGTATTTTAGTCGAAACTTAAAAGAAACTTAAATTGTAACGTATAGCTACATGTTTACTTTAAGTAAAATCAATATCAAATATCATCATGAAAATTTCGGGTCGAATAGCTAATGTAATTACTTATTTTGTTTTCATTTAGTAGAACAAAATGGTATGTTATATATGACAATTAGTAGATTTGGAAAATGATGTCTAGGCCCTTAAATGTCTCTCTCAACCTTGATTTGTTTAGGGCCCGTTTGGTATAGGTGAATGGGAATAGAGGAATGAGTTTGAATCCGATTGAAGCCGTTTGGTTAGTAGGACCAGGTATCAAATATAGATATGAAATATCAATATCCGCCATACTCCATACCAGTCAACATAGCCTCCTATAGCCAGGTTTCCAAACTTTTTCATAAATTATTTGTTTCTTTTTATTATCACCAACAACAAAAAAAAAAAAAAAAAAAAAAAAAAAAAAAACAGTTGATCACATCATAGGTTTTTGCCTCATCCCGTCATTCATTTGCATTACCAGTGTTGTTGGCTTGCCTCCAACTCTCACCATGTAGCGGATCTTGATTATGCGACGTTGTCAAGCTGCTCAACCCCCACCGTCTCTTTAATGTTACTAGATCTGCTCGCGTTACCATTTCTTTTGTTTCCTTACCATCGTTGGATGTGCTTCGTCTTTGTGAAGATGATATATTTATGTGAACTGAATACAGGAGAAGCATCTTTGGAGAATCAAGACAAACATATTTACAATCTTCTTATGGTATATTTAAAATGAACCAAAAGTTGCAGGTGTAATTTTTTTATTTTTTTGTTGTAATTTTGACTTTTGAGTGAAGAGAAAATGCTTTTTGAAGTACTAGTTGCAGGTTGGAGAAGAAGCTAGAGTACTTTTATATTTATAATATTAGTTTGATGGACCCACTTAAATAGTGATACCGATACCCAAAAAATTTTACCAAACAAAAGTAACAAAATACATATACCGAATCACATAGTACCCTTTAATGAAATCCATACCGATAGTGATTCCAATTAGCAAACCAAACGCACCCTTAGTTTACTTAATATGTCTTGATGTTTAATTTAATTCCAGATGTTATAGTTTTTAGGCTAGTGAATATGACCTCAAAATCAAAGATGGGGCTTTTTGAAATCAAAACAAAAACTATTCAACATGTCACATTTTTTGTGTCAAAATAAATGCTAGGTGTGGTGACCTCGCCTACCTTATTTATTGTGAGAAGTGAGTGGTATAGTAGGTTGGTGATCAAAAGACAAATGAAACATTAAGAGTAGCATGTGAGACAATGGGTTACACATTTATTTTGGACCCATTTGTATGCACTTGGTTAAATACAATATACTCCGGAACGAAATCAGGACACAATTCGACTATGTGCATTTATGAAAAATTATACAAAACGAGAAATACAAAATTTTTAAACCATGTGCATTTAGTAAAAATCCTATATCATGGTTCCGTCCCGGTATATACTAAGAAGTTATTTAATTAACTTAAGGTTTACATGATTAATTATTTGGTTTGTTTGTTTGGTTTTTGCAGCTATGTTACGAGAGTGGGATGGGATGCAAAGTTGGTAAACGAATCATACCCATGGGTCGAGAAGCAAGTTGTGCACGAACCCATCTTCGAACCATGGCAAAGAGCAGTTCGTGATGGTCTTTTGGATGTTGGTGTTTCACCCGATAATGGGTTCACATATGACCATATATACGGTACAAAAGTTGGTGGGACTATTTTTGATAGATTTGGCCGTCGACACACTGCTGCTGAGTTACTAGCGTCCGCAAACCCTAAGAACATCGACGTGTTGATTCATGCTCGAGCTCAAAAGATTGTTTTTGACACAACTGGTATGCTAACTTAGCTCGTGTTGAAGCTCATTTACAAACAATCATTGTTATAAAGAAAAATAAAGTGTAATGGTCTAAAAATTTTAAATGCAGGGAAAAAGCCAAGGGCGGTAGGAGTGGTTTTTAAAGACGAAAATGGGGTTGAACACGAGGCGTTTATATCTAAGAGGCAGGGAAGTGAGGTTATCGTAACGTGTGGAGCTATTGGTAGCCCACAACTACTATTGCTAAGCGGGATAGGACCAAAAGCTGATCTAGAGAAACTAAACATTCCAGTGGTACACGATAACGAACTGGTTGGGAAAAATATGCAAGATAATCCCATGAACGCGATTTTTGTTCCTTTTAAAAATCCAGTTAAACAATCACTTATTGAAACCGTCGGGATCACAAAATTGGGCGTGTACATTGAAGCTAGCAGTGGTTATGGTCAGACTAAGGACAATATCAGTTGCCACCATGGTATCGTTTCAGCTGAGGTTAGTGTGAAAAGAAAGGCTTCTAGCAACATATACTATATATTTTTTTCGTGGCGATTTCTGACTATGCATTATTTGTAACAGATTGGACAACTTTCAACGATTCCTCCAAAACAAAGAACACACGAAGCGATTGCAGCATACAAAAGAATTAAGAAGGATATCCCATATGAAGCATTTCACGGCGGTTTTATCTTGTCAAAGATTGCTTACCCAAAGTCTAAGGGGGAGCTCAAACTAATAGACACCAATGCCGACAACAATCCATCTGTCATATTCAACTATTTTAGTCACAAGGAAGATTTAAAGAGGTGTGTTCACGGTGTCCGAATGATGGAGAAACTCATAAGGACAAAACCTTTCCTCAATTTCACTCAGTGTGACCTCAAGACCGTCGACAAACTACTCAACATGAGTGTCACTGCCAATGTTAATTTAATACCTAGACACACAAACGACACAAAAAACCTTGCGCAGTTTTGTAAAGACACCGTGATCACCATCTGGCACTATCATGGAGGGTGCCATGTGGGCCAGGTGGTGAACACGGATTATGAGGTTATGGGTGTGCACAGACTTCGAGTCATTGACGGGTCCACTTTTGACGAATCCCCGGGCACTAATCCTCAAGCTACAGTTATGATGTTGGGCAGGTATTGTACATGATTTGTTCTTTTGAGTATTTGCAGAAGTAATAAAAACATCTAGTTATAATGTGCGCGGAAAATGTGTATAACAAGTTGATATGGTGCAATGCAGGTACATGGGAGTGAAGATCTTGCGAGAAAGATTAGGAAAAGCAAAAGGACCGCAAAGATAAAGCAGACTCGTGTGTGCTACTTGACGATCGTACGTGTGATGGTGATTTTGAGTATTTTTTTGTTGAGACGAACTAATTAAGGTAGAAATTCTTCTAGCAATTCTTAGCGAGCGTGTAAAGAACTTAAAGCTTGCCCTACAAAGGGACTGGGAACTTTTAAGACCAAAAATTCTCGATTCCTATTGTATTCTAAGTGTTCTTAGTGTTTGGATTGTGTAAGTTTGTCGTGTTTGGTTCAATCTAATTTTATTTATTTCTTTCTCCAGGAAATGTTAATTGTCTGTACATATGGATACAATATGAATGAATTGCCTGTGCAAACTAGGAAACAGGAACTAAAACAAGACATTTGAGACTACTTTCTCAAGAACTAAAAATGTACCATACATGCTTAGTTAGACCAAACAAAAACTGTCAACATCGCAAAAAAAAAAAAAAAAAAAAAAAAGAGTAAACACAGAAACGAGAGATCGAAGATTGGCTGGAGCTATATAGACAAATCATCGACTTTGCCAACTCCTGTCGGAAGGTCACACGGCAACCAAAGATCGCGTGTGTCCTTAGGGAAGAGGGCACCCAGTATGGGGCCAGGTTTCTCCGTAGATTTAAACCTAATGGAGAAAGAAGAAGAAAAAAAAAAAAAAAAAAAAAAAAAAAAACATAGTAGGGATCACAATGAGTTATGCTCTTTAGTTGTAACACCACAAGCTCGCTTGTACCTTAGCTAACATGAATTTGTACTTGTAGCAAGCGTAGGTATGGCCCTAACTTGATAGTTAATTTGGTAAGTTGTTGCAACTCACTAGTCAAGTTAAATAATGGTTGAAAATGTGTATCTCGTTAATCAAATGGCCCCTACATTATGGTCGAGACCAGGTTCCAATCGATCCTCACTCCCTGCAAAAAGACTGGAGGTCTTCTGGAAGCAGCCTCTTCGAGTAGGGGTAAGGTTATTTACATCTCACCTCCTCTATACCTCATGGAAGACGGGATTGGATAACATTTAGTTTTACTAGGTTGTAGTCGAGTCAAGCTTTGTTGAGCAACTCGACACGAGCTAGCTTGTTCGTGACGAGCTTTATCAAGCACAAAGCCCGAGCCTGGGCCTAAAAAACGAGCTTGAAATTTCGAGCTTATAAAAGATCGGCTAGAGTAATTATCGAGATTTCAAGCTATACAGAATGCTTTTATGTGTGTATCATTTATTTTTAAGGTCTTACATGTTAATTCACATAAGTATTAATACTTATTTATGAATTTAAGATTAATTTCATAAAATATAGTAACGTATTTTATAAAATTTTCTATTTTGATGATTAATATTTTTTATCCACGTTAGTTATTATACTTTCATGTGTAAGTCATAAACTCATAATGGTTATTATATTCAGAATTTTTCAACCGGTAGTCGTGCTAAACTTTCAAAAGTCTAAGATTTCATATGTTATACTCAAATATTACAGTAAAAAGTTTTGATATTTAATTTAACCGGTGTGTTAAGAAAATGAGGCAAAAATAAGAAATCAAGATAATCAAAGATTTTCCTATTCTCCTAACATGTCACTAAAATTGGCGAGCATTTAAGTATACCTTATGTTTTGTTAGAAAATTTCTCCTGTTATGCCGATTATTCGTTTTAAAAATCGAGAAAATAAAAACCATTATTACTTACACATGAAAGTATAAGACCAAAATTAATCAAAAAAGAGTTTAATTAATAAACTGGATAATTACATAAAGTACGTTGCTATTTTATGACATTAACCTACAAATTTATCAAAACTTTTAAAGCTGAGGTTGAGCCGAATCCAGATATTTCTTGAGCTGAGCTCGAGCTTCACTAAAAGCTCGCTAAGCTATCACGCCATCTCGAATTGAACATAATATTGTTTAGTCGAGTCAAGCATTGTTGGCGTTCGCCTCGTTTGCGCTCCTAATCAGTACACCTAAGTTTTACTACTCCTAATCAGTACACCTAATTAGTACACCTAAGTAGGTCCGATTAATGAACACTAGCTTCGTCTTTTTTCAGTTTGATGTCAAGAAAAATTAAGTAAATCAATACACTAGGCTGCTAGCTTGAACTAATGGCTGCTTATTAAATTCAAGTACTGTGCAAGGACCAGAGTAATCTAGGTCTAATGTAAGCATTTAGTCAAGTCTAGACTCGTGACTGATCAAAATAATGTTATGGTCTTATTTTCTAGACACCAATAACTACTATCCCTTGTTAAAAGATTAATATTGTTATGCATGGTTTTACGTTTTACACTCTTAAACATATTTATGTTAAACAAGAACAACACTTAAAAGGAAAGGTGATCATGAGCTAGTAGTCTACTCGGAGTATTTTGGCCCTGTAAAAGTATTTGGGTATTACCTAGCTAATGGTCTAAATGAGACAAGCCGCTGTTACGCTACTCGTGGTCGACTTGATAAGAGCTTCAAATGTTCCGAGTCTAAACAAGCCTCAGCTCGAGCCAAAGTGTTTAACAAGCCTATCTCGAGTTTGTATAACAAACCGAGCTCGAACCGAACATGAGCTTGTAGAATATGTCACGAGCCAAAACTCAAGCTAAAATCACAAGACACAAAACTAGTCGAGCATAAGCTTGAACTTATTTTGAACAAGCTAAGCTCAAGCTGTAAGAACGGTGGCAATGGCAGCGGCATGGACCAACAGCATGGCCATACCGCCGGTGAACACCGCCGCAACCTCGGCGGTGTGGCCAGCGGCATGGGTTGAACGGCAAAAAATGACTCGGAGGTATGGAGTGGTGTGAGCAAAATATAGACGTTGGGAGCATTAATATTCGACCGTTGGGATTAAAAAAAGAAAGAAAAGAGTTTGCTGGGTGGGTACTGTGTGTGTTTGCAGGTGGCGGCAGCAATTGAAGAAGATGACCTATATATATTTTTCTTTTTTTTTTCCTTTTGGGTTATAGTTAAGTGTGGTATGGATTGGGCTCATGGGCTGGACTATTGGACCAAACAACAATTTTAACATTTTTTCTTTTTTTGTTTATAAATTTTAGTTTTGTATTTTTTTTTAATAAAAATGTTTTTTTTATATTAATTTAATTAATAAAATATTAGTTAAGGTTTTTATTGAATGAAATATTAGTTAAGGGGTAAAAAAATAAAAAATAAAATAAAATTAGTTGGGATGTATGAAAAAGGCATGGTTGCCACTAAAAAAGGGTTGAGAGGTATGAAAAAAGTATGAATGAGGTGGAATGATATTATTGGTGGATTTGTGAGGTATGGATGATTTCAGAAGCATGACTGCCACCCTCCTAGTAGGCTTGAATGTGTGTACATTAATGTCGTACTACTAGTCTCAAACTAAACGTTTACCTTTTTATTTAGGTTTGTCCCAAACTAAATGTCACTTTCAAATTTTAATCAATTAACATATTTTTCCAATTGTCAAAAATGAAAATTTATTTATGCACATTGTAATAGCCCAACTTTGTTACACTGTGTTTAAATTAAAAGTTTATACTACGTATTTAATATGAAATGGAAGAGTACAAACTTAAAGAAAAGTTCAAATAATTTGTCAAAAGATCATTTAAAAAAAACATAAACTCTAAGAGTACACAGTGTCATAAGCACGTATGGCACCAGTACTCGGTGTTATGGCTTGAGGAAGAACCGAAGAAGACAAAGGTTTCTTTTTTGCTTTCTCTTTTTTTATTTATTTTGCTTTTTATTTTAATTTTTTAAACATGAGTATTTCACACTTAACCCTTATAATTTGAAAAGTTTGTGTAGTTAGACTAAATTACAGATGAAAATGCAAATTTGAAACAATCCATATGTAATTCTTATTTTTTTATGTGATGTATTTTAATTTTAATAAATGAAAACTAGTTTATTTAAAGAAATGAAAAAGAAATTAAAATAGGGGTTCCCATATAAGTGCTTTTGTTTGAATTATGGGGGAGAGTGATTTGATTATGCGAGTTAAAAGTTATGTACTTATGTTGAAGTAGAAAAACTAATGTGATATAATGTGGCACCAAAATTTTGGGCCCGTTTGGTTGGGGTGTATGGCTATTAATTTATGAATTTGAAAGTAACTAATGTTATTTGGTTGATTATGAGGCCCACCACAATAGATTAGGTATACTCAAATGTGAGTTTCCTCATATCTTATGTGTGTAGGTGGTTTTATCATACACTTCATTACCATTCCACCCTATACAAACACCCATACCCATTGTGATTCATAGCACCAAACCAAAGACACCCTTAGTTTGACTTGAGAGGTGTTCTAATAATTATGTTTTTTGTTAAAGAGGTTTGCTAAAATCACAAAATGTTAAAAAATAAAAATAAAAAATAAAAAAACCTTCACAGAGCTTGTATCTGACGCTGGGCTTGTAGAGACTTATAAAGGCTTGAAGTTTTAAAAAGAGCTAGTTTATAAAATAAACTAATTTATAATTTGTTTGTCACACATGCTTATTGAAGATTTTATAGTCATAAGCCTCAATAAGCCAAGCTAATTGAAACGGGCTACCGGGGGATTATAGTTAGTCAAATTTCTTAAATACCCTTCAAAATAAAGATTATTATTTAAAAGCCGAAAATATATCCGAATCTAATTTGATGTATTTTTATGCGATTTTACATTAATAAAATTCATCTCCAACTAATTTACCAAACAATTTTATAAAAATATAAGCTTTAGCTAACGACTTATAATATAAAGCTCGAGCCCCAACTTCAAATCCACCCCATTTCGCCAAACATAACCTAAATGAAACAAACTTTATTAGAAAGAATGTAGAGCAGGGTTGAGCATAATACATCGTAGACTGGACTAAACCGAGAAACAAGACCGAACATATTTTATTCCGGTTATGGTCATACGAACAAATTGAACCATGTTAGGACTGAACATTTCGGTTCGATCCTCGGTCTGGTCAGATTTTCGGACCGGTTTAGGGATTTTTTTTTTCTTTTTTTTTTTTTTTTAGTGGGTGAGCCCCTTTCTGTTAATGAGTCTTAATGAGGAGGAGCACCTTTTGCTTCCTCTTCTCGTATAGACCATTTAACAGAAAAAGAAGCATATTATATGTGTGACCCCACTACTATCTCCCTATTAAGACTTATCTTTACTACATATAATGGAGAAATGGTCCAAGGTGAAAGTGGAAAAGTCAAGATTGTGAAAAGTTGAAATGTTGAAAAGTTAATTTCGGTAAGTATGACTTATTGTTTATCTATACTACCACGAGTTAATGTTGAAAGTTGAATTAATACATGAACTAATAATTAATATACGAATTATATATGGAAATACGAAACTACCAATGCAAATTCTATATGTATTAATGATTTGATAAAAAATGAATTTGCCTATGCGAATGCCAATGCAAATTCTATGTGTGGTAATGATTTGATAAAAAACGAAACTGCCTATGCCAATGCAAATTCTATGCTTTTTAAAATTAATATTTTCCACAACATTAAGGTAGTCTAAATTTATTAAGGAAATGTGTAACGAAAATTTATTAATTACTATTATTAAGGCAGTCTAAAAGACTATAAATTGACCAAATTTACAACGACACTAACATATTAACATAGTAATCTATACTACATATAATGGAAAAATCGTCAATCTTGAAAAAATTGTCAATCTTGAAAAAATGGTCAATCTTGAAAAGTGAAAATCTTGAAAAATCTTATTAAAGGAAATTATGAAATATAATTAATACTCTTATTAAAATATCTCATTACTTAAAAGTACAATGATTTATTCACATTGTACAACCAATTAAAAACATATCTACCAAATTAAATACAACCAATTAATACAAATCACAAACCGGGTTGACCCGTGACGTTTCAAACCAGACGGGTTGAACCGGTTTAATTTGACCCGTTTTCGACCCAACCTAGCAAGTTGACCCAGTTTAAATTGACCAATTTTTCGACCGGAACGGTTCACCCGGTTGAACCACCCGGGTCGAACCGGGTTTCAAGACATTATGTTTAATTTCTAAATATTCAAACTTTTATTATTTTTCATTTATAACCTATAAAATTTTTTTGATGAATAAACTATTTGTCGCTATAAACAATGTATGGTCAAATCTTGAAAGTGAAATCTTGAAAGTTAAAGGTGAGAGAAATGCATAGTATAATTAATACTCTTATTAAACACCTCATAACTTTAAAGTACAATAATTTATTCACATTGTACAACTAATTAAAAGTATATATATCAAATTAAAAACAACCAATTAAAACACCCTTTACTAAAAAGTACAATAAAATTTTCATAATGTACAATTTAAACAAGCTACAACATAATCTAAATATAAAATAATTAACACACTAACTAATGTTATTTTACACATTATACAAATTAATCACACAAAGCTTCATACAAGCTAACAAGTTGATGGTACATATAGTTTTGAAAACTGGACCGGACCAACGGGTTCAACCGGGAACCGGTGTCGCCACCGGCTCGTCTAACTAATAAAACCCATATGAAAACATATATTTCAAAATGAAACTATTAATACACATCGAAAACCGGGTTGACGTGGGACGCTTCAAACTCGGCGGGTTGACCCGGTTTAATTTGACCTGTTTTCGACCCAACCCGTCGGGTTCACTCGATTTAAATCGACCCATTTTTCGTCCAGAACGGGTCGAACTGAGTTTCAAAACATTATGTTTAATCTCTAAATCTTCAAACTTTTATTATTTTTCGTTTATAACCCATAAACTTTTTTTTATCACTAAACGATCTGTGACTATAAAATCTCGTTGCTATGCACGAGTACTCGTCTAGTTAATATAAAAAAGAAACACCCTTTCTAACTAACCCCAACGAAGAGTAAGCGTATGGATCATGGGTCTGGGCGACCCGATATTTGACCCGAGTATAAATATTGATAAACCCTACTTGTTCAAACCCAACACCTCTGTTCTCATTTCCATTTCCACAATATGTATCGAATCGCAGCAGCAGCATTAACTTCATCAATCAGGTATCATTACATCACATTTATTTTTTATTTTATATGTAAAAAATTAAAATAAAGCTGATTATTAATTATTTATAATTGTTTTGTAGGTCATCTACTTCAAGAAAATTATTATCAGTAAGTAGCTTCACATTAGTTTGGTTATTTAGGGGGTGTTTTGTTTCAGCTTATATAGCTGGCTTATGGCTTATTTGGTTTTCGGCTTATGCAGCATTTCTTTTTCCCATGGGTTGATTTATCACTAATAAGGGTGTGTTTGTTAAGCTTATATAGCTGGCTTATGGCTTATTTGGTTTTGGGCTTATGTTTCATAAGCTCATTTTTTGTGGCTTATTTTGAAGCTTTTTTATATAAGCTTATCATGACATGATAAGCTTATAGAAGCCGGAAAGTTTCAAAATAAGCCACAAAAATTGAGCTTATGAAACATAAGCCGAAAACTAAATAAGCCATACGCTAGCTATATAAGCTTAAACAAACACACCCTTATTAGTGATAAATCAACCCATGAGAGAAAGAAATGCTACATAAGTAAGACAGTAAGTAATGATCAAATTACTAATCTAGCACTACGGGGGCGAGCATTATTGAGTATAGTTACAGAAACGGATCACAAACCTATGTATGTTGCTGTTCTATAACATTACTAATAAGCCACATAAAGTGAGCTTATCATACGTAAGACCAAAACCAAATAAGCCATAAGCTGACTATATAAGCCAAAACAAACATCCCCTTACGTCTACTTTTTATGAGCTGATGTTAAATTCTTACATTTTTTGTTTGATTTTATGTACCAAAATAGATCATACTATCACTTCTTTTGTCACTTAGTGTACTAATGTATGGAAATTATATTCAGTGTTTAAAAGTAATGTGTTACATTTCGGTCGTAAATTTGTTAAAGGCAAGTCTATGTCAAAAGTGGGATGTTTAGGGGGTGCCTGTGTCGTGTAGGCCAGCATCACAGTATTTGTTATTCCACTATAGGTTTTGATCATGGTGTTATCTTATTAAATTGACTGATATTGATTCTGTTGCAATAATAGTTTGGATTGTCGCCCTTTATCACTATGTAACGTTTTTGTTACGAATTCAAAACTGTTGGAAAGTTTTATTAAAAGGTTTGGTGAAAGTTGATTTGTATAAAAACGATGGAATATCACATGAACATTCTAGTATAGGAAATACGAAACTTGTCCGTCTCGCTTTGATCCAAAACATAACTTTTAATTGGCTGTTTTCTTGTTAAATCTAATTTATATTTTGGGAGTTACTAGATCTCACCTGCTATTTCTAAGTGCGTCTCTTGTTTTGTATATCGTTTCTTGCAAAGAGAACAATTACTATACTGTTCAACTGACGAAGTTTTTGAAATGATTGGAAATATTGGAAGGCGTCTGGTAGGGTTATTTGGAGCAGAAACTATGTTGCGAAGGATATCGAGTTTGGAACTAAGGCTCGTGCTGAAATGTTGCTTGGTGTGAACCAGCTTGCTGAAGCTGTAAAGGTCACAATGGGACCAAAGGTGCGTTTTTTTAGTCTTTAGACTTTGTACTTATTTGCAAATATCTGTATTGAACTAATAATAACCCGTCTTTTTTATGTTGCATCAGGGGCGTAATGTGATTATTGAGCAAAGTCATGGAAGTCCGAAAGTAACAAAAGATGGTGTTACCGTAGCAAAAAGCATCAACTTTGAGGAAAAGGCTAAAAACGTCGGTGCTAATTTGGTGAAGCAAGTTGCGAGTGCAACCAATTCTGTTGCGGGTGATGGTAAATAGTTTATGCATATCATTATACAAGTATAGGGAAACTTTCAGAATAAAATCAGAAGTTTTAGTCAAATATGTTGTTTTTATATGTATTGTGTAGAGGCGGCAATGTTCAGCCCATTAGTTTATGAATGGCTTGATTCGGGTTATGCTTATTCTCTAACGGAGTAACGGGTCAAAGTAAAATGAAGAATTTTTGGCCAAATAAGGAAAGCGGGTCAAATAGGATGAAAGTCTCCTAAGTTGCTTTTATTCAAGTATATTAAATTGTCATTGTAAGGAAAATAGTTTTCAGTATTCAATTTAATGTAAAACATTTTAGTATATAATAACGTTTCCAATTATATGGAGAAAAAGATCTTCGGGTTAACAGTTGAACAGACTTGTTATGGCACATGTACATGAAGTTATTTGTTTGACTTGACCCCGTCTTGATCCGTTACCCGCTGCACCCATGAATTGTCTCGTGAAGTGAATACATATTTGAATTAGTTTTTATTATTATGTATTGACATTATGGTACGCGTTATTACAGGTACAACTTGTGCCACTGTTTTAACTCAAGCAATATTCACAGAAGGTTGTAAGTCGGTAGCTGCAGGTGTAAACGTTATGGATCTACGAAGTGGTATCACTATGGCTGTAAATGCCGTCATAGCTGAATTGAAGAGTCAAGCAGTAATGATAAGTACACCGGAAGAAATTACACAGGTTTTATACTTTCCTTCACATGTATTATGCTTTAGAAGCATCTGGTCAGTTTTGAGTTTTTTCGACAATGGTTCTTTAAATATTATTTTTAGGATACTTGTTGAGGTGGCAAAATGTTCGGGTTAGGTCGATTCAACAAAGGGTCAAAATGGGTCTGGTCAAATGGGTTGTGTCAACATAGAATTGTAAGTTTACGTAGAAAAACTTTAATTACCAAACTAGCCCACCGTCGTAATGTTAACTACAAGGTCGCTCCAGTATCAAGTTTGGACGTGCGTTTTTACCTGATATGCTATTACATGTTTGAGATGTTTTTTCCACATAAACTAAATTGGAGTTCACCTTGTATGTTATGAGAATCAAAACCCTCTCTGTTATTCTTTTAATTTTTGGGATCGAGATTGAATTTAACATAATTTTTATTTTTGAGTGGCTCGTGTATAACACACATGAATATCTACTAAAAGAACAAGCTTGCCACGGCTGTGCGTTTCTTAATCTTGAACATCTTGTCACCGTCAATGTTTTGAACTTTGGGTTCTTGAACCTCTTGAACTTCTTGGTTCTTTTTTAAAGAAATCGCTTGTTTCGTCAATAACCAAATGAGGTATCCATTTGTTTTCCTTGTGATGTTGACTTGTCTTATAGTGTTTAGCTTGCCTATACAAGTGTGACAACTACGTAACAACCTTCTTTTTAGTATCATTTCTCCAAGTAGAAACATGTGATAGTCTTGTAAAGGTCGTAGAAACCTTGTCTATACATACTTCTGGTTGTTCAATCATTGGGGATTTCTTGTCTCAAATCTCACGTCTTTCACATGAGATTTTTGATGTTTTCATTTGGCTTTGTATCAATTATACTTGAATAAATGTTGTTCTCGAAAGTTATGTCACACGAGCTTGTGTGTGGAGAAAAACAAATATCTCATCGGAAATAATGGAATACCTCTTAACTGTTGAATAAACGATAATAGTTTGAACAATGTATGTGTTGGGCATATAGCCACTGGGAAGTGAAGTATATTCTTGTGATCTTGTCCCATGGACCATGTGACCTGTATTTTCTCTTGTGCTTTTATACGTTAATCCATTTTGAACTATAAGAAATCTTAACACGACCCAGTCAAATCCAATAAAATAAAACATATATTTAATTTGACCCATATTTTAAACATTTTGTCTAAATTCTTTCCCTCTTACTTGGATTAGGTAGCCACTATCTCTGCCAATGGAGAACGTGATATTGGTGAACTGATTGCAAGAGCTATGGAGAAAGTTGGAAAAGAAGGCGTAATTACAGTTGCTGTAAGCACATTTTTGTAATTTCAGTCCCTGATCATTAGTTATTTATCACTGATTGTTTATTTAAAAAACAATTGATTTAATAATGTTGCAGGACGGCAATACATTGGATAATGAACTAGAAGTTGTTGAGGGGATGAAGCTAGGCCGAGGTTACATCTCTCCTTATTTTGTGACCGACGCAAAGACACAAAAATGTGTATGTATAACCTCGCACTGCTTGGTATCTGGTTGGAGTAGATATTTCATACAGTACTTGTATTTATCGATGCTGAAAGTAGCCGTTTTGTAATCTGTAACAAATGCATTCCTTTGAGTTAAAAAAATAAGGGCACCTGAAAGTGCACACTTACAAAGACTCTTTCATTAGCTAACATTAGAGGTGCCAAAAATAGTTGTGATGGTCCAAAATTGGTTCGGGTCAAAACAGGTAATTTTCTGTGCAAATCAAAACAGTTAGGGCCAGTTTGGGCTGACCTGCTAACACTTGTAGATGACTTTTGACCCATATCATATTTTAGTTACTTTTTATAGTTGACCAGTTATTAAGCCTATCCAACCCAATCTGACCCGTGTTCATATAAATGAGTTGAAGTTGCTGCTATACCTGTTATTATCTGCTGCCAGTTACTGTTTCTCATATTACGTGAACATGTTCTTTGCATGTAGGCAGGAATTAGAGCATCCATTGATTTTTATTCACGACAAAAAACTTTCAGACATGAACTCCCTTGTCAGAATCTTGGAACTCGCTGTAGAGGTAACCAAGATAGACACCTTATACCACTCTTTAGTCAGTCTTTTGCTGATTGATTAACATCATAGTTATCATTTTCATTATTGCGACAGAAACGTAGACCTCTGCTAATTGTGGCTGAAGATTTGGAAAGTGAGCTGTTGACAATGTTGATCATTAACAAGCGTCAAGCAGGAGTTAAGGTAAGCATCTGAATTTGCTTTAGAACCACCTGTTGATAGCTAATTATGGGCCTGAATGGTACAGTTAGGTAATTATACTTTCTTATATCCTAGATTTGTAATTGTAATTAAAGTTTCATTTTGGTCTAATGCGGGAATTACTTTTCTACACTATAATTACCAAACCAGTCCATTTAAAAAAATATCAATTACAGGCCATGAAAAAGTATGATTACCATATTACTGAATTGCACCATCCCAAAAAGTATGTTGCTGTCTTATGTAATTTTCCCTAGTTTAAGCCCTATTGTTATTGATCTGGTGTAACTTTCATAATAAATACTAATGAGACGTGTGTGATTTGTAATTGTAGGTGTGTGCAATTAAATCTCCTGGATTTGGAGATAATAGGAGAGCGAACTTGGAAGATATTGCGGTGCTTACTGGAGGGGAGGTGAGATAAACATCTATTTCCTAATCGTAACTGTACATTGCAAAATGTGCGGGTCACGCAGGTCTAGTAATGGATCATAATGGGTTTGGGTCAACTTAATGTCCTCTATGCTTAGAAACTCGCTGTGGTAGGATAAGTTTTGACACGTTTTTTTTTTTTTTTTTTTTTTTTTTTTTTGGTAACAAAAAAACCTTACAATTTGGCTTTTTAAAGTGATAACGATCATATACAAATGTTGTGCATATGCATGAGAGTTCGATTTATATACAATGTTAAAATTTTACATAAAGGTTTAGATTGCGGGTTACAAGACAACCCAAACGGGATAAAAAACCATCTTTGCAAAAATGGCGAAAACCGTACAAATGGAAAAGTAAGCTGTCATTTTATGCAAAAACGCCCTTTAAAAGCTGTATGATATATGAGGTTTAATGCCTTAACGCTTTTTTCCAGACTTTCGACTGTTTACTTGTTAGCTCTTTTTGTATGTTACCCATTGGATAAAACAGCAACAGGAACCATTTGTATGTGAATGGGTTGCTGTTATCATCTATAATAGTATAATCGCAACAATGCATGTTTAGCACTTATACTTGTATTACGCAGGTTATTAGTGAGGAACGTGGATTGACCCTTAATGATGTTAGCCTCGACAAACTTGGTACAGCAAAGAAGGTTTGTGTAAATAATTTTTTTTTTTTTTTTTTTTTTTTTTTTTTTAATTTATTTTTTATTAAAGCTTATTTGACCAACCCTTTTGGAACATCATTAACAGTTTTATGTGTACTAGGTTACTGTTTCACTTGATGATACCATAATTCTACATGGTGGTGGTGATAAGAAGCAAATTGAAGAAAGATGCGAGGAATTAAGATCAACTATCGAGAACAGTACCGCAATGTTTGACAAAGAAAAAGCACAAGAAAGGTTGTCAAAGTTGTCAGGAGGCGTAGCAGTTTTTAAGGTATGTATATTTCTTGTAACGGAAAAACCTTCTTTTTCAAGGAATTATATGTCAGTAATTTATTTTTCTTTCAGGTTGGAGGTGCCAGCGAGGCGGAAGTTGGAGAAAGAAAAGATAGAGTTACAGATGCTCTTAATGCTACACGAGCAGCTGTTGAAGAAGGAATAGTTCCAGGTAACTATAACAATTTTGAATCTTCCAAATATTGTTTAGACTAAGTATGGGGTCAATTGGGTCGGGTAACGGGTTGAAACAGGTAAAGTTTTATAATATTTAATTTACTAAATATGGTTAAAAGAAATGGCTCTAACTTTTTACCTCTGATGTAACTTCATATGTAGGTGGTGGGGTTGCCCTTCTATATGCTACTAAGGTTCTTAAAAGCCTTCAAACAGCAAACGAGGACCAAAGACGAGGAGTTGAAATAGTCGAAAATGCCCTTAAGGTTTTCTTTTTGACTTCATTTCATTTTGTTGATTATCATTAAATAATAAGACTATTTCTGTCTATAATGATATAATCATCCATTTTTCTTCTTTGTAGGCGCCTACGTACACGATCGTCTCAAATGCTGGTGGTGATGGTGCGATGGTTCTTGGCAAGTTATTGGAACAAGATGATCTTCACTTTGGATTTGATGCTGCCCAAGGTTTGTAAAACATATGCTTTTATGCAATATGCACAAATCGGGTTGTTTGTTAAGGGTGTGTTTGGATTTGTGTTTCTGAATGTCTTGATACCGAATGCTCTTCGTAAGTTGGTCTCTTGTGTTCAAAACAGGCAAATATGTTAACATGGTGAAGGCTGGAATCATTGATCCTCTGAAAGTTGTGAGAACCGCTTTAGTTGATGCTTCCAGGTATGACTATTTACTAACAAGTCCTTCGTTCCATTAAAAATGAAATACTTACATTTGTTGCAAGTTGTAAACCTAAAATTAGTTTTTTTAGCCATCATCAATGATTATAACGGAAGGGCAATTATATTTGCTAGGTATATTATAAGTGGCAGATGGATGAGTCTGATGGGCTGTGAAACGGGTCAAAACGGGTTCAGTTGACCTGCTAAAACTTTGTTATCGTTTTTAATCTCCCAACTAATTAATATACTAACCCTGATTACATAATTTTTCGTGTTAAAAAAACAAATTTAAGAGGTTGTAAATATTTTTCTGTAATTGGTGGCAAATGGGTTGGTCGGGATGGTAACGAGTTGGAATAAAGTTGGTCAATTTATATAAATGGGTTTTAACTTTTTGGTCTTTTAGTCAATCGATCAAGTGTTGCCATTATGTTGCATCTTTTTATTTGCTAACAAATGTTGTGGTTACTATATGCAGTGTCTCATTATTATTAACAACCACTGAGGTAGCCATTGTGGACCGTAAGGGAGAGGAAAACCCACTTGCAAATCGGATGCCAAACATGGACGATATGGGAATGGGATTCTGATTGCAAGCGAGAAACTCTTTATTTACTAATGCAATCACGTGGGCAATTACGCTTTTGCATATTAAATTGAACATGTACCAAATTTTGATGTTACTATTTGATTATATCATTTGAAACATGCAATTGAGATCGACTGACTAACAATATCTAAGATGATGTGTGTTAACTTATAATTGGATTTACGGAACTATAGTTATGCGTAGATTTTCTTTTGTAAGATCGTGTGACGCTCACACATAACTAATTGCATGTGTTCATACATGCACTTATCACATTTTTGTGTTACGGAGATGTTAGTTTTAACTTGATGTAAATTGCGCTGCTTTTAATTGGCAAAAGAGTTGTATGCGAAACAAACTTTGAAGCTAAAACGATTACAAATGTAAAAGTGTAACTCACTTGCAACCAACTCGAACAAAACCAGAATTTTGAAAATTATTTGATTGATAACTGCAATAATACCCAGAAAAAGGAAAGCTAAAAAATAAAATCATCTTAAAAGTGTCTATCCTCACTGTTTGGTCTTACCTCTCGAATCAGTATCTCTGATTAAAACCGGCTGTTCTGCTAAACTTCATACTCGTATACTAGACTCTTCAAATGTCTATCGCTTATTCTTAATGGTGTTGTTTTCTTTACTGTCTTATGTCACTTCTTGTATATCTATTTATATGCTAACGACAAGAAGCAGGGACATTGTGCTCGAAAACAGGTATAAATCCTTGTTGCTACTGTTAATAAGTGCCACAATTTGTGAGAGTAAACAATGTAGCAGCACTCTTGAGATCATGGTCTTCATTGTGTTGTTGGTATGATGATACATTGTCTTCTTTTGTGAAGAACGTAACGTTTTCTTCCTTCGTCAAGGCTTTGTGATTTCCTTCATTAAATAGTGTCTCGTCACTGTATGCAGAAGCAAATACGATTGTTTAGAATATGATCACTCGTTAAGAAGAATATGAAATAAAACCGGTATAAGGAATACACTAGAAATCTAATTCAAACTTGAGGTTCGTATACTAAGAAGATCACACACCTTGGTTCGTTTATTTCATCAAATTCAAATTTAAACTCGTGTCTATCACCCGCTGGAATCTCATTGATCAGTTTGAAATCCTCACATTCATCTACCGTCGGCTTCCCTTCTAAACAAACTGCAGAAGAGGATGGAGAGTTATTCACCGTGGCCCATGAATTTATCTCCTGAAGTTGCAAAGCATGTTCATCTTGACAATCATCATCCTTTAAATCCTCTTCTCCCAAAATAAATTGATCCTGATCATGCTCATTTTGTGGCATTTGACCAAGGTCGAGATCAAGACCATGATGTTGGTAGTTATCGTTATTGTTATTGTTATTATCAGTATTATCCAATACGGTAGATGGATCATCATACAAATTGGGGTCGTCTATTGCGACCCCATCAATCAAAAGTTGATGATTTTGGTTTTGGTTTTGATTTTGCATGGCATGAGCTCGACAAACAGCGAGCTGATGCAAAACAAACTCTAACTCAGCTCGTGAGAACTCAATTTGACGTTGGAGTTCTCTAATAATCCTATAACACCCGCCAACCGGATCCTGAGCACGAACGTCCGATTGATATATAATCGTCCTCATAGCTTCGTCTTTTTGTGGTGGATCAAGATCACGTATTATTTTCGTAATATTACTAACACCAAATAACTTATGCGCGTTTTGAAATTGCCTTTGCCGGTCATGCGGAAAATAAGGTGCAAGAATACAATCCGGGGCACATTTTCGCCGTTGGTACCGACACGCGGCACACGCTTGTGTGGTAGAATTTGAACGCGTGGTGGTGATAGTGGATGCTGACGATGAAAGGTGGTGGTTGTGGTGGCGATGATTAATGTTTTTGTTATGATTAAAGTTGTTTGTCATTATTGGTTGCCAATATAAGATTATTTTTTAATGTGGGTGCGCTTCCTGAGAAATTGGAATGTTTCCGACAAAGAGACAATTATGGGGGTTTATTTATTTAGGGATGTTTAACACGTGATTAGAGGTTTTATTTTGTGTTTTGGGTTTAAATTTGTAGTATACGTGTGTGGTTGAAATGATTAGTGAAATGTTTGTTCGAAATTGATGGTAACTTCTTTTACTATTTCTTTTGGTATATTCTTTTAGAATCCGCAACTTTTTACATTTAAATCTGTAACACTTTTACTCAATGAATAGACCATATACAAAATGATTATAAAACGTGTAAATAAAAGTCTTGCTTTCATAAGTAGCATTTTTTTTAACCAATCACAATAAACTTCTAGTGTAAATGTGAAACATGTTTTCGTAAATCGTTTGACGTATGTAGATGGCAGAGAACGTGAGCACGGGGTATCTTAGCAAATGCACCTAGCTTTAAACCGCATGCAGCTTTAGCAGCTCCTTCTATCTTAGCAAATGCGGCTATACCTCCAACTAGTAGAGCCCTTAAGGCGACTGTCGGCTTTACACTCATGTCTGATGTATAGTAGCCTGCAATATAGTACCAAATACTAGTTCAGAACCGAAATTGACATGTTCTGATACATCGCAAATGTGATCAAGTCTCATTAAAAGGTGATCTTTACACGATAAGAGAAACAATAATACAAGCTACTTATTATCTAAAAGTTACTAATTTTCAAACAATAAGAAAGATTTGGATGATCCGATGATGCATTGAGCTAGAGGTGAAATGAATCTGCTTGGTGGACTGAGTAGGAATTTATGGTGATGATGTTTGATTTGAAGGTTGTTGTGTCGGTTGCCGTTATCTTTCTAATTAGGCGAATGGTGGTTATGTATTATATCTTTGCAGCCCATCCGGTCCAATACTTTGACAAGTTTTTCCATGTTTGAGATAGGATAGATGAAGATTTCTCACTTAAATAAAATAGTTGTTTCGATAGTGCTTGTCACAATGAATTTGTGGCGTGTTTATAGATACTCCATAGGGGATCTTCTTATCTAATTGCGTCGTCACTTAAAAAATTATACAGGAATATAGTATAGGTAAGTTTAGGTACCTTATTATTGTTTTTTGTTGAAAACCAAAAAAACTTTATATCCCACATCGGTTAAAGAGGAGAAATGATTCTACCTTATATACCAAAGTGTATACACATCAAGCATGTCGGAATTAGTATGATACTTTCACAGTCGTCTTTGCGTTTGTTTGCAAAACAAACAACGGAACGATGGGTGCGAAAACTTGTATAAAGTCTTAACATTTTTGGAGAAAAATACAATAAAAAATATTTAAGGTCAAAGTTTGAGTCAAAAAGTCAAACTGGAATTATATTTTGGGATGGAGGGAGTACTTTTTTTTTTTTTTTTTTTTTTTCCCTTGAGATTAAATTGCAATCACATCAGTTGATTCTCGAGCAATATCTTACCTATGCATCTCTTCTGTTCCGCATTGTTTGGAACATTGGGTTTGTGGTACGTGTGGGTGATAGAGTACTCCATCGGGAATCTTAGTTTCTAACATCGTCGTCACGTACTTAAAAAATTATACTGGAATTTAGTGAAAAGAGTAAGTCCAGGTACCTTATTATTCTTTTTGTAGTGAAATCCAAAAGAACATTCTATCCCACATAGGTTAAAGAGAAGAGAAGAAATGATTCTACGTTATATACCAAAGTGTATGCATCACATTCCTGTTAGAATATTATGGCGGACTATGCAAATAACGAATGTATCATCTTGCAGAACGTCTCATCTCACCTATTTTTTTCTTTGCTATGAGTAAAGTGCAATTACAATCTCACCTATTTTTTTCTTTGCTATGAGTAAAGTGCAATTACAACAGTTGATTCTCGAACAATATCTTACCTATGTATCTTTTCTGTTCTCTTACTCTCATGACAAAGTCGTTTTTATATTGTTTGGAACAATGAATCTGTGTTGCGGGTGAAGACTTAAAAATTTACACTGGAACTTAGTACCGATTATTAAAGTAGATTTAGAAGGTAGATGATTTATTGTGAACACATACCCGGTGTTGGTTACAACAGTACAAATGCACAAGTCAAGGGTATTGCTAGGTACTTTATTGATTTTGTGATGAGAAATCAATCGACTAGAACGATGAATTGTTCAAGTCAAAATTGCTAATTAAAACAAATATAGTTCAAAAAGATCATGATCGAGTAACAATAACATAAGCTACTTATTATCTAAAAGATAACGCATAATGATAACTTTCATACAATAATAAAGATTTGTGTGATGGATTGAGCTAGAGGAGAAATGAGTCTAGTTGGTGGGTTGACTAGGAATTTGTGTGGTGGTGATGTTTGATTTCAATGGCTGTTACGTAGGTTGCGCTTATCCAACTAAGGCCAATGGTGGTTCTACATTTCATGTCAAGCACAAAATCTTTGCCGATCATGGGGTCTAATACATCGAAAAGTTTTTTAAGATCGGATAGATGAAGATTAGCTTATCTAGATTGAAAACACTTCAGTTAACTTTGGAACAATGTTTCACTTATGTTTCTTCATTGGCCTCCCAGTTAAATTATAGTCGTTTCGATGTTTGTAACGATGACTTTGTGGTGTCGGCAGTGTACTCCATAGGGGATCTTAGTATGTGATTGAATCGTTGCTTCAAAAATTATACTTGAAATTTAGTCAATAGAGTAAGTCTAGTACTTTAGTATTGGGGAAAAATCTTTAAAAATGTATCATACTTGCCAAAAAAATGACTTTCGTGTAGCGAACAATTTTTTTTCCTTATATGTGTACCGAATTGGCCTTTTTGATGTACTTTTGACATTTTTACCCCTCAAATTATTATAAATCCAGGGGCAAAAATGTCACGAAAGTATATCAAAAATGCCAAAAAATGAAAGTTCAGTACATCAAAAAGGACAAAATAGTTGATTTTAAGGGAGAGAAAAAAATATTTTTTTATACAGTACGCACAAGTCATTTTTTTGGCAAGTATGGTACATTATTAAAGATTTTTCCCTTAGTATTGTTTTTGTGGTGAAAACCAAGAGAACTTTCTATCCCACATACGTTAATGAGGAGAAATGATTCTACATTATATACCAAAGTGTATGCACAACACTTGTGTTAGGGTTAGTATGAAGCTTCTTTGTATGTTCTTTCCTATCTTAATTTCAAAGATGATGTGGAACATATGAAGCAACTTGATATAAAATCTTAATACTTTTTTTTTAATTAATTAAACTAGACGATTACGTGTACATAGCGACGACGGTGTAGTAGTGTTAATATGTGTGTGCAATTATTTTTATTTTATATGGTGGGAGTAACTGAGATTAGAGATAGTTAGTCGTTTCGATATCTGTAACAATGAATTTGTGGTGTTGGAGATAGAGTACTCCATAGGGGATCTTAGTATGTGATTGGATCGTCACTTGAAAAATTATACCGGAATTTAGTAAAAATAAAGTATGTCTAGCTACCTTATTATTGTTTTTGTGGTGAAAACCGAGATAACTTTCTAATCCCACATAGGTTAATGAGGAGGAATGATTCTACATTATATACCAAACTATATGCACAGCACCCGTGTTAGAATTAGTATGAAGCTTTGGTGTATCTTGTTTCCCATGTTAACGTCAAACATGCGGCGAAACAAGTTTTTTAAGATCGGATAGATGAAGAATTAGCTTAACTTTGTAACAATGTCTCACTTTATGTTTTCTTCCTTGGTCTCCCACTCAAAGGAAATAGTCGTTTTGATAGTATCTCATCACATCGTCACTTAAAAAACACTATCACATCATCACTTAAAAAATAAAAATTATACTGGAATTTAGTAAAAAGAGTAAGTATGGTACCTTATTATTGTTTTTGTCGTGAAAACAAAGAGAACTTTCTATCCCACATAGGTTCATGAGGAGAAATGATTCTTCAGTATATACCAAAGTGTATGCACAACCCTTTTGTTCGAATTAGCATGAAGCTTCTGTGTATGTTGTTTCTTATGTTAATGTCAAACCATATGCTAGAACATCTGATAATGAGCGTATCAAGTAATGGAACATCTGATATCACCTATGTTTTTTTCTTTGCTAAGATAAAATTGCAATCACATCGGTTGATTCTCGAAGAGTGTCTTACCTATGTTTCTCTTTTGTTTTCCTACTCTCTTGACAAAGTCGTTTTTATGAAGTTTGGAACAATGAACCTGTGTTGTAGGTGATATACTCCATGAAAGGATTTCTGAATTGCACGAAGACTTAAAAATTTACACCGGAACCTAGTACCGATTATCAGAGTAGATTTAGAAGATAGATGATTTATTGTGAACACATACTCGGTGTTGGTTACAACAGTAAAAATGCACAAGTCAAGGGTATTGCTAGGTACTTTGTTGCTTTAGTGATGAGAAATTAATCGTCTAAACAATAAATTGTTCAAGACTAAATTGGCAAACAAAACATATCTAGTTCAAAAAGATCACGAGAGAGATTAACAGTCATGACCAATAGCGGGCATGAATACATGATTGCAAACTACATACGTCTTTGTACTAAATTATCGTTAATACTACGAGTGTACATTATCAATTCAGCTTAAATATAATTATTCTGAAATTGTATGGTAGGACTAGATCCTCAAAAGTTTACAAACATATTCGATGAAAAACCACCATGACAGAGTTTTTCAAAAAGGCATCCCACATAGGTTAAAAAGAAGAAATGATTCTATTTTATATAACAAAGTGTGTGCACAACGTCTGTGTTGGAATCAGTATTAAGCTTTCGGGTATATGTTCATTCACAAGTTAATGTCAACCTGTTAATACGCATATCCGAGAACTTGATATAAACTCTTAAAATTTTTTAATTCAATTAAATAATTACAAAGTGTTACGACTACGCAAATAATGAATGTATCAAGTAATGGAACATCTGATCTCAGCTATGTTCATGGCCAATGGTGGTTCTGCATTTCGTGTCGATTAATTTTTGCATATCATGAGGTCCAATACATCGAAAAGTTTTTTAAGATCGGGGTTGATGAAGATTAGCTTATCTAGCTAGATTGCAAACACTTTAGTTAACTTTGGAACAATGTATCAAGTAGCGGAACATCTGATCTCACCTATGTTCATAGCCAATGGTGGTTCTGCATTTCGTGTCGAGCACAAAATTTTTGCATATCATGAGGTCCAATACATCGAAAAGTTTTTTAAGATCGGATGAAGATTAGCTTATCTAGCTAGATTGGAACAATGTGTCACTTATATATGTTTAAAACAAGGGAAAATTACCAAAATAGACAAGTCGCCAGGGCAACTTTTTCGATAGATCGGGCGACCAGGCAACTTGTACAGCGGGACACTTGTCGAATTTCATAAGCTGACAAGTGTCCTGTTGTACAAGTTGTCTGGTCTATTTTCGAATTAAAATTACCCCTTGTCTAAAAAGTGACAAACCATAGGGCAACGATCTAGTTATATAATTATCCTTTAAAACAATGACTTTGTGGTACGTGTGGGTGATAGAGTACTCCATAGGGGATCTTAGTTTATAACATCGTCACTTAAAAAAATTTACAGTAATTTGCTATAAAGAGTAAGTTTAGGTACTTTTTTTTTTTTTTTTTTTTTTTTTTTTTTTGTGTGTGTGTGTGTGTGTAAACCAAGAGAACATTCCATCCCACATAGGCCAAAGAGAAGAAATGATTCAACATTATATACCAAAGTGTATGCATAACAATTGTGTTAGAATCAGTATGAAGGTTCCGTGTATGTGTGTTTCTCCGTTAATGAACGGAAAAAACACCTTTGCGTGGAAACTTGATATTAAGTCTTAATATTTTTGGAAATGCATTTAATTGTTGCAAAACACTTGTGATAGAATTAGTAGAATTAGTATATGAAGCTTCAAAATGGGACGAAATATACCGAAGCTTGATAAAAAATCTTAATGCTTTTTTAAATTAGTTACCGTGTTGCAAACAATGAATGTATCAAGTAACACAACATCTGATCTCAACTATGTTTTTTTCTTTGCTAAGATTAAATTGCACTGGCATCGGTTGATTCTCGAACAATGTCACCTATGTTTCTCTTCTGTTCTACTCTCATGACAGAGTCTTTTCCATATTGTTTGGAACATTGAATCTGTGTTGCAGGTGATAGGGGTTTAATACTCGGTATTGGTTCTAAAGTGCAAATGCATATGAGTCAAAACCACGACAGCTTCCTATCCTGCAGTTTCTAGCGAAATAACAGAAGTTGCTACTAGCGACTAAAAGTCTAAAACGATAAATTCTTCAAGACTAAATTGCTAAATTATGCAAACAAAACATGTATAGTTCTAAAAGATCATCAGAGAGATTCGAAGTCATGACCCATAACGGGTATGAATACCAGATTGCAAACTACATGCATCTTTATACTAAATTATCGTTAATACTACAAGCGTACATCATCAATTCAGCTGGAAAAAAAAATCATTCCGAAATTGTATGGTAGGACTAGATCCTCAAAAGTTTACAAACATATTAGATAAGAACCACCATCATAGGATTATTCAAAAACGCATCCTATCTAACTCTATAAATCCCTTCATTTGGATGCTTGATTAGCATCTTGTTTCGATCCCGACATTGTGGCACCGGAAGCAGCGGCTGCAGCAGCACCTAGCTTTACACCACCTGCAGCTTTAGCAGCGCCTGCTATCTTAGCAAAGGCGGCTATACCTCCAACTAGTAGAGCCCTTAAGGCAACTGTCGGTTTTACACTTATATCTGATTTAGCCTGTAATGTGCCAATACTAGTTCAGGAACGAAATTGGCATGTTCTGATACATACCAAATGTGATAAAGTCTCGTTTAAAGGAAAAGATAACGGTTAACACTTCCTTTTCAATAGTGTGAATACGCTCAGTGCTTAGGGTGATATGCCTTTGGTTATCTTGGGTAGACATGTTTAATCCTTGCATGAAATTCGGAGGACATATAATGTACATATATGATAATTCAAGACGAAGGGCGGGCGATATCTCTCGAATTCTTTCCAGCGGAGCAACACCGTTCTTATGATCCCTTAATTAAGAACGCATGAGGAATCGTTGGAAATTACTAGGGAGATATGCGACAAAACAACTCATCTTAACCTCAAAGCCGATTTGGTGGAAGACATTTTGCAGCATCATAATCCAAATTAGTTTAGTCGTTTTATTATCGTAATGTTTTTAATGTTCTTTGAATTTTACTGTAATGTTTTTATTTTATTTGAATTATTATTTAATGTTTTATTATTAATGAAATTTGAATTTGTGTTAGAAATGTTTTTTTTAAATGAACTTGGTCGCCTTTACTGGGGAACCCAATCGCTTGCATGTCGCTGGAAAGAGAAAGTTGACGTGACAAGGAAAAAGAGGAGGATTGAATCCCTTTGCTGTGAGTAGCCTTAGGACTTAGGATGTACGTCTCGAAAAAAGTAGAAAATCATAATTATGATCACTTTTGCGTAGTCACTTAGGCTAGACGCAGTAAGGGGATTCAATCCCCTTACTTTTCCCTGCCACGTTAGCTTTCTCTCTCCAGCGACCTGCAGGCGATTCAGTGCTCCAGTAAGGGCGACCTAGTTCAGTTTTTTTTTTTTTTTTTTTACATTTAACACAAACTCAAATTTCATTAATAATTAAAACGTTACATATTAATTCAAATAAAATAAAAAACATTAAAACACTTATTCAAATTACATTAAAACGACCAAACTAGTTTGGATTATGATGATGCCAAATGTCTTCCACCAAATCGGCAAAAAAGATCTCGAATGAATTCATGGTGTGATTGAATATAGAGAATATTTGAAATGAGGTTTGTGAATTGGAGTGTGTTTTATGTTGTGTATTTATAAGGTATTTAAAAGTTGTTTTGTTTTTTTGTTTTTTTTTTACCTCAAACGTTTACATACCAACAATCAATTGGATCAAATGAAACTCAAATGAAAATGTAAAGTCGATCCACCCTGCGACTCATTTGTGGTTTTGTCTTGCCTCGACCGAGTAGCCACAAAAGCAACGATCGATTGGGATCGATCGTATAACTCGATCCACTTGCCTTTCTGTCGCCAGCCTTACAAGAAAGTACTATACGTCCACTCGCAAAAGCCACAGATCCATATACTCAAACTGGCTATCTTAGGTGTAATGCTTAAAAGATCCTAAAGGGTGTTTGGATACATGTCTTGAAAGTAATTATTACAACTCGACGAACCATAATAAGATAGGTAGTTGATTAAAGCTAAGGACAACTACGTATCTTTATATTCACCTCTAATAACTGCAAGAGTTGGTGTGCATAAGAATGTGACACTCGTAGTCACAAAGCCCAAGCCGTGTCAATGGTACTTTACTTTTTGTTGTGTTGTTTTGGTAATAACCTTTACACGCATGCATCATAAAATTACCTTTTTTGAAATTATTGATAAGGTCCATGATTGATAAGTATTATTTTCGTAATATTACTAACACCAAATAAATTATGCGCGTTTTGAAATTGGCGTTGCCGGTCATGTGGGAAATAGGGTGCAAGAATACAATCCGGGGCGTATTTTCGCTGTTGGTACCGACACGCGGCACACGCTTGTGTGGTAGAATTTGAACGCGTGGTGGTGATAGTGGATGCTGACGATGAAAGGTGGTGGTTGTTGTGGTGACGATGATTAATGTTTTTGTTATGATTAAAGTAGTTTGTCATTATTGGTTGCCAATATAAGATTATGTTTTAATGCGGGTGTGCTTCCACAGGAATTGGAATGTTTCCGACAAAGAGACAATTATGGAGGTTTAATTTTTTTTGGGTTTTGTTAACGACAGCCCTAAAGGTTGTCGTTAAGAAAATAAGTTTTATTACAACACCATTTATGAATGCTTCTGATTGGATGATAATTCCGATAAAAGTGCAGACAATTTAGGATATAGTGAATACACAATTGACACTTAATTGTGATTGGTTGAATTTCATTCTTATAAACAGTTGTAATAAAATAATGTCTCTTAACGACAACCCTTAAGGCTGTCGTTAGCAAAAACTTTTTTTTTAAGAGATTGAGGTGGGATGTTTAACACGTGATTAGAGGTTTTATTTTGTGTTTTGGGTTTAAATTTGTAGTATACGTGTGTGGTTAAAATGATAAGTGAAATGTTTGTTCGAAATTGATGGTAACTTCTTTTACTATTTCTTTCGGTATATTCTCTAGAATCAACAACTTTTTACATTTGAATCAATAACTTTTACTCAATGAATAGACCACATATACAAAATGGTTGTAAAACATGTAAACAAAAATCTTGCTTCTATAAGTTAATAGGGGCAGAGCCATAATTTTAAATCAAGAGGAGCCAAATTTAACGTAAAATTATAGTAACAATATCTAAAAGACAACGGATAACATTTTCTTTTCAAGAGTGTGTAAGCTACTAATTTTTACACAATAAGAATGAGTTTGATGATGGATTGAGCTAGAGGTGAAATGAGTCTGCTCGTGGGCTGACTAGGAATTTGTGCGGTAATGATGTTTGATTTCAATGGTTGTTGCGTTGGTTGCACTTATTGATCTAAGGCCAATGGTGGTTCTGCATTTCTTGTCGATCACAAAATCTTTGCGGATCGTGGGGTCCAACACATCGAAAAGTTTTTTAAGATCGGATAGATGAAGATTAGCTTATCTAGATTGAAAACACTTCAGTTAACTTCGTCACAATGTCTCACTTATGCTCCAACAAATGAAATAGTCATTTCGATGTTTGTAAGAATGACTTGGTGTCTTTGTGGTGTGGGTGATAGAGTACTCCGTAGGGGATCTTAGTATCGGATTGCATCGTTACTTAAAAAATTATACTAGAATTTAGTAAAGAGCAATTTTATTGTTTTTTTGTTTGAAAACCAAGAGAACTTTCTATCCCACATAGGTTAAAGAGGAGAAATGATTCTACCTTATATACCAAGGTGTAAGCACAACACTTGTGCTAGAATTAGTATGAAGCTTCCGTGTATGCTCTCTTGTATGTTAATAAAACATTAAAGGTGACGTAGACGGAAACTTGATATAAAATCTTAATATTTTTTAACTTAATTAAATAATTGCAATGGACTACGCAAATAATGAATGTATCAAAATCAAACATTCGAGATGACATAGACTGAAACTTAATAAAAAATCTACTCCTTTTTCAATTAAATAATTGCAAAAGTGTTACGGTGGACTACGCAAATAATGAATGCATCAAGTAAAGGAACATAGATCTCACCTATGTTTTTTCCTGTGCAAAAATTAAATTGCAATCACATCGATTGATTCTCGAACAATGTCTTACCTATGTTACTTTCATGACAGAGTCGTTTCCATATTGTTTTGAACAATGAATCTGTGTTGCGGGTGATAGAGTACATATAAGTCAAAACCATTAAACTTTCTATCCTGTAGTTTCTAGCAAAATAACAGAAGTTGCTAATTTCCATGAGAAATTAATCAACTAAAACGATAATTTGTTCATGACAAATTGCTAATTTATGCAAGAAACATATATAGTTCAAAAAGATCATTAGAGAGTGATATGAGACCGATTTGAGATGGTCAATCTCCCAAGAAGTAGATTAAAAGAGACGGATTGATAAGGCCCTTAGAGCAGGCAAGACTCCAAGAAATATAGAGAGACAAGACTTGAAACTAAGTTTCTTTTTCATTCATTTCATTCATACTCTACTGATGCAAAGCTTACAATTATATATGAAAGATACAAACTACTAACTTACCACTAGCCTAAGAAATAGGAACTGAATAACATGGGAAGGAAACGTGCATGTATTACTAGCCTAAAATAACTTACACATGATGACCACAAATGCAATAATAATAAACCAAATTGTTGACTACTTCTCCTTAGACTACATGCATGTAAACAGTAACCAGTCTTCATCTCATGTCTTCATGTGTGCATGGGATTCGGACTCGTTAACATGGAGATGATCGTATCAATACCCCACGCCTGAAAACGAGTCTTGTCCTCAAGACTCATGGTGGTGTACCACGTGTCATGTGATTTCCATGGTGGTTTCGGTTCGGTTTGGAGAAAAACAAACTTTGGTGGCGGACATTGAGGACCATGATGAAATGTCTCGACACAACGAAATGTGGCTAACATGCTCTCTATGAACGGGGCATGACCATAAATCTCATTAAGGATGGATCGATGGAAGATGGCTATATCATGTAAGTTTAGGTACCTTATTATTGTTTTTTTGTGAAAACCAAGAGAACATTCTATCCCACATAGGTCAAAGAGAAGAAATGATTCAACATTATATACCGAAGTGTATGCACAACAACTGTGTTAGAATCAGTATGAAGGTTCCGTGTATGTGTGTTTCTGCGTTAATGTCAAACGCACAAATCACTTGTATCTGGAAACTTGATATTAAGTCTTAATATTTTTAGAAATCCATTTAATTGTTGCAAAACACTTGTGTCAGAATTAGTATACGAAGCTTCTGTGTTTGTTCTTTCCTACGTTTGACACTACACTACTATGTTTAATGTCAATCATGGGACGAAATATACCGAAGCTCGATATAAAATCTAAATACTTTTTTAAAGAGTTACCGTGTTGCAAACAATGAATGTATCACGTAACAGAACATCTGATCTCACCTATGTTTATTTCTTTGCTAAGATTAAATTGCAATGGCATTGGTTGATTCTCGAACAATGTCACCTATGTTTCTCTTCTGTTCTCCTACTCTCATGACAGAGTCGTTTCCATATTGTTTGGAACATTGAATCTGTGTTGCAGGTGATAGAGGTTTAATACTCGGTATTGGTTCTAACAGTGCAAATGCATATTAGTCAAAACCACGACAGCTTCCGATCCTGCAGTTTCTAGCGAAATAACAGAAGTTGCTATTAGCGACTAAAAGTCTAAAACGATAAATTGTTCAAGACTAAATTGCTAAATTATGCAAACAAAACATATATAGTTCAAAAAGATCATCAGAGATATTCGAAGTCATGACCCATAACGGGCATGAATACCTGATTGCAAACTACATGCATCTTTATACTAAACTATCGTTATTACTACAAGCGTACATCATCAATTCAGCTGAAAGAAATCGTTCTGAGATTGTATGGTAGGACTAGATCCTCAAAAGTGTAACATATTAGGTGAGAAACCACCATGACAGGATTATTCAAAAATGCATCCTATCTAACTGTATAAATCCCTTCATTTGGATGCTTGTTTAGCGTCTTGTTTCGATCCCGACATTGTGGCACCAGCAGCAGCAGTCACAGCGGCTGCAGCAGCACCTAGCTTTACACCGCCTGCAGCTTTAGCAGCTCCTGCTATCTTAGCAAAGGCGGCTATACCTCCAACTAGTAGAGCCCTTAAGGCGACTGTCGGTTTTACACTCATATCTGATGAAGCCTGCAATATACGAATACTAGTTCAGTACCGAAATTGACATGTTCTGATACATAGTAAATGTGATCAAGTCTCATTTAAAGGAAAAGATAACGGTTAACACTTTCTTTTCAACAGTGTGAATACGCTCACGCTTAGGTGATATGCCTTTGGTCATCTTGGGTATGCATGTTTAATCTTTAGAAGAAAATTCTGAGGGATGTTACGACTTAGGAACTTACGATGCACGTCTCAAAAGTGATTATAAAAACATGTATTTTGACTCTAAAAAGAAGTAGAAAATCAGAATAATAATCACTTTTTCCCAGCCACTTACAAAAAAGTACTATACATCCAGTCGCAAAAACCACACATCAATATACTCAAACTGGTTATCTTAGGTGTAATGCGTAAAAGATCTCAAAGGATGTTTGGATACGTGTCTTGCTTAAAGATTATTAGTTGATTACAGCTAAGGACAACTATTCACCTCTAATAACTACAGTAATTCTTTTCTCACAGCGATGCCTTGCTTTCCTAGATTCACTATTTTTACCCGAAGTAATCAAGAAATCATAATCTTAATCACTTTTTATTCTCATCTAAGCATTCAAAACGGATTACCAAGAAAGAAACAGACACGCAAAAGTTCATCATAACATCTGTCATCACAAAAAAATTCAGTAACAATAGGATCGCTACAGCAACATTGCAAATGGTAGCATAAATCGACATCATAAACTAACCAATGCCACAAACAGACGGAAATCATAGCAGCAAATCTAGAAGGGATAGAGGAGTACTATGCTATTAGTTTGTAAAGTACCATACTTGACACTTGCCGAAAATATTAGTTTCAAGGAGTGTTGGGGATTTGCTTAGCCAGACTGCTTATCTGATTATCTAAGGGTCAAATAGACAGCTTGGAATAGTCACACTGGGATTGCTTATCCGATACAGGTAAAGTAATTATCAGTGTTTGGATAGAAGCAAATTGCTTGGTGATAATTTTCAACGTTAAGGGTGCAATAAGCAGTTTGGGAGTTGCTTATTCTAAATGCTCATGCATGTAAACGGGTAAACGGATGAGGCCTTTCCTATTCAAGTTACCAGGGGAGAGTGAGTCTTTGACTCAGATGTACGTGCCCTAACCGGGGTATCCAGTGACCGTTTTTAACCCTTCCCCTAGCCTCCACCAAGATATGTACCTAGCGAGGACATCGAAGTGCCTAACCACTAGGCCGCGTCAGTGATTGTTTCAAATATTTCATCTCTCATCCTTAAACAAGCAACATCTCCAAACACATAACTTACCACAAGTAGTCATCTAATTCTGGCATTTCACTACAGCAAAAGCAAATCCAAACTCAATCTCCCACATTGCATTTCGTTACACCTCTTTCTGCTTATCTATTAACCGCACAACTAGTTATAACAAATGAATAAGGATTTCCAACCACCTCCTTATCCTAAACTGTTCATCTCCAAAAGGTTTAAATCGTCAAACCTAACCCTGAGCACCGTTTTTGCGTACAAGGACCTAGATCAATACAGCGCGCACTTGTCCAGTAACCTTTAGCCAAGAGTCAGGATTGAACCCATGACTTATTTCTCCAAAGCCCTCTTTGACCGGTCAACTGAATGCCAACTAATTATCTAAGGGGGTGTTTGTTTCGGCTTATATAACAGGCTTATGGCTTATGTGGTTTTCGGCTTATGTTTGATAAGCTCACTTTTTGAGGCTTATTTTGAAACTTTTCAGCTTATATAAGCTTATCATGACATGATAAGCTTATATCAAAAAGTTTCAAAATAAGCCACAAAAAGCTAGCTTATGAAACATAAGCCGAATGCCACATAAGCCATAAGCTGCTATAAGCCAAAACAAACACCCCCGTAAGGGGGTGTTTGTTTAAGCTTATATGTGGGCTTATGTGCTTATTTGATTTCAACTTATATTCCATAAGCCCAAATTTTCCACCTTATTATGAGACTTTTGTGCTTATATAAGCTTATCATGTCATGATAAACTTATATAAGCTGAAAAGTTTCAAAATAAGCCGCAAAAAGTGAGCTTATGAAACATAAGCCGAGTGCCACATAAGCCATAAGCCCGCTATATAAGCTGAAACAAATACCCACTAACTATTATCAAATTTACCCTGGTTTCCGACCTTCTGGCAGACTAATCTTAAAAGGGCATAATACCAAAAGATTAATAAGCAATCATTTCATAAAAAGAATCAATCTTTATGATAATAAACAACAATTTTTAGAATACCCATTTGGAAAAACAAACATTTTTACCTTAAATCAATCGAAAACAAAGGAATCAAGATTATGTTGTGATTGCGTTGACCAAGAAAAAAATGGATATATAGAAAGAAGAAACAAACCCGGAAATTTCGCCTAATATGAATTTGGGATCTTGGTGTTTCTTTTGGGAAATGTTTAGGGTGTGCTTGTTTAAGCTTATTTGTGGTGAAATGAGAGTTGGAGCTTAAATTATAAGTTATTATAAGTTAAAAGTTGAAGCTTATATTTTTATAAAAATTTTGACGAATTAGTTAGAATTGAAGTTTATTAATATGAATTTACAGAGAAAATAAATTAAATTAGATTAGATATATTATCAACTTTTGCGTAATAATTATTTATATTTTTAAGGATATTTAAGAAATTTGACTAATTATAAGCCCCTATAAGCATGTTCAACTGATTTGGGCTTATGCATACTTATGGCTTATAAAAACTTAAATAAGCCTTGTATGACAAATAAAACTTATTTTATAAAATTGATTATTTTAAAAGTTCAAGCCTTTATAAACCACGCGCCGAGCACAACCTAAATTTTCTAGTTTATTTTGATACCTATTATCTTATATAGACCTGTAAGTCTCAAAATAAGCCGAAAATATTGAATTTATGTAAAATATGGAAATTCACATAAGCTTGAGAGCCCACAAATAAGCTTAAACAAAGATCCCTTAATTGAGTTTCTAATATTTGATTCTATAAATATGTTTCTGTTTTATATTATTTATGGGCTTATGAGCGTATTTGATTTATGTTTCTGTTTCATAAGCCTCATTTTGGGGGTATGTGTTTCGGCTTATATAGCCGGCTTATGGCTTATTTGGTTTTCTGCTTATGTTTCATAACCTCACTTTTTGTGGCTTATTTCGAAGCTTTTCGGCTTATATAAGTTTATTATGTCATAATAAAGCTTATATAAGCCGAAAAGTTTAAAAATAATCTACTTAAAAGTGAGCTTATGAAACATAAACCTGAAACCAAATAAGCCATAAGCCAGCTATATAAGCCGAAACAAACAACCATAGCCGACTATATATGCCGAAACAAACACCCCGTAAGTTTATAAGCTTGGGCTTATGAGCTTATACAAGGGGTTTTGGGGGAGAGTTTGTTTGATCTTATTTATGGGCTTACGAGCTTATTTGATTTCGGATTCTATTTCATAAGCCTCATTTTACTAGTGTATTTTGATACTTAGGCTTATACATGTTTATTGTGATAGAATAAGCTTATATAAATCTATAAGTTTTAGAAATTGCTTGAAAATTGAGTTTATTAAACATAAGCCGGAAATCACACAAGCTCATAAGTCCAAAATAAAGGGTGTTATAGCAAAAGACTTTCATACCCTCGCATAACAATTAAAGTTTAAGATGTTTATTTACCTTTTTGGTCATTTTGCCTTGTTAAGTGTAATAAGCTAACTCAAACACTAAGTATGATATCTTGTTATTCATAAGCCATGAGCTACTTATGAAATACAAGCCTAGGAAAACACTCCTTATATTCTATATTTAAGGTCATAATAAGCTCACAAGTGATTATAAGCCTAGTGGTAATGGATAGGGAGTCCCATTTAGAGGTCCCAAGTTCATATCCTGCCAATTGCTATCCATATAGCACAATTGTCAAGGTCTAGTTATTTATGAGGCATCACGGGTCTTGCAGGGTGGTTTGTGGAGTCCGTTTCAGGTCACCAAAGGTGGCCAGGGGCAGGAATACCTCGCACTAAAAAAAGAAGAAGCTCATAAGAAAAAAATAATAATCGGGAAAAATTCAGCTTATGAGACAAAATAAAATGTGTTAATAATAGAAGAGCAAGGGAGTATAGTTTCAGAGGCTTATAAGATACTTAACTGGTAAGATGATATTATAGGGCGTTTTTTAGCTTACGTGGTTTTGGGAGTCTGTTTAAGTCTATGTTTCATAAGGCCATTTTTTGCCGCTTATTTTGAAACTTATGGGTTTATTGTGGCATAATAAGCATATATAAGCTCATAGTTTTCAAAATAAGCCGAAAGAAACTGAGTTTATAGAACATATGCCGGAATCACACAACTCATAAGCCAAAAATAAGCTTAAGCAAACACCCCTTAAGAGGAGGGTGTTTGTTTTTACCCTTTTTATGGGCCTTATTAGCTTACTAGTCAAAATAAGCTTATTGTATAAGCTAAGGTTATGAGTTTATATAGAGGGTCTAGGCTGTGTTTGGCGACAAGCTTTTTAGAGTGTTTAGCTTTTAGTTTATTGAATATAATGCTTGTTTGGCAACGAGTGATTTATCGGCTGACAAGGACAATTTTTGCAACACCGGTCATTTTACACTTAATGATTACACCTAGCTACAAGCAGTGGCGGACCACGACTAAATGCTACCAAATGCATTTTATTCAAGCTAAACAAGACTTGAAATACAAAACTTTTAGACACGGTGCATTTTAGGAAAAAATAAGATTTTTTACTGACATTTTACACTATCGGGAAAAAATCCATGTGGTTCATGGGAACCACCCTAGTACGTCCCAGACACCTCTATGAAAGTAACATAAAACAACAACAACATACCCAATCCCGCGAAGGCGAGGTATGGGGGAGGTAGAAATGTAGACAGGTCCTACCCCTACCCCAGGTAAAACCTGGGAGTAGAGAGACTGCTTCCAGGGAGACCTCCGGCACGTGCACCAGTGCGAGTGATAGAGAAACTAAAAAGAAGCAAGTAGCAAAAGAGCAACAAGTAAAAGCAAATAGAAGCAAGCAACCAACCAACAAGGGGCCTAATACAAAAGACAAACATATAAAATCATGCAAACAAACAGAGCACCAAAACAACAAACAAACAAGGGGCAAGACAAACCAATCATGCAAACAAAGCAAGTAGGGCAAAAGATAGAAAGCAAAAGAAAAGCCAAAAACAACACAACAAAGCAAGGACGCAAAAGCAAGCGGGCAAAAGGCAAGAAGAGCAACACAAAAACAAAGCAAGGCAACGCAAGGGGGCTAAAGCTAAGGCAAAGCAAAGGGAAAAGAGGCACCACTAGCCTACTACAAACCTAAAAGGGAAGAGCAAATGGGCCACTAAACCTAAAGTGCAAATGGCAAACTAAACCTAAAAGGCAAAGGGGCAGGACAACAAAGGGAATAGAAAAGACCCAGACGCAAAGGCAAGCACCTACTACCCTTCCGACACTACCCGCAAGTCCTAATCCTAGCTCTCCATGCATTCCTATCTGAGATCATGTCCTCGGACAAGAGAAGCTCCTTCATGTCTAGCCTAAGTCGATCCTCCCACCTGAGCTTAGGTCTTCCCCTCCTCCTCAAACCGTCGACCATCAGCGCTTCTACTCTCCTAACCGGTGCTGTTTGTGGCCTCCTCCTGACATGACCGAACCACCTCAACCTTCCTTCTCGCATCTTCAAGATTATAGTTTCAACTTCAAGTTCCGCTCTGAAAACTCCGTTCGGGATCATGTCAAGCATCGTCTTACCACAAATCCACCTTAGCATCCTCAGTTCTGCCACTTCCACTCTGTTAGCTTGAGCTTTTGTGATAGGCCAACATTCTGACCCGTACAAGATAGCTGATCTGTAACACCCCCAATTCATGGACGCAGCGGAATTCGAACTGGGTGTTACTGGACGGCACAATAGTCACAATAATAGAAAACGAACTCCAATTGAGTCGTTTTAAAAGATTTATCATTCAAATTATATAGATATCAGAGATTACGAAATGAGGTCCCAGATGGTTCCATGTTTACAAATTAAATGAGTTTTGAATGATAATAAAATTTATAGCCCTCTTGAGTATCCGTGTCCTTCCGTGCCATCCTTGATCGTCATGAACCTGAAATACATGCTTGAGAGGTCAACACAAAGGTTGAGTGGAATTCGTAGAGTTTAGTTAAATCGTTTGAACACAATAATCGTAGTGTGAGCTATAGACTCACACTCATAGTTAGAAAACAAAATCGTTATTTATTTCACTAAGCTCATACAACCAAAGCGTTAACATCGAACCAACAAAATTGGCATTATAGAAGCCCTATCAAGGTACTTTTGCCGTTATACCGCTAAATCTCAAATATAGTGCATTTGTGTGAACTCATCGTTGTTCAACACAAATGGGATTCGTCAATCCCAATAGATCTATTCACAATATTCGCGCTCACTAAAGGTAGTGACTAATGGTTTATGATATAGGGACTTCGAACATGGCAATCGTTACTTAGTGATAATAAAACATCGTCGGGTAGCATACAGTAGAAAGCATCGTGTTCGAGTAGAAAAATAATAGCATGTATTCCCCCCATGGGTTTGTAAAATAGTTAAACAATAGAAAGTGGGGCTACGAACTCACCTTAAGTTATGTAGTGAGTAATGAATGTGATGGTCGAATCGTGAAGGTTTCTACAAGCAACCTATAATAGAATGTCGCGACTTAGGATCGGAGTAAAGAATATGAAGTAGTGCCTATATATATATCTTGCATTTAGTCCATGATGTGGTATGATGTATAATGTAAGTCTTTGAAAGAAAGATTCATGAAACATGTATGTTTTGGTATATCGTTCACTACCGTTCAGGCCGACATAATTCAGAAGTCATGTTAGTAAGCGTTCGAGGAGCCAGGACACTTTAACTCGTAAATCCACAACTCAACTCGACGGCTTACATAATGAACTCCTCACATGAGGCTCCCTACTATTGTAGTAGTTGATGAAATATATAGATATAAGTTTTGATTCGAAAAAGTTACATGTCCGATATTTGAATAAACTTAGGAAAGTTTATTAGTACATGAAGATTGTTATTAGGGGTAGTTTCATAAGTCTTGAATGACCATTTTCTCTTGGTAATATCTCATGGTTTCCTTTTAGATGAAGTAGATCCAAATTGTATGTTCAAGTTCTCGTCAACTCTTTGTTTCATGTTTACGCCTATGAAAGTTGGTATGGTCATTTCGTCATGGCCTAGCCATGACCTTTGGTTCTTGTTCCAAGGTCATGAGACACAACCTTGGCTCTAGCCATGGTTGTGGTCTTGATTATAGGTCATAAGACCCCTTTGGTCTTCATAAACCATAACCTATATGTAATGACTTTGTCTAAAAATGGGCTGTTTAGAATTTGAAGAAATTTATCACTCGGAAAGCATTTTTAGGTCTCGAGCTTCTTTGTTCCTGAACGAAAACGTCGTTTCGGACAACTTTCGTGTTTTAACTTTTTGATGAATCGGACCAGAAGTATGACTTTCAAAACCCAAATTTGATCAGGAAGCTATTTGGCAGTTTTGCCGGAAATCTTTGGTAATTTCAAATCGCCATAACTTTTGACTCGTATACTCGTTTTAGGTGGTTCAAATTGCTATGGTTTCCTTGTTAAGTCCTCTACTACAATTTGTAATGATCCAATATCATAATTTTACCATTTTGGTCGTGGTTTTCCAAGAAAGTCACTAGTTTACTTGTTTTAGTAACTTGTTTCAACAATCAATAACAATAACTTGTTTTGGTCATTTTTATACATCATGGACATAACTACAAGACATAATATAGCACAAATAATATGTAAATAACATGAACATGATTATTTAACAAGAATCAAGTTAGGGTTTTGCTCACAACTTTTGGCTTTCAAAGATGAAAGGAAGTTAACATGTAAGGATAGGACATTGATAGACTTGCTTCAACCCTTTTTCACTTCATGCAATCTTTCTACCCTTGGTATTCTTGAAAGATGGATGATGAAGGTTGAGGTGAATTGAGTAGATTTAAACTCAAGAGAAATCACCAAAGTTTATGTAGTTTGGAAGTGTTTTGATTATCTAAAAGAAACTAGGGTTTCAACCTTGAACTTGCACTTGAATCTTGCATAGAATTGGAAGAAGATCAAGCAAAGGAGATGGTGTTGGTGTGTTGTGATGGTGGCGTACAAAGGAAGGGGAGGAGGGAGTATTTATAGTCCATTTAAGGAGGTTAGGAAGTTAACTAGGAAGTTTCCTAAACTTGGTGACCAAGTTGTAATTAACTAATGATCTAAGGGTAGTTTCATGAGATGAAGCCACATGGGTGTGACTCCCCCTCCTAGTGGCGGTTTGGAAACTTGGGGAGCAAGGTTGGACTTGTGGTGATCTTATCCAAGATATCTAGTGTGTTTTGACTCCGTAAAATTGCTAACCGTAAGTTGTTACGTCACAAAACGTAAAACCGGGTATCGTAAAATTATGGAACTTGAAAGTATTGATAAACATGTCAATAAGTTCCATAATAAAATATAAATGAGTGGTAGGTTCTATCGGGTGCTAAAACCCTGCTAAAAGCTGGAAACACGGGTCTAAAACGCGTAATACGTAAAACGTACGAATATTGCGTAAAATTGAGAAAAGTAAAATGTTACTTTTCTAATGTGATAAAAATGATTTAAAATGACTTATAATGTCTAGACTGGGCTCAGTCTAGTGTCGGTTGGTATTAAATGTCTTTTAGACATCAAACCGTAAGCCTAAAAATCACGAAATGACTTATAACATCAAGGGATGATTTTTGGTCAATGGAGGAGGGAAAAATATGTTGACTTTTTCTAATAAGTTGAAAAACTCAAATTGTCTTAGAAACACGTTTTGTGGTCTAACGGTTAATCGCCCATATGGTTAAGCGTGCTCATGCGAGAGTAGTACGGCATGGGTGACCTGCTGGGAAGTTTTTGGTCATGTTTTTCTCAGTCACGATTAATTCTCAAATAAATCATGAGTGTGTCAAACATTTTTCTGATGTGGGGTCACCTGACGAGGTCGAATTTCGTTGTGCGTAGAATTTCTGAATGTCGTTTTACCCTAAAATGTGTAATTCCGTGTAATTCCTTAATAACTTTCACGAAAGTGAGCTTATGAAAGTTAAACTTTTAATTTGCCATGGAAATGATTTATCATTCGAGAATATCAAATAAAAATCAACTTTCGGGAAAGTTTCGGGAAAAATGAATAGTAAAAGTGAATAGTGAAATTTTCCGGGAATAGTAATTATCCTGAAAAATGCGAATTGTTACAGTCTGATTGCCACCTTATAAAATTTTCCCTTAAGCTTAAATGGGACTTTCTTATCACAGAGTACTCCTGACGACGCCCTCCATTTCGCCCAACCTGCTCTAATACGGTGGGTAACGTCATCGTCTATCCTTCCTGATTTGTGTATCACCGAACCCAAATACCTAAAAGACTCGGGTCGCCGAGAATAAATGATCTCTTATTATTAAAATGGCGGCTGGAATTGTTTTATTTTCTTGAGTTCTGTTGAATGATCTCTCGAATGGGGTTACCCCTGTTTTCTGTGCCGAATGAATATATAGGGATGAAACCCCCTTTTTTTTTTCTTCTGCTTCACGTCAAAGGCCAAAGCATGGGCTTTTATTTCTTTTGTTCAATAGCTCCATCCAACCCATCAGCCAATTCAATAGTTGGTCCAAGTCTACCACAAAGTCCATCTTTTAATAGTCCAACTTGTAATATAACTATGCTCCACGAATTGACTTCTAACCAAAAATAATCACGGGATTATCTTATGAACTTTGCACATATTATTATATAAATATGTAGTTCCCTATCTCTTTCCGTGGCTTTTTGAATCAACTCAAACGGACATCGGACGAAGGAGTTATGACCGAAATAGTGCAACCGCGTCCAAGTCTTTTATGTCTTCTTTTTAAGCTTATAATATCATGACCTTAACTCCTTTTTGCGCATGACCTACATAATCACAAAACACCTCAAAGTAGCTTATATAAAGAATAATAACGATGTATAATCAAACAATTAACATATCATGAGGTGTATGTAAAATGCACCGATCAATATGTTTACCCAATATTGCCTTTAAAAATTGTTTCGACCTTAGCTCTAGTGGTAGAGATTTGTGTAACCGCCAAGCTTATGATAGAATACATTCAATAACTGTGCGTCGAGTGATCACCCAGAAATTAACACTTAGATTATGAGAGAGAAGATGAGTGTTTGTTCCCATTTCATGAGGTGTTCGGCTTTGATATATTCTAGCATAGGAAATTTTTAGACTCATATTTTTTCCAGTTTCTTGGGAAATATCTTTTTAAAAATTATTCTAATAAGGTCTACTTGAGGGCAAGTAGAGTTCAAGTGGGGGATATTTGATAACATCAAATAGTTCCATGATTTAAGTGTTAATTTCTCCCTTAATTACTCATCTTTTGTATTAATATGTTAGGATATATACTCTTATTCGTTTATATTCTGTTTTCAGGGCAAAGATGAGCAAAGGAACGAAGAAACGCGGAAATGGAAAGACTAAAGAGAAAATATGTGAAGTATGCGGATTTTGCACCAACTACGGCGTAGAGGCTACATCTACCTCGGCTTTACCAACTAGCTATACCTCACACGACCGGGTACACTGCCCGATAATGCATTAGGTAGACCTTAGGTAAACGAGCAACTTTATAAATATTAAAACATGGTCGGTAAAACCTGCATCAACGTTCCACCAGCATACAAGTCATCTCCAAGGGAGAAATCACACTTCAATAATAAGTTTATCCATTTATTATTTTTGTATTGAATCTACATTTTCATTTACAATGTTGAACATGAGTTTTTCTGCATTTATTAATATGAGTGGCTAAACACCTCTTGGTGTTAGCCTTATTATGAAATTATTATTGCCATGATTTAGTTTTCCCGCATTTATTATCGTTTTAATTGAATACTTTCTTAGCATGTCTTAGGACACTCTATTTTTGGTAGCAATGATGTTTGGTAGTTCCATTGAGGCTAGGAGAATTGACCATAGGACCCATAGCGGATAAGGGTATGTTTTGGTGATAGAAATATCTCCATTCATGTGGAAATTTCAACGAACGACCACATACCAAATAGATTTGCTTAAGGAGTTAGAGGGGATGTAAGTTGTGACCGCTCGCATCCCGTTAGACTAGTCTAAGTTAGTAGAGGTGCTTAAGCGACCATCCGAGGAACTCTTATAATTTTAGGTTATAAGAATAGGGCAAGGTGTAAGATATGATTAGACGATTTGACCATCTGAGTCTATCGACTTGAATCCCCAGATGAAACGATAGGATGAATTAATTAGAAAACTTGTCATGTTAACAAAAAGAGTAGTAATTAAGTTAACACTGCTTCTCCCTACTGATTTCCTTCGTTTATTTACTTGTTTATCTTGTTTATTGTTTTGTTTATTTTATTTTAATAGTTAATCTCTTAATCATAAAACCCCCTTTAAAACTAGTGACACTAAACTTAGATAAATTCCACACGCATAGCTCTTGGGATGACCTCGGCTTTACCATCTAGCTATACCATACACGACCGGGTACACTGTCAGATAGTGCATTAGGTAGACCTTAGGTAGACGAGCAACTTATATATTATTAAAACCTGGTCGGTAAATCCTGCATCAACCTTTTGTGCTTATACTATCTTGATGCTGTTATGCTCTACTACTTGATGCCAGTTGTGTTATTTGTGATAGCTTGCATTGCTGCATACTCAAGTGAGTTCATAGCCCCACTCTTATTTATCTTAACTGCTTTTGCAAACTACTTGGGGTTGAGATACATGCTCTGTTTTTACTATGATCACAATTGTTTGAAAACTGTTCTTTGAACTGAAAATTGATATTATCTGGTACTGTGAGTGAAGCAGTAGCCACTTCCTGAACCATCTGATAAGCACTAAGTACCGTTTCTTGCCAAAAGCAAGTCCCCCAGATCATGAACTATTAATCACTTGCGAGTGAGTGCGAATATAGGGATATAGGCATATAGGAATTGACCCTCACGCCATGTTGGGCTAAGTCCGGTCCACATGCGTTGTACTATATTCGATTTCACTAGGTATCTGGCATGTACCTAGCTTTGGGGGCAATTTATTATATTATGAAATTCCGCGGTTATTGTCGCTTACTCCAGTGTTTACTGGTGCTGGTTAACGCTTTGTGTGTCATGAGCATACTGCAGTGGTAAACTTTCGGGCGTATAACAACGTAGCCCGCTTTCTTTTAAACTTGGAATATTGTGATCAACTACTTTACTTTAAACCTATGAATTCACTCAACCTTTGTGTTGACTTTTAGAATGTTAATCTCATGTGTTAGATCTTTTCTGCTGCATATCTTACTTTTGGAGGAGCTTGGCGAATGACATGGCATGGTCATAGATGACTCTGAAAAACTATTTGGGACCGCTTTAATCCTTTTATGGATCTATATTTTCCGCACTATTTTTAAATAATGTAAATAGAATGTTTTCAGTTATGAAATTTCTTCTAAAACGACTTTAGTAAAACCGTTCTTTGTACCTTGTGTTATGAGAACTATCGAATAACACCCTACAACTTGTATGTTCCGCTGATCCGATTTCGGGGTGTTACAAATATGTTCATTGAAAACTTGTCACAATGAACTAAGTCAAACCAATCTATATCTCCAAAACGACATCTTCTTCTTGGTGGTGAGGTTAATTCAATTTGTGATGGATTTCCAAAGTAAACAAGTTGTCATTTGAATTTGTGTAACACATAAAACATCACCAAAAGGAAAAACAAAATAAGTAAAACAACATCTCTTGATATACAACGTAGACTCATTTTTACAAATGTAATATGCATGGTCTTAACTACATATTCGACAAAACAATCTAAAAGATTCAAAGAAAATGAAGCTTACCATAAACGAGACCTAAATCACGGATGGGGGTACTGTGTGCACGATTCTGCCAAAATTTAAGTATTTTCAAGTTTAGGGAAGAAAACGAAACGCATAATTGAGATTAATATGAAATAAAAGGTTTTATTGGGTTTTGTGATAGTTTGCAGGTGGCGTAGTGTGGGCGGGAAAAGAAAAATGATGAAAAGTAACGACCGTTGGCTTTAATGGCTAGATTGCGTAAAAAACGATACTTTAGGGACGTATGGTTTAAAAACTTGGCTTAAATGGTCAGGGTGCATACTTTAGGGACGAAATTTGAAAATTACCCTTATTTATACATCATCATCCCAAATCTTGAATACTCACTGGCGGCATAAAATAAAATAAAACCCTTAAATCAAGATTCTGTCTTTCTTGAAGGTTTGAGATATGAATCAATTTTTAAAGTAGATGAAAATTAAGTAGATGCTTTGTTTTCTATAGCAAAACTGATGAAAATCTTGAATTTTTAAAGTCTTTTGCACTTTTTATTAGGTGTTACGCTGTCACTTATGCTGTCTTGTTTGACTTATGCTTTATGCACTTGTTATACCCTTTTGGTTGTCAGTCTAAGCTTAGTTTGCTTAATTGTTTATTCCTGTTGTTATCCCGTCCTAAAAATTTTTATATATATATAAAACAAAATCACATTACAAAGCTTCCGCAGGGGCATTTATCTAATTCAACACAGAACATCTTGGATAGAACCAAAGCATATGGAGATTTATCGTGATTCAGCCATTCCTCCCGTATCTCCTAAACATCCATGGTTTGTTGTTGCACAAAACCCGAAAGACAAAGGAGATGAAACCCAAGTCCATATTTTCTACAACATCCGTGATCGAATGTCTCATTATTGTTGCCAAATCCCTGAGTTACTTGGAATGCGTATCCGAGGGTGTTTCCATGGCTGTTGGGCGCTTCTTTCCTCCAACCATCCACGTGACGTCATTTGGTCTCTCTGGAACCCAATTACATCTAACATCATTAATCTCCCTCCCTTGAATCATAGCGGATCAGAAGAAGAAGGCGGCTGTGATGATATGAGAGATTGTTGTTTGTCGGCCCCTCCCGAAGATCCCAATTCGGTGCTTTTGATAACGAGAACTGCAAAACGCAGTTTTGTGTACTGTAGGCTCGGGATCGATCCATCCTTCAACGACACAATATGGACGGAATTGACATATGCAAACCAAATAAAGATGATAACTGACTGCGATGATGGTTCGCTACATTGCCTAACTTGTTGCAATGGTAAAGTGTATGCTTACATTAGAGTAACTGGCAATCGTCGTCATACTCTAGTTATCGTAGAGGTTAACATTTTAGTTAATGATTGTGAAAGCAAGAAACTAAGAGGAGAAGTTGTGATAACCTTATTGCCAGTTTTGGAATTCTTTTGTCGTCATGTGCCCGGCAATCCACCTTTACTGAAAGGATCTTGTACAGAACTGTTCATCATTGTTGTATATTTAAAAGACAGGGGTAAAACAGTTGCTGCTGTAAATCTGTTTAAACTGGACGTGAATAATATGACGTGGGAAGAATTGGGAGACCTCAAAGACACTATATTATCTGTGGAACTTGCTACTGATTCATCCGTATTTTACAGCCCCTCATCAGAATTAGTAGGGGGTTATATACATATTCTTGCTGATAAGGGGAAAATCATATACTCGTACCACGTCAAAGATAAAACTATCATCTTATCTTCTATTCCTTGTGTAGCAGGAACAAACACCGGGTATTGTATTATTGCTTATTTGCTTTAATTGTATTTATATTTACCTTTAGTGTCCCTGAAAATCGTATTCCATGTATGTAGGCTAGGAGGTGAGCGTGTGCACGTTCATTGTAAGCAAGAAAAAGAGGGCCACAAGGAGGATCAGATAGTCATAAGATCAGTAAAGGGTAATCATGAGGTTGAATCACACCTGCTCAATGGTGTTGTAAAACCCCTTCCATATGTTGGGTATGAATGCAGGTATTGTATTGCTTTTAGTTATTTATAGTACATATTATGGTGACAATTGGACTAATTGAAATTAATAACAGGTAATTTCCTTTGTGTTTATGAAATGCGATTTAACTTCTGGTATAGAGCACTTTAATCATCAATAATTATAAAAGAAACAAAACTTTTATTGTGACCAATAATATTATTTTTAGTAAAAATAAAATAAAATGTTACAGAGTATTTAGTAGCTAGGACATGCATTTATCTGTCTGAAATTAAAAACCAGAAACATACAAATATGCTAAATCAGCGTATACAAACATTCCTTTTCATAGAGCAAGCAACATATCCAGACTGCCAAATAGCATTTCTAGCATCATAGCAAAGCTCCATATTTTGAACACCAACCATCTAAACCATTAGGTAGCATATACACCAAAACACTCTGCCATTTCATGACATCGATATCCAATTGAAATCAAAATATAATATTTTTAGTATTGTAGACGTACGTTTTAATTTTTGGTACATGTTTAGCACTTTAGCTAGAAATTGTTTTCCTAAAAATCAGTAATTTTGTAGGTTAGAAAGTGATAAGGTTGATGGTGATGATGAAGAATCACGCCTGCTCAATCTTCCATCTCATGTATTGGAGATGTTAATAATGGAGTTTTGTGCTGGTGTCGACTACCTCAACTTCCGTTCTACATGCAAAGGTTGTCATTTAGCTGCACCTTTGATATTATGGAACAATGGAAAAGCATCAAAGATAATGCAAAAGTATTCATTACCTTCACCGTGGCTGATAGTGTTCAACAAACATAAAGGCATTATCACTTTGACTGATCCCATGTTTGGTAACGAGTATTACATGAAAACACCTCAAGAGCTGATATGCAATTTCCAAATAAAGTGTTCGAGGTTTGGTTGGTTGCTAATTTTAAAACCTGATGGATCATTGATGTTCTTCAACCCTTTCACAAGCGATATCATTCAGCTTCCACAGTTAATTTATACAGATATCATTAGTTTCTCTGCACCACCTACTTCTCCCGATTGCATGGTTGTTGGAATTACAGTACATATGCAGTGTCATGTTTGTATCCACATAGTAGGCGGTGAACCATCCTGGCGTAGACAGTTATTAGATGTTAAGGGTGGTAATACATTTCACTCTGTAACATTCTATGGACGGGATCTTTATGCCTTGAGGGATAATGGAAGACTTGATGTTTTTAAGGAAATGGGCAGAGAAGATTGTATATTGGTGCGCGATGTAGCTCAAGCCCCAGCAAGCTGCTGCACATATTTCCAACAGTATTTTCATTTGAAATGTGATGAGCATACTTTACGAGTCATCGTGGGCAAGTTTGGAGAATCAGTTGAGGTATTCAAATCAACTGTTTCACAAGAATGGGTGAAAGTAGATAGTTTAGGGAAACATATGATATTTATATGTGGCGACGTGTCATCTTTCTGCCTTGATGCCAAAACACCACAGATGGAGAACAAGATCTACTTTCCAAGTTTTCCTATAATGTACTATTCACTCGAAACATGTAGGTTTCACACTTCTCATAACGGAGACGTCAAAGACAGTTTTGCGGATTTATGTGGAACGAAACATCATCTCACCCCTCATGGCTGGATTGAACCAAGGTGGTCCTGATTTACATATCTATTTTTTTAATTTAATTTAATTTAATTTAATTTAACTTATTATTATTATTATTATTATTATTATTATTGTTGTTGTTGTTGTTGTTGTTGTTGTCGTCGTCGTCGTCGTTAAAGAACAATTGTGTAAGTTTAAAAATGTGGCATTTCATTTAATTATTCTATGTTTATGTTTCCTACATTCCATAATCTTTTATGTGTAGAGAAATCTGCTCATCAAAGAGAAATGGTTTGTGGATCTTTTAGTAACAATCTTTTTGACTATTCAGTCTCTTTTAAATGATTGTCTTTTAAATTATTCTTCTGGTGTGCTAGTTTTCCACATTGCTGCGCCTCTTAATAATTTATAGAACTGCATCACAGAATGTGATTCATAAGTGGCCTGTACAGGGGAGGTTAAGCATTGGATATGGCTGTAAACGAAACGGACGAACACGAACGGAGCCTTGTTCATGTTCGTTCATTTAATTTAACCAGATAAATAAATGAACACGAACGCTTAAACGGACGAATTTTATTGTTCATGTTCGTTTTAAAAAAAAATGAGTTGTTCATGTTCGTTCATTGAGACAATATACGAACGCTAAACGAACATAAACGATCGAACATAAATGAAAATAGACAACAAACATAAACTTTATTAAACTATGCACAATACATTATTTTAGAAGTGTTGTTTTGTTAAAAAAATCAATTTTTAAATTATACAATTTAAAGATATCATATACCAATATAATAAATAAATGAAAATAAACCAACGCTTATTCGGACATTCACGAACATAAATGAACGGACGCGACTTTTGTTCATGTTCGTTCATTTAACTTAAACGAATGTAAAATATTGTTCATGTTCGTTCATTTAATAAATAAACGAACATAAACGAACTTTTTACCGAACGGTTCATGAAATGTTCACTGAACGTTCAGTTCGCTTACAGCCCTAGCATTGGATATTCTTCTGGTGTGCTAGTTTTTTTTGCCAAATATGATCGCACCAAGGCTCTAAAATCAATCTCTCAAAAATCAGTAGCGACTAAAAATCTGTTCAAACTCATTTTCTAGATCAGTGTTGTCAAGATCGCGTGTAAACTCGTAGGATCGTACGAGTTTACGTGCTCGAGTTAAAACCGTGCAGGATCGTCATAGGATTGCATCTAAGGTAGGATCGTAGGATCGAACGTAAGATCGTAAGATCGCGTGTCGACCCAATTTTACCTAGGCCCACATCCATTTATTTTTTTTCTAATCTTTTAGGCTTTTAGCCCATATTTTTGCTTAAGCCCAAAGAAAATAGACAAATAGCAATAAGTCAATAACTAGTGACGTCTCATTTACCCCAAATCTAATTCTAAGAGATAACTATTGAAGTCTTCTTTTCATTTCATCACTTAATTGAAGATCTTGCATTTTAACAGCCAACAAGTAATTTCGTAATTATTTTTGGTTCTTGATTATTGGTTCTCATCACTTGATTGGAGATCTTGTATTTTAACAGCCAACAAGTTATTTCGTAATTATTTTTGGTCCTTGATTTTTATGTATACCTTTTTATTAGTTAAAGTTTACGATTGCCATTTAATAGTTAATTTAAATTAAATGTAAGCTTTCTTATTGATTATGATATGTGTAATATGTGGTGCACGACATTTCATATTGGATGTCTAAGGCTCATTTACATCAATTTCAAGATGATATTATATGAATTTATCTTTGGCGTTGAGTAGAAATGTAAAACAGTTTTGACTCGTTTATCCTTTGTTTACAAAATATGATAGGATCGTAGGATCTCGATTCGATCTTACGATCTCGATCTTGATAAGACAAAAACCATCTCAGGTGGGATCGCGATCTTGACAGCCTTGTTCTACACATCTAGAACACAATTAAATATGGCTAATGTATGCAACCTAGTCAAAATTGTTTGAAAATAAATGTTTATCGCTCCTCCGAAATATAAAAAAGAATTATGTTCCCAGCAACAAAGTCAACATAACATATGTATTAAGTACCTAAAAAATATTACTGATGTTTGTTCTCTTGTGCATCTTTCTTAACCTGAACAAGGGCGGCTGCGGCTACTGATTTCTTCAAGATGGCTTCTATTGGCTGATGCGAATTCTCTACTGCCTTTGATATCGCCTGCCACTTCTCGCCGAATTTTGGCTCTGCAGCAACACATCTACGCAATACTTCCTTCTGCTGGTGTTTGGTTCCACACTGTAGTTCAAATCTGTAAAGACTAGACCAAAAATCCCCAACGCCTGGGGCCAATTCAACTGCCAAGTTTAGCAAATTCCGCGCTTGGTCCAGTTTACCATTGTGCCAAAACAGCTTCCCAATAGCAGCGGTTACGTGTGGATCATGCTTACACTTATTGTAAGCAAGTGAGCTCTGTTTTTTCTATTGTGGTCTTGGAGCAATTTCAATGTTAGCAGCCCATAGAATCAAGCTGTTGGGGCATTCTTGTAACGCCTTTGCCAATAAATTCGCAGCTTCCTTTTTAGACCCATGTTTTGACTCGGCTCGACTGCAGCCAGCCATAGTCCAGGGTTCTGTGCAGAGACGGAGACAGTGGGGGAGCCAGGGGGTGCTCGGCCCCCTCCAACACGCCCAATCGCTTTGCTATTTACCTTATAAAACTTAAGCATATGACACAACTATAGGCAAATGACCCCCCTAACCTTTAGTTAAATTACTTTGTTAGCTTGAGATAAAAATTTTCAGCCCCCCTTATTCCTAATTCCTGGCTCCGTCCCTGGTTCTGTGGGTTCCTTTTTCTAGCCATTGTGAGCACTGCCCGAACCTTACTCATCCCACTCATTCTCATTTCGAGATTTGCACGTGAGAGCCAAAGGGGAGATGAATTCGGGCAGTGTTTCAAACCCAATTTATACGTCTCTTTTGCTTTTGGTAAACGACCATAGTGCTTTCAGTTTTGACAAACTGCAATTGTTGAGAGAGAATTGGGCAACTGTGAAGAGGAAAGGAGGCTGCTTGATGAAGGGTTGAGATTCTTTCCTGCGTTTTTCAAGTTCGGTTTCAACTTTCAATTGAGCCTCTTGCAGCAATATAAGAAAGACGGCATAGAGATTACTGATGTTTTTCAAGTAAAGAACTAGTTTCTTTCGGAAGCAAATCCAAATTTCAGGTTCTTTTGTAATCGCCTTTACACCACGAGCTATCACAGCCTTCGCTTCGTCTGGATTTACTAATCGACATATATGCTTTACTCCACACATCCTCGTTCTTCGGACACTCTTCACAATCTTTTTGAATCAATTCCCTTGCTTTCTCAATCTTTCCCGAAACTTCTTCTAATCGTGTAGCTTCAAAATCCAACCAGGTGCATGTTTTGGATTAGTCTGAATAACAACATCATTATTAATCTTGTAACACCCCACCTTTTCAGAGCGTTAAACCCTCTAATTTACCTTATATCAGCGGAAGCATCTACTCTTAGTCAAGCCCAAATGATCTCTTGAATTCTAAAGAAGCTTATCTGGGTTGCAAAGATTTTAAAAGAGTTTTGGGTCAGCCAAAGGCTTAGTGAGAATTCATGGTTTTCACGTCCAAAACAATTCATATCATATCAAACACTTTTCCGATAATATTAAACTTGTAAAACAATCATGCAATTTGTTCAAATATCATATAATTTATATTCAGTTATCACATATTCCTAATCGATTCAACATATCAACAGTTTAATTTTATAAATCAACGATTCAACATATATTACAAAACCACATATACCAACTATTCATATTTTCCGTTCGGTTCAACAGTTTCAACAATTCAACATTTTCGTTAGGTTCAACGGTTCCAACTATATATACCCGTTCAATTCAACGGTTCCAACGATTCGTATCCCCGTTCGGTACAACGGTTCTAACAATTCATATTTCTGTTCGGTTCAACGGTTCCAACAATTCATATTTCACGGTTCATAATTTTCACAATTAACATTTCACGATTCAATATTTATATACTAGTATCAATCAAAACACGTAGCAATTAACGACCATTTAAACAAGTTTGCATGATAGCATTTCGAATAAAAGTACAACCCAATTTAAAAGCATATGAAAACTCACCTCATATATCGTTATTAGCTTTTAACGATCCTCGAGACAATGCCTCTTAAAACAACAACGAAATTCTACTAAATGAAAACTTCCTTCTTCTTTTTTTCGTTTGTCTCAGCCGTTCCTATTTTTTCCCTAGGGTTTTAGTGAAATGTGGATATTAATAAGGGAAATGATATGTACACGATGTTTTTTTATTCGCACACATTAAAGAGACATGAAATGACATGTATTCCCTTTCTTATACGCCTATGTTTATAGTTTGGTTTCCTGGTGCGTGTTTATATCATAAATCGTTAATCTTTTAGACAATAATATAATTTAAATGTAATCCATATAAAGCTTAGCTTTTGACAATAATGGGTATTGTTAATAACTTAATACAAATAAACCATAAAAACGTTTATTTAGATCGCTGGCGAGTCATTCGATTAGTCTAAAACTTGGATGGTGCTTCATCCTGTAAGTGCTTCATCCTCAGCCATAAAGCTCCAATCAAATCCAAGTCCATCTATGGCCACCATTGCCTTTGAAGAATTCTCTTACTCACTCACAGCCTTCCTAGTACTCTCCTGATTCCTAGATCCTCTGCTTCTGCTATCCTGATTTCATGACCCTTTACATTTCCTAGCAAAGTTTCCCAATTTATGGCAGTTGTAACACTCCACCTTCGATTTGTCAAACCCAGCAGTATCACCTCCACTAATAGTGATCTTCCTTGATTTGTTAAATTAGACAATAATATAATTTAAATGTAATCCATATAAAGTTTAGCTTTGGACAATAATGGGTATTGTTAATACAAATAAACCGTAAAAACGTTTATTTAGACCACTGGCGCGTCATTCGATTAGTCTAAAACTCAGATGGTCACTACCTTAGTCACACGTTTGACATTCTCACTAGGCCATTACTATACTCGGATGCTCGAAAGCTAACAACGAATACAATAACTTGGTAAAGGGTAGGGATAAAACATTGGGAAATACATAAATTGGTGTAAAAAAAAAAACACACACACAAACAGGTAGATTAAGTCCTAACAAGTGTGGTTAATCACTTCCCAACCATTCCATGAATAAGACACAAATCATACACTAACTCACACTTTATCACGGAAACTCACGATTTAGTAGGCAGACACGAATTAGACTCAATGAAATCTTAATCAATGAATAAACCTTAGTTGGCGTTCCCATAAAGGCCAACTCCCTTTTAATCCATATATATAATACAACAAGCAATAGCGATATCTGATGAGGTGAAAAGTGTTACGCTTTTAGGGGGTCATTTAAGCCCTAATTCGTGATTTTATGATCAAATATTGCCTTAAATCGTTCCTTTTGTCATTTTAGGTACTTTTGAGAAGAATTCTGGAAAACATATCATTTTGGACGTTTTTGGAGCATAAAAGTGAAGAAAACGACAAAGTCTCAAAAGCATGTTGGAAATCCTACCTGACGGCGTCAGACACCATAAGGTGACGCCGTCAGCCATGAAGACAAAGGAGTGGAATTCAGATTTCACTAGACGCCCTAAGTGAGAATTGAGATGTTTACACCTGATGGCGTCAGGTGTTAAGAAATGTAGGCCGTCAGGTGTTAAGCTAAAGAGAGACGGCCCAGAGAAAATTAGAGAGTGACGGCGTCAGAAGAAAATCTAGGTGATCTGAGAACCCTAATCGCGGCGAGCTGACGGCGTCAGGATGCAAAAGCTGACGCCGTCAGAGTGTAAAATCTATATATACTTTTCTAACTTTCATTCATTAGTGTGCAACTTTGGGAGGAACATTAGTGTGCAACTTTGAGAAACTCATGAAAGATGAGTTCAAAATGAGTTTCATGGGAGAACTTACATTCTTTTTGGGATTGCAAATGCAGCAGAGACCTGATGGAATTTTTATTAGCCAAGACAAGTATGTGGCTTAAATTTTGAGAAAATTCCAACTTGGAGATTCAAAGATAGTTAGTACACCTGTAAACAAGGACACAACTTCTTCATTGAAAGATCATAGTGGTGAAACTGTGGATGTTCACACTTATAGGTCCATGATTGGGTCTTTGATGTATCTAACTTCATCTAGACCAGATATCATGTTTGCAGTTTGTGCTTGTGCTAGATTTCAGGTCACTCCCTAGATTACTCACTTAACTGCAGTGAAGAGAATCTTTAGATACCTTAGAGGTCAACCCAATTTGGGGTTATGGTATCCTAAGGAGTCCCCAATGGAGTCGGTAGCATATTCAGATAGTGATTATGCTGTAGCATGTTTGGATAGAGAGTCTACTACAGGAGGATGTCAATTTCTTGGATGCAGATTGATATCATGGCAGTGCAAAAAGCAAACAATGGTGGCTACTTCAACAACTAAGGCAAAGTATGTGGCTGCTGCTAGTTGCTGTGATCAAGTTTTGTGGCTACAAAATCAGCTGGTTGATTATGGGTACAATTTTATGAACACCATTATATATATTGATAATAGCAGTACTGTGTGTATCATTAGGAATCCAGTTCAACAGTCCAAAACAAAACACATAGAAATTAGACATCATTTTATAAGAGATTGCAATGAGATAAAGTTAATACAGGTTGTCAAAATTCATACTGATGACAACTATGCTGATCTCTTAACTAAAGGTTTTGATGTGGGGAGGTTTCAATACTTGGTTGCAGGTATTGGGATGCTCAATCCATAAATTATTGATGTCTAAGTGTTATTTTTCAAAAGGAACTTGGATTTGTACTGTTTGTATTATCTGTTAAGTGCTTTTTCAAGTTTGTACTGGTTAGATGGGTTTTGGTCCTTCTTATGTTAACATGTTAGTCACTTCTGCATATTGTCAAAAAGAAAATAGTTTTGTTTTGTATTTTCTTGGTTTTTGTGCTAAACATTCACAGGAAAGCAAAGCATATTGAATGGATTTGAGCTATAATGTGGTTTGGAAAGTTTGTTAAGTGTGGTTGATGACACACAACAAATGGTTAATTGTTCACCATGTCTAATCCACATAAGAACCAACTAGTCCAGAGCAAACGGCTGCTGGTAAAGACTCATCAAATCCGTTCATGGTTGATAGTTTACCAAAAACTATATGATTATCAGCTCACCATATTCAATGATGAAGAGTTGACTAGTCCAAAGCAAACGGCTCTTGGTAAAGACAAGTCAAATCCGTTAAATAGCTGATAGTTTGCTAAAAACTATGCATGAGCAGTCATGTGTTTCATATAAATTTTTATACTGCTCTTTTGAAAAGTTTGTACTGATGCGTCATAGTTTGTACTGATACTTTTGTTTTTGTTATAACAGATGACTCCGTCACAGCTTTTTGTAAAACTAAATTGGGAAAATATTTTGTTACTATACTTTTAGGGTCTCTAAACAGGAAGATTATCTTGTTTCTAAATTAAGTGCTTTCTATAGATAATTCTTTTCTTGTGCGACACTTTACAAACCCTACTAGTATAAATATAACCTCCCAATTGGTTTTTATAATCATTCTAACAATCAATCTCTTTTCAGTTAAAACAATTGTTCTTCAAAACATGGTTAACTTGGTTTCTGGAGGCTCAGGAGTAAAACCTAGTTCCACTAGGAATGAAACTCAGTCTATGTCCAATGATGCACCTCTCACAGCAGGTCACATAGCTAGAAGTGTTAAGGACAGTCTGCAACTTAATGAATTGATGGTTACGTGTACAACTTTGGCTTCCAAAGTTTCAAACTTGGAAGTTGATCTTATGAGCATAAAGGTGTTGTGTACAGAATTGCAAAGCTAAGTCAAGCAGTTACAAGCTCAGAAGGATGTTCATGTTGCTTCATCAGATTCTGATGACTTTTATCAAGCTATTATGAATTCTTCCAAACAGGGGAGGAAAACAGAACATGAGATTCAGGGGAGGCAAAAGAAACAAAAGAAGCTTGTGTTTGAAGATGATATTGATGAATATTTAGCAGGTTTTTGTCTTTCTGATGACGAAGAAAGTATCGCTAATTTTCACAGAAGTACTGATGATGTTTTTGAAAAGAAAAGAAAAGAAAAAAGGTTGGAGTTAAGGATTATTGAAGAAGCAAAAGAACTAAGGAAGATAATCAGGGCTGATGGAAAGTCTGAATATTACAAGAACATTGAAACAATGGTTAAGTCTAGTGATGGGGAAGATTTGGATACTTTATGGAAATTGGTTCAATTAAAGCTCAAGGTTGCAAAGAAAATTGATGTGAAAGAACAAGAACTTTGGGTGGAACTACAAAGATTATATGAACCAGATCCTACAGATGTTTACTGGAACTTTCCAAGTCAAGATCATACTATCTCATGGAAATTCTATGACTCAAGCAATGTTCATCACTTGTCAACCCAAGGTGGAGTTGATTTATTCATGTTTGCTGAGAAGGAATATCCATTGTGTACTGAAGTTCTTACTAGAATGTTATTTTCAAAGCTTCAATGTGAAGAACAAACTGAAGCTGTTCAAAATCTCATCTTTAGCATAGGTGGTCAATTGCTAACTAAAATCTGTGATGAACTTGATAGTAAATCTCAAGCAAAACGAAGAAAGTGTTAAGTGTTTGAAAGAATTCCCCATGTTTTTAAAAGAAGAAGTATAATTGAAGAAACTTGTGAAATTACAGATGAATCACAAGTTTAGGGGAGGATTGTTGGGAATTATACTTAATAGTTGGAATTGTCTCTGTCAAAAGAATGTACTTATAGCAGATTTACACTACCAGTACTAACTAAAGTTAGTACTGGTCATGCAGAAAGTTAGAACTGCTTATGAGATGAAGATCAGAAGTGAAGATACGTTCAAGATAATTATAGAATAGATTGCATGTATATCTTATATGTTTAGATTGATACGAATGATGTATCAAAGTAGTTTTCTTGTACAGGACTCCTTGTGTGCTATAAAAGGAGGTCCTAGGATTAGGGTTTTCATACACTTAACTCATAAAGCTTCAAGGTTGTAACCCTAGTGATAAGCAGAAGATCACTCGTATTATTCTTAATAATATTGAAGCTATTTGGTTGTTTATTCACTGTGTTCATACCTACATTACTCATATACATTCATACGTCACATACACAAACATCTTCTAAGTTTTAGCTAGTAAATTTCGCTTACTAGTTAGCATATACTCAAAGTATCACCCAACACAAGGAGTGTGATGTAGATCCTCACATTAACCCTTAATACTTCGGTGAGGTTTAGCCTATTTCAGTTTCCCCTATTTTACCCCAAATCCACCAAAATTATGAGTGTGCCGGTAGTTTGTAAACTTTAGAACTTGGCCTTTACATCATTTTGAAACCATAGATGAGTAGTGTATTGAGATTCCTTGAAACATTTGAAAGAAACTTTTTAGAAGACAATATTTTAGGATTATCACCCAAACAGCCTATATGTGTGTTTATCGTTTAGTCACATCGACTATTCGACCCCCGTGTTAAACCCTTGTTACACTCACCTTTAGTGCAAGATACCCCTAGATACACCATTTTTGAGCCTATCATTTTGTTTCTTACTCATATTATTATTTCGATACACCTATTCGCCTTAGCCTACCGTGTAGTCTTGGTTTATGGTTGGGAAGTTGCCACATTGGTGTCTTGCCCGGCGTTTCGGTCATGTACCATTGCCTTTGTCGCCTTTGTCGTAGTATGTTAGTAACAACACTACACCCATTAGCCTTATATATGTGATCGATGTCGAAGTACCAATCAAAAATAAATTCATTATTCTGCACTACCAAAGTTTCAGCTAACAACCAATTGTTTTTGATCAATGAAGGAACATCTTGTCCATAAAGCTCCGATAAATCATGTATCTGCCCTCGAGTTTCTTGTAACTCGGCATTTAAAGTACCTAATTCTTGTTGTAGAGCGACTTGTTTATCTATGATATTCTCAGATGTATACTCCATTGATTCTATGCGCTCTAGTGGCAACTCTTCAAGATGGCCTAATGCTGTCTCGATCTGCTCTTCCTGATGGTCGATACGGGACATAAAAGTGGTAATAGTCGGCTGTCTATCCATGGCCGCCTGAGAACTTTCTCCTACCTCATAGACTCGTGGTGGAGTAGGATAATCAGGTGCAGGGGATCGGGGTAAGGCATGATATTGGGCTATAATGGCTTTGGCTTCCTCACTGAGCTCATATGGCTGAGATAGGGGAGTGAAATCAGTGGATGATGGTGGTGCATAAGGGCATGTAAGTGACTTATAAGCCTATAACTCACACCATCTTGGTAGTATGGATCGAATTATGTAAAGAAAGTTAGAGAGAAGTTAAAGAGAGAAAGTAAGATGGAACCTTGAGAGAAACTAGAGAATATTAGATTAGAAAATGAGAAGGTCCAACCCTCTCCACATGTGGAAATGGGTATTTATAGTTACATACTAATACGCTCTCCGGCGAGCTGTGGATCAGGTATACAGTGGGTAAAGACCCTTCCTTCTTCCACGGTGTTGCTTAACTAACTAACTAACTAATAACTACGATAAATACTACGAGCTACAACATGCTAAACAATACTCAGGGTGACCGATCCTTCTATATATAAAAATCGTATTCCTAACAATCTCCCCCTAAGGGAGGTCACCCTGGAAAATAAAACATTAAACGTTGAAGTTTAGCAGGTCTTTGTAGCTCGTATCCGTTGATTCTTCATTGTCATGAACTTTGTGCAATCAGCAGTGGACTCTAGATGACTTGCTTAATGAATAGGATGATCTTTTGATGTAGCTTTGAGTTGATCATCCAAGTTGAGTATCTTCAAGCCATCTTTGAGTAGTATCATCTCCATGTGATTTTGAACATCATTGTGTTGGTATGCTCACACTTTTCAGGATCATGATCTTCGGCATCAGAGTTGTGGAAGCATAGTAGAGGCCCATTCAATGATCATGATGTCTTTATATGTGATGTTGAAGTGTGAGCATGAGGTGATGAATCAGCAATCAGCAATCATAGCCATCTTCAGAATCTCTGGTGGGTGAACACCTTTCCAACATGCCCATACATCTTTGTTGAGTGAATCTCCATGGTTGAACAGTTCTGAATACCCCTTATAGATGACGGTATGGGCATGTGGAACTAGAGTGATGGTGATGACAGTGAAAAGGTTGGTATGTTGAGCTGCATAAAATTTGGTTAGTAAATAAACATACCAGCACTTACAGGTTCGGACTTCGAGATCGTCAACAGCATAGTGTGAAGACTTTCTCTAATCCTTACCAAGGCCGTTCCCAATCGGATACCCACAGAGGGCTTACACAGACATACCGTAGTACATCAACGATTGGGTGAGTCGCTGGAGATCACCCCACGACTGTAGACCTTTTTGGAACCACCATATTCACTAAGCGTAACCCACAAGGAGTTACCGAAGCGACCTGCTTTCAGGGCTGTTTGATGTTGACCCTGGCAGGAGTTTCCACTCAATCACTGGGAAATACAATTGTATATTCCCTCATAAGTGTTCTTGGTAGATTGCTAAGATCTGCGAAGGACTCGATCTATTACAACTGGTGTTCATAATTTTGAACAACCAGTGTACTGACTAAGTGTACCTAAGAGATCTTTTTATGCATCTCGTGGCTCTAGACTCGATAAGTGCAATGGTTACCTATGCGGAGACTAGGGAGGGGTCTCCTGCTTTAATATCAACCATCTCTAAGTGATGAGTTGATAGATTACACCGGTTCCCCGTGAGAATGAAACAAGCTCTTTTAAGAGAACTTGAGTGGTTGGAAGGTTTAGTGCAGTGCGTCACTGGGTCCATGACGTCTTGTCTTCAATACCGGTGTTACTTTAGTAACAACCAGTAGCAGATGTGTGGAACCCGGTTTCTGCCCTAAGGTTGAATAATTGGAGGGCTATTTCTTTTCACCCTTTCTCATTTCATTTCTTTTTAATTCTTCAACCCCTTCAGTGCTTACCGAGACTTCATCACTAGAACCTTGTTGGGTTTGTTCCAGTCCTAGCTCTATCTCAGTCGGCACTTTACCCTTTCTCACTTTACTCCTTTTTTCAATCATTCCTAAGGACTTCTAATCTATCTATTGGATTGTCCCTGGGAAGATCCATCCGGTTCTTGTGGATCATGGGAACATATACCTAACCTAACCATCCTTATAACTCCATGCATTAAATTAAAGTGGTCGGTCTTTTGGTATCTTTCCACAATTGCCACATAACCAAAACATTGAAAACTCTCTCAAGGTGTCCATAATCAAGAAACCAATTTTTGCTAACACCTTGAGAGTTTTACGATTTTATTTCAATGCTCCCCCTTAACATGTGCTCATAGGTTTAAGAAAGAATGCACATGTCAGGGTGAGTTGCACTTTTGAATTGATCCATTCTTAATAGACATATACCCGAGGGACACGTTTACGTGGTCAAGTTAAAGGGATCCATTATCAGCTTTTAGGTGATAACTAGCCCTAATAACTGACTTGAAGTTGTTAACATTCCTTTATAAGGAACTTAGACCCGTCAAAGTATACATCTAAGAAGAGTTTCTCGAAATGGTACATTTCTACTTAGACCATTCCTCTTCGAGACACGCTTACATCACTGGTTACACCAGCTTGAAGTTATTACCCGGCCAGGACTAGTCCTTTCGACTTATATCACTTTATTGTTTCGTCAATTCATTGAGTCAATCCTGAGTCATACACATTTCACGGTTTCTACTTATTAATGTAAAAACTCGCGAAAGACTCTTCGCCACTTGCTCCCCCTCAATATGTGCATATTGATTGAATCAATTTTAAAAGTTTTAAAACTTTAGCACATACGGGAGAGCGTACATTTGAGATCCATTATTCACCACTTAACCACTTGCTCCCCCTCAATATGTGCACCGGATTTATCAAAAGGTTTAGCGCATATCGGGGAGCATCAATTTCCTTTAAAGTCCAAATCATCACATTTAAATCAGGTTTCATATTTAAATCACATTCTCTCCCCCGATCATAAAATTTCAAATCTTTTGAGATTTTGTGATCCCAATTGATTTAAATAAGTTTAAGAAAAATTTGGGAAGAAAATGTGTCCATATTTTAACATGTACTGATTTTATTTGAGACGACTTATTCACTGCTGCTGGTGCACAAAGTTTTCAAAGGTGCAAAAATTTTGAGCAAATACGCTCCCCCTCAATTAATGACCCGTTTTCTATTTAAAGAGCTGTAGTCATTACATTGGGTGGAGGGTATTTGTGAAAATTTAAGTCCAATAGCCACCTTGTAAACCACAAAAACTCTCTTGAAGAATCATTGACGAGAGAGTTTTTGGGATGAAAGAAGACTTCTCTTCTTTTTCTAAAAATAACGCACTGAAGCGTACACTATTTCGATAAAACATGGATATAAAGTAATCCATGCCCAGGTGAACTTCACCCAGTAAAAGGAACAACCGTCTTTTTGACGACGTGTTTTCCCCATTTTGAGGAACGGGTTGCTATCTGAAGTAATAGCAAGCCATAAAGACATGTTTTATTTATTCCATTTTTAAACTTCTGCTCGAGCTTCATTTAAGGTTCCGTGCCATTGTTGAATGACATTTCTAGAACCATAAATGTTATCGATAAACAGAAGACATGCCTAGAACAACTATTTTTGGTATTTTCTGGATTTTCTGATTTTTATGGTTTTTATAGGTTTTATATTTTTGTATTTTCTTTTTGGTTTTAAAATATATACAAGGATATTTGAAGCGAATCCGTGACTCCTCATTCTCTTCCTGAAGACTTTTGAGCGTTTCAGGAGTGAGACTCTTCATGCCAAGGCGTGATAGAATGAACTCAAAGCGTTCTCTTGGTAGTGCTTTGGTGAAGATGTCTGCCAACTGAAATTCAGTCTTCACAAAGTAGAGTTCAACAATCCCCTTTTCCACTTGCTCTCTGATGAAGTGATGTCGAATATCAATATGCTTCGATCTGGAATGTTGGACGTTGTTGCAGCAAAGAGCGATAGCACTTTTGTTGTCACAATACATCGGAACCTTGTTGTATGCATAGCCATAGTCAGACAATTGTGATATCATCCATAGGATTTGTGCACAACAGGATGACATGGCAATGTATTCCGCCTCAGTAGAGGAGATCGATGTACTCATTTGCTTCTTTGATGACCAACTCACAAGCTTATCTCCCAGAAATTGAGCGCCACCTGAAGTGCTTCGACGAGTGTCTTGACACCCAGCATGATCAGCGTCAGAGTAGGCAGTGAGTGCCATAGCGGTGTATTTAGGATACCAGAGACCCATATGAACAGTCCCTTGAAGGTACCTGAAGATTCTCTTGACAGCTTCCAAATGCTTCTTGGTAGGCTTAGATTGATATCGAGCACACATGCACACAGCGAAGAGAAGATCCAGCCGACTAGCAGTGAGGTACATTAAGGATCCAATCATGCTGCGGTACTTTGTTTGGTCGACTGGGATTCCCATATTGTCCTCATCCAGTTTAGTTCTTTCAACCATAGGCGTATCAACAGAGTCACATGATTCAAATCCAAATTTCTTCAAGATTTCAGCAGCATACTTGGATTGATTGATGAAAATGCCATTAGGATTTTGAGAAATTTGCAATCCTAAGAAGAATGACATTTGTCCCATCATTGACATCTGGAATTCGGAACTCATCTCTTGTGCAAAACGATCACATTCCATAGGATCAGACGAAGCAAAGATAATATCATCTACATAGATCTGAACATGAAGTAGATGATTGCCTGATCTTCTGGTAAAGAGAGTAGGATCAACAACACCCTTGGAGAACTTGTTTGCAAGGAGGAACTTGGACAATGTATCATACCATGCCCTTGGAGCTTGCTTAAGTCCATATAGAACCTTCTTTAGACGATAGACATGATTCGGACGTTCAGGGTCCACGAATCCTTCAGGTTGAGTAACATACACCACCTCCTTTAACTGCCCATTCAGAAATGCTGTCTTAACATTCATCTGATATACAATCATGTTCTTACTGGCAGCATTGGCAAGAAAAATTCTAATGGCTTCGATTCTTGCCACAGGTGCAAAAGATTCCTCAAAGTCTATCCCCTCTTCTTGATTATATCCTTTGGCCACAAGTCGTGCCTTGTTCTTCAGAACATCACCGTGCTCATCAAGCTTAACTTTGAATATCCACCTGAGAGCGATAATCATAGCACATTCTGGAGGAGGTACCAATTCCCATACATCAAGACGATCAAATTCATGAATTTCTTCTTGCATTGCAGTGAACCAGGAAAGTTTCGACATGGCTTCCTTGAAATTCTTGGGTTCAGTCTTAGTAAGTACGGAATTGAAGAAGCACCACAGGGCATCAGTTGCAAGTTGTTTATGGGTGGACACAGGACGAGAAGGATTTCCAATGATGTTGTCGATAGGGTGATCATTTGTCCACTTTCTAAGATGTTCATGATGGTGAGGATTGTGAACTGAAATTGCCGTGTTAGATTCCTCTGATGAAGTTGTTTCGTTGGAGGGTTCAGGAGCAAACACATTAACAAACGGCTCATCATTAGTTTGTGCAAAAGGATTCACTTCAAACGAATTATTAGATGCCATTCCTTGATGTTCTGAAGAGGTTTGATTATTTGATGTAGGTTGAGTGCAACTAGGTGGTGGAGCATCTTGACCAATGGAAATGGAAACAGATGGACCATTTGTCTCTTGTGAAGCATTAACAGCAGCAACATTTGGGTTTAAGACCGGTGGTTCTTGTTCATTAATCTGCTGAGGCTCAAAATACTCATCAAACATGGGATCAAACAGATTCTTCAAATCATCACTAGTGGGAGGCACATAAGGATCTGTATACGTGGAAGACTGTACAAGTCCTGAACTAATGGGTCCAGGTGTCAAAAGGTTAGGTGCGGGTCCAGAACTGAAGTGTTCAGGAACCGAATGCTCAGTCAGCTCATCAAATGTGACATGAATAGTTTCCATGATTTGTCGGGTTCTTTTGTTGTAGACTCGGTAACCCTTCTTGTTTGCTGCGTAACCAACAAAGATCCCGATATCAGCTTTTGCCTTGAGTTTGCCCAAATCTTCATTATCATTGGTTGGGTAGCATAATGCACCAAACACACGTAGAAAGGAAAAATCGGGTTTTCTTCCATGCACTAGCTCGTAAGGGGTTTTGCAGTGAAGGGGATGAATTAGTGAACAATTTTGGGTATAACAAGCAGTTGCAATAGCTTCTCCCCAGAGAAACATAGGAGATTTGGAAAATATAAGCATGGTACGTGCAACCTCAACAAGTGTACGATTTCGTCTTTCAACTACACCATTCTGCTGAGGAGTTCGAGGTATACTCCTTTGATGACTTATGCCAAGGTTTTCATAAAATTGAGTAAGTTGATGGTTAACAAACTCAGTTCCATTGTCTGTGCGAACGAACCTGACAGTTTTATTAAGTCCAACTTGCAGCTGCTTGATGAGTTTTATGATGATCTCGAGGACATGATTCCCGTAACTGGTGGAGGCTGTAGCAACCCGTAAATTTTCATAAGGCAAAATGACTATTTTGCCCTTTGACTTTTGACTATTTGACTTTCACCGTAATGTAAAAGCAAATACCATAATTGGTAGTTAACCCGTAACTTCCCAGTTAAATAATTCACTCTACTTTGAATTATTACTCTCTGAACACTTTCGTTCGCTTTTGTCTATTTAACAAGATGATATCTCGCAAAACGTAAAAATCGCACACAGCGCGTACCGGCACAACAATAAATTCAACAAGAAAATTGAATTGATTATGATTTTCTTAAAGTCATATAATATTACTTTTAATATTAATTACTTTTATAAGTAATTATGAAAGTTTAATCGTGTAAACTTTCTTCGCGATCAACATAAGACTAGGATGAATCTATATGTTGAAAATACTCAAATCTCACCAATAGTCATATTTTATATGAACTATTGTCATTTGGTCATTTTTACTTGAGCATTTTATTTCTTACGTAATACGCGTGCTCAGACCTACGTTATTAGGTTTTAACAACGTATACGCACTCCGTTAAACTTGTCACACCTTTAATATACTAAGTTGAAGTATATTGATAAGTTTTAACAATTTTATAAGTATTACATTTTTATGTTGCTCGGTTTTAAGTTTTAGGACTTAAGAGCATAACATTAGTAATTACCGAGATCAAACTGTACCCTCTAATTAGTAAATAATTAATAAAACACAAGATAAGTATAAAAAAAATTCACTTTGTATTCCCTTGAGCCACGCCATACAACACATGTCCTTGTGAGATTAAAAGAGATTACAGGTGTAACTTCATTTTATAATTCATTTAACTAAGTATGATAATGTTTTATTCATGGTAATGAGATAGATCAAATTGTCCACCTCTTTGTCCCTCACTCTCAAACCGTACAACGCAAAGCACCACAATCAATTCATCATATGACTTTTGTAGAATAAATCTAGTGAAATTAGTAAAGGTTTAGTAGTTCACTAGTTACTTGGTTCTTTTGATAGCAAGATATCTTCCATCTCAAGGGCTTGATCAAGGTATTTAGGGGTTGAATAAAAAGGGTTATTACAAAGAGAAAAAAAAAAAAAAAAGGTGTACAAAACTTGGGTTGAAGATTGGAAGACAAGGTCCAAGTGTTGAATTGTTGATTACAAGGCTGAATTAGAAGGCTTAGTACAAGGGTTCTCTAAGGCTATAACAAGTTTGAAGACAAAATTGGAGATTAAAAGGGGTTTAGGCTTGATTGTTCTTGTAACCACTCAATCTGATCCTTGTAAGAATTTATTTGTTTTTCATGTCATTCAATATGGTTGTAATAAGTTTATAATCTTTTGATGATGTATAAGTGGTATATGTAACATGACATGGTATGATGTTGTACATAACTTGAAACATGAGCTAAAAGTTGCAAGAGACATTTTTGGAGCCACTAGATGTAACTAGTGATTTTGTTAAGTGTTGACACAAAATCATGAACCATGGACTTGAATGACCTTAAGAAGCCAATAAAGGATGCTAAAACTAGAACTTGAGCTTTTGAATCACTTAAAAAGGGCTTATGGTTAAAAAGTTATGTTTAAGCAAAGATTACTAGAAGATATTTGGTGCTGAAGCAAAAAGGGTTCTGATACGATTTTAAATCACGGTTTTGACCCTTTTCTGGTCCGAACCAGCGAAAGTATAAAACATGAAAGTTGCTCAGAATGATGTTTTATAGAAAAACACGCGAGCACGTAAGCAGAAAGTGAACAACAAAGCTACGAACTGCAAAACCCAACTGGACCTGTTTAGACCATAAAAACAGCCATGACGTACTCAAGAGTTTTTATGGTGTTTTGAACTCTTGGGGCCGAGACACAGCCAAGGCTAAGTCAAGGCTGTTGTCTCAACGCCTTCTAAGCCGAGATATAGCAACGGCTATGGTCTTGGTTGATATCTTAAGGTTATATATCTAGTTGATGTCTTAAGGTTATATATCTAGCCGCGTGAATAATTTGGGAGTTGATGACCCGAAACTTACTATTGAGACTTGATCATTTAAATGACTTATTTTCTTGACCTCGACAACTAATAAAAATTGACCATATCACATATATCATTACCACCAAGTCTCAATTCGTATTTGATCCGCGAGATTTTATTAACTAATATGGTATATAAAGATCATTTTGAACACTTTACACTATTATAAAGTGCCATTAACTTATTTACAAATATTACTTCATATCGAATTAGTAACATTTACACTTGAAGAATGGTACATTAAATCATTTCACGACACCACACTAGTTCAATCAATAGTCTTTGACGAAACACGACAAATGCTTTTATATAACATTTGTCTCGTCAATTACTTTTACTTATAAATGATAAGTACTACTACACTAGGGAATTTCATAATCATAAGAGGCCTCTTCAGGGTGTCGTATCGACGAGTTGTGGATTTACGAATTAAAGTGTCGTGGCTCCTCATACGTTCACTACATGACCTCTAGATTTTGATAACCCGAACAGTAGTACGAAGTTATTTATAAAAGGCTAATAGCCAAACCACATTTTTAGCATGCTTCACTCATTTACACCACATAAGATATATGTACAACATCATAATCAAGTCAATGACTTTACATATACTTGTACACTCATATTGTGCATTATACTAAGACGCGATCACTATACTCTCGTAGGTTATCATTAAAGATCGTGGTTTTGCCATACACTATCTGGTGTATTAAACTACTACTGATTACTAAGGTGAGTTCATAGCCCCTACTTTTGTTTAACTGTTTTATAAACTACATGGGGGAGATACATGCTACTGCTTTTTTATTATTATGGACGATGACTTGTAAACTGAATGCTAGCCCTGGTTGTATTATTGCATGCATGTCTAAGTTGTTTATGCCAAAAGTCCCCTTATCATGGACCACTAATCACTTGTTGTTGCGAGTGAGCGCAAATATTTTGGATAGGCCTATCGGGATTGACGAATCCCGTTTGTGTTAATCATACAGCGGATATCACAAACGCACTATATTTGAATTCCTAGGTATACGGCATAGTACCTACTCGGGGCAAATTGTTTAATATATATATCGTACGGTGATATATATATATATACAGTCGTGCGTGCCATGAGCTTAAAGCAATAATAACTATCAGGATGATAATTGCGCACATTGCAATTATACTATGAACTTTATTGTCCATTACTGTATTACAAACCTATGAATTCATTCAACCTTTGTGTTGACTTTTTAGCATGTATTCTCAGGTATGAAAGAAATTAGCTGGCATGTAAAGGCGCACGGAAAACATTTTGAAGACGATGCATATTATCATTCGAAAAACTTTGCAACTTTAATGTTGTACATTTTGTAAACTTGTGGGACCTCTTTGTAAACTCTGATATTTTAATCGAATGATAATTTATTTCAAAACGTCTCATTTAGAGTCGTTTTCTGTAACTTGTACTGTGAACTATGAAGTAATACCCCGGTGACATAATCTTCCGCTGCGATAATTTTGGGGGTGTTACATATACACTTTGGTATATAAGGTAGAATCATTTCTCCTTTTTAACCTATGTGGGATTTTATCACAAAAACAATAATAAGGTAACTAGACTTACTCTTTATAGTAAATTCTAGTATATTTTTAAATGACGATGCAATTAGACATGAAGATCCCTGTGGAGTGCTCTATCACCCCACCACAAATTCATCGTTCTAAACAATATCGAAACGACTATTTCATTTAAGTGGGAGACCAACGAAGAGAAGAATAAGCGATACATTGTTCAAGAGTTAACCAAAGGCTTAACGTACAATCTAACCATTCATAAGTTAACCGAAACGAGACATTGTTCTAAATTACTTTGATAACTGATACTAAGTTCCAGAGCACTGTTTAAGTGACGATGCAATTAGATACATAAATCCTCTATGGTACTGTATCACCCACACAACACAGATTCATTGTTCTAAACGATATGGAAATTGTATCATGATCGAGAGTAGGAGAACAGTACGTCAGTACGTACGGCTTTGTTCGAGTATCAACAGATGCGTTTTTAATTTAATCTTAGCAATTCACAAAGAAATAAAAACATAGGTGAATTAAACTGAATTACAAAATATAAAGATTTCGTATCAAGTTTTCGCATCTGTGCGTTTTCCATGTTTACATTAACATAGGAACAAACACATACAAATGCGTCATACTAATTCTAACACGTATGATGTGCATACGCTTTGGTACCTAGATTGCTAGACCTACTCTCTACTCATGAATTTGTAGTATTCTAATCAATACGAAATACGTGATAATCAGATTAGCAATTTGGCTAAGCAAATCCCAAACATCCCTAAACTAATATTTTTGGCAAGTGTCAATTGTATGATACTTTTAATAGGTGTATTCTATAATGCTTTCTAGTGGGGTATATAGATGTGCATTTTTGAAGTTTTTATGTGACTTTTAGATTAACGATAAGATCAGTTGAATGGTTAAAACTGAAGCCAATGAAAGTTTGGTAAATTTTGATTTGTTTCTGTAGCTAGTTTTCTTAAAGAAATTCCTAAGTTGTTTCTCTATGTTTGATTATCTTATTTGTGCATAATCAAAAATCCAGAATAAATTTTCCGGAAGTCAGAGAACCGACTAGTAACTAACGTTAATAGCATAGCACTCATTTGCTGTTATGGTTTCCGTCTGTTTAAGGCATTTTTATGATGTCCATCTGTGTTACCATTTGCAGTGTTTCTTTATCTAGAATAAATCCATAAACACTGTCTAAACTTGAAGGTGTTTATGTATTAGTCTTACCATCCTGCTATTGCTGAATTACGTTTTATTACTTGATCCATTTATTATAACACTTAGCAATTATTCACACAATCATATCACCATAATATAAAATGGTGAATGCAAAATTTAAACGCATTTCTCAAAAAAAATAAAAATAAATAAAATAAAATTTAAGACTTCGTATAAGATTTTCACATCCAGAGTTTCTTTGTGTTTCATATAAACACAAGCAACAATTTCATTCTAGTTTTAAGTTTAAAGTGAAGATGTTATAATGGAGGAACAACACTTAACCATAATCCCTTACAATGAAGAACACATAGAATAAAAGTTTTAGCACAATCAAAATTAATACTCCGGACAACCTTAAAAGAAGCAAACCCTTTTTGATAGTGTAGCTATTTTTTTTTTAACGTAAGTACTTAACAGGGGAAAATACCACCAAAATTTAGTAAACTTACCATCTTTTGTAATTATGTGTACTCATTTTTTTTCTCTCTAAATTACTAACAAACTTTCATCGTCAGACTATTCTGTGTATCGATGACATCATATACTTGCATCGTTAGTCCATTAAACTAACGACCGTTAATAAATAACGTGAACGAAAATAGTATATTCTCCGTTTGTAATATAAAAAGGAAAACGCGAGTTATTGTGACATGTAAATGAATACATGAGATTATACATAAACAAACGACTCATATTATTCATCTTTATGAGATTGAGTAAGGATATCCGTAAAAGTAGATTTTTTTATTATTATTATTTTTTTTTAAAACTATATGCATTGAATAACGACTCATATTATTATTCGGTTTAAGAATATAAATAGACGGGATTCTATATATAATAACTACACATATTTTTTCAAGGTCATTATGTGCTACTAAACACATAATGTCTAGATCATGATATCAATAATTAAATTTAAATAATATTAGCATAAACATCATGCTAGTTAAAAAAAAGTCAAATCATACGAGCAACAATCATCTATACAAAATATTAATAAAAATACTTATCTCGCATTTCTCAAAAAAAAAAAAAAAAAAAAAAAAAGTTGGGACTTCATATCAAGTTCTCGCCTCTGCCATGCTAATGTGTTTCAGTTAACACAAAGAAAGGCACTTGCGAAAGCATCATACTAATTCCAAAACGTATGGTACGTATACACTTTGGCATATAAGGTAGAATTATTTCTTCTCTTTAATCTATGTGGGATAGAAAATTCTCTTAGTTTTCACAACAAAAACAATACTAATTATAATAGGTTATCTAGACTTAAAGGCTTGTTTCTTTTTTTTTTCACATTAAGTGGGTGGGCCCCTTTCTGTTAAATGGTCTTACTCCTTATATAGACCAATTAACAGAAAAAGAAACATATTATATGTGTGGCCCCACCACTATCTCCCCATTAAGACTTATTAACATAAAAAAGAAACACCCCCTTACTCTTTTTACTAAGATTACCGTATAATTACACATCCCCTATGGAGTACTCCATTACCCACACCACAAATTCATTGCGCTTCAACTGATATGAATAAAATCATTCTCGTTTTCGTTTTCATTTTATCATTTTAAACAAAACTTAACAAAAAAAGTTAACATAACATCATTCAAACTCACCATATGATGTTGAATAAAATCCGTTATTATATACTTGTTGCTGGTTACCATTGTGTTTTCGTTATTTTTGTAATGGTGAATGGAATATACTCTATTTAACGGTTTCTGCTACAATATCTGGTGTTAACGGATTATAGTCGTAACTGGTTTCTGTTACAAGTGTTTGTTTGGTTAAGTGAATCGTCATTGTGTTATATTTGGACCTATTAAAACGTTTCCATCACAAAAATAGTAAAGTAGATAGGGGTCTTCATGGGTCGGGTAATAAACCGAATAAACCGAAAACCGAACCGTAAAAAACCCGAACCGAACATATAACCGAACCGAACCGAATTAAAAATTCGGTTTTCGGTTTGGATATGGGTTTGGCTATCTCAACCGAAAACCGAATTTATATAATATATATATATATATATATATATATATATATATATATATATATATTTATATATTTATATTATTTTATATATAAAAAATATCCATTAAAATTTTATACTAATATAAAAAACACTTTTTTATGCTTGAAATAGTGTAATTCAAGTATAAATTTCGGTTTTCGGTTTTGACCCATAACCGAACCGAACTTCGGTTCGGTTCTCGGTTCGGTTCGGTTATAGATATTTTCGGTTCGGTTCGGTTTTCGGTTATGACCCAAAAAAAATTTATAATCGAACAACCCGAACAAAATAAACTGATTAACCGAGAACCAAACCGATGAACACCCCTAAAAGTAGATACAAATACATTTGTGTCAGCCTTTTTTATTAATCACTTCTTTTTAGGCCGGTCAGTAGGCCCAATATAACTTTGTTAATTTGGCCCAAAAATCCAACTAAAACATTTTAAAGTTTTACACAAACTTTTTAAATACTATATATACTAGTTACAAATACTTTTGTGGGAAAAAAAAATGTGTGAGATCAGATGTTCAATTACTTGATCCATAATATAAAATGATGAATGCAAAATTTAAACGCATTTTTCCAAAAAAAGTCTAAGATTTCATATCAATTTTTGACGGTTAGTATTGTCTTGGGTTTGACATTAACACAAGCATGACCAACTATGAAAGCATCATACTAATTCTAACATGCATGATGTTCGTACACTTTGGTGTATAAGGTAGAATCCTTTCTACTCTTCAACCTATGCGGGATACAAATTCCACTTTGTTCTCACCACAAAAATAATAGAGGTACCTAAACTTACTCTTTATTGAACAAATACTAGTTACAAGTATTGACCAAGCAAGGAAGCATGTCTTTGAATGATATGACTGAAGACCTGTTCCGAAAGCTACTTGTCTATCAGACTCAAAACTATTCTTCTTGTATCTAATCATGACACATATAGCGGCTTTCCATACTCAAAATGACAATCAATGTGCTAATGATATGCTTGTTTGGTGTTTAGTTTTATCAGCTTATGTTCCAACTATATTGATTATGGCCATAAGGCCGTGATGCGTGTGGTGCAGCTTAACAATCACAGGGGGTAATAAACTCTATAGGTGAAAGCATGGAACAACTTCAATTATTGGATGTGAGGAACCAAGATTTGCAAATTTTTATTTATCGAAAATGACACATTACTAAAGACTACTTCTAGTTGATACAACTAAGTCGAGCTTTCATCATGTTACTCAAGTTTAAACCAAATAATCTCATAAATTTTTGCCTAAGTTTACTTTGTGGGCTTAAGCATAATCTTTAATCCCAGCTTATGACAAATAATCTTATACATTTTTGCTGAGTGCTTAGATTAGCTTAATCTTTAATAGCCCAAAAAGAAAAATAAGCTTAAAATCTCCACAATAAGCAACACTTAAAGAGCTTATCAAAACCCCGTTGATTAAGTCCGTAAGCCTAATCTGTTAAACATAGCCAAACACAAACATCTCCCTTAATAAGCTCTTTTTGGGTTTGGCCCATTATTAGTTTATATTTGGCTTTGGCCGATTGTTATGTTTTACCTAGACTTGATTTTATCATTATTGAGTTTTATGGAATGGAATAATAACACTTTACACGTCTATGTTCTACGTACAAAACGTCTATCGTTTATCTTCTAAATCTACTTTGATAACTGATGTACTAAGTTACGATGAAAGGGTTTGTTTGTTTGTTGTTTAAGTATAGTTATTGGCTTATTGCAAAAGTATACGCTGTGTTTCATTGTAGTTTTTTTGTTTGAATTGAAACTTCAACCAATGTATTAATATTTGGAAGTCTTATTATATAGTGTACGTGTTTGCTCTCTCTCTCTCTCTCTCTCTCTCTCTCTCTCTCTCTCTCTCTCTCTCTCTCTCTCTCTCTCTCTCTCTCTCTCTCTCTCTCTCTTTTTTTTTTTTTTTTTTTTTTTTTTTTTTTTTTTTTTCTCTTCTTTGATTTTGATTAATCGGTGAGCCAACTTGTTTGTTTAGTTTGGTGTTTCGTCCACCCCGATAACTCACAACTCGTAGCCGGATAACACGATTCTTTATAGTTTCATGTTGCGGGGTATTTTTTATTAGGATTAGAAACGTGCCAAGCCGCTCGTGAAAAACTCAAGATCGAGATCAAATGTTAGATGCAAAGATCGGCTAAGTTCATGCGTCTAAACGACTCTTAAAAATGTATATGTATAAGCATTGTGTATATGTATAACTATGTGTTGAACTAAATACAGAGCCTGTGCGTAGCTATTGTGTTCTTAATACTTCTTAATAAGCCATGTTTGATTCGAGCTTTATTTATTTTAACTCGTCATATATATTTGTCGAGCCCATGCCGAGTCTGAGCTTGTGAAATTTGTCACGAGCTGAACTTTATATATTTAAATTTAATAAATACCTATAGACTTTATAACCTATATACTTTATATTTAATAAAAAATATATAACAATATGTTGTTATTTATAAATACTGTTATCAACATTAAACTAATGTACTTGCACATAGTTCTAAATATAAAAAGAAAAGCACGAGTTATTGTGATATATAAATAAATTCACGAGATTATACATATACTTGAACGACTCATGTTATTCCTTTTTATGAAATTAAGCAAGGATGTCCGAAAATATTTTATTTTATAATTATCTCAATTCAATAACGACTCATATTATTCCTCTTTATTAGAATATAAATAGACGAGATTCTACATATAATAATTACACATATTGTTCCAAAGTCATTCATAGCTACTAAACACACAAAATATCTAGAACATGACATTAATAGTTAAATTGAAATAAAATGAACCTAAACACCATACCAGTTAAACAAAGTCAAATTATATGAGCAACAAAAATCTATACAAAATCCGAGATGTCTTTTCTTATTTTTCCTGATATGGGATAGGTTGTATGATTTGTTTTTGAATCACTGGTTGGGCATGTCCAGCTTAGGTGACTCTAAATTTGTTGTAAGATGTTTTGTTGAAGTAATATATATTCACCCTTTACACACACAAAAATAAAACAAATAAATAAATAATAAAAAAATAAAGGCAAATATTTTAAAAAGGAACAATATTTGCCATCATTTGCTTTTCTGAGTAGTGATTTTTTTTAGGGGTACTTTTATTTCAAATTCGTGCTTATTAAGGTAGTTTGCGACATTTTTGCCCTTCGGGAAAAAAAATCCTATTAGCTGAAAGGGGCAAAAATCTCACAAAATGTTGCAAAATACCTCGAAAAGGCTAAATTCGCAAGAAAATCACTTGTATAAGCAAAAGAAATTGTTCGCTACCCAGAAAAATAAATGGTGGCAAGTATGATACTTTTTTAAAACATTTGCCCCAAAAAATAAATAAATAAATCTATACAAAATATTCATTATAATACTTATTGCATTTCTCTAAATTAGTTGAGACTTCATATACTTATTGCCTACTCAGTTGTGTTTAAGTAACACAAAGAAGGACGCCTGCTACAAAATATTCATTAAAATATTTATGACATTTCTCTAAAAAAGTTGTATGCGAAAGCTAACACAATGAAAGATGTATGCGAAAGCATCATACTAATTCTAACATGTACGTATGGTGTGTATACACTTTAGTATATAAGGTAGAATCATTTCTCCACTTTAACCTATGTGGGATAGAATGTTCTCTTAGTTTTCATCACAAAAACAATATCTCAACTGGCAATCTCGTACGAAACTGAGAATGTGATCAGGACAGCACATCGAAAGAAAGCTGCTCGTAGCTTTCATATCTTGGTAAATAAGAGATCGATCCCGTAGTTCACTCCTGGGAAGAGTCAAAAATCCACCCGGTCCGAGGAAGGCGTGTGAAAAAGCCATAGGAAAGACAACAACTTGAGTGCGAAGAAGGGGAAAGGGCGCTCGAAACTTACTCTTTAAGTGACAATGCAATCAGATACTAAAATCCCCAATGGAGTATCTATAACCCACGCCACAAATTCATTGTGACAAACTATATTGAAACAACTATTTCATTTAAGTGGGAAATCTTCATCTATCCTATCTTAAACATGGAAAAACTTGTCAAAGTATCGGACCGCATGGGCTGCAAAGATATCATACTCGGCACAAAATGCAGAACCACCATTCGCCTAATTAGATCAATAATGGAAACTGACACAGCAGCCTTCAAATCAAACATCATTACCATAAATTCCTTGTTAGCCCACCGAGCGGACTCATTTCACCTGTAGCTAAATCCACATCCAACTCTTTCTTATTGGGTGAAAATTAGTAACTTTTAGATAATAAGTAGCTTGTATCATTCTCTCTCTTATTGTTTGAAAAGCACCTTTTAATGAGGCTTGATCACATTTACTATGTATCAAAATCGATGGCTACATAAGATATGAGTGTAAAACCGACAGTCGCCTTAAGGGCTCTCTACTAGTTGGAGGTATAGCCGCCTTTGCTTAGAGGCTCTGTGTTCGACATTAACACAAGAAACAGACTGTGAAAGCATCATACTAATTCCACCACATATGATCAGTATACACTTTGTTACATAAGGTAGAATCATTTCTCCTCTTTTAACCTATGTGAGATATAAAGTTACCTTGGTTTTTACCACAAAAACAATAGAGGTACCTAAACTTACTCTTTATACTAATTTCATGTATGCTAAGATTCCCGATGGACTACTTTATCACCCACACCCCAAAGTCATTCTTACAAACATATAGAAATGACTATTTCACTTATAACATAAGTGAGTCGGACCAACTAAGAGAAACATAAGTGAGACATTGTTCCATAGTTAACTGAAGCGTTTGCAATCTATATAAATGAGCCATTCTTGTTGAAGTATTGGACCCCATGGCCTGCAAGATTTTGTGATCGACATGAAATATAGAACCACCATTCCCCTTGGATCGATAACTGCAATCAACGCAACAGATTTCAAAATCAAACCTCATCACCACACAAAATCCTAGTCAGGCCCACTGAGCGGACTTGATCATTTCATATCTAGCTCAATCCTTCATCCAAATCTTTCTTATTCTGTGAAAATTAGAAGCTTACACACTGTCGAAAATCACCATTAAATGAGAATATCACATTTGCTAAGTATTAGAAGATGTGAATTTTGGTTCTGAACTTGTAGTGGCATATTGCAGGTTACATAACATATGAGTGTGAAACCAACAGTCGCCTTAAGGATTCTACTAATTGGAGGTATAGCCGCCTTAGCTAAGATAGCAGGAGCTGCTAAAGCTGCAGGCGGTTTAAAGCTAGGTGCTGCTGCTGTTGGCACCACCATGTCATCGGGATCAAAGCAAGACGCTAAACAAAGTATCCAAATAAAGGGTTTTATGTGTTGGTTTCTCATCTAATATTTTTGTGAACGTAACATTAGCACTTGCATTGATTGTCATTTCGACTATGCAAAGCAGCTTTACATGTCTGCTAGGGATCAAGAAGATCAACAAATCAAGCTAACTTGTATAGATGATTAGGTATGAAGAGATTAGTTTTGCGTGTGCTAAATAAGTAGCTTTCAGAACAGGTCGATCAGTCATATCACTCAATGATACGCTTTCGTGCTTGGTCAAGATTCATGAGATAGAACAAATTATGTCCTCTCTTCATTAAACAATTCTAGATTTTCGCTCCAAAACGTCTATGTTCTACTAACATAGTTAAAAATCATAAAAGTTCCATGACACAGAATCATTGTTCCAAACAATATGGAAATGACTATGTCCTGAGTGTAGGACAACACAAGATAAACGTAGGTGAGACTTTGTTCTAAAATCAACCGATGATATTTAAATACATTTCCAAAAATTATAAGACTTCATATCAAGTTTCCCCATCGCTCATCTACTATGTTTGCCATTAACATAGAAACAAACGTGTAGGGAAGCTTCATACTGATTCTAACACAAGTGTTGTGCATAAACTATGGTTTATAATGTAGAATCGTTTCTTTCTTTAACCTATGTGGGATAGAAAGTTCTCTCACCACGCAAACAATACCAAATCTACTCTGATGATTGATATTAAATTCAGGTATAATCATCAAGTGACGATGCAATTGGACACAAAGATCCCTTGTTAATGGAGATACTGCTAAAATGATCAACACAGTGATGTCAAGCAACTACATTCAGCACCTCAAGTGCTTAAAGAAGTGTAGCAGTTTATAGCTTTGATGTATTATACTATTAGCTTGTAATATTGTAACAATGTAGTGCAGTGTAGTTTAGTCAAAGTTAGTTACACTAACAGTAGTATATAAAGCATTGTAAGAACACAATTTCACTTTAATAAAATTTCATCACAATTTTTCCTTCTAATTTCAACTTTCTCTGTTTATCAAAACTTGTGGGAGGCCAACGAAAAGAAACATCAGCTGTACATTGTTCCAAAGTTAACCGTAACTTTTTTAAGTGATATAGCAAAATCATTTTTTTATATGAAGGGGGCACGGTAAGTGTTTCTATAAATCGTTTATTTTTTTAAATCTACTTCGATAATTGATAATTAAGGAATGATACAATTAGATATGGAAATCCTCCATGGAGTACTCTATCACCCATAACATGTATTCATTGTTCAAAACAATTTGGAAACTACTATTTCGTGAGTGTAGGAGAACACAAATTAAATCTTATGAAAGAAAATAAACATAGATGAATGAAACTGAAATTAAAAATATTAAGACTTTGTATCAAGTTTCCGTGTGTGTGTTCCATCTAAAACATTTTAAATACTACTCGTACTAGTTACAAATACTTTCGTGTAAGGAAAAAAAAAACATATGTAAGATCATATGTTCCATTACTTGATCCATTTATTTTAACACTTAGCGATTATTCACACAATCATATCACTATAATATAAATGGTGAATGCAAAATTTAAATGCATTTCTAAAAAAATAATAAAATGTTAAGACTTCATATCAATTTTTCGCAGACTACAAAACATGTTTTTGAAATCAACACATGCAATGCCGACTACGAAAGTATCATACTAATTCTAACATGTATGATATACATACACTTTAGTATATAAAGTAGAATCATTTCTCCTCTTCAACCTATGGGATACAAAGTCCTCTTGGTTCTCACCACAAAAATAATAGAGGTACCTAAACTTAATCTTTATACTAAATTAAATTCCAGTATAAATTTGAAGTGACGAGGCAATCAGATCGATACTAAAATCCGACGCCAAAAATTCATTATGACAAACAATATCGAAACAACTATTTCATTTAAGTGAGAAATCTTCATCTATCGTATCTTAAACATGGAAAAACTTGTCAAAGTATTGGACCGGATGGGCTGCATATATATAATACTCGGCACGAAATGCAGAACCACCATACGCCTAATTAGATCGATAATGGCAACCAGCATAACAGCCTTCAAATCAAACATCATCAACATAAATTACTACTCAGCCCTGAGCCCACCGAGCAGACTCATTTCACCTCTAGCTCAATGCATCATCCAAATCTTTCTTATTGTGCGAAAATTAGTAACTTTTAGATAATAAGTAGCTTGTACTATTGTCTCTCTTATTTTGTGAAAATCACCTTTTAATGAGACTTGATCACATTTAATATGTATCAAAATTGCAGGCTACATAAGATATACGAGTATAAAACCGACTGTCGCTTAAAGTGCTCTACTAGTTAACGTTGGAGGTATAGCCGCATTTGCTAAGATTGGAAAAAAAGCATACGTGAGATCATATGTTCTATTACTTAGGGTGTGTTTGTTTTAAAAAAAAAGGTCTTACTAGCCCTCTTACTCCCTCTTACTCTTACCAGTAAGAGGTGGGCAGACGTTTTGCTTGTTTGTTTTTTTCTTTTGAGTCAGACCCAGTTAGACATATAACATTTTACTCAGTAAGAGGTGGGATACAAAGTCCTCTTGGTTCTCACCACAAAAATAATAGAGGTACCTAAACTTAATCTTTATACTAAATTAAATTCCAGTATAAATTTGAAGAGACGAGGCAATCAGATCGATACTAAAATCCGACGCCAAAAATTCATTGTGACAAACAATATCGAAACAACTATTTCATTTAAGTGAGAAATCTTCATCTATCGTATCTTAAACATGGAAAAACTTGTCAAAGTATTGGACCGGATGGGCTGCATATATATAATACTCGGCACGAAATGCAGAACCACCATACGCCTAATTAGATCGATAATGGCAACCGACACAATAGCCTTCAAATCAAACATCATCACCATAAATTCCTACTCAGCCCACCAAGTGGACTCATTTCACCTCTAGCTCAATCCATCATCCAACTCTTTCTTATTGTGTGAAAATTAGTAACTTTTAGATAATAAGTAGCTTGTATTATTGTCTCTCTTAATGTTTGAAAATCACCTTTTAATGAGACTTGATCACATTTACTATGTATCAAAATCGATGGCTACATCAAATATGAGTGTAAAACCGACAGTCTACTTAAGGGCTCTACTAGTTGGAGGTATAGCCGCCTTTGCTTAGATAGCAAGAGCTGCTAAAGCTTCGGCGGTTTAAAGCAAGGTGCTGCTGTTGGCGCCACCATGTTGTCGGGATCAAAGCAAGATGCTAAACAAGCATCCAAATAATGTGTTTTTATGCATCGGTTTCTCATCTGATATGTTTGTGAACGTAACATTAGCAAATGCATTGATTGTCATTTCGACTATGCAAAGTAGCTTTACATGTCTGATTAGGGATCAAGTAGATCAATAAAGCTAACTTATATAGATGGTTAGATATGAAGAGATTAGTTTTGCATGTGCTAAATAAGTAGCTTTCAGAAGAGGTCAATCCGTCATATCATTAAATGATACGCTTCCATGCTTGGTCAAGATTCACAAATAGAACAAATTATTTCCTCTCTTTAATGAACAATTCTAGATTATTGCTCCAAAACGTCTATGTTCTACTAATATAGTTAGAAATCACAAAAGTTCCATGACACCAGACTTCTATCCTCCATGGAGTACTATTCCACTCACAACACAGATTTGTTGTTCCAAACAATATGGAAACAATGACATGAGAGTAGGAGAACACAAGATAAACATAGATGAGACTTTGTTCTAAAATCAACCGATGATATTTAAATACATTTCCAAAAATATTAAGACTTCATATCAAATTTTCCACTCGCTTATCTACTATGTTTGCCATTAACATAGAAACAAACGTGTAGGGAAGCTTCATACTCATTCTAACACAAGTGTTGTGCATAAACTTTGGTTTATAATGTAGAATCATTTCTTTGTTTAACCTATGTCGGATAGAAAGTTCTCTCACCACGCAAACAATACCAAATATGTGATCAATAGGTCACTGTATCCAAATCTACTCTGATAATTGATATTAAATTCAGGTATAATTATCAAGTGACGATGCAATTGGACACGAAGATCACCTATGGAATACTCTATCACCCACACCACAAAGTTATTGTTACAGACACTATCAAAACGACTATTTCATTTTTTCTTTTATTTATTTGGAACGGAAATTGCACTATCTCACGATATTTAGACCACAAATCTATCTCACATGTTCTAGACAGGACTTGAACCGCGCAACCATTTGATTCAAGAGCTTCTCACACAACATGAGGTACCATTGAGACACAAACCCTTTGGTAACGACAATTTCATTTGAATGGGAGACCAACGAAGAGAAACATAAAGTAAGATATTGTTCCAAAGTTAACCGAAGCGTTTACAATCTAATCTTTGCAAAAAAAATGTAACCCAAAAATTAATCAACAACGGTCCCTAATTTTACGAATAATAATCTAGACTACATTTACCAGAAAAAGTTATTCTTCATCGATCCGATCTTAAACAATGGAAAAACTTGTCAAAGTATCGGACACCTTGATCCGCAAAGATTTCGTGCTCGGCACGAAATACAGAACCACCATTTCGTGCTTGATTAAAGGCATCCGACACACCAGCCTTCAAAATCAAACATCATCACCACACATTCCTAGTCAGGTCACCGACGGGACTTGTTTCACCTCTACTTCAATCCATCATCCAAATCTTTCTTAAACCTCGACAGCAAATTCCGTCTTCATTCCCGCACTTAGCATTGGATCGGTCCTGAAGACACTTTATATTCTGCCTCTTACAGTGTCACACTTTAATGGTGAATGGCTGAATGCAACGTTATATACTTATCATAATGTAAAAAAGGCTTCATATCAAAATCATAACGTGCTCGATGTTTAAAATGAGATATTACCTCAAGTGGTTCTCTGTTTTCATCATATCATACGTAAAATTTTACCTCAAGCTCTCCAATAAGCTCTTTTTGGGCTTATTATCTTCTTACTTCTTTAACGTCCCCTCTAACTAGTGTTTCCAAAACTGGGTCTGGGATCGACCTAGCCAGGTCACCGGGTCAACCCGGTTTATGCAACAAAAAACCTAACAGTTTATACTTTATACACATGTCCAGGCACCCATGTTTCTTTCGGCTTTTCAATTTGCTAAAAAAACCAGCGGTTCACAATAGGTTTCAAATATTAAAGAAACCAGAACCAGTTCAACCGGCTAACCCGGCGAACTGGGTTTCAAAATTAACTGCCTCTAATGATCAATTAAAAAACATGCAAAAAACATTAATAAAAGTATAATATAAAATAATTTCGTAAAAGTTTACAACTTTCTGAAATGAAGTCGGTTTTGTAAACCCAATAATCTTTTTGAGCCGGTCTGTAGGGCCAATATAATTTTCTTAATTTGGCCCAAAAATTCATTAATTATACAGCAATACTTAGCAATTGCTCACACAATCATATCACCATCATATAAAACGATGAATAAAAAATTAGCACTTCATATCAAGTTTCCGCATACGTTATTTATTTGTGTTTGACATTAACACAAACAACAACGCGAGCGAAAGCATCATACTAATTCTAACATGAATGATGTGTATACACTTCGGTATATAATGTAGAATCATTTCTACTCTTCAACCTATGTGGGATTGATAGTATAAACTTAATCTTTATAGGTACTGAATTCCAGTATAAATTTTTAAGTGACGAGGCAATCAGATACAAAAATCCCCTATGGAGTATTTATAACCACGCCACAAATTCTATGTTAAACATGGAAAACCTTGTCAAAGTATTGGACCGGAAGGGCTGCAAAGATATCATACTCGGCATGAAATGCAAAACCGTCATTCACCTAATTAGATCGATACCGGCAACCAGCACAACAGCCTTCAAATCAAACATCATCAACATAAATTCCTACTCATCAGCCCACCGAGCAGACTCATTTCACCTATAGCTCAATCCATCATCCAAACTTTTCTTATTGTGTGAAAATCACTTTTAAATGAGACTTGATCACATTTACAATGTATCAAAATTGCAGGTTACATCAAATGCGAGTGTAAAATCGACAGTCACCTTAAGGGCTCTACTAGTTGGAGGTATAGCCGCCTTTGCTAAGATAGCAAGAGCTGCTAAATCTTGGTGAGGTTTAAAGCAAGGTGCTGCTGCTGTTGGCGCCACCATGACTATTCTAAACAATATCGAACATGTGCTCATCATATATAGATCGTCCATTTTTTGAATCTACTCTGATAGTTGATACTAAATTCCTATATGGTTATTAAGTAACAATGAAATAAGATACGAAGATCCACAATAGAGTACTCTATCACGCACGCCACAAATTCATCATTCCAAACAATTTGAAATGGCTATTTCATTTTTAAGTGGGAGACCAACAAAGAGAAACGTACGCTCCAAAGTTACATAGTTACAGCACAGGCGTCAAGGCCTTATGGGTTATGACCATATTCACTATGACTGAAACATAAAGTGATAAAACTGAACACCAAACAACATCACATTAGCATAAACTGATAACATCAAGTAACTAAACATAAACTGATAAAACCAAACACCAAACAACATAACATTAGCACATTGATTGTCATTTCGAGTATGCAAAGCTGGTTTACATGTCTGCTTTGAGTGTGCTATATAAGTACATATGAAGAGATCAGTTTTGAGTGTGCTATATAAGTAGCTTTCAGAACAGGTCGATCAGTCATAAGAATATGTACTAACACAATGCACACCTGATACCAGCCAAGGCAAAATCAGGATATGGTGTCTGATGGCCTAATTGGGGCTGTTCTGGTTTAGATTGCTGGACCGGGCCATGAGTGGAGATAGTCCCGGTGGTTTTGGTATTCGAATGAAGTACAGTGGTGGCGGGACATGGTCTAACCTCATTGTTACCATGGACAAATTTGCAACGAGCCCCTTAAGTGCAAGAGCCACATTGAAATTTACGACAAAAATAGTAGGTGACGATGGTATTAGCCCTATCATTACTCGAGGTAGTTGCAACAAAAATAGTAGGTGACGATGATGTATTATGAAAAGCTGAAATATTTGTGTGATTAACGATGTCACTCTCTTCAAGAAGAACCATAGAACGTCTTGATCAAACGTAGGGAGTTTCTCCCTATGACGTACGATTCGTGAGATCTCAGGGAATTTTGTGCAAAGTCAATATTTAAATGCATTTCCAAAAATATTAAGACTTCATACCAAGTTTACGCAGAATGAGAAGACCCACATTTGCCATTAACGTAGATACACACCTACACGGAATACTATATCATGCACACCACAAATTCATTCTTCCAAACAATATCAAAACGACTATTTCATTTAACCGAAGCGTTTACAATCTACACTTTGCGAAAAATGTTTTAAGAAAATAACATGTCAAGCTAACTATTATTTCACACCGACATATTAACATAACGTAATAACTTAATTTCATAAATTGTTAATAACGTATTAACATACCTGAAAGCGAAAGCGTTATATTAACCCAAACAGAAATAATTTATTAACACTCCATTATTGACACTACGTTTGTAACATCTCTTATATGATAAGATCCACAAATTGAAAAATAATAATAATAATAATAATAAATAAAATAAAAATAAAAAATAAATAATAAATAAAAAAATTGAGAATTGCAATTGTACAAAACTACTAATAGACTGCATCATTCTATCTACGTGTCAAAATTTAGCATTGGTATTAGCAAAAAAGTCAAAATTGAAGCTTAATTTGGTCAAACTCTTTAATTTTTGTCTAATTTATAAAATGTGCTAGAAAACACATGTGTCAATTTTTAAAACAAATATTAAAAATAAAACAATAATTAATAAAACTTTAGTTGTTAAATTTTAAATAAATTATATAGATCTAAGTTCACTTATCAGTTTCCATGTTTTATTATAACTTATTAATTTAATATATACCCCCTTATATTTTATATTTAAAAAAAAATACAACAATATATTGTTGTTATTTATAATGTTATTCCTTTTTATTAGATTAAGTAAGAATATTTGAAAAAATGTTATTTTTTTAACTATCCTCATACAATAAGATTAACAATAAGATTAAAATATTCAAAAACAAATACTTATCTCGCATTTCTCCAAAAAATTTGAAATTTAAATAAGATTAACATAAAAAACATGCTAGTTAAAAAAAAGTCAAATCATACTAGCCACAAAATCTATACAAAATATTCATAAAAATGCTTATCTCGCATTTCTCCAAAAAAAAGTTGAGACTTCATATCAAGTTGTCGCTTTTGACTTCCTTAGGTGTTTAAGTTAACACAAAGAAAGACACTTGCGAAAGCATCATACTAATTCGAACACGTATGATGTGCATACACTTTGGTAAATAAGGTAGAATCATTTATTCTTTTTAACCTATGTGGGATAAAAAGTTCTTTTGGTTATCTAGACTTACTCTTTATACTAAATTTCTGTATAATTTTTTAAATGATGACACAAGCAGATATGAAGATCGCAATTTTCATTGCGTTTATACTGATATAAATAAAATCATTCTCTTTTTCTTTTTCATTTTTTAATCATTTTAAACAAACTTCACAAAAAAAGGTTAACGTAACATCCATGCGATTGTGTATGTATAAATTAAGTGTTGAAACGAATACATTTTGTTATCGGATTATAGACGTAACCGGTTTTCATTGTTTTTCGTTATTACTTAGTATCACACTTAACGTGTTTACATATAGTGTAGGTGTTTATGTGTGTAGATTTGATGATTATGCGTTATATCAAGTGTTTGTTTGGTTAAGTGAATCCTCATTGTGTGCTATATTTGGGCCTATATAAATGTGTTATTGACAATGTTTTGAAACCCGGGTCGATCCGGCAAAAAAAGGGTCAAAATAACTCGGGTTTCTAAAACCGGGTTAACTGGTTAGACCCGCCGGCTTTTGAGTGACCCGGGTCAACCCGGTTCTCAAAACCTGGCCGGATTTAGTTTTTTCAATTTTTTTAAATAAAAACCCGGGTTGACCCGGTGGTCAAACCGGTTGACCCGGCGGTCGAACCGGTTGACCCTGTTAAAAAAATAAAAAAAATAATATATTGAAAACCGGGTTGACCCGGCGGTCGAACCGGTTGACCCGGTGCCCGGTGACTCGACCGGGTCGATTTTGAACCCGGTTTTCAAAACATTGGTTATTGAAACGATGGGACGTCATCATTGTTTCCATGTACAAAAACAATAAAGTAGCTAGCAATACCCTTGACCCATGCATTTATCTTATTATAAATCGTATATCTTCTAAATCTACTTTGATAACTGATACTAAGTTACAATGTAATTTTTAAGTGACGAGGCAATTAGATACATAAATCCTCCATAGAGTACTCTAAGCCCACAAATTAGTTTTACCGTCGATTAGTGAGATGGTACTTGCTCTTTTCGGATAACTTGAACAAATAAAACCTCATTTGTTTACTCGTTTAGTTAGCACATCTCATGTTATATTCGGACTTATCAAAATGTGTTATTGAAATCAGGTGGATAAGTTTGTGCATTCGTGGCTCCAGTTGGTTCGGTTTTGCTTTAGGTTGGTCGCCAAGTGATTTCGATCGGTTTGGGTTGTGGACTTGTTGGGTAGGTCGTGATATGGGTAGTGGTGCAACTCGTTGTTTGTTTCTAGGGTCGCACTTTCGGCGAGTAAAGAAGGTTGAAGGTCATGAATATTTTAACTTGTAATGGTCTAACAATATGGGGTATATTATTTATCAAATGCTTTTAGATCTTGTTATGCCACCCCCCCTAGCAGGATTACACAAGTGAAATTAGCTTATTCGATATTTCAGTAGGTTTCGTCTTATATATCAAGGTCATGGTCGTTTTTCACCTGTTTCCACCCTTTCGTACCAAGGGATTGTCGTCATATGGTTAACTTTTATTTAGGTATCGATGATGAAGTTATTTCTTTCATTGTTCGGATATTCCAGGTTTTTGCTTAGGGTCGTAGTATCTTTTGGATTATTGTGATCGGATCTTTTTGTCATTGTAATTCCTAACATTTTGTTGATTTTTATTGTTTATAGTAGTTTCTTTCAAAAGAGAAAATAGAAGGATTAGTATGTTATATAGGAATATAGGATGCTTGTCATTTATACAACATTAATCATGACTTTTTAACCCATATATATACGAGCGTAACAAGGTTTTTTTTCAATCACTGGTCGTTTTTGATGTCCACTTCTCCAATCTCTCCTATATAATAAGAGAAAGTATAGTCTTCTTTGATTATGAAATCGATAAAAGTTAAAATTAAATTAGTTTGGTTAAACTTTTGAAAATTTTGATGGAGAAAAAAAAAAAAAAAAAAAACACACGTATGGTTAATTTTGCGTGCTTTTTTTTTTTTTTTTTTTTTTTTTTTTTTTTTTTTTTTTTTTTCAATTTTTTAATTTCAAATTTAAGTATAAGTAAATGTAATTTTTTTTATTTGTTAATAGAATTTAAAATCCAACCTTAAACTTAAAATAAATAAATAAAATAGAGTCGAGTTATTTAAAAAACCAAACATTTCTCACATAACAATGCACTCATCCCCACTATCCATCTAAAAACAAATCATTGGTTGAGATTAAAAGCATTTAATATTTCACATATTTTTTATAATTTAAATATCTCTTAAACCGTTAATCGTTAAGCGAAAATAATTACACCATCGCGACAAACATTTAATTATCTTTCTATAGATAGGCGCTTTGATATACTTTCGACAGAAAAAAAAAATGTTTTTTTCACGTTTTTTTTCGTGGCCTAAAAATCATATATGATAATCATATATTCATATATGATATTACATATCATATATGATATGAAAAATCATATATGATATATCATATATTCACATATCATATATGATATGTAATATCATATATGAATATATGATATATCATATATGATTTTTTCGGCCACGAAAAAAAACATGAAAAAAACGAAAAAACAAAATTATCGAAAATATATCAAAGTGTATATCTATAGAAAGATGTAACTAAATGCTCGTCGTAACGGTATATTTTTTTTCGCTTAACGATTAACGGTTTGAAAAATATTAATATTTGAAAAAAAATGATGAAAGTGGTTTTTTAAATTGTTGGGATTAATCTCATCTATTAGATTAAATAAAGATTGGGGGAAAATGGAATGTGGAGATTAGTCCCTTGGTATGTAAAAAATGTTTGATCCTTAAATGATCTTAAATCAATAAAATAATGTTCAATCTTAAATCTAATTTTATAAATTTAAGTGTAAAAACCTCAAGTTTCTTAATTTCTAAAAATATTTAAATATTTAACTCAAACCTCATATACTTTAAACATTTTTTTTTTTTTTTTTTTTTGAAAGATGGATTTATTGCAAGAAGAACATAGGCCATAAGCCAAGTACATAAAGAGCATAGGCTGAAAACAACATTACTACACCAAACACAACCTAAACAGACACAAGTTATTGGTATTCAAACACAAGCATACAAGAAAGGAACTACAAATACCAACATACTAACCCATCAGCTCGTATCAATCTTCAGTCTCATTTCACCTTATCATGACTCAGTCATCCTTCCATATAGTAAGAGGAGATGTTCGATGAACCCCATCTTTAGCCAATTTATCAGCATCCGAATTGCATTCCCGATGAACATGAACAACCGAATGATTTGAACAACTTGATAAAAATATGTCTACCTCTTGAAAGTAAGCTAATAACCTCCATGGTCTCTTGGTTGGAGCTTGAGTCCATGAAACTGCATTCAAAGAATCACTTTCAATAACGATCTTTACCGAGTTCAACTCCATTTTTTTGTTTAACATCTTGCATGCTTCTTTTAAGGCCAGCACTTCCGCAACATTAGAATCCATAATACCAACCGGGATAGAGAACATAGCAAGAACAACACCCTCACTATTGCGTAATAAACCACTGATACCCGCCAAACCCGGTTTACCCTTTGCCGAACCGTCTACATTGAATTTTAGCGATCCATCTTCACGCGGACACCATTGAAAAGGCCTTTTAACCTTACAGACATCACCAAAGCAAACTGAAATTGAGAAAAAATTGACAAAGAAATCCAATAAAGAGTATGAGCACGCCGGAAAGAAGGCTTTGATCCAACCCCCAGTCCTAAATTTTACTAGATCGATAATCTGAGACGATGAAACTTCCTTTTCTGAGAAAACTGCCTTATTTCGAGCTTCCCAAATATGCCACAGAACAGAAAAGAAAGACATAAACCACACTTCTTTACATTTGATGTCTTTAGCCATATCTTTCCACCATATGAACAAGTCGGTTATGCTTCTAGGAGTTACCCACATGCAACCCCAACCCTCAACTAACGCCCACCAAATAGAAAGCGAAATTTTGCAATGAACAAAAAGATGATCGATTGTCTCTACATTACCCTTACGAAGTGGACATTCACGATGATTCTCGGAAATAACACCAATTCTTGATAAAAAAGCTCTAGTTGGCAACTTACCCGACAATACTTGCCAGCAAAGAAGACGAGCCTTAGGCGGAACCTTGAATTTCCAGATCGATGAAAGGAGTGGATTACTATGGTAATTCATATTTTCCACTTCATAACTAAACGATTTCGATGAAAACTTACCCGACGACTCAAAAGACCAAATCACTTTGTCATCATTCGATGCCACTAACATCATTGAATTTAGAAGTGAAGAAAATGCTTCATACTGATCCACCTCCCAATCAAATAATCTTCTTCTAAATTTAACATCCCAATTCCATTGACCGTCCTCCCAAAAGCCAAAGTTGCAGACTGGACCAGATTTGTGAATTGCCAATGTGAATATCCTCGGAAATGATACTTTTAAAATATGACCTTCCACCCAATGATCTTCCCAAAATCTTGTTTTGTTCCCTCTCCCGACACAGTGCATCAAACCTTTTCTCACTACAACACCTGATGATGATTGCAAGTGAATTAGACCAGAGATCTTCTTCCAAAACGGAGACACAAAATATTTCCTCGGACTTGAAGGAGATAGACTAGACTCATTGCTTCCATACTTTGCATCAATTAACTTTCTCCAGTACGCCTCTTTCTCATTTCCATAACGCCATAACCATTTACATAGCAACGCTTCGTTTCTAGTTCGGATATTTCCAACACCAAGGCCCCCATTTTGCTTGCTTTTAGTGATCGTATTCCAATCAATTGTGCATAGCTTCCGTTCGATAGGATCTTTTGCCCAAAATAAACTTCTCCTGATTCTATCTATCTCCTCTACCACACATGCTGGGACCTGAAATAAAGATAAAAAGTATAAAGGAAGACTATTGAAAACTGATTTTATAAGAACTATCCGACCCGCTCTTGAAATGAATCTAGACTTCCATTTTACTAAACATTCTCTAAGCCTCACAATTACGGGGTCCCATACTGCTTTAAAAGCAGGATTAGCTCCGACCAGCAAACCGAGGTATCGGAAAGGAATGGTGCCAATTGAGCAGCCGAGATCGTTACCCCATGAATGAACCAAATTCTCCTCAACACCGACCCCAATTAACGTGCTTTTAGAAAAATTAATTCTTAAACCTGCTGATAGTTGGAAACATCTTAGAACTCTTTTAACATTCAATAAAGATTCCTTATTAGCATCACAAAAGATCAACGTATCGTCAGCAAATTGAAGGTGAGATATAGGAAATGAATGAACTTTTCTGACATTGACACCTTCAAATAAACCAATTTGAACAGCTTTAGAAATTAGAGCATTAAGACCTTCACAAACAATACTGAATAAGAATGGTGACAGAGGATCACCTTGTCTTAACCCTCTTTCCAGTTGAAAGAAATTAGTAGGAGAGCCGTTGATTAAAACAGCAGCTCTAGCTGAAGATAAGCAAAAATTGATCCATTTTCTCCACTTTAGACCAAACTTCATCTCATAATAATAATAATAATCATAATAATAATAATAATAATAATAGAATACACAGCTACTATAATAATAATAATAATAATAATAATAATAATAATAATAATAATAATAATAATAATAATAATAATAATAAAATGTAACAATTAAAACATCTACATGTTATTGAGTATATGTTATTGAGTATCTGCACGAATTAAGTATAAAAAATATAAAAAATGCATATTTAGTGAATTTGAATTATGTTATAATGTCAAATTAAACTACTCTAACAATAAAATTATTAAACAAAATTGATAATATTTTTAAATCCGAGCAAATATAATTGGGGTATTATTGTTAGTTATAGTCATTATATGATCGTAATCCGAGTTAAATAACATGTGTGTACACGGGTTAAAATCTAGAATACGGATAACGACAAGTAATTTAATTGTAATACCAAAATTTTGTATAGCACGAGATTATAAGTATTAAAATGAAAGCATGATTTGCAACTACTCATCAAAGAAATTTTCTTAACCACAAGGGGTGACCTAGTTGTTAGAATATCATCTTTTCAAATAGGAGGTCAAGAGTTCAAATCTAACGAGGAAAAGATTAATCCCTTTGTGTGTAACACTATTTATAACTAACTACTATTTTATAAGCAAAAGTAAAAATATAAACATACGCTTTCATGTGGATTTTTTGAATAATCATGTCGTGGGGGTTTCTCATCTAACATGTTTGTGACCTTTTGAGGATTTAGTCCTACCATACAATTTTAGACTAATTTTCTTTCAGCTGAATTCATGATGTACGTTTGTAGTAATAACGATAATATAATTTATGGTTCTAGACGGTTAATATTTCACATACTAGAAAATAGCAAAGTTACAAACAATTTTGTACTATGTGACTCGCTTAAAAGAAGTATAATTAGAAACACCAACGCAACGCAAAACATGTCTCGCTTAGAATAACCACAATTATAAACTCCGTCGTAAGGGACAGTAAACGATACCCGGTAGTTACATTATTTACATAAAAGTTTCCACACAAAAAAAGTTACATAAAATTTCCAAAGACAAAGGTTAGGACACCATATAACATTTCCGCTACATAAAAACATAAGTGAGATCAGATGTTCCATTACTTAGCAACGGTGAATACAACATTTAAATGCATTTCCAAAAATATTAAGACTTCATATCAAGTTTCCGCATATTCAGAACTCCTACATTTGCCATTAACTTTGGTATATAATGTTGAATCATATCTTCTCTTTAACCTATGTGCGATAGAATGTTCTTTTGGTATTCATCACAAAAACAATGCTAGTAAGTTACCTGCTATTTACTCTTGAATTTGTACTATTCTAATCAATACCAAATATGTGCTCATTAAGTCATTATATATAAATCATTTGTCTTTTGAATATACTCCGATAATTGATACTAAGTTACGGTATAATTATGGAATACAATAGAAACATAGGTAAGGTATTGCTCGAGAATCAATTGATGTGATTGCAATTTAATCTCAGCAAAAAAAAAAAAAAAAAAAAAAAAGTGCGATCATATGTTCCAGTTACTTGATCCATTCATTAGAACACTTGCCATTTATTCACACAATCATATGGTGAATGCAAAATTTAAACACATTTCTCCAAAAAGGTTAAGACTTCGTATCAATTTTTCGCAGATTTGGATGACTTGTGTTTGACATTAGCACAAGTAACAACGTTTACGAAAGCATCATACTAATTCTAACATGCATGATGTGTGTACACTTTGGTATATAAGGTAGAACCATTTCTACTCTTCAACCTATGCGGGATACAAATTCCTCTTTGTTCTCACCACAAAAATAATAGAGGTACCTAAACTTACTCTTTATTGAACAAATACTAGTTACAAGTATTGACCAAGCACGGAAGTATGTCTTTGAATGATATGACTGAAGACCTGTTCCGAAAGCTACTTGTCTATCAGACTCAAAACTATTCTTCTCGTATCTAATCATGACACATATAACGGCTTTGCATACTTAAAATGACAATCAGTGTGCTAATGTTATGCTTGTTTGGTGTTTAGTTTTATCAGCTTATGTTCCAACTATATTTATTATGGCCATAAGGCTGTGATGCGTGTGGTGCAGCCTAACAATATCATAGGGTAATAAACTCTATAGGTGAATACGTGGAACAACTTCAATTATTGGATGTGAGGAACCAAGATTTGTAAATTTTTATTTATAGAAAATGACACATTACTAAGGACAACTTCTAGTTGATACAACTAAGTCGAGCTTTCATCATGTTACTCAAGTTTAAACCAAATAATCTCATGCATTTTTGCCCAAGCTTACTTTGTGGGCTTAAGCATAATCTTTAATCGCAGCTTATGACAAAAAATCTTATACATTTTAGTTGAGTGCTTAGATTAGCTTAATCTTTAATAGCCCAAAAAAGAAAAATAAGCATAAAATCTCTGCAATAAACAAAATTAAAAGAGCTTATCAAAACCCCATTGATTAAGTCCGTAAGCATAATCTATTAAACTTAGCCAAACACAAACGTCCCCCTTAATAAGCTCTTTTTGGGCTTATCATAACACTTGATAATTACTCGTATAATTTTGGCCAGTCTGTAAACCTTTATAATCTTTGACGTAGGTTTTAGGTAGGTCTGTAGGCAAAATAAAATTTTCTCAATTTGGCCCAAAATCCAACTAAAACATTTTAACCTTTTAAATACTACTAGTAGGGGTGTTCAAAATTCGGGTAATACTGGAACCGAAAACTGAAACCAAACCGAACCGGAAAAACAAAACCAATTTGTAACTGAGCCTAATTTTCCAAAACCGGACCAAATATATTATTTGAGTTTCGGTTTGGATATGATTTTGGCAATCTAAACCGAAAACCTAAGTCACATAAATATATTTTTTTTTAATCTTTTACCTAATAAAATAAAACCCCTAGTGGGGACTTTTTCATTTCAAAATAATCAAATTATACCTTATTAAGAAATAAATTGAATTATTGTTATTATTTTTATTTTAAAAAGATTTATGAAAAAACTTAAATATTTCTACATTCGGCAAAAAGGTATATAAATTCGTTTTTTTGAGGAATTTGAGTAAAAAACCATATGTGTCAAAAGTGTAAAAAATAAAACTTTGAAAAGCGGGTGTGATTTTATAAACTTCATGGATCAAAAGTGAAAGGTTAGATATATAACTTTTGTTCTAAATTTGTAAGTTACAAAATAAATCAAAACAACCAAAATAGCCTAGCTCCTTCCTTCTCCGACCCACCACTCGACCACTACCCATTCCTGCCACCACCACTTGACCACTACCATTCGCGCACCGATATGTCCATCTAAATACCCGGATTCGTTTTTGGGTTAACCAAAGGTATGCTTTTTGGTTAATAGATTTTATTATTATTATTATTATTATTATTTTAATTTTGGTTTTGGTAATTGAATTGTGGGCTTTTGTTTCTGTACTTTGATTGATGATTTAGGTGTGTTGGATTGCAAGTAGTAGTAAAGAATTGTTTTCAATGTTAGGTATTTGTGATTTTGTGTGCTAATTTTAATCCCTATTATTTTATATAAAGTTATATTTTTGTGTGTTTATTTGCTAATCTTAATGTGTACCTGTTTGATATATCCAAATTTCGTTGGTAGTAGCCAAAAAGCTATAGGTGTTGTCGATTTGTTGGTGTTTTTATAAAAGATAAGATAATACTTTTGTTTTCTTTGGCAGGTGTAACAGGATGAAAAATGGGTTGGTGATCGTCAACACAAAGGCTGTCTACTCCGTTCAAGGTAAAAGATCATAATTTTTTGTCAATCTAGCTATAGGATTATAAGAATTTTTGTTTTGAAACCCAACCGCCTAGGAAGTATGGAATGGTATTATGCAGACAAGCATAGAAAAGTAAAGATAATTCAAAAGGTAATCATGACATTGCAAAAGTGTGCATTATGTAATAACGTGCCATTATGTAATGTTATTTATGTATATATTAGCAACTAATGTATAATTTACTATTATTATCAGATTTCACGCCATTTAAAAAAGTTATATCATTTTAGATACGGTCAAAGTAGAAGTGACAAGGGACAGAGGAGTCTCAATTTGCGACACCATGGCACCCCTCTACATTAGTAGTTGTGCCGAGAGAAGTTAATTGCTTGCTAATTCCTATCATTATATGTGATAAAGGCTTCGTCACGAATTATATGTGTCAAACAATAAAAGCGTAAATTCTTTAACTTTGAAATCAAATTTTCATATATTTATTGTAGTTTGGCTTACAGCCACAAACATATTTTAAATCATATAGGTAGATGTGATGATAAGTCCTTACGGCTTATGTACGTGACTCTTCTTGGGTGTTTAGGGTTGCTTACTAAATCCGCTTTACTAATTTTGATATGGCAGATAAAGAGTTTTAAGTGTTTGGGTATTTTAGAAGTGAAAAAAGGAAATTACTGCTCAAAGTTGCTTGATGGCGCACCAAAATTGGCAATTAGCACAACCCACCAGCTACAACAATCAGGTCTTGAGTCAGATCCTGGTTCGGCAACAACTGGATAACCAAGGAAGTAGTTAGAGCCGGTGTTGCTATTGTGACTCCCTTCTCTTGTCCTGATGATCAGCAATGTTTAGTTGCTAATTCTTGAATAGTTTGGTTTGGTTCTTCAGTATTATCTTTCCTCACTGTCTCTTTCCATGGTTTTTTATGTTATGTGATCTTTTTATAGGTACTGGGATAACAGACGCCAGTCCACACTCAGCAACTTCCTTGCTGTTGCTATTCACTTACAATGTGACATCCCAGCTTTTATAGTTGTTGCCACCATTGACTGAATTCTTATTGCATATAACTTCCAAAACTCTTACGCAATCTGTTTATTTGAACACATAACTATCTAGGCAGTATATTATAATCTTTAGATGTTATAAGGGACATGGTTAGATGTGGCAGTTCTACTAATTTGTTTATGATTAGATCGTGTCCAGCTATAGTTTATCTCTTATATGATCAAACAAAGTCCCTTCCAAGGAAAACAGAAACAGATGATACCAAAATTGCCGACACTCTTGAGCTCTTCCCACTAAGCTATTTTGGTAATACGCCCTCACCGTTTTAAGTTTGGCTCTCTGCCTACGACAAACTTCAACCTGTTTCTGATGTTGCAGGAAAATTTTCTTGAACTTTTTTGTGAGTTTTGAACATTATCTTATTTGTAACTAAGTGCATCTGTTATTATACTCATAATATGTTATTACAGGCTCAGTACTTTTCGCATAGTGATATTGGAATGTCTTCTTCGAATAATTAAAAGGAAAGGTGTATGCTTGAGTTGGTTGCTGTAGTAAAAGGAAATCCTAAACGAGCTGGTGATGGGTTTGTGCTTTGTTGTGAAGATACATATTGGGTGTATATAAGTTACTAATAGTGTTGTAGTCTTGGGCTTGCTGATGTTGAAATTTGTGGGATTTTTGGATATGCAACTACAGGGATATGCTACATATCAAGCTATGATTCTTGGTTTCAAGGTATATTCCTAACACGTTTCTAACTACAATGTTATAACTACATGCCGTATAGATTTTAGCTTGATAAAATTGGCCCTAATATGTCTAATTGTTTTATTACGCAATAGTGTTTAACATCTTTGTATGCCTTATCAGGTGATGGGAGAATATTTGTGCAAGATAGAGCACATACTGATGGTGGACAGTTGTGTGCAGGGGAACGATTGAGATTAATGCAAGTAATTAAGTTTAACATGTTGCTTTCTTTACTATTTACTATTATATCATGACTTGCTATATCATAATTAATTAGACAATAGCACATTTTGGATTAGAAATGTCGATTTTGACCCATTTATATACAAATGGGTTTCTTTGGATTTTGTGTTATGTAGCCTGTTAAATGGGTAGATGGGTCAAATGGGTGAAGTTATTGAAACTTATTGCAATGCACATCCAAGCAACCCCCTGATTGGTGGTATGGTTTTACAAAATGTTGGATGTTGCATTAAATGTAATAACCCTTAATATCATGCATCGAAGTTTAATTTAATTCTTTTGGGTATAAAATCATATGTAATAATAATTCAAGTGTTTGGGGTTGCTGTATATTAGTGTATAATAGTGCCGAGGTTGTCAACCAAATGACTTTGGGGGAAAGACAACTACACAGTCTTGACCACTTCAAAGGATCACTACTAAAGTAAGATTTCCTTGATTTTTATTTTGTCAAGATTGACGTATATGTTATTTTGACCTAGAATACGACTTGATATAAATTGCTACTCATTTAAAATGATAATCTCTAGCTTAGAACTAAGCCAAACTTCTATTATTGCAAAATTCATAGTTTAAAACTACATTTTAATACAATATTTGATACATTCTTATACATTTAGCATTTAAAAAATGAAAGGCATATGATCCTATTTTAAGTCCAATTACTACAAGTTATTATGAAGTAATTCAATTAATTTAAATTAAATGGCATGACAGTTAATTGGAGATCTTAATAGAGCCGGGGAATACTACTTCCGCGCTACACAGGCAGATCCCAAAGATGGTGAAACTCTGATGCAATATTCTAAAGTTTAGAGGTTCATCATGACCAAGATCGAGCATTAGGCTATTTTGAGGCTGCTGTTCTTGCCTCCCCTAAAGACTGGTGAGTAGTTCCAAACACTCCTTACTTATGACGTATGCCTAGAAAAGTTGTCACCCGACGATGCTTTGTCTCTATTTGCTCAGAATGCTTTGGGTGAAAATAACTTTGACTCATTTCCAGAGCTAAGACAATATGGTGAAGGCATCGTTCAAAAATGTGATAGCTTGCCTTTGGCTCTACAAGCACTTGGACGTTTATTGAGAAATAAGACCGATGAAGAAAAATGGAAGCGGTTGTTGGATAATGAGATATGGATGTTAGAAGATGATGGTGGTATTCTTCCGGCACTTAGACTAAGCTACCAAGATCTTTCTGCTTGTCATAAGCAATTGTTTGCATATTGTTGCTTGATCCCCAAGGACTACGTGTTTGAGAAGAAGGACTTAATTCTGTGGTGGATGGCGGAAGGGTTTTTGCACGATTCAGCTACAAATAAAACAATGGAATGCTTGGATGAGGAATATTTTCAAGAGTTCTTGTCAAGGTCATTTTTTCAACATGTCCCTGATGACGAATCATTGTTTGTGATGCACGACCTCATGAATGATTTAGCTACATTTGTTGCTGGAGAATTTTTCTCAAGGTTAGACTTAGATATGAAGAAGGGTGTTAGGAAGACAGATTTTAAAAAGTTCCGCCATATGTCTTTTGTTTGTGAGATATATAATACTTACAACAAGTTCAAGGCATTCGAAGGAGTTAATCGTTTGAGAATGTTTTTAGCTATGCCCGATGTGTTAAATAGCCAGCAGACATTCTTCTTATCAAGTAAGATTCTGGTTGACATACTTCCCCAGTTACCACTGTTAACGGTTTTAAGTTTGAGTAGATTAGATATAGATGAGGTACCAAAGTGTGTTGGCAATATGAAGCACTTGCGGTATCTTAATTTATCTCGAACTAGAATCACACATTTGCCAGAAAGTCTCTGCAATCTTATTAACTTACAAACATTGATTATTTACGGCTGTGGTAGGTTGACTAAACTGCCCGAAAACTTCTTAAAGCTTAAAAAGTTGCGGCATTTTGACATTCGGGATACATTGCTTTGGAATAAGATGCCGTCAGGGATTAGTGAGATGAAAAGCCTACAAACCCTTTCCAACAAAGTTGCTGTTGTTGAAAACAACGACTTTTTTATATCTTGGCTTAGGAACTTAAAGAATCTCCAAGCGAAGATTTATATTGATGAGCTACAAAAAGTGGAAACCCTAATTGAAACCCAAATCTATGAAGATGATCGAAGGTAATGACTTGATCAACGTTGGATAGGAACAAGTAAATTAGCATAAAGGGTTGCTTCTAATCTCTTCAGTGTTTTTTTTTTTTTTTTTTTTTTTTTTTTTTTTTTTTTTTTAATTTAGGATTTTAAACCTTTATTTAATCAACCTGTCACAATCTTGATTACTATTATTATTTTGAATCAATTTGTGGATTTTGGGGTTTGAATAGGTGTGTGATTACTATTACTATTACTATTTTAATTGGTTCAAAATATGATATCTTAACTATCTCAAAATGTTGACGATCAGTTAGCAAAAGTTAACTACTTAAATAGATTTTGGTACTAAGGTAAGATAACCAAATAAGTCATATGCATATAGGGTTGCATTTAATTCGGCCAAAAGCACTTTCGTTGTATCTCTTTATGTATCTTATATATAGTACTCCGTACTAAAGAAGGATCTTTTTTATAAGTTTTTTATTTTTATTTTTTTGCAGTGTCAATGAGGGAAAACGACATTTCTGCCTGATCGTATGTTCGGGACTGCTAATGAAGCTCCTGGTAATTGAATATTGTATCGGTGCATTTGGATTTAAATACGTTGTTTAGGTACTAATTCGTTCATTGATTATCTCTGTAGTTAGTGCTGGAACTTTTGAATGTAAATCGGTCGTATCAGGTGTTATCACAGAAGGGTATTGATTTAGCTTCAGGTGGACGTGATAAAATGATACATCTTTATGATGTAAACAGGTAAGACTTTTACCCTTTATAGGAAATTTGAAGGTCAATTGTGTCTATGAATCTTTATATGCACTCTGCTGTTTAAGGAATTTTGATCCGATTGCGAGTACTGATTCAGCTTCTGTTTCATCAGTGAAATTGACTGGGAATGGACACAAGATTGTCTGTGTTCTGATAGGTGAGTTTGTGTTATAGCATAGGTTAGATCTGTGTAGCAATTTCACTAAATTCCCTTTAGTGGTTAAATCTTGTGTTTCTGAAGGTCCTTAATCTTTCGTGATGTTTGCTGGAAAGGATAAGGATTATGCCATTTCTAATTCATATCAGCCAAAGGCATCTCACGGAACTATATATATGATATATTCGTTGATCCGTGGTACGACTTCTATAATTTGTCAAGAAGAACATATTTTACTTCAACAAGTCTATGTTATTTTTTGTTGGTTTGATTGTTGCTTTGATTATTAACATGGGTTTTCAATATTTGAGCGAAAAGATTGATTCTTTAAAAGGATTAAGTGTTGAACGATTTTTATGGTCTTTTTTAGGGTAATATGATGGTTGACATGGGTTTTATGAAATTTGTTATGTCAAATTCACTTTGATTCAATGCATCATTTATTGCTGCTATGGAAACCATATATGTTTAAAATGCATTTCAGAAAGATTACAAGCTTTTTGAGGTAATTAAATTTGATTAATATGTAAAGCTAGATGCTTATTTGTGTTTATTTAGATAAACTTGGGCCAAATGTGATTGTTATAGACATCATAAGTTTCCTTGATGTTTTCATGATTAATTTTAAGTGAAGTTTTTTAGACTGTAAGTGAAGATCTAAAGAATAGTTCATTTTTGCTAAATGGAGTTGTAATATTATGTGAAAAATGATGTAATAATTGTTGGTTATTTTGCTACATTAACTAACCTTTTAAAGGTATCTAACAATTTTCACGGAAAGACAGTGGTATGAAGTTGAGTGGTGGAAGCTTAGTGAGAAATTGTAAGTAATTTTCTCATTTTTAAAATCATGTGAACTCGAGAACAACCCTCAACACAGGTTTATTTATTGTTTGTGACGGTAGCTTTCTTACATGTTAATAAATAATTGCAATGGTAACTCTCCAACATTAAAACTTCCCAAATATCAGTGATTAGAACGCATGAATCTGTGAAGGATGCGATTAAGATTGCAATAGTAATAGGCTATTCTATAAGTATAGTCAATTGCAGAGGGAAAGCGAAAGCTTATACTAATATGCCAATCTGGTGGCCATTTTACGACAAGTGAAGATGGAACTTTGACGTATAACGGGGGAGAAGCAAATGCTCCAAATGTCACCTCTAAGACTCCATTTAGTGATTTGAAATTAAGTTTGGCCTAAACATGTGATTTGAACCAAGAAACAGTGACATTCAAGTATTTTTAGAAACAAGCGAAATCTGATTCCTGTAAAGAACGATAAGGATGTAAAAAGAATGATTGATTTTCAAGGGTTTGTTTCTGGAACACCAGGTTCTGTTCGTAGTGTCCCTGAACAGCAAGCTAAAAGGTACTATCTTTGTCAATAGTGGACCGTCTGCTATTATAGTTAGAGGTGGAAAACTGGAGACCATATTAGTGTCTTATGTGATAACCAAATTGAAGTTGTGGAGGCTACTCTGAGATTATTAGGTTGGCACTAGATACTTATTTTACTTTACACGACACTAAAGAAGATGGAACCCTACGAAAAGATCGCTTGGATCAAAGAAAAGCTTGCTTGAATTTATCCATGGTTTGGTTAGATTATTTCTTATCCCTGAAATACCATTTAAGCCATATTTGTAATTAGAATAAATAAATAGGAGTTGTGTTTTTACTAAAGATCTTTAACTATGTTAAATATGATAGTTAGGTCACATTTAGTGGGTTTATAAATAGGTTGCATTGCACTACAAATGCACTTAGCATTCTATATCATTATAACCAGACACCAAAAAAACAAAAACAAAAACAAAAATAACAGGTACCCAAGTCGAAGCAAAAGGAACGCTTAAAAAAACACAATGGTGATGAGGACTCATACGAAGAAAAAGGAATAAGATCACGTGAGCTTAAAAACAATCCGATAGAGATAGAGGTACATTGCACTCATTGTACAATCAAAATCCTTTAGTCATAAAGTACTACAAAATTATTTTATGTGTAAATTTTTGAACAGATTTCTGATCAAGAATGAAGATTATCAACACAAAGAAACAACAAGCAACGACGTATATCTGATCAAGAATGAAGATCAACATAATAAATGTTACATATAGGGTTAGCAATACATTTTACTAGATATATAAATTGGAAACATATTGGATTACCTTTGTACATTTTGAGATATTCATACCATTTGTCATGTTTGATATTATGTTTTTTTTGAAAGTATGCCCATTATATAAAATACGCTTAAAATATGAACTATGTTAACTCATTTATTGAAATTTAAATTACAATTCGTGGCTTGATAAACACCACAAATACATTTAAGAGTCGAGTATTTTCTCAGAAAAGATGAACTTTAAAAGTTACATGGTAACACAAACAATAACAAATAACCACTCAAAAATCAGAACCATAGGTTCTCCTGTATACAAACACAAACACAATAATAAAACACTAATTATCGATTTACAAACACAGCATGCGGAAGTTAAACATCATACATAAAGATGACCATGTCTATGAAAATACCATATACGAACTATTACAACGTACATCAAACATAATTATAAAATAAAAATAAGAAATATAGTAAACACAAAAAATAATAATAATAATAATAATAATAAAAAAAATAAAATAAAAATAAGCTATTTATTTTTTAATAGATAAAATACATTAGTAAAAATTTTAGAAAAAATCCCGCGCGTGCGCGGGTATTATAACTAGTATTCATATACATCAAATGACCACTAAAACTCTTTTATAGTATAAATATAATATTTTTTAAGCTTGAAAATATTTTTTCCCTAAAAATATATACAAATAAATAATTAATTAATTAAAATTAAATATTTCGTGTTATTCGGTTCTGTTCGTTTTGGTTTTCGGTTTTACCCGGAAAAAAATTAACTGAACTAATCGAACAACTCGGTAACCGAACCGATGAACACCCCTAACTACTAGTTACAAATACTTTCGTGTAAGAAAAAATCCATATGTAAGATCACATGTTCCATTACTTCATTTATCACAATACTTAGCAATTATTGACACAATCATATGACCATAATATAAAATGATGAATGAAAAATTTACACGCATTTCTCAAAAGAAAAGGAAAAAATAAATAAATAAATAAATAAATAAACCTTAGCAATTATTCACACAGTCATATTACCATAATATAAAATATAAAATGATAGAATGAAAAATTTACAAGCATTTCCCAAAAAAAAAAAAAAAAAGTAGAATCATGTGTAACAAGTATACGTTTTGGTATATAAGGTAGAATCATTTCTTATCTTTAACCTGTGTGGGATAGAAAGCTATCTTTGCTTTCACCACAAATACAATAAACTTAATCGTTTTACTAGATATATATGAAGATCCCCTATGGAGTTCTCCATCACCCGCACCACAAATTCATCGCGTTTAAATTTATGTGAATATAATCATTCTCTTTTTTATTTACTTTAATCATCTTATACAAAACTTAACAAAAACAGTTAACATAACATCATTCAAACTCACCATATATTGTTGAATAAATCCGTTATTGTATACTTATTAACGGTTACCATTGTGTTTCCGCAATTTTGGCTACGGTGAACGGAATATACTAGTTGATGATTACCGTTGTTATTATCGTCCGTAACAGTTTTTGTGTTTACACACAGTGTGTAAATGTATGTATAACATGTGTATGCACAGTTTGTGTATGTATAGATTAAGCTATGAAACAAATATCCTTTTATTAACGGATTATAGACGTAATCGGTTTCCATTGTGTTTCCGTTATTTCTGTTGTTATCCGAAATCTGATCCACGGTTATTGTGTTTACATATAGTGTAGGTGTTTGTGTGAGTAGATACGATGATTATGCTTTATAGCAAGTGTTTGTTTGGTTAAATGAATCGTTATTGTGTTATATTAAGTGTTATATTTGGGCCTATCAAAATGTGTTATTAAAATGATGGAAGTCATCATCGTTTCCATCACAAAAACAAAAAGTAGCTAGCAATACCTATGACCCATGCATTTGTCCTCTTATAACCAATACCGACTTTAGTGACAGAATCAGGACCGACGGGGTGCACAAAATATTTAAAACATAGTATACACAAGTTTTTGAGACCGGATGCATTTACAAAAAAGCAAGGTTTTTCTTTAGAAAAATTAACATTGCGGAAAAAATTTCATCATTGTACCGTGCAGGGGCGGAACTATGTAGGGGCAGGGGAGGGTCCCGGCCCCCTCAAAATTTGCGGCACCTAGTGTAAATGTTATAGGTTTTAGGGGTAATTTAGTTGAGGTTACAAATAAATCTCCGATTCGGCTCTCCAAAATAAATTCGCACCCCCCCACCCCCCGCCCCAACGAAAAAATGTTCAAGTTCCGCCACTGGTACCGTGACACCACAAGACCCCTTAATTCTGTCACTGACGAAGTTTTTGTACGCTATAAATCGTTCATATTCTAAATCTACTTTGATAATTGATACTAATTTACGATGTAAACCGTAACACGTAGCAACATGAATGCAACATTTGAATGCAATTCCAAAAATATTAAGACTTCATATCAAGTTTCCCCAAATGCTTGTCATCTACATTTGGCATTAACGTAGAAACAAACGTATAGGGATGCTTCATACTAATTCTAACACGGTTGTTGTGCATACACTTTGGTATATAATGGAGAATCATTTCTTCTCTTTAAGCTATGTGGGATAGAATGTTCTTTTGATTTTCATCACAGAAACAATACTATTAAGGTACCAAGACTTGCTCTTACACATGAATTTGCACTATTGTAATCAATACCAAATTTGTGCTCATTAAGTCATTATATGGACCGTTTGTTTTCTAAATCTACTATGACAATTAAAACTTAATTCAAGTATAATTATTAAGTGACAACTAGGGGTGTTAGTCGGGTTCGGGTCAATTCGGGTTGAGGCTAAAATAACATACCGGAACTCGACCTTATTTAGAACTCGGGTTAGTCAGGCTCAGGTCAATTGGGTTCGGGGTTAACCCGAGTATAAGTAAAATGATTACAAAATTTTCTTACTTCAATATTTTTACATTGTAAAAGTAATAGTCGAATTGGGTTGGTCAAGTTCAGGTCAATTCGTGTTGAGTCAATAAAAAACATACATGAACCCGACCCTATTTAGAACCCCGGTTGTCCCAAATTGACCCAAATAAAATTATTGACCCGAGTAACCCAGCCCAAATAAGCTTAATCGGATTCGGATCGGGTCGACCTTTTAAATACCCCTAATGACAACACAACTCGATATCAAGATCCCATATAGAATATCACCCACACCACCAAGTCACTCTTACAAACATCATTGAAACTCGCAGGGTCCTCGCGCGATGCGGCTGCGGGTACAATTTAATTTAATTTTTTTGACTAATAATTTATTTTATTTGTACATTTTTTAGCAATAGCTTTACTTATTAGTTTGCTCGTTTATGAACTATAAGCAATGGCAAAAGTTTGATGAACTTTGCTTAGTTTTATTTATTTATTATTATTGTTATTATTTTTTAGTAGTTTGTTTTGTTTGTAGAATGCGTTCTTTTAATTGTATTTTTAATTGAAAAGGGTTTTTAAAGTTTCAATAATTGGTTGCTTGCATGACTTGTACTATGCATTTTAATACTTGTATTTATCATTAAATGAGTGTTTTAAGAATGTGTAAATTAATTATGTATCAATAAATTGTAAACATTGCAAGGAAATTTGCATTTCTTAATTTTAAGACATTTAATGGAGAAAAGGGTCATCCTCCATTATAAGATAGTAAGATAAGATAAGATAAGATAACTATTTCATTTAATTGGCGGACCAATAAAGAAAGAGAAGTGATTGGTACACTGAATTTATTGATTGACACACTCCACATAAACAGATAAAGCACGGTGTGAGTTTTGTACAACTAACTGAAGCATAGAAAAGAGTGTCCCAATAAATTATGGAAGTGCAGATCACAAGCCATAAACAAATGATATTTTTTTAAATAAACACTTTATCTCCACTTTTACCAAAATGAACCATCTAAACTCGTTTTATAAAAATCGACAAAAGCGGCGAGCAAACATGGGGCGAGCGAGCATTTTTCTCTCTATGTTCTTTGTCTTGTAAAGCCTTTGTCTTCTTTTGAAAATGGCGAGCAAAAGGGGAGGGCGAGTAAATCTTAAATTCTCGAAGTGTTGATTTTGGTAAGCGCGTTTGAAATTGTTTAATTTTGTAATTGAGTGTGAGAAGTGTTTTTTGTGGTAATTGATTTTAAAGATAACATATGTAAGACATTGTACAAATATTTTACTTTGCTTAAAATAAGTACACTTGTAAACTCCGTTGTCATGCACGGTAAACCATCCTTGTTGGTTACATAGTTTAGTTCAAGTTTCCAAATAACAAAGTTAGGACACCATATAAAATCATAAAATTCTCAAAGAAAAAAGTTTGGACACTATAAATTTTACATATACGATGCTAATATACTTTCGTATATGTTAGTAACGTACCTAAAAAGTTCATACTAACCAGAAAACAAATAGAGTAGTTCATTTACACACTCGTGTATTAGCTAGGATCAAATTTTATCGATAAGCCATTTGGGATGGGAAGTTGTCATGGTTTTCACAACAAAAAAGAATAATTACCTAGAAATTAATATCCTTGACTCGTGCATTACTATTGTAACCAATATTGTTGTAAGCGTTCACTCGTTTATCTTCTAAATCTACTTTGATAACTGATTCTAAGTTCCGGTTTAATTTCTAACTTATGAGATGCAATTAGACACGAAAATCCTCCATGTAGTACTCTATCACCCACAATGCAGATTCATTGTTCTAAACAATATGGAAATGACTATTTCATGAGAGTCGAAAACAGAACAAAAAGATAAGTAAGACGTTGTTCAAGAATCGACCAAGGTGATTGCACTATAATCTTAGCAAAGAAAAAAATAGTTGAGATCATATGTTGTCCATTCATTATTTGCGTAGTCCACGATAACACTTAGCAATGGTGAATGTAGAGCATTTAAATGCATTTACAAAAATTTTGAGAATTCATATCAAGTTTTTGTAGATGTTCAATCGTGCGTTTAACATTCACACAGGAAAGAACAACCCCAAAAGCATCATACTAAATCTAACATGTACGATGTGTATACACTTTTGGTATATAAGACAGAATCATTTCTCCTCTTTAACTTATGTGGGATGGAAAGTGACGATGCAGTTAGATACATAAAGCCTCCACAGATTACTCTATCACCCATAACACACATTCATTTCATGAGAGTAAAACACGAGTAAGATATTGTTCGAGAATCAGCCGATTTGATTGCAATTAAACATAGGTGATGTCAAATGCTTTTTTTTTTTTGTTTGTTTGTTTGTTTGTTTGTTTGAAATGGTGAATATTTATTAACACAAATCAGCTATATACATCTTACAATTCAAGAGCCATAATAGACATACCCATTATGCTAACAAAACAGAACAAACAATCCAACACAATTCAAAAGAACTGATATATACACCATTCATCAAGGAAAAGCTCATTAAGGATAGCTTTCACCTATGCAACCATGAAGAAATCCAATCTGCACCGACTACATTTCCCCTTACAAACACCCTACCTGTAGCAATGAGTAGCCCATACCCAATGCAACAGAGGCTCTTTTGTAAGAGGCATTTAAATGTTTTGTTACTTGATACATTCCTTATTTGTGAAATCATTATTTGGGAAGTCCACCAAAATACGTAGCAACAGTGAATGAAACATTTAAATGCATTTCCAAAAATATTACGATTTCATATCAAGTTTCCGCGAAGATCTGACATCGACATTTGCCATTAACGTAGATAACACACCTACACGGAAGCTTCATACTGATTCTAACACGGGTGTTGTGCATACACTTTGATATATAATGTAGAATCACTTCTTCTCTTTAAACTATGTGGGTTAGAATGTTCTCTTAGTTTTCACTACAAAAACAATAATAAGGTACCTAGGCGGCTAGACTCTTGCTTGACTATTCTGCCGTTCCTGTTAATCCGTATTGAGTATTTGGTAATTGGCAGAGAATAAAAAAGTGACTAATTAAGATTATGATTTTCTGATTACTTGGAGTAAAAATATGAGATTTAGAAATATTAGATTAGGTTTAATCTCCTGCATCTCATTCATAATTAACATTCGGTATATATAATGTATATACCGACATACATAGCAAATACCCTATATGGGCTAAGTCCACTAATAATAAACATAATGCTAATGGGCTAAAATACTAATTGGCTAATAAGAAAAGCAAGAGAAGCATTATTGTGAATAAAAAAAAAAAGTACTTAATCGGATTCGGATCGGGTCGAGGGTATTGCTAGCTACTTTATTGTTTTTGTACATGGAAACAATGATGACGTCCCATCGTTTCAATAACCAATGTTTTGAAAACCGGGTTCAAAATCGACCCAGTCGAGTCACCGGGCACCGGGTCAACCGGTTCGACCGCCGGGTCAACCCGGTTTTCAATATATTATTTTTTTTATTTTTTTAACAGGGTCAACCGGTTCGACCGCCGGGTCAGCCGGTTTGACCACCGGGTCAACCCGGGTTTTTATTCAAAAAAATTGAAAAAACTAAATCCGGCCAGGTTTTGAGAACCGGGTTGACCCGGGTCACTCAAAAGCCGGCGGGTCTAACCAGTTAACCCGGTTTTAGAAACCCGAGTTATTTTGACCCTTTTTTTGCCGGATCGACCCGGGTTTCAAAACATTGTCAATAACACATTTATATAGGCCCAAATATAGCACACAATGAGGATTCACTTAACCAAACAAACACTTGATATAACGCATAATCATCAAATCTACACACATAAACACCTACACTATATGGGTAGGTCGTGATATGGGTAGTGGTGCAACTCGTTGTTTGTTTCTAGGGTCGCACTTTCGGCGAGTAAAGAAGGTTGAAGGTCATGAATATTTTAACTTGTAATGGTCTAACAATATGGGGTATATTATTTATCAAATGCTTTTAGATCTTGTTATGCCACCCCCCCTAGCAGGATTACACAAGTGAAATTAGCTTATTCGATATTTCAGTAGGTTTCGTCTTATATATCAAGGTCATGGTCGTTTTTCACCTGTTTCCACCCTTTCGTACCAAGGGATTGTCGTCATATGGTTAACTTTTATTTAGGTATCGATGATGAAGTTATTTCTTTCATTGTTCGGATATTCCAGGTTTTTGCTTAGGGTCGTAGTATCTTTTGGATTATTGTGATCGGATCTTTTTGTCATTGTAATTCCTAACATTTTGTTGATTTTTATTGTTTATAGTAGTTTCTTTCAAAAGAGAAAATAGAAGGATTAGTATGTTATATAGGAATATAGGATGCTTGTCATTTATACAACATTAATCATGACTTTTTAACCCATATATATACGAGCGTAACAAGGTTTTTTTTCAATCACTGGTCGTTTTTGATGTCCACTTCTCCAATCTCTCCTATATAATAAGAGAAAGTATAGTCTTCTTTGATTATGAAATCGATAAAAGTTAAAATTAAATTAGTTTGGTTAAACTTTTGAAAATTTTGATGGAGAAAAAAAAAAAAAAAAAAAACACACGTATGGTTAATTTTGCGTGCTTTTTTTTTTTTTTTTTTTTTTTTTTTTTTTTTTTTTTCAATTTTTTAATTTCAAATTTAAGTATAAGTAAATGTAATTTTTTTTATTTGTTAATAGAATTTAAAATCCAACCTTAAACTTAAAATAAATAAATAAAATAGAGTCGAGTTATTTAAAAAACCAAACATTTCTCACATAACAATGCACTCATCCCCACTATCCATCTAAAAACAAATCATTGGTTGAGATTAAAAGCATTTAATATTTCACATATTTTTTATAATTTAAATATCTCTTAAACCGTTAATCGTTAAGCGAAAATAATTACACCATCGCGACAAACATTTAATTATCTTTCTATAGATAGGCGCTTTGATATACTTTCGACAGAAAAAAAAAATGTTTTTTTCACGTTTTTTTTCGTGGCCTAAAAATCATATATGATAATCATATATTCATATATGATATTACATATCATATATGATATGAAAAATCATATATGATATATCATATATTCACATATCATATATGATATGTAATATCATATATGAATATATGATATATCATATATGATTTTTTCGGCCACGAAAAAAAACATGAAAAAAACGAAAAAACAAAATTATCGAAAATATATCAAAGTGTATATCTATAGAAAGATGTAACTAAATGCTCGTCGTAACGGTATATTTTTTTTCGCTTAACGATTAACGGTTTGAAAAATATTAATATTTGAAAAAAAATGATGAAAGTGGTTTTTTAAATTGTTGGGATTAATCTCATCTATTAGATTAAATAAAGATTGGGGGAAAATGGAATGTGGAGATTAGTCCCTTGGTATGTAAAAAATGTTTGATCCTTAAATGATCTTAAATCAATAAAATAATGTTCAATCTTAAATCTAATTTTATAAATTTAAGTGTAAAAACCTCAAGTTTCTTAATTTCTAAAAATATTTAAATATTTAACTCAAACCTCATATACTTTAAACATTTTTTTTTTTTTTTTTTTTTGAAAGATGGATTTATTGCAAGAAGAACATAGGCCATAAGCCAAGTACATAAAGAGCATAGGCTGAAAACAACATTACTACACCAAACACAACCTAAACAGACACAAGTTATTGGTATTCAAACACAAGCATACAAGAAAGGAACTACAAATACCAACATACTAACCCATCAGCTCGTATCAATCTTCAGTCTCATTTCACCTTATCATGACTCAGTCATCCTTCCATATAGTAAGAGGAGATGTTCGATGAACCCCATCTTTAGCCAATTTATCAGCATCCGAATTGCATTCCCGATGAACATGAACAACCGAATGATTTGAACAACTTGATAAAAATATGTCTACCTCTTGAAAGTAAGCTAATAACCTCCATGGTCTCTTGGTTGGAGCTTGAGTCCATGAAACTGCATTCAAAGAATCACTTTCAATAACGATCTTTACCGAGTTCAACTCCATTTTTTTGTTTAACATCTTGCATGCTTCTTTTAAGGCCAGCACTTCCGCAACATTAGAATCCATAATACCAACCGGGATAGAGAACATAGCAAGAACAACACCCTCACTATTGCGTAATAAACCACTGATACCCGCCAAACCCGGTTTACCCTTTGCCGAACCGTCTACATTGAATTTTAGCGATCCATCTTCACGCGGACACCATTGAAAAGGCCTTTTAACCTTACAGACATCACCAAAGCAAACTGAAATTGAGAAAAAATTGACAAAGAAATCCAATAAAGAGTATGAGCACGCCGGAAAGAAGGCTTTGATCCAACCCCCAGTCCTAAATTTTACTAGATCGATAATCTGAGACGATGAAACTTCCTTTTCTGAGAAAACTGCCTTATTTCGAGCTTCCCAAATATGCCACAGAACAGAAAAGAAAGACATAAACCACACTTCTTTACATTTGATGTCTTTAGCCATATCTTTCCACCATATGAACAAGTCGGTTATGCTTCTAGGAGTTACCCACATGCAACCCCAACCCTCAACTAACGCCCACCAAATAGAAAGCGAAATTTTGCAATGAACAAAAAGATGATCGATTGTCTCTACATTACCCTTACGAAGTGGACATTCACGATGATTCTCGGAAATAACACCAATTCTTGATAAAAAAGCTCTAGTTGGCAACTTACCCGACAATACTTGCCAGCAAAGAAGACGAGCCTTAGGCGGAACCTTGAATTTCCAGATCGATGAAAGGAGTGGATTACTATGGTAATTCATATTTTCCACTTCATAACTAAACGATTTCGATGAAAACTTACCCGACGACTCAAAAGACCAAATCACTTTGTCATCATTCGATGCCACTAACATCATTGAATTTAGAAGTGAAGAAAATGCTTCATACTGATCCACCTCCCAATCAAATAATCTTCTTCTAAATTTAACATCCCAATTCCATTGACCGTCCTCCCAAAAGCCAAAGTTGCAGACTGGACCAGATTTGTGAATTGCCAATGTGAATATCCTCGGAAATGATACTTTTAAAATATGACCTTCCACCCAATGATCTTCCCAAAATCTTGTTTTGTTCCCTCTCCCGACACAGTGCATCAAACCTTTTCTCACTACAACACCTGATGATGATTGCAAGTGAATTAGACCAGAGATCTTCTTCCAAAACGGAGACACAAAATATTTCCTCGGACTTGAAGGAGATAGACTAGACTCATTGCTTCCATACTTTGCATCAATTAACTTTCTCCAGTACGCCTCTTTCTCATTTCCATAACGCCATAACCATTTACATAGCAACGCTTCGTTTCTAGTTCGGATATTTCCAACACCAAGGCCCCCATTTTGCTTGCTTTTAGTGATCGTATTCCAATCAATTGTGCATAGCTTCCGTTCGATAGGATCTTTTGCCCAAAATAAACTTCTCCTGATTCTATCTATCTCCTCTACCACACATGCTGGGACCTGAAATAAAGATAAAAAGTATAAAGGAAGACTATTGAAAACTGATTTTATAAGAACTATCCGACCCGCTCTTGAAATGAATCTAGACTTCCATTTTACTAAACATTCTCTAAGCCTCACAATTACGGGGTCCCATACTGCTTTAAAAGCAGGATTAGCTCTGACCAGCAAACCGAGGTATCGGAAAGGAATGGTGCCAATTGAGCAGCCGAGATCGTTACCCCATGAATGAACCAAATTCTCCTCAACACCGACCCCAATTAACGTGCTTTTAGAAAAATTAATTCTTAAACCTGCTGATAGTTGGAAACATCTTAGAACTCTTTTAACATTCAATAAAGATTCCTTATTAGCATTACAAAAGATCAACGTATCGTCAGCAAATTGAAGGTGAGATATAGGAAATGAATGAACTTTTCTGACATTGACACCTTCAAATAAACCAATTTGAACAGCTTTAGAAATTAGAGCATTAAGACCTTCACAAACAATACTGAATAAGAATGGTGACAGAGGATCACCTTGTCTTAACCCTCTTTCCAGTTGAAAGAAATCAGTAGGAGAGCCGTTGATTAAAACAGCAGCTCTAGCTGAAGATAAGCAAAAATTGATCCATTTTCTCCACTTTAGACCAAACTTCATCTCATAATAATAATAATAATAATAATAATAATAATAATAATATAATACACAACTACTATTATAATAATAATAATAATAATAATAATAATAATAAAATGTAACAATTAAAACATCTACATGTTATTGAGTATATGTTATTGAGTATCTGCACGAATTAAGTATAAAAAATATAAAAAATGCATATTTAGTGAATTTGAATTATGTTATAATGTCAAATTAAACTACTCTAACAATAAAATTATTAAACAAAATTGATAATATTTTTAAATCCGAGCAAATATAATTGGGGTATTATTGTTAGTTATAGTCATTATATGATCGTAATCCGAGTTAAATAACATGTGTGTACACGGGTTAAAATCTAGAATACGGATAACGACAAGTAATTTAATTGTAATACCAAAATTTTGTATAGCACGAGATTATAAGTATTAAAATGAAAGCATGATTTGCAACTACTCATCAAAGAAATTTTCTTAACCACAAGGGGTGACCTAGTTGTTAGAATATCATCTTTTCAAATAGGAGGTCAAGAGTTCAAATCTAACGAGGAAAAGATTAATCCCTTTGTGTGTAACACTATTTATAACTAACTACTATTTTATAAGCAAAAGTAAAAATATAAACATACGCTTTCATGTGGATTTTTTGAATAATCATGTCGTGGGGGTTTCTCATCTAACATGTTTGTGACCTTTTGAGGATTTAGTCCTACCATACAATTTTAGACTAATTTTCTTTCAGCTGAATTCATGATGTACGTTTGTAGTAATAACGATAATATAATTTATGGTTCTAGACGGTTAATATTTCACATACTAGAAAATAGCAAAGTTACAAACAATTTTGTACTATGTGACTCGCTTAAAAGAAGTATAATTAGAAACACCAACGCAACGCAAAACATGTCTCGCTTAGAATAACCACAATTATAAACTCCGTCGTAAGGGACAGTAAACGATACCCGGTAGTTACATTATTTACATAAAAGTTTCCACACAAAAAAAGTTACATAAAATTTCCAAAGACAAAGGTTAGGACACCATATAACATTTCCGCTACATAAAAACATAAGTGAGATCAGATGTTCCATTACTTAGCAACGGTGAATACAACATTTAAATGCATTTCCAAAAATATTAAGACTTCATATCAAGTTTCCGCATATTCAGAACTCCTACATTTGCCATTAACTTTGGTATATAATGTTGAATCATATCTTCTCTTTAACCTATGTGCGATAGAATGTTCTTTTGGTATTCATCACAAAAACAATGCTAGTAAGTTACCTGCTATTTACTCTTGAATTTGTACTATTCTAATCAATACCAAATATGTGCTCATTAAGTCATTATATATAAATCATTTGTCTTTTGAATATACTCCGATAATTGATACTAAGTTACGGTATAATTATGGAATACAATAGAAACATAGGTAAGGTATTGCTCGAGAATCAATTGATGTGATTGCAATTTAATCTCAGCAAAAAAAAAAAAAAAAAAAAAAAAAAAGTGCGATCATATGTTCCAGTTACTTGATCCATTCATTAGAACACTTGCCATTTATTCACACAATCATATGGTGAATGCAAAATTTAAACACATTTCTCCAAAAAGGTTAAGACTTCGTATCAATTTTTCGCAGATTTGGATGACTTGTGTTTGACATTAGCACAAGTAACAACGTTTACGAAAGCATCATACTAATTCTAACATGCATGATGTGTGTACACTTTGGTATATAAGGTAGAACCATTTCTACTCTTCAACCTATGCGGGATACAAATTCCTCTTTGTTCTCACCACAAAAATAATAGAGGTACCTAAACTTACTCTTTATTGAACAAATACTAGTTACAAGTATTGACCAAGCACGGAAGTATGTCTTTGAATGATATGACTGAAGACCTGTTCCGAAAGCTACTTGTCTATCAGACTCAAAACTATTCTTCTCGTATCTAATCATGACACATATAACGGCTTTGCATACTTAAAATGACAATCAGTGTGCTAATGTTATGCTTGTTTGGTGTTTAGTTTTATCAGCTTATGTTCCAACTATATTTATTATGGCCATAAGGCTGTGATGCGTGTGGTGCAGCCTAACAATATCATAGGGTAATAAACTCTATAGGTGAATACGTGGAACAACTTCAATTATTGGATGTGAGGAACCAAGATTTGTAAATTTTTATTTATAGAAAATGACACATTACTAAGGACAACTTCTAGTTGATACAACTAAGTCGAGCTTTCATCATGTTACTCAAGTTTAAACCAAATAATCTCATGCATTTTTGCCCAAGCTTACTTTGTGGGCTTAAGCATAATCTTTAATCGCAGCTTATGACAAAAAATCTTATACATTTTAGTTGAGTGCTTAGATTAGCTTAATCTTTAATAGCCCAAAAAAGAAAAATAAGCATAAAATCTCTGCAATAAACAAAATTAAAAGAGCTTATCAAAACCCCATTGATTAAGTCCGTAAGCATAATCTATTAAACTTAGCCAAACACAAACGTCCCCCTTAATAAGCTCTTTTTGGGCTTATCATAACACTTGATAATTACTCGTATAATTTTGGCCAGTCTGTAAACCTTTATAATCTTTGACGTAGGTTTTAGGTAGGTCTGTAGGCAAAATAAAATTTTCTCAATTTGGCCCAAAATCCAACTAAAACATTTTAACCTTTTAAATACTACTAGTAGGGGTGTTCAAAATTCGGGTAATACTGGAACCGAAAACTGAAACCAAACCGAACCGGAAAAACAAAACCAATTTGTAACTGAGCCTAATTTTCCAAAACCGGACCAAATATATTATTTGAGTTTCGGTTTGGATATGATTTTGGCAATCTAAACCGAAAACCTAAGTCACATAAATATATTTTTTTTTAATCTTTTACCTAATAAAATAAAACCCCTAGTGGGGACTTTTTCATTTCAAAATAATCAAATTATACCTTATTAAGAAATAAATTGAATTATTGTTATTATTTTTATTTTAAAAAGATTTATGAAAAAACTTAAATATTTCTACATTCGGCAAAAAGGTATATAAATTCGTTTTTTTGAGGAATTTGAGTAAAAAACCATATGTGTCAAAAGTGTAAAAAATAAAACTTTGAAAAGCGGGTGTGATTTTATAAACTTCATGGATCAAAAGTGAAAGGTTAGATATATAACTTTTGTTCTAAATTTGTAAGTTACAAAATAAATCAAAACAACCAAAATAGCCTAGCTCCTTCCTTCTCCGACCCACCACTCGACCACTACCCATTCCTGCCACCACCACTTGACCACTACCATTCGCGCACCGATATGTCCATCTAAATACCCGGATTCGTTTTTGGGTTAACCAAAGGTATGCTTTTTGGTTAATAGATTTTATTATTATTATTATTATTATTATTTTAATTTTGGTTTTGGTAATTGAATTGTGGGCTTTTGTTTCTGTACTTTGATTGATGATTTAGGTGTGTTGGATTGCAAGTAGTAGTAAAGAATTGTTTTCAATGTTAGGTATTTGTGATTTTGTGTGCTAATTTTAATCCCTATTATTTTATATAAAGTTATATTTTTGTGTGTTTATTTGCTAATCTTAATGTGTACCTGTTTGATATATCCAAATTTCGTTGGTAGTAGCCAAAAAGCTATAGGTGTTGTCGATTTGTTGGTGTTTTTATAAAAGATAAGATAATACTTTTGTTTTCTTTGGCAGGTGTAACAAGAGAAGCATTATTGTGAATAAAAAAAAAAAAAAAAGTACTTAATTGTGTCCGTAGCTCTAATTATTATCTATAGTGGCTTAATAAATACTTATAAGACATGATCCAAAAATATTCAGTTTAAGTATATGGATGCTTGGTTTTTGCCATGACGTTATAGTAATTAGTAGCTTGTATTCTCTCTTTTATTTTTAAAATCACCTTAAAATGTAGCCTCAGAGTGCTTGATAAGAAAATTTTATATTTTATAAAGTAAAAAAAGGCTTCAAATCATAATGAGCTTGATGTTTAAATGATAATATGAGATGTAAATTCATGCTTTCAATTATTAACTGTATAGATTATTACCTCAAGTGGTTCTTGGTTTCCTTTTATTGTAGCCTAAAACAGGCATCATGTATCAATCCTATCACCATTCTGTAACTTATAAACCACAAAGCAAACACACCCTTTGATCTTTTGCGTGTGTGGCGACTTTCCTCATGTATAGAGAGAATTTTGGAAGAACCGGTTAACACAAGCAAAGGATTAGTTATTACTACCGTGTCGATATACATAAAAAGAACAGAATAAAAGATTTTTCACGAGCATGATATAATGTTAAAAAAAAAAACAGAGGAATTTCAGAGTGCAAATCAACCATGAAAATAAATTCCTCCTAGCACTTTGGAAAACCACGCTAATATAAGCATTTGTACTATTCTAACCAATACCGTGTAAATCTTCACTATAAATTGTTGATCTCTAATTAAACGTGTGGTTTAAGAGTTGATACTAAATTCTTCATTCCCTTATAACGCAAGTTCCAAACAATGTGGAACAGAAGAGAAAAAGTACATATGTGAGATCAGATGCGGATGTTCCGTTACTTGATCCATTCATTATAACACTAATTTAGCAATTATTCACACAATCATCATATCGCCGTAATATAAAATGGTAAATGCGAAATTTACACGCATTTTTCAAAAAAAAAAAAAAAAAAAAAAAAAAAAAAAAAAAAAAAAAAGTTTAGACTTCGTATAAAAGTTCTCCCACTTTGTCGATCACATGTGTTTGACATTAACACATGCAAGCAACAACAATTGGGAAAGCATCATACTAATTCAAACATGTATGATGTGTATACACTTTGGTATATAAGGTAGAATCATTTCTCCTCTTTAACCTATATGGGATAGAATATTCTCTTCGTTTTCATCATAAAAACAATATGGCGTAATAAGGTACCTAAACTTACTCTTTTAAGTAACAATGCAATCAGATACTAAAATCCCTAATGGAGTATCTATATACAACTCACGCCACAAATTCATTGCCCCAAACAATATCGAAACAACTATTTCATTTAAGTGGGAAATCTTCATCTATCCTATCTTAAACATGGAAAAACTTGTCAAAGTGTTGGACCGGATGGGCTGCAAAGATATAATACTCGATCGGCACAAAATGCAGAACCACCATTCGCCTAATTAGATCGATACGGAATCCGACACAGCAGCCTTCAAATCAAACATCATTACCATAAATTCCTACTCAGCCCACCGAGTGGACTCATTTCACCTCTAGCTCAATCCATCATCCAACTCTTTCTTATTGTGTGAAAATTAGTAAGTTTTATATAATAAGTAGCTTGTATTATTGTCTCTCTTATTGTTTGAAAATCACCTTTTAATGAGACTTGATCACATTTACTATGTATCAAAATCTCAGGCTACATAAGATATGAGTGTAAAACCGATAGTCGCCTTAAGGGCTCTACTAGTTGGAGGTATAGCCGCCTTTGCTAAGATAGCAAGAGCTACTAAAGCTTCGGGCGGTTTAAAGCAAGGTGCTGCTGCTGTTGGTGCCACCACGTCGTCGGGATCAAAGCAAGACGCTTAAGAAGCATCCAAATAAAGGGTTTTTATAGAGTGGTTTCTCATATGATATGTTTGTGAACGTAACACTAGCACATTGATTGTCATTTCGAGTATGCAAAGCTGCTTTACATGTCTGCTTAGGGATCAAGAAGATCAATAAATCTAACTTGTAGATGATTAGATACGATGAGATTAGTTTTGCATGTGCTAAATATGTAGCTTTCAGAACAGGTCGATCAGTCAATGATACTCCTTCCATGTTTGGTCAAGATTCGCGAGAAAGGACAAATTATGTCAACAATTCTAGAGTCATGCTACAAAACGTCTATGTTCGACTAACATAGTCAAAAATCTTAAAAGTTCCATGACACCACACTACATGGCGATACTCTTCTCCTCCATGGAATACTCTGTCACCCACAATACAGATGCACTGTTCCAAATAATCTTAAATAGTGAGAGAAAAAAAAAGCATACGTGAGATCAGATGTTCCCTTAACTGGTCCATTCGTTATTTGCACAGTCCACCATAACACTTAGCAACGGCGAGAAATGCAGGTTTTTTAAAAAAATTTGAACTTTTCAATCTCAATTAGACCATTTCCTAATAATATCATCAACATAGACAAGTATGCAATAATCATACCATTACTTTGACTAAATCCGCTCTCAATTAAAGCAGAAGTAAGCTTTGCAACATTTAAATGCGTTTCAAAAAATATTAAGACTTCATATCAAGTTTCCCGTGGCGTGGGAAGCTTCATATTGATTCTAACACGGGAGTTGTGCACACACTTTGGTATATAAGGTAGAATCATTTCTTCTCTTTAACCTATGTGGGATAAGTTCTCCCAGTTTGTGATTACATAGGTTTGACATTAACATATGCAAGCAACAAAGATTGGGAAAGCATCATACTAATTCAAACATGTATGATGTGTATACACTTTGGTATATAAGGTAGAATCAGTTCTCCTCTTTAACCTATGTGAGATAAAAAGTTCTCCTGCCTATACTCTTTATACTAGATTCATGTATTACTCCGTATATTTTAAGTGAGGATGCAACCATTTTAAGTGAGGATGCAACCAGATACGAGGATCCCTATAACCAGGTACAGTGGTGGTGGACGTGGTCTAACATCATTGTTACCATGGACAAATTTACAACGAGCCTTGTAAGTGCAAGAGCCACGTTGAAAATTAAGACAAAAATTTATACGCGAAGCACTCACGATATTAGCCCTTTATACTTAGTTCCCGTATAGTTTTTAAGTGACGATGCAATTAGATGCGAAGATCCCTTGTGGCCAGTACACCACAAGTTCATTGCGTTTATATTAATATGAGTAAAATCATTCTGTTTTTCATTTTCATTTTTCTAATCATTTTAAATAAAAATAACAAAAAAAGGTTAACATAACATCATTCAAACTCACCATATAATGTTGAATAAAATCCGTTGTTATATACTCGTTAATGGTTACCGTTGTGTTTCCGTTATTTTTGTTACGGTAAACGGAATATACTAGTTGATGAAATACTGTTGTTATAATCGTACGTAACAGTTTTCGTGTTTACACACAGTGAGTGTGTAAATGTATATAACTTGTATATTCACTGTTTATGTATGTATAGATTAAACTTTGAAATGAATATCTTTTTATAAACAGATTATAGTCGTAACTGGTGCAAGTTTTAATTAGAGTATGTTCAGATAAACAAGTTTCTGATGCAAGTTTTAATTCATTAGTATTGCAACACCTTATGCATGCCGTTAACGGCAAGTTTATACTGATAACACCTTCATATCAATTAAGTTTGTTTATACTGATTTTATCTCAAATATGGCTCCTCTACTATTCGTTTAACTAGTTTTTTCTTGGTTTGTTTATATTCAACTTGTGATAGTGATGTTATGTACATGGTCAGTACTTGTACATGTATCTCTTTGTAATTCCAGTTCTGTATGGTCTTTCTTAAACGGTGAATACAACATTTAAATGTATTTCCAAAAATATTAAGACTTCATATCAAGTTTCCCTCATCTTCAGTTGCCTACATTTTCTATTAACGTAGAAACAAACTTAGAGGGAAGCTTCATACTGATTCTAACACGGGTGTTGTGCATACAATTTGGTATATAATGTAGCATCATTTCTTCTCTTTAACCTATGTGGGATAGAATATTCTTTTGGTTTCATCACAAAAACAATACTAGTAAGTTACCTGGACTCTTTACTCATGAATTTATACACTATTCTAATCAATACCAAATATGTGCTCATTAAGTCATTATATATAAATCATTTGTCTTTCGAATATACTCCGATAATTGATACTAAGTTATGGTGTAACTATGAAGTGACGATGTAATCAGATATGAAATATCCCCTATGGAATACTACATCACCCGCACCACAAATTCATTGTTCCAAACAATACTAAAACGACTATTTCTTTTAAGTGGGAGACCAGAAAAGAGAAGCATAAGTGAGGGATCGTTCCAAAGTTAACTGAGGCGCTTGCTATCTAGATGAGCTAATCTTTATCTATCCGATATTAAAGGGCAAATTATTTGTAAAGGTATCCAACTTGTCACCATTACTTGATTTAGGTATCCATCTTTTTTTTTTTTTTTTTTTTTTTTTTTTTTTTTTTTTTATGTGGGTTCTTGCCTTTCAAGTTCGGTCTTCTTTGGGTAGCGATGACGATTTTACCCTTCAAAATACATAAATGGTCCCTTTGGGTTTGCGAAGATTGCGCCACCGTCCTTAGGGTAAATTACATAAATGGTCCCTGTAGATTGGCGAAAATTGCATCCACCATCCCTAACTTATTACTCCCTCCGTCCCAAAATTATTGTCCAGTTTGAATTGTCAAAGTCAAACTGGTTCAACTTTGACCACAAATATATTTTTTTACTATATAATACTTGATGAAAAAATTATACCATTGAAAAGTACACTTAAAACTCCATCCATTTATATATTTTGCATCAAATATTATATAACACCCACAAAAATATTTAAAGTCAAAGTTGAAGAAGAAAGACTAAAAAAGTCAATAGTGGACAATAAAAATGGGACGGAGGGAGTATTCTTTTGGATCCACTCCTTATGGTTTTGACCCGTTATGTGTTTATATATGTTAAATCTACGTTTTTATCTACATTTTTATATAATTTTCTATATACGTTTTTATATACGTTTCTATATACGTTTTTATATATGTTTCTATATACGTTTTTGTATACGGTGAGAAATGCAGGTTTTAAAAAAATAAAAAATAAAAATAAATAAAAAAAATTGAACTTTTCAATCTCAACTAGACCATTTCCTAATAGGAAATGCACACTCCCAAAAATGATTGACACACTCAAATTTTGAGTGTGTTGACATTTATACCCCCACATTGTTTGGATTTATTCTTATCCTGTATGGGTATAAATGTCAACACACTAAGGGTCAGTTTGGTTCAAAGTGGGGAAAAGAAAGGGAAAAGAATACAAATGAATGAGTGATGTGGGTAATCAATACCTTACCCCCCCCCTCCCCAATTTACTCTATAATGGTTGATTACCCACTACGGGGTAATCAATCCCTTACCCCTCCATAACCAAGCACCATTATTTGAAGGATGTGGGTCCTTTTCAATTCCTTACCCATTCCCCCCCCCCCCCCCCCCCCACCCCTTACCCCCTACCAAGCACCCCCTAACATTTTGAGTGTGCCAATCATTTTTTGAAGTGTGCAAATCACCTCCCTTTCCTAATAATATTATCAACATAGACAAATATGCAATAAACATACCATTACTTTGACTAAATCCATTCTCAATTAAAGCAGAAGTAAGCTTTGCAACATTTAAATGCGTTTCAAAAAATATTAAGACTTCATATCAAGTTTCCCGTGGCTCGTCTGCTTTCTTCATTTTCCATTAACGTAGAAACAAACGCACAGGGAAGCTTCATACTGATTCTAATACGGGCGTTGTACACACACTTTGGTATATAAGGTAGAATCATTTCTTCTCTTTAACGTATGTGTGATAGAAAGTTCTCTACGTTTTCTGTAGGACCTTAGATATCACAACTTTATCACACACAATATAAGCACAATAAGAAGGAAAGATGGTGACTTGATATGTATTAGTATAATTCGTATATGTAGAAAGAGAGATGAAATATGAGAGCTTTTATTCAAGAGAAACACACACAAATACACACACAAGCACACACCTCAAATGAGCCTTTGAGGTGTTTATATAGTTCTTAACATGAGATGCCCTATGGGCTTTCTATGGGCTTGGGCTTGGGCTTGGACTTGGTTACATGGTTGGATAACTAGGCTTATGAAACATAGCATATAACATATTAGCTTGCCAAGTCCAAGGCCCAATGACTAAACTATTACTAATCTTAACAAACGACACAAAGTTACAATATGAGAATGACCATCACTTCATAATACATATTTTTAATGCTAACAATCTCCCCCTAAGGGGTGGTCATTCGAATGATGCTCCACGTGAGTGGGTCTTCCGTGTTCTTTGTCTTTAACTTTTTGTGTCGTTGTGGAATAGTCTTTAGTCTTTGTTCCTTCATGCTTTGTGATCTTTGATAACTGACTTTACATCGTTCTTTGTTCCTTTGTGATGTGGAGTTATTTGCCTTTCGTCACTTTTGGGTCTGTGGTGGTTGTTTGCCATTCCAACATGCTCATACATCTTTGGACTTGGATATTCATATGCACGTAGTTCCCTTTCTTTCACTTTGATCTTTAGTCTTTATACTTTGTAGATTCTTCTTTTTGGCGTAGAATCTTTCTCTGAACTTTGTGTTGTATAGATCTTTGAGGGAGCTTTCTTTAACTTCCAAATGTATGTATGAGCACGTGGAATCTGTCGCCATGGAGATGAAGTGTCCCTGCATATAAACAGTTAGCAATAAAACATCCGGTACTTACAGATAAGAATTAGAGATCGTCAACAGCATAGTGTGAAGACTCCTTCTAACCCTTACCAAGGCCGTTCCCATGTCAGATACTCTCGAGAGAGCTTACGAGACCTACTAAGTAGCTCAATGACTCGGTGAGTCGCTGGGGATCACTCCACGACTGTAGACCGTTTGAAACCACCGCGAACACTAAGCGTAACCCATAAAGAATTACCGAAGTGACCTGCTGTCAGGGCTGTTTGATGTTGACCCTGGCAGGAATTTCCATTCAATCATTGAGAATCACAAAAGTGAATCCTCTCATAAATGTTCTGGCAGATTGCTAAGATCTGCGTAGGACTCTAAAGTTTACAACTGGCGTCCTTAATGATGAACAACCAGTGTAGAAATATCATGTGTTCCTATGAGATCTTATGATGAATCTCGGGGCTCTAGACTCGATAAGTGCACATTTGGTTTCCTATGCGGAGATTAGGGAGAGGTCTCCTGTTTCAATATCAACCATCTCTAAGAGACAGGTCGATAGGTTACACCGGTTCCCCGTGAGAATGAAACAAGCTCTTTTAAGAGAACTTGAGTGGTTAAGAAGGTTTAGTGCAGTGCGTCACTGGGTCCATGACGTCTTTGTCTTCAATACCAGTGTCACCTTAGTAACAACCAGTAGCATATGAGTTGAACCCGGTGTCTGCCCTAAGGTTGAACATTTGGAGGGCTATTTCTTTTCACCCTTTTTCATAACTTTTCTTTTTAATTCTTCAACCCCTTCTTTCTCCTTTCTCATTTTCTCCTTTTTTCAATCATACCTAAGGACTTCTAATTCTAATCTATTGGAATTGTCCTTGGGTAGATCCCTCCGGCTCTGGCGGATCATAGGACGGTTTTCTCTAACCTTAGTCACCTTATAACTCCATGAATCCTATAATTGCCATGAAACCTTTGATTGAAAATCTCTCAAAGTGTTTATGAATATAAACACATTTTTGTTGACACTTTGAGAGTTTTTGTTTCTTTTGAAGGACTCCCCCTTCACATGTGCTCATGAATTTTCAAGAAATTTGCACATGCGTGAGGAGTTTGCACTTTTTGAATTGATCCACTTTCAGTGAACATGACCGATTCGAGACACGCTTACATCACTAGTTAGACTAGCTTGAAATTATTACCCGTCCTGGTCAAGTCCAAAGAAAGTCTCTCGGTACGGTACACTCTATTCAGACAAGTCCTATTCGAGACACGCTTACATCACCAGTTAGACTAGCTTGAAATTATTACCCGTCCTGGTCAAGTCTTTTCGATTACTGACATTTTAAGCTTCGTCAATTCATTGGTACTTACTGAGTCGAGCTCTTCTGAGATTCAGCCACAATCTTTAAACATCTTTGATCACATTTTAATCATGTCTTCTCCCCCTCAAAAATAGCATATCGTGATATTTTTGATATCAACAGATTAAGAAAAAGCTTTTGGAGAGAAAGACAGATTCTGCGTGAATTTGGAACATTTTTCTTTTTGTACTCCCCCTTAATGATAGCATATTTAAAATTAATTAAGGGTTTTGAGGGAGTTATCTTGAGCACTAATTTTGAGAGATTTTGAGAAATCTTTTGAACAATCTTGAAAAAGTGCTCAAGAATTTTGTTTTGAAAACGAGTTTATGCTTGAAATCTTTTTCGTTTGTTTAGACTCGAACTTTTTGAAAAAGAGTTCGTCATTGAACGTACGAGTCCTTGATTTGAAAATAATCAGAAGTCATCGTTGAAGTCCGGGTTTCGTACTGAAGTGTACGAAAGCCATAGTGAAGAAATTTTTGAGAAACGACATGTTTTAGAAAAACATTAAAAAGAACTCCCGCTCAAGCATCTGTACATGTCCGTATCATTGTTGAATGACATTTCTAGAAACGTACAGAATATTGATTTATATGAGAGACATGTCGTGAGAAGAATATTTTTGGATTTTTTGATTTTATAATGTTTTTGGATTTTTGAAAATTTTATATTTTTGTATTTTGTTTTTATAAAAGAAATGGAAAATCAAAAATAGAAGATTGAAAGAATGATTTTATAGAATTTACAGAATTTGAACCCTCTGAAGAACTGGGTTCTGAGATAGTTGAAGCACCTGCAACCAAAGACGAAGAGGTTTCACAAATAACAGTGTTAGAAGTATATGAAGCATCACTCTGCGGGTGTTGACTATCAACGGTTGTTGTGGTTTCTACTTCCTTATCCTGAAGATTATCACTATTATTTGTCTTGGTGCAACTATCAAAAATCTTCCCTGTGGGAATCCATCTAAGACCAACTGTTTTAAAAACTTTCCCGGTAGGAATCCACCTAAGGTAAGATCTAGATGTAGTTTTCTTATCAGATGCAGCGGAAGTCTCAGTCTTGGAAAAACTACATTCTTTAGATATCCACCTATTAGGTTTCTTAACCTCTTGCTTCTTATCAACGGGTTTGTTTCGATTTGGTGTCTTAGTGGATTGTGTCTTGACACTTGATTTAGAATTCTTTGTGTTGCATTCTACGTTCCTAGCATACTCTTTTGTGTCACTACTCTTAGATGCAAGCCAATCCCTAGTATTTTGTTGAAAGTTCCTAGGTAATGGTTTACTACTACTAGCGGTGCTTTGGAATCTTGTAGAATTTATCACACTAGGTTTTGCACCTAAAATTCCGTTTTTTCGATGTTGTGCCTTTTTTCTAGCTTCTTCTAGATGATGATTGAGGACCATGTCATTAGAACCAACAGACTAATTAACAGTTTTTGTTGTCTTATTTGGTGTACTATACTTAGAAGAGCCAGGTGATATCACATTTTTGTTTCTTTCAACAAACAAATTTTGTTTTTCAACAATCTTTTCCATTACCTTTTCCTTGGGCAAGGGTGGTGGAGTGACTGGTGTTGACAAATCCTTTTTCTCATCGACTTTTGGAGCAAACCGTGAAATTGACATTTTTGGTTTTTGAACCATGTTTGAAACATTTGGTTTCTCCGAAGTCGATAGTTTTGCAAACTTAGTTTCCACACCCTTTCCTTTTATACTTATAAGCTGAACTCTCAAAAGATCATTTTGCTCTTTCATGTCCTTGTAGGCATGCTCATACGACAATTTGTCATACTTGCATTCCTCTGATTTTCGATCAAGTTGTTTGAAAAGTGACATGTTTTCTTTTTCAAGTTTTTCAAGAGCATTTTCATATTTGGAAACAATTTCGGAGGTCTCAGCTCTCAGTCTTTCATCGTCTTGAACCGAATATGTTTGTAAAATGATGGACATAATGTCAGTGGTCATAACAGCTTCGAAGAGAGAATCATTTAGGTTTTCCAAAACGTTCATGTTTTCACGAGCATCATTAGCTTCGTTTACCAGGGATTTGTGGTCCTTGACAAAGTCGGCCGTTTCTTTTAAAAAGGCTAGTTCAAAATTTTTTACACTCGCGCTGATGTTATTCAGTGGAATAATAATTTCGTTTTGAAACACCTTTTTCTGTTCGATGTGATAACTAGAATGCCAGTTGTTAATATCGATGGAAGTTTTAGATTTAACTATGTTTTGAAGTTCTTGAATTCTCATTTTAACGTCATCGAGAATGTTTCTAGCCTCACTTGTTTTAAAAGTGTTGTTAGAGGACATTTGTTCTAATTTAGAAAGAGATTTGGAAACAACTTTATTTTTAGACAAGAATTTCGCAAATGGTCGTTTAATGGAGAACACAGACGGTTCTGTTTGTGGAACAAAAGTGATTCCCGAAAGTTTGTTCAATTTGTTGTAATCAATGGGTTTCAAATCCTTTTGTTTCATTTTATTAATGCTCTCTTCGACATGTTCAATTGTTAGCACAGAATCCCGAACGACGGGAGGATCATGTTTGGTATAAATCACATTACCATTGTACAAAACATTCTGTTCTTGCTGAGCTTTCTTGAGATTGGAAGGGGTGTTGTTACCAAGAGCCATTTTATGTTTCGTATGGTAAATCGGATTAATTTGATTTGAAATCATTTTCATTGTTTGACTCGACTGACCCGACTTAACCACTAATTCCTCTAAATGAGCAATCATGTGTTCTGACTCTACTATTTCTTCCAAAAGTTTGTCTTCTTTCTTTGCAAAATCCTTTTTCAACTCATCAATTTCTTTTTCAAGATTGGTATAAGCTGTTTTTTGTTTAGAAAGTTGGTTTTGTAAATCAGAAATTTCCGCGTTTAAAGATTTTATCTTTTTGAAAGAATTAACATCAAGTGTATCAAACTTGAGTTGCAATTGTTGTTTCTCGGAAACGGAATTTTGATAACCAGTTTCTAATTCAGACAATCTTTTGTTATGAAATTCAAAAGCTTTAACGGTGGATTTGTAACTCTCAAGCTCAGCGGTCAATTTAACATTCGCGGCCTTAACATCGCGATTGACCTTTTGCACATTCTCAATTTCAATACGACAATTATTCAATAATGATTCAAATAAAGCACGTGTTTCCTCATCATTCTCAGCATGCTGTGAAACGAAGCCTCCATTATGATTCATATCTGGAGTTGCTGAAGGAGTATTGCTACTACTTGGCGTGTCCAGGAATGTATCATAAGTGGGTGCTTGCTTCTCAAAATGCTGTTCCTCATGAGGAGACATATCAAATATATCATTATGGTGACATGTGTTGAAATTAGATACCTCAGATGGTGCATTGGTGTCATAGACAGGAAGTGTGTCAGAATCTGTGTCATACTTAGCTTCCTGAAGATTCGCCATGAATATGCAGTTCGCATCGATATCTTCTCTATCTTCCATGTCATCCATAAGAGCCATAAAGTCATTCTCCTCTACATTCAACTGAAATCCTGCCTCTGCCTTTTGTGCCAACATCACTGCTTTCTGCAAGTACGCTAGATCTTTCTTGTTTGGCTTAGCAGGACAGCTCCTTGCCATATGACCTACACCCTGGCAGTTGAAACACTTTACCGGATTACCCTGATTCACATTTCCCAAATTCCCAACTACTGGAGCTGCAACATTTCTATTCTGATTACCCATTGCCTGATTACCAACATTCTGACCCCTTTGATTTCCAACAATCTGACCCAACTGATTCCCTGCATTCTAACCATACTGATTCCCTGCATACTGACCTGCATTCTGCATATTCTGATTGCCCATATTAAATCACGTAGCATATCCTTGCTGATTCCCATAAACTCCAACCATTTGGCCTCCGTTGCCCATATTGAAACTCGGCTGAGCGATCTGCCTGTTACGAGTATTCGATGAAATCCTTTGGCTGTTGTTTGTTGGTGTAGAATATCGTCCTTGGAATGCCTTTGACAGAAAAGCAAACGCTTGAGTCAATGTTGCAGCAGCTTCATCATTGTCAGTGAATTCTGGTTCTTGGAATTGTGGGTATGTCTGTTGTGGAATAACTTCTTGTTGTTGTGGGTAGAGTTGTTGTGGGTAGAATTGTTGTTGGTAGACCGGTGTTGGTTGTTGAATGCATGATGGTTGCATGTAGTTGTGAATGGATGATGATGGTTGTTGAGTGTTCACTTGTAATGGTGTTGGTGTATTAGCAATTAGTGCGAGAGGATCATGATTCTTTGCCAATCTTTCTTTCCTAACTTCATTAGCCTCAGCTTGGTTTTGCTTCAGAAAGTCATAGAGTTGATCATAATTCACCTGATGTAAGTCCTCTGTCTGATTAACAATTGTAACATAACGACCCCATTCTTCTGGAAGGTTATTGACGAATTTGATGTTTGTTGCAATTGTTCGAGGTGTCAACTTGTTTCTGATTAACTCATTCATCAGAGTGCAAAACCTTGTGTAGTATGATTCAATCTGTTCACCTTTAGTAGATGTGAAGTTCTCCCATTCAGTAAGAAGTTTGTTCTCAACGTCTTGTTGTCCAATCTCTGTTCCATGACAAATCCTTCTAACACGTTCCCACATAGCATGAGCAGTTTCACAGCTGTCGACCGCAGCAAAGATCTCCCGAGGTAATCCAAGTTGGATTAGATGCATTGCCATATCATCAGCTTTGATCTGCGTCTTGTCTTCATCTGTGTAATCTTCTTCTGTTTGTAAAGCATGTATGGTTCAGTAGGATTTGTTGAGTTTGGATCACCGGTAATTTGAACTTGCCTTGGCTGAAATGGACCATTCTTAATGGAGTTGATCATGAGGTTACCAAGATCTTTAGTTTTGATGTAACGAAGCATGCGGCTTGTCCATGGGAGATATCCACCTTTTTCAAGCATAGGAGGTCGGTTTTCCGCACCGGCTGCATGAATATCTTGCTGAGATGCCATTTGATAGGATAAAGTTGATTCTTGGATCGTTCCAACGAAATAGGAGTTGAGTTGAGTTTGGTGAAGGTTATTCTCGAAACTTTGTCACCCGGAAAATTCACGAAACTTTGTCACCCGGAAAATTCTCGAAACTTTGTCACCCGGAAAATTCTCGAAAAGTCACGATAAAATTATCTAGAATTGTTCTCGATAAAATTATCTAGATTGTGTTTTAGATAAAATTATCTAGAATGTGTTTTAGATAAAATTATCTAGAATGTGTTTTAGATAAAATTATCTAGAAAACGTTTTAGATAAAATTATCTAGAATATGTTTTAGATAAAATTATCTAGAAAACGTTTTAGATAAAATTATCTAGAATATGTTTTAGATAAAATTATCTAGAATATGTTTTAGATAAAATTATCACCCAAAACTTTCTAAATTATACAATTTAGATAGTTATCCCAAGTCGAAGTGTTTTTACTAACTTATACAAGTAAGAAAAACACCGAGTAAACCACGGAATCGTTTGAAGATAACTTTAAGAAGGTTCTCGATAACTAGGGTTTTGTGTTCTAGATAAGTAGGGTTTTGTGTTCTAGATAGTTTTGATAGATTTTGATTTTGAAAAAAGCACACCCAAATGACTTTTGCAATCCAAGATTCTTGTACTTCTAGGCTAAAAAACACCAAAACTTGAAGAAAGTTCAAAACTTGATGATTTTTATGAAACTTTTTCGAGATCTAGAAAACAAGTACAAAAACCAAATCGAATTTTTAAGCTTGAAATTTTCAAAAAGGTTGAAACTTTCTTGTTAGAAAAGGTTTATAACACTAGTTTGTAATCAAAAAAGTGTTAAAGACCAAGAAAAACAAGAAAAGTAAGAAACTTTTATAAGAATGGCGTTATAAATAGCTTAAAAACACGAAAAACACAAACACCCAACACTCCTAAATCATTGTTAGGCGATTGATACCACTTGTAGGACCTTAGATATCACAACTTTATCACAAATATAGAAGATTAGAAGAAGAAAGATGGTGACTTGGTGACTTATATGTGATTCGTATATATAGAGAGAGAGAGATGAAAATGAGAGCTTTTTATTCAAAGAAAACACACACAAATACACACACAAGCACACACCTCAAATGAGCCTTTGAGGTGTTTATATAGTTCTTAACATGAGATGCCCTATGGGCTTTCTATGGGCTTGGGCTTGGGCTTGGACTTGGTTACATGGTTGGATAACTAGGCTTATGAAACATAGCATATAACATATTAGCTTGCCAAGTCCAAGGCCCAATGACTAAACTATTACTAATCTTAACAAACGACACAAAGTTACAATATGAGAATGACCATCACTTCATAATACATATTTTTAATGCTAACATTTTCACCAAGAAAACATTACCAAATATGTGCTTTTTTTTTTTGTAAAAGGTCAACGACCCGGTAAATATATTACTCCAAAAAACGTTTAAGTACAACGGATATGGGTGAATCCCATATCTCAGCCCGTTACATAGGCGAAAAGCTTACATAACAAGATACTACCTATTTTCTAAACAAGAAAGACAAGCCATTAATCACATGATAGTAATGACTCTGACAAAGATAAACTAATTCCTACGACTTTGGAGATTAACACCATAAATGGCATTAAGAGCATCCAATTCCCCTGGAAGATCATAAGTGTGCTTCGAATAATCATCATAGTCATACTCATCTTCACGCTCATGACCACCAAAAAGATTTGCTGATTCGTCGAACGTGTTAAGAACCTCATCCTCATCGCTTTCAGAAACCTCAACCTCACCCACCTTCGAAAATGGGTTAGTCCTCTTAGTGACAGAGGTAGACGGAATAGGATGACCAGAATCATCCACAAGAATAGCTTTCCCATCGATCAGTAGCTCTTCAAGCTTACTAATTTTATCAGCAATAGGAGTAGATCCAACTTCCATAGTTCCCATTGAATCACTCACAAGTGGTTCTTGCATATCACTCATAAGAGGGACTTGTGATGTAGTACCAGTCTTAACCGACACATCATTATTAACTTCCCTTGTACTGCCAGCATCTACCTCCATGTTAGTAACAACCTTAGGAATACCAAAACCATCTGTATCATCCATATTAAGAGCATCAAACTGATTAGAAGTAGTGATCTTGATTCCACTCGTACTAGCCACTTCAGAAGCCTTCTTCTTACTGACATTAGCTTTCTTTGGTTCAGGAAGAGTCTTTTTGGGCTGATATTCAAAATGCTTACCCACCACAGGTTTGGTAAAACCTCCTCGACCTAGATTCAAACAGACTTGCTTTCCCTTCTTCTTATTGTTAACAGGCTGGAACCCATCACTTGCGTTCTTAGCAGGTTGAGCATTCGGAATGACAACCTTAGGGCACTCAATCAAAGTATGTCCAAATACCTTACATTTATCACAGCGAGGCGGTTTCCACTCATATTCAACCCGGATCATCTCAATAGTTGAACCCGTACCATCAAGTAGAGGAATCTCAATAGTGAGACTGTCCTTTAGTACCGCATCCGACTTTACTTCAATCATACACCTAGCAAAGCTACTCCGGCCCCAAGATTCCTTGCACATTTGACTAGTAAAGGCATCTAACCTTTTGGGCGTCCCAATCACAGTAGCAAGGAGGCTAAGCCCGTCATCAGAGAACATAGCTAAAGGAACATCATGGAATTTAACCCACACCGGAATGTTAGTCAAATCCTCTTTAAGCAAGTTTGTGTTCAATGTCCATGGTTTAAGAATAATAGGAACATTACGAATCAACCAAGGACCATTATCAAGAACATCATCGACACCTTTCTTCAAGTTAAACTTGAAGAAAAAGAACCCCTTAGCATTCATCATAACCTTTTGTAAACCATACTTAGACCACGCATTGCGAACATAATAATCAACAACAGGAAAAGCAAGGCGTTGACCAAGGAAGTATCCGTAAAGAGTATTCTCAAACCTCATGTTCACCTCTTCCACTACTTTCAACGGGACTGAAAGGTCAACATCATCCTTCTTTTTGCTGCATTCTAACCTTCGAAAATTAGACAGGTGTTTCTGGGATTCATTAGAAGCAATACCCACGTAAGAAACCGACTTAACTCCATTACCACTAGTAGTATCAACCTTGGGTGCATTAGGATCAGAAGTAACACTCTGATGCATATTCACATTAAAACTCGTAGGCGGAGTTTTAGTACCACTCGAATTAGAATGAAGCCCAATACCACTCGAATTGTTCAACTTAGAAGATGAAGCCATATTAGCAATATCACTATCAACTTTATTCATTGCTTCATCAAACTTCTTATTCGCATTAGCAATTAATTGCTCCACATTAGGCTGTTTTGAACCATGAGAGGACGAAACTTGCTCCAAATCATCCAAAACAACCTTATCGTTACCCTTGTACACGTTATCATATCCAACTTGATCGGCCAAGTTAGTTGATGCACCAACATCCCTCGAACCCTTAGAAGCACTATTCTTGTTGAAGAACCCTTTTTCCATCTCTCCCAAACCCACAAACAATCCTCCCAATCAACACAAATAAGCAGAAGTAAACCAGCAAATCGCATGAACAGTCCAACACGAATCAATAGAATAAAACCCTAACTGAAAAGTTAGGGTTTCAAGCGTACACGATCAGAACCTAACCTCCAGCCATAACACAATCAACCAAGAATAATAGGAATAATAATGATCAGTCAATAGAAAACCAAAAGCAGTACCGACTTTAAGTATTAAGGGATAATAAGATGCGATTAAAAAAATAGGAGATGCGATTTGAATAGAACAGTTAATGCATGCAAATCCCACCCATGATTAACCAAAAGGAATGAAGCACCGACCCACCAAATATGTGCTCATTAAGTCACTGTATACAAATTGTTTATCTTTTGAATCTACTCTGATGATTGATACTAAATTCAAAAATAATCATCAAGTGACGATGCAATTGGACACGAAGATCCCGTGTGGAATACTCTACAGCCCACACCTCAAAGTCATTGTTACGGACACTATCGAAATGAGTATTTCATTTGAGTAGGAGGCCAACAAATAGAAACATAAGCTATACATTATAAAACAACAATTTAAGGTAACGTAACAAATCAACGACCTTAAAAAAACATGTGAAAAACATTAATAAAGTTATAATATAAAATATTTTTGTAAAAGTTTACCACTTTGAGATTTTGTAGATATAGCCTTTTTATTAATCACTTCAAATCAAACTTTCATCTTTTTTCTCTTCTGAAAGGAAGTTGGTTTTGTAAGCCCAATAATCTTTTTGAGCTGGTCTGTAGGCCCAATATAATTTTTTTTTTTAATTTGGCCTAAAAATCCAACAAAAACATTTTAAATAGTACACCAGTTACACAAATACTTTCATGTAAGAAAAAATATATATATAATGTAAGATTAGATGTTCCATTACTTGATCCATTTATTATAACACTTAGAAATTATTGACACAATCATATCACTATGATATAAACGGTGAATGCAAAATTTAAACGCATTTCTCCAAAAAAAAAAAAAAAAAAAAAAAAAAAAAAAAAAAAAAAAAAAAAGATGAAAAAAAAATTTAAGCAATTATTGACACAATCACATCACTATAATATAAATGGTGAATGCAGAATTTAAACGCATTTCTCAAAAAAAAAAAAAAAAAAAATGCTAAGACTTCATATCAATCTTTCGCATTCCCTATTCACTGTGTTATAAATCAACACAAGCAACACGAACTACGAAAGTATAATACTAATTCTAACCAGTGTTCTAAAAGGCACGCCAAGGCGCCGCCAAGGCATCGCCAAGCGCCTCGCCGCCACGAAATAGACCATGGCGGCTGCTCTAGGCGTGGCGTGGGAAAAGGCGTGACAAGGCGTAAAAAGGCGCGCCTTTTGGTAAGGCGTGGCGCGCCTTTTTGAAACAGTTTTGGTTTTTTTTGTTTTTTTTTTAATTATTATTATTATTTTAATAACTATTTGAACGATCATTTGTAATTTGGGCTATTTGTTATTTGGGTATGATAATTATATAATAAGTACGTAGTAGTAGTTAAATGTCTAATATAGTAGTCCAAATGTATATGAAATATGATATTATAACATAAATGATAAATATATAAATATTTTTTCGCCGCCTTAGTCATGCCGCAAAAAACGTCATGGCTTCGCCATGGCGCGTAAGGCTTGAGGCTTGGCCTTGCCGCCACGCCACGCCTCACGCCATTTATAACATTGATTCTAACACGTTTGATATCTATACACTGTAGTTTATAAAGTAGAATCATTTCTCCTCTTCAACCTATGTGGGATACCAAGTCCTCTTGGTTCTCACCACAAAAAAAATAGAGGTACCTAAACTTAATCTTTATACTAAATTCCAGTATAAAATTTTAAGTGAAGAGGCAATCAGATACTAAAATCCCACGCCAAAAATTCATTGTGACAAACAATATCGAAACAACTATTTTATTTAAGTGGGAAATCTTCATCTATCCTATCTTAAACATGGAAAAACTTGTCAAAGTATTGGACAAGATGGGCTGCAAAGATATAATACTTGGCACAAAATGCGGAACCACCATTCACCTAATTAGATCAATAATAGAAGCCGACACAGCAGCCTTCAAATCAAACATCATTACCATAAATTCCTACTCAGCCCACCGAGCGGACTCATTTCACCTCTAGCTCAATCCATCATCCAACTCTTTCTTATTGTGTGAAAATTAGTAAGTTTTATATAATAAGTAGCTTGTATTATTGTCTCACTTATTGTTTGAAAATAACCTTTTAATGAGACTTGATCACATTTACTATGTATCAAAATCGCAGGCTACATAAGATATGAGTGTAAAACCGATAGTCGCCTTAAGGGCTCTACTATTTGGAGGTATAGCCGCCTTTTCTAAGATATTAACAGCTGCTAAAGCTTCGGGCGGTTTAAAGCAAGGTGCTGCTGCTGTTGGCGCCACCATGTCGTCTGGATAAAAGTAAGACACTAAACAAGCATCCAAATAAAGGGTTTTATACCGTGGTTTCTCATCTAATATGTTTGTGAACGTAACATTATTAATTGTCATTTCGAGTATGCAAAGCTGCTTTACATGTCTGCTTAGGGATCAAGAAGATCAACAAATCAAGTTAACTTGTATAGATGATTAGGTACAAAGAGACTAGTTTTGCGTGTGCTAAATAAGTAGCTTTCAGAACAGGTTGATCAGTCATATCACTCAATAATACGCTTTCGTGCTTGGTCAAGATTCACGAGATAGAACAAATTATGTCCTCTCTTCATTGAACAATTCTAGATTTTGGCTCCAAAATGTCTATGTTCTACTAACATAGTTAAAAATCATAAAAGTTCCAAGACACAGAATCATTGTTCCAAACAATATGGAAATAACTATGTCCTGAGTGTAGGAGAACACAAGATAACGTAGGTGAGACTTTGTTCAAAAATCAACCGATGATATTTAAATACATTTCCAAAAATTTTAAGACTACATAACATGTTTCCCCCACGCTGATCTACTATGTCTGCCATTAACATAGAAACAAACGTGCAGGGAAGCTTCATATTGATTCTAACAAAAGTGGTGTGCATACATTTTGGTATATAATGTAGAATCATTTCTTTTTTTAATCTATGTGGGATGGAAATTAGTTCTCTCACCGCGAAAACAATACCAAATATGTTCTCATTAGGTCATTTTATATAAATTGTTTATCTTTCCGAATATACTCCGTTGATTGATACTAAATTAAAGTACAATTATCAAGTGACGATGCAATTGGACACGAAGATCCCCTATGGAATACTCTATCACCCACACTACAAAGTCATTGTTATATAGACACTATCAAAGCGACTATTTCATATAAATGGGAGACCAACGAAGAGAAACATAAGTGAGTTATTGTTCCAAACTTGTCAAAGTATTGGACCCCATGGTCCGCAAAGATTTCGTGCTCGGCACGAAATGCAGAACCCCCATTTCATGCTCGATAAAAGGCATCCGACACACCAGCCTTCAAAATCAAATATCATCACCCCACATTCCTAGTCAGCTCACCGATGGGACTCGTTTCATCTCTAGTTCAATCCATCATCCAAATCTTTCTTAAACCTCGACCCCAAATTCCGTCTTTGTTCCCGCACTCAGCATTGGATCAGTCCTGAAGGCACTTTATATTCTGCCTCTTACATTGTCACACTTTAATGGTGAATGGCTGAATGCAACAATGCTATATAATTTTCAAAATGTACCCTCATAAGAAAATTTTATATTTTATAAATTAAAAAAGGCTTCATATCAAATCATAATGAGCTTGATGTTTAAATGAGAATATAAGATGTAAATTCATGTTTTCAATTATTAACTGTATAGATTATTACCTCAAGTGGTTCTCGGTTTCCTTTTATTGTAGCCTAAAACAGACATCATGTATCAATCCTATTACCATTCTGTCACTTATAAACCACAAAGCAAACACATCCTTCGATCTTTTGGAAGAACTGGTTAACACAAGCAAAGGATTAGTTATTATCTTCACTATAAATTGTTGATCTCTCTAATAAAACGTGGTTTAAGAGTTGATACTAAATTCTTCATTCACTTATTTGCAAGTTCCAAACAATGTGGAACAGAAGAGAAACATAGGTAAGGTATTGGTCGAGAATCAACTGACGTGATTGCAAATTAATCTCAGCAAATAAAAAGAAAAAAAAAAACATACGTGAGATCAGATGTTCCGTTACTTGATCCATTCATTATAACACTAGCAATTATTCAAAAATCATCATTTAACAAAATTAACACTAAACAACAAAAATCCATGGGTGTCCCGGGACACCCCCTGGTTCCGTCACTGCGCAAATTCATCATTCCAAACAATATTGAAACGAATATTTTATTTTTTGAGAGACCATCAAAGAGAAACATAAGTTCCAAAGTTAAGCAATCTAGAGAAGCTAATCTTCATCTATCCGATCTTAATGAAGGGAAAAACTTGTCGAAGTGTTGGCCCCATGGTCTGCAAAGATTTTGTTCTCGGCACGAAATGCGGAACCACCATTTGACTTATATCAATAACCACAACCGACACAATAGCCTTCAAAATCAAACATCTCCACCGCACAAAGTCCTAGTCAGCCCACTAAGCAGACTCATTTCACCTCGTTTCCTAAACACAATGTTTGAACGCATTTTCAAAAATATTAAGACTTCATATCAATTTTTCGCTATACTCTAGCAACTATGTTTCACATTAACATAGGAAAGAATATATACGAAAGCTTCATACTAATTCTAACACGGATGTTGTGCATACACTTTGGTATATAATGTAGAATTATTTCTTCTCTTTAACCTATGTGGGATAGAAAGTTCTCTTGGTTTTTAATAAGGAAGCTAGACGGCTAGGCTTAGTACCTACTCATGAATTTGTAGTGTTCTAATCAATAAGAAAGATGTGATAATCATATAAGCAGTCTGGCTAAGCAAATCCCAAACATCCCTTGAAACTAAAATTTTTGGCAAATGTCAAGTTTGATAATTTTGATAGGTGTACTGTATTCTCTAATGCTTTCTAGTTTTTGGATGTGCATTTTTGAAGTTTTATGTGACTTTTAGATTAAAAATAAGATCAGTTAAATTTAAGCCACTGTGACTGCTGCTGCTGGTGCCACAATGTTGGGATCGAAACAAGACGCTAAACAAGGTTCCAAATTAAGGGTATACAGTTAGGTAGGTTTTTAATAATCCTGTCACGGTGGTTTCTCATCTTTATTGTGATAACTAATTTAGTATAATGACGAATGTGGTTTGCAATAAGGTATTTATGCCCGTTATGGGTGACGACGTTGAATTTCTGGCATGATTTATTTGAACTATATATATTTTGTTTGCATAAATTAGCAACTTTTATCATTTTAGTAGAAATATTACATTCTTAAGTTACTTAGTTACAGCACACACGTCAAGGCTTTATGGGTTATGACCATAATCACTATGACTGAAACATAAACTGATAAAAATAAACACCAAACAACATATCATTAGCACATTGATAGTCATTTCGAGCATGCAAAGCCACTTTTTATATCTGCTTATGGATCGAGAAGATCAATAAAGCGATCTTGTTTAATTGATTAGATACATGGAGATTAGTTTCACATTTGCTAAATAAGTAGCTTTCAGAACAGGTCGATCAGTCATGTTACTTCTCTCCTCCATGGAGTACTCTATCACTCACAACACAGATTCATTGTTCCAAACAATATGGAAATGACTTTGTCATGAGAGTAGGAGAAAAAAAGAGAAACATAACAGTGAATGCGACATATAAGTGCATTACCAAAAATATTAACACTTCATATCAAGTTTCCCTGACAAATGCTACCTGTGTTTGCCATTAACGAAGATAACACACGTACAAGGAACCTTCATACTGATCCTAATACAGCTGGTGTGCAATACACTTTGCTAAATAAGGTAGAATCAGTTCTCCTATTTAGCCTATGTAGGATATATAGAAAGATCTTTTGGTTTTCATTACAAACACAATAATAAGGTACCTAGACAGTTCATTCTTTATACTGAAGTCCAGTATAAATTTTTAAGTAATGATGCAGTCAGATACGAACCAATATCGTGAGAAACAATATCGTAACTATTTCATTTAAGTGGGAAATCTTCATCTATCCTATCTTAACGCCACAACGTATTGGACCACATGGGCTGCAAAGATGTCATACTCGGAACCAAATGCAGAACCACCATTCGCCTTATTGGAACGATAACGGCAACCGACACAACAGCCTTCAAATCAAACATCATCACCACAAATTCCTAGTCAGCCCACCGAGCAGACTCAATTCACCTCTTGCTCAATCCATAAAATTAGTAGCTTACAAACTGTTGAAAAGAATATGTTATTCGTTATCTTTTAGATAATAAGTAACTTGTATGATTGTCTCATTGTGTGAAAATCACCTTCCAATGAGACTTGATCACAATAGCGATGTATTTAAACATTTCAATTTCGATTCTGAACTAGTAGTGGTATATTGCAGGCTACATAAGATATGAGTCTAAAACTGACTAAGGGCTCTACTAGTTGGAGATATAGCCGCCTTTGCTAAGATAGCAGAAGCTGCTAAAGCTGCAGGCGGTTTAAATCAAAATGTTGTCGCTATAAAATATAGTCAAAATTTATAATCCGGAATGCCTCTATTTTGTCCTGTAGTGATTCTTTTGTGACAATATGTTGTCACAAAAAGAAAAAATGTTGTCGCAAAAAGTTTTGGTCAAACATGGTTGCCAGAATACTATTTTTTTGTCTTTTAGTGGACTTGTCGCGACAACATGTGTTGTCACGAAAAAAATTTCGTCACAATAGGTCTAAAATGGTGTAGTGTAGGTGCTGCTGCCTGTTGGCGGCTTGGTGCCACCATGTCGTCGGGATCAAAACAAGACCCTAAACAAGCATCCAAATAAAGGATTTTATACAGTGGTTTCTCATCTAATTATGTTTGTGAACGTAACATTAGCACATTGATTGTCATTTCAAGTATGCAAAGACGCTTTACATGTCTGCTTAGGGATCAAGAAGATCAATAAAGCTAACTTGTACAGATGATTAGATATGAAAAGATTAGTTTTGCGTGTGCTAAATAAGTAGCTTTTAGAACAGGTCGATCAGTCATATCACTCAATGATACGCTTCCGTGCTTGGTAAAGATTCACGAGATAGAACAAATTATGTCCTCTCTTCATTGAACAATTCTAGATTTTTGCTCCAAAACGTCTATGTTGTATTAACATAGTTAGAAATCACAAAAGTTCCATGACACCAGACTTCTCTCACTACTACAAAATCTGGAATAGAGCCCCCCTCATAGAGCCCTCTTAATAGGAAAAACGGGCTTTATAAAGGCGCCCATAATTTTTTTTTTGCATAAAGCCCGGTTATGAAAAGAAAAAACTGGGGTCTAATTCAGCCACAAAATAGAGCCCTGTTTTATAAATGAGAACCGGGCTTTATTTGCTTTCTCATAGAGTCCCTCCCCCTTTGTGCCCTCATGAAAAGCCGGGCTCTATTAGTCTTTTCAACCGGGCTCTATGTCATTTTTTGTAGTAGTGTCTCCTCCATGGAGTACTCTATCACTAACAACACAGATTCATTGTTCCAAACAATATGGAAACGACTATGTCATGAGAGTAGGAGAACACAAGATAAACATAGGTGAGGCTTTGTTCGAAAATCAACTGATGATATTTAAATACATTTCCAAAAATATTAAGACTTCATATCAAGTTTCCCGCGTTTGTCTCTCTGCTAATGGCATGTTTCTTTTGTTTGCCATTATCATAGAGACAAACATGCAGGGAAGCTTCATACTTATTCTAACATAAGTGTTGTGCATGCACTTTGGTATATAATGTAGAATCATTTCTTTTCTTTAACCTATGTGGGATAGAAAGTTCTCTCACCACGAAAACAATACCAAATATGTGCTCATTAGGTCATTGTATATAAATCGTTTATCTTCTGAATCTATTCCGATGATTGATACTAACTTCAAGTATAATCATCAAGTGATGATGCAATTGGAAACGAAGATGTAAGAGGCTTATTTTATATGAAGGGGGCATGGTAAGTGTTTGCTATAAATCGTTTATCTTTTAAATCTACTTCGATAATTGATAATTAAGGAAGATACAATTAGATACGGAATCCTCAATGCAGTACTCTATCATGCACCCACAACACATATCCATTGTTCCAAACAATATGCAAACTACCATTTCGAGAGAGTAGGAGAACTTAAATTTAATCTTAGTAAAGAAAATAAACATAGGTGAATGAAACTGAAATTAAAAATATTAAGACTTCTAATTAAGTTTCTACGGATGCTCAACCCTATATGTTTGACATTAACAAAGGAATGAACACACACAAAAGCATTATACTAGTTCTAACTCGAATAATGTGTATACACTTTCGTATATTATGTATAATCATTTCTTCTCTTTAACCTGTGTGGGATATAAAGTTCTCTTAGTTTATACTTTCAACCACAAAAACAATACTGAGGTACCTAGACTTTATCTTTACTCATGAATCCGTACTATTCTAAACAATACCGCACATGTGCTCGTTATATATAGATCATCCATTTTTTGAATCTACTCTGATAGTTGATACTAAATTCCTATTTGGTTATTAAGTAACAATGAAATGAGATACGAATATCCCCTATGGAGTACTCTATCACACATGCCACAAATTCATCATTCCAAACAATATTGAAATGGCTATTTCATTTTTAAGTGGGAGACCAACAAAGAGAAACGAACATTCAAAAGTTACATAGTTACAGCACAGCACAGGCGTCAAGGCCTTATGGGTTATGACCATAATCACTATGACTGAAACATAAAGTGATAAAACCGAACACCAAACAACATAACATTAGCATAAACTGATAACATAAAGTAACTAAACATAAACTGATAAAACTGAACACCAAACACCATAACATTAGCACATTGATTGTCATTTCGAGTATGCAAAGCCGCTTTATATGTCTGCTCATAGGGATCAAGAAGATCAATAAAGCTAACTTGTAATATAGTTGATTAGATACAAGGAGATTAGTTTTGCGTGTGCTAAATAAGTAGCTTTCAAAACAGGTCGATCAGTCATAAAAATATGGACTAACACAATGCATACCAGCCATGGCAAAATCAGGATATGGTGTCTGATGGGCTAATTGGGGCTGTTCTGGTTTAGATTGTTGGACTGGGCCACGAGTGTAGATAGTCCTAGCGGTTTTGGTGTTCGAACCAGGTACAGTTGTGGTGGGACATGGTCTAACCTCATTGTTACCATGGACAAATTTGCAACGAGCCCCGAATTGAAAATTATGACAAAAATCTATACGCGAAGCACTTATTGTATTAGCCCTGTCATTACCCGAAGTTGCTGCATCAAGAATAGTAGGTGACGATGATGTATTATGAAAAGATGAAGAAATATTTGTGTGATTAACGATGTCACTCTCTTCAAGAAGAACCATAGAACGTCTTGATCAAACGTAGGGAGTTTTTCCCTATGACGTACGATTCGTGAGATCTCATGGAATTTTGTGCAAAGTCAATATTTAAATGCATTTCCAAAAATATTAAGACTTCATACCAAGTTTACGCAGAGATGAGAAGACCCACATTTGCCATTAACGTAGATACACACCTACACGGAATACTATATCATGCACACCACAAATTCATTCTTCCAAACAATATCAAAACGACTATTTCATTTAACCCGAAGGGAATCTTGGTGGTTCAGTGAGGAGGTGCAGATCAAAGTAGCAGAGAAACATGCTCGGTTCAAAGAGTTTCTTTTGAGTAGAGAGAGCCACCAAGCGGATAGGGCAGCTGCGGAAGAGAGGTATAAAGTGGCTAAAAGGGAAGCAAAAAAGGCGGTAGCAGAGGCGAAGGACAAGGCGTACGAAGATTTGTATAAGAAATTGGACTCAAAAGAGGGAGCAAACGATATCTTCAGAATTGCTAAAGCCCGTGAGAGAAGAAGAAGGGATTTAGGAAACATTAAATACATCAAAGATGAAGGAGGACGTACCATCGTGAGTGAAGAAGGTATTAGAAAGAGATGGGGAGAGTATTTTTCCTCTCTCTTCAACGAGGGGAACACTGAAGGAAGGGGAAGGAGAGAACCCTAGCCAGCATTTGTTACCAGAATGCTACTACTCGAGGATCAGCCAAGAAGAAGTGAAGGTTGCATTACAGAAGATGGGTAGAAACAAAGCTGTAGGCCCGGACCAATTACCCATAGAAGCTTGGAGGAGCCTAGGAGATGAAGGGGTGAATTGGTTGACCTGCCTTTTCAACAAGATCTTCTCTAGCGCCAAGATGCCAGAAGAATGGAGACTCAGCGAAGTCATCCCCATCTTCAAGAACAAAGGAGACGCACAAGTGTGTAGCAACTATAGGGGTATTAAGCTTCTTGGTCACACCATGAAGCTGTGGGAGAGAGTTATTGAGAGGAGGTTAAGAAGGGAGACAAGGGTGTCAGAGAACCAATTCGGATTTATGCCAGGGAGGACCTCAGTCGAGGCGATCCACCTCCTCAGAAGTCTTATAGAGAAGTATAGAGAAAGATAGAGAGATTTACATATGGCTTTCCTGGACCTAGAAAAGGCATACGATAGTGTTCCACGAGAGTTGATTTGGAGGACTCTAATAGAAAAAGGAACCCCAAGGAGATACTTAAGAGTCATTAGGGATATGTACGAGGGGGCGAAGACCCGCGTACGTTGCACGGTGGGGTGCACTGAGTTTTTCCCGGTGGAAGTTGGACTTCACCAAGGATCAGCCATTAGTCCGTACCTCTTCGCCCTGATTATCGATGAGATAACAAGAAGGATACAAGAGGGCATTCCTTGGAGCATGATTTTCGCTGACGATATTGTGTTGGTAGCAGAATCGGCCGAAGGGCTAAACTACAGACTAGAGCACTAGCGAGAGGCATTGGAAGAAAATGGCCTTCGGGTAAGCAGAGAGAAGACTGAATACATGAGATGCGATTTTGGTAGCGACGAGATCGGCCACAACGAGGACGAAGTTCGTAATCGACAACCAGATTCTTCAACCTAAGGAGTTTTTTAGATATCTTGGTTCGGTGATACACAAATCAGGAAGGATAGACGATGACGTTACCCATCGTATTAGAGCAGGATGGGCTAAATGGAGGACGTCGTCAGGTGTGCTCTGTGATAAGAAAGTCCCCTTTAAGCTTAAGTGAAAATTTTATAGGGTGGCGATCAGACCAGCTATCTTGTACGGGTCAGAGTGTTGGCCTATCACGAAAGCCCAAGCTAACAGAGTGGAAGTGGCAGAACTGAGAATGCTAAGGTGGATTTGTGGTAAGACCATGCTTGACATGATACCGAACGGAGTTTTCAGAGCAGAACTTGAAGTTGAAACTATAATCTCGAAGATGCGAGAAGGAAGGTTGAGGTGGTTCGGTCATGTCAGGAAAAGGCCACAGACGGCGCCAGTAAGGAGGGTCGAAGAGCTGAGGGTCAACGGTTTGAGAAGGAGGGGAAGACCTAAGCTCAGGTGGGAAGATAGACTTAGGCTAGACATGAAGGAGCTTCTCTTGACCGAGGACATGATCTCAGATAGGAACGAGTGGAGAGCTAGGATTAGATCATGCGGGTAGTTTAGGTCGTGTGGTAGGTTGTCTTTGCCTTGCCCCGTTGCGTTTTAGGTTTGGTAGGCCCTTTTGCACTTTAGGCGTTTTGGTCTCTTGGCTTGTCCCCTTTTAGGCTTTTAGTAGGCTAGTGGTGTTTCTTTTCTCTTTGCCTTAACTTTTTCCCCTGACCTTTGCTTTTACCCCTTGCCTTAGCTTTTGCCCTTTGCTTTGCCTTTGCTTTTGCCTCTTCGTTCCTTGTTTCTCTTGCGTTCCTCTTTGCTTTGTTTGCTTGCTTTAATTGCTTTGCTCCATGTTCTTTGTTTGGTACTCTGTGCTTTGTTTTTCTTGTTGCTCTTTTGCTCCTTGTACTTTGGGTTTCTATATCACTCACACTTGTGCACGTGCCGGAGGTCTCCCTGGAAGCAGTCTCTCTACTCCTAGGCTTTGCCTGGGGTAGGGGTAGGATCTGTCTACACTTCTACCTCCCCCATACCTCGCTCTAGCGGGATTGAGTATGTTGTTGTTGTTGTTGTTTACAATCTAAACTTTGCGAAAAATGTTTTAAGAAAATAACATGTCAAGCTAACTGATTATTTCACACCGACATATTAACATAACGTAATAACTTAATTTCATAAATTGTTAATAACGTATTAACATACCTGAAAGCGAAAGCGTTATATTAACCCAAACAGAAATAATTTATTAACACTCCATTATTGACACTACGTTTGTAACATCTCTTATATGATAAGATCCACAAATTGAAAAATAATAATAATAATAATAATAATAATAATAATAATAATAATAAATAAAATAATAATAAAAAATAAAAAATAAATAAAAAAAATTTGAGAATTGCAATTGTACTAAACTACTAATAGTGCATCATTCTATCTACGTGTCAAAATTTAGCATTCGTATAGGCAAAAAAGTCAAAATTGAAGCTTAATTTGGTGAAACTCTTTAATTTTTGTCTAATTTATAAAATGTGCTAGAAAACACATGTGTTAATTTGTAAAATAAATATTAAAAATAAAACAATAATTAATAAAACTTTAGTTGTTAAATTTTAAATAAACTATATAGATCTAAGTTCACTTATCAGTTTCCATGTTTTAATATAACTTATTAATTTAATATATACCCCCTTATATTTTATATTTTTCTACAAAAATACAACAATATATTGTTGTTATTTATAATGTTATTCCTTTTTATTAGATTAAGTAAGAATATTCAAAAAAATATTATTTTAACTATCCGCATACAATAAGATTAACAATAAGATTAAAAAAATTCAAAAACAAATACTTATCTCGCATTTCTCCAAAAAAATTTAAATTTAAATAAGATTAACATAAAAAACATGCTAGTTAAAAAAAAAAAAAAAAAAAAAAAAAAAAAAAAAAAAAAAAAAAAAAATGTCAAATCATACTAGCCACAAAATCTATACAAAATATTCATAAAAATGCTTATCTCGCATTTCTGGAAAAAAAAAAGTTGAGACTTCATATCAAGTTGTTGCTTTTGACTTCCTTAGGTGTTTAAGTTAACACAAAGAAAGACACTTGCGAAAGCATCATACTAATTCCAAAACATATGATGTGTATACACTTTGGTACATAAGGTAGAATTATTTCTCCTCTTTAACCTATGTGGGATAAAAAGTTCTTTTAGTTATCTTGACTTACTCTTTATACTAAATTTCTGTATAATTTTTTAAGTGACGATCACCAGATATGAATATCCCAAATTCATTGCCTTTATATTGGTATGAATAAAATCATTCTCTTTTTCTTTTTCATTTTTTAATCATTTTAAACAAACTTCACAAAAAAGGTTAACATAACATCCATGTGATTGTGTATGTATAAATTAAGTGTTGAAACGAATATCATTTTGTTATCGGATTATAGACGTAACCGGTTTCCATTGTTTTTCTTTATTACTTAGTATCACACTTAACGTGTTTACATATAGTGTAGGTGTTTATGTATGTAGATATGATGATTATGCGTTATATCAAGTGTTGCGTTACATCAAGAGTTTGTTTGGTTAAGTGAATCCTCATTGTGCTATATTTGGGCCTATATAAATGTGTTATTGTCTTATTGAAACGATGGGACGTCATCATTGTTTCCATGTACAAAAACAATAAAGTAGCTAGCAATACCCTTGACCCATGCATTTATCTTATTATAAATCGTATATCTTCTAAATCTACTTTGATAACTGATACTAAGTTACAATGTAATTTTTAAGTGACGAGGCAATTAGATACATAAATCCTCCATAGAGTACTCTAAGCCCACAAATTTGTTTTACCGTCAATTAGTGAGATGGTACTTGCTCTTTTCGGATAACTTGAACAAATAAGACCTCATTTGTTTACTCATTTAGTTAGCACAGCTCATGTTATATTCGGACTTTTCAAAATGTGCTATTGAAATCAGGTGGATAAGTTTGTCCATTCGTGGCTCGGGTTGGTTCGGTTGTGCTTTAGGTTGGTCGCCAAGTGATTTCGATCGGTTTGGGTTGTGGACTTGTTGGGTAGGTCGTGATATGGGTAGTAACAATGTGAGGTATATTCTTTATCAAATGCATTTAGATCTTGTTATGGTCATGGTCGTTTTTCACCTGTTTCCACCCTTTCGTACTAAGGGATTGTCGTCATATGGTTAGCTTTTATTTAGGTATCGATGATGAAGTTATTTCTTTCATTGTTCGGATATTCGAGGTTTCTGTTTAGGGTCGTAGTATCTTTTGGATTATTGTGGTCGGATATTTTTGTCGTTGTAATTCCTAACATTTTGCTGATTTTTATTGTTTATAATAGTTTCTTTCAAAAGAGAAAATAGAAGGATAAGTAGTATATTATATAGGAATATATGATGCTTGTCATTTATACAACATTAATCATGACTTTTTAACCCATATATATATACGAGCGGAACAAGGATAATTAAGTATTTTTTTTTTCTTTTTTTTTTAATTGAATTTAAAATCCAACCTTAAACTTAAAAAAATGAATAAATAAAATATAGTCGAGTTATTTAAAAAATCAAACATTCCTCACATACCAAGGGACTCATCCCGACCACCCATCTAAAAAGAAATCATTGGTTGAGATTAAACACATTTAATATTTCACCCATTTTTTATATTTTAAATATCTTATAAACCGTTAATCGTTAAGCGAAAATAATTACACCATCGCGACGAGCATTTAATTATCTTTCTATAGACGGACACTTTGATATACTTTCGACAAAAAAAAATTCGTTTTTTTTTCACGTTTTTTTTCGTGGCCGAAAAAATCATATATGATATTACATATCATATATCATATATCATATATCATTTTTTCGGCCACGAAAAAAAAAAAAACGTGAAAAAAATGAAAAAAAAAAATTGTCGAAAATATATCAAAGTGCATATCTATAGAAAGATAATTAAATGCTCGTCGTAACGGTATATATATATATTTTTGCTTAACGATTAACGGTTTGAAATATATTAATATTTGAAAAAAAAATGATTAAAGTGGGTTTTTTAAATTGTTGTGATTAATCTCATCCATTAAATTAAATAAAGATGAAGGGTGGAGATTAGTCACTTAGTATATAAAAAAAGTTTGATCCTTTAATAATCTTAAATCAATAAAATAATGTTCAATCTTAAATCTAATTTTATAAATTTAAGTGTAAAAACCTCAAATTTCTTAATTCCTATAAATATTTAAATATTTAACTGAAACCTCATATACTTTAAACTTTCTTTTTATAAACAGCTATAATAATAATAATAATAATAATAATGATAATAATAATAATAATAATAATAATAATAATAATAATAATAATAATAATAATAATAATAATTAAATGTAACAATTAAAACATCTACATGTTATTGAGTATATGCACTAAGTATAAAAAATATAAAAAATGCATATTTAGTGAATTTGAATTATGTTATAATGTCAAATTAAACTACTCTAACAATAAAATTAATAAACAAAATTGATAATATTTATAAAACCGAGCAAATATAGTTAGGGTATATTTAGGTTGGTCGCCAAGTGATTTCGATCGGTTTGGGTTGTGGACTTGTTGGGTAGGTCGTGATATGGGTACTGGTCTAACAATGTGGGGTATATTCTTTATCAAATGCTTTTAGATCTTGTTATGGTCATGGTCGTTTTTCACCTGTTTCCACCCTTTCGTACCAAGGGATTGTCGTCATATGGTTAGCTTTTATTTAGGTATCGATGATGAAGTTATTTCTTTCATTGTTCGGATATTCGAGGTTTCTGCTTAGGGTCGTAGTATCTTTTGGATTATTGTGGTCGGATCTTTTTGTCGTTGTAATTCCTAACATTTTGCTGATTTTTATTGTTTATAGTAGTTTCTTTCAAAAGAGAAAATCGAAGGATAAGTAGTATATTATATAGGAATATAGGATGCTTGTCATTTATACAACATTAATCATGACTTTTTAACCCATATATATACGAGCGGAACAAGGATAATTAAGTAATTGTAATTTTTTTTTATTTGTTAATAGAATTTAAAATCCAACCTTAAACTTAAAAAAATAAAAATAAAAAAAATAGAGACGAGTTATTTAAAAAACCAAACATTCCTCACATACCAAGGGATTTATCCCCACCACTCATCTAAAAAGAAATCATCGGTTGAGATTAAAAACATTTAATATTTCACTCATTTTTTATAATTTAAACATCTCTTAAACCGTTAATCGTTAAGCGAAAATAATTACACCATCACGACGAGCAGTTAATTATCTTTCTATAAACGGGCACTTTGATATACTTTCGACAAATTTTTTTTTGTTTTTTTCACTTTTTTTTCGTGGCCGAAAAAAATCATATATGATATTACATATCATATAAGATTTTTTCGACCACGAAAAAAAAACATGAAAAAAAAAGAAAAAAAATTGTCGAAAATATATCAAAGTGCATATCTATAGAAAGATAATTAAATGTTCGTCATAACGGTATATTTTTTTTCGCTTAACGATTAACGGTTTGAAAGATATTAATATTTGAAAGAAAAAAAATGATGAAAGTGGGTTTTTTAAATTGTTGTGATTAATCTCATCAATTAGATCAAATAAAGATGGTGGGTGAAGATTAGTCCCTTGGTATGTAAAAAAAGTTTAATTCTTAAATGATCTTAAATCAATAAAATAATGTTCAATCTTAAATCTAATTTTATAAATTTAAGTGTAAAACCTCAAGTTTCTTAATTTCTAAAAATATTTAAATATTTAACTGAAACCTAATATACTTTAAACTTTCTTTTTATAAACAGCTACTATCAATATAATAATAATAATAATAATAATAATAATAATAATAATAATAATAATAATAATAATAATAATAATAATAATAATAATAATAATAATAATAATAATTAAATGTAACAATTAAAACATCTACATGTTCTTGAGTATATGCACGAATTAAGTATAAAAAATATAAAAAATGCATATTTAGTGAATTTGAATTATGTTATAATGTCAAATTAAACTACTCTAACAATAAAATTATTAAACAAAATTGAAAATATTTTTAAATCCGAGCAAATATAGTTGGGCATTATTGCTAGTTATAGTCATTATATGAACGTAATCCGAGTTTAATAACATGTGTGTACACGGGTTAAAATCTAAAATACGGATAACGACAAATAATTTAATTGTAATAACAAAATTTTGTATAGCACGAGATTATAAGTATTAAAATGAAAGCATGATATACAAGTACTCATCAAAGAAATTTACTTAACCACAAGGGGTGACCTAGTTGTTAGAATATAATCTTTTCAAACAGGAGGTCAAGAGTTCAAATCCAACGGGGAAAAAATTAATCCCTTTGTGTGTAACACTTTTTATAACTAACTACTATTTTATAAGCAAAAGTAAAAATATAAACATACGCTTTCATGTGGAGTTTTTGAATAATCATGTCGTGGGGGTTTCTCATCTAACGTGTTTGTGACCTTTTGAGGATTTAATCCTACCATACAATTTTAGACTAATTTTCTTTCAGCTGAATTCATGATATACGTAAGCTTATTCGTATAACTCTATTCTCCTCTAATTCACAAGCTTATTCACATGAATCAGCTAAAAATGATAAAATAACAAGATGTGATGAAAATAAGCTAATAAATTAGCTTATAATTCATCACAATAAACTCAAGTCACAATAATTAATAAGCTTATTCATAACCATCCTCTAACTTATAAGCTTATTCATAAAAAATTTCATCTAATTAACACGTTTATTCATACAACTCTCCTTTCCTCTAATTCATAAGCTTATTCACATGAATTAGCTAAAAAAAATTTTAAAAAATACTGATCGAATGAATATAACAAGAAGAATATGAACCTGATGTTAAGAAATTGAAAAACGAGATGATAAGATGATCGATTGATGAATCGAAGAAGAAAATTCGTGTTGTTTGTGAAGATCGATTGAATCTGGATCTATTTGTGTTGTTTTATTTTTGTATTAATGGTGTAGAGAGAAAAAATAATGAGATGAAGAAAACACACATAATGAGAAGAAGAAAACACACAGGTGTGTGTGATTGAATGAAAAGTTTATTATAAAATATCTATATATATTAGACAAAAATACCCTTCTAGTGTAAGGATGGAATTTAATCTCATCCATTGGATGAGATGAAGATGAAGGGTGGGGATTGATCCCTTGGTTTGTAAACAAAGTTTGGTCCTCAAATGATCTTAAATCATATTGTTAGTTATAGTCATTATATGAACGTAATCCGAGTTTAATAACATGTGTGTACACGGGTTAAAATCTAAACTACGGATAACGACAAATAATTTAATTGTAATACCAAAATTTTGTATAGCACGAGACTATCTTACTATATTATAAAGGAGGAATGCCTTCTTATTTTAGCATGCTTAATTTTAAGTCTTACAAATTAATAAGCTTAAAGTACAAGTGATGAAAATATAATTAGACATTTACAAGTTAATAAGCTTAAAGTACACATCAATTTTTCCCTTATTTAATTCTAACATACCATTAATACTAACATTAAATATAATAAATAAAACATTATGTACATTAAATACATTTAATTAACCGGTCAATAAATACAATTAATGCACTTACTAAAACACCCCTTACATAAAAAATACAAATTATCAAGCATATTGTACAACCAACTTAAACACAATTCATGCATTAAATGTCACTAATACAAATAATAAAGCACATTATACAAATATTCAAGTTCGAACGGGCAACGGGTCAAATGGGCTCGAGCCCGAACGGGCATGGGCCAAACGGGCTCGAGCCTGAACGGACACGAGCCAACGGGCTCGAGCCTGAAAGGACACGAGCCAACGGGCTCGAGCCCGAACGGACACGAGCTAAACGAAATTTTTATATCCATAAATTTATTGTCAAAAAGAACATAATAAACTAAAATTACACGATTCACCGGAAAATTTTAATTTAGGGTACCCGCCGCTGCAACGCGCGGGTACCCTGCTAGTAAGTATTAAAATGAAAGCATAATTTACAAGTACTCATCAAAGAAATTTACTTAACCACAAGGGGTGACCTAGTTGTTAGAATATCATCTTTTCAAATAGGAGGTCAAGCGTTCAAATTCAACGGGGAAAAAATTAATCCCTTTGTGTGTAACACTATTTATAACTAACTGCTATTTTATAAGCAAAATTAAAAATATAAACATACGCTTTCATGTGGATTTTTTGAATAATCATGTCGTGGGGGTTACTCATCTAACATGTTTGTGACCTTTTGAGGATTTAGTCCTACCATACAATTTTAGACTAATTTTCTTTCAGCTGAATTCATGATATACGTTTGTAGTAATAACGATGATATAATTTATGGTTCTAGACAGTTAATATTTCACATACTAGAAAAGAGCAAAGTTACAAACAATTTTGTACTATGTGACTCGCTTAAAAGAAGTATAATTAGAAACACCAACGCAACGCAAAACATGTCTCGCTTAGAATAACCACAATTATAAACTCCGTCGTAAGGGACGGTAAACGATACCCGGTAGTTACATTATTTACATAAAAAGTTTCCACACAAAAAAAGTTACATAAAATTTCCAAGACAAAGGTTAGGACACCATATAACATTTCCGCTATATAAAAACATAAGTGAGATCAGATGTTCCATTACTTAGAAACGGTGAATACAACATTTAAATGCATTTCCAAAAAATATTAAGACTTCATATCAAGTTTCCGCATATTCAGAACTCCTACATTTGCCATTAACGTAGAAGCACACCCACACGGAAGCTTTATAATCATTCTAACATGGGTGTCATGCATACACTTTGGTATATAATGTTGAATCATATCTTCTCTTTAACCTATGTGGGATAGAATGTTCTTTTGGTATTCATCACAAAAACAATGCTAGTAAGTTACCTAGACTTGCTATTTACTCTTGAATTTGTACTATTCTAATCAATACCAAATATGTGCTCATTAAGTCATTATAACACAAATCCATTGTTCCAAACAATGTGGAATACAATAGAAACATAGGTAAGGTATTGCTCGAGAATCAATTGATGTGATTGCAATTTAATCTCAGCATATATATATATATATATATATATATATATATATATATATATATATATATATATATATATATATATATGTGTGTGTGTGTGTGTGTGTGTGTGTGTGTGCGCGCGCGTGCGCGCGCGCGATCATATGTTCCGGTTACTGGATCCATTCATTAGAACACTTGGCATTTATTCACACAATCATATCACCATAATATAAAATGGTGAATGCAAAATTTAAACACATTTCTCCAAAAAGGTTAAGACTTCGTATCAATTTTTCGCAGATTTGGATGACTTGTGTTTGACATTAACACAAGTAACAACGTTTACGAAAGCATCATACTAATTCTAACATGCATGATGTGTGTACACTTTGGTATATAAGGTAGAACCATTTCTCCTCTTTAACCTATGTGGGATAGAAAGTTCTATTGGTTTTCACCACAAAAACAATACTAGTATTCTTTTTACCAAAATTCCAGTGTATGTTTTTAAGTGACGATGCAATCAGATGCTAAAATCCCCTATGGAATATCTATAACTCACGCCACAAATTCATTGCTCCGAACAATATCGAAGCAACTACTTCATTTAAGTGAGAAATCTTCGTCTATCCTATCTTAAACATGGAAAAACTTGTCAACTATTGGCCCGGATGGGCTGCAAAGATATCATACTTGGCACGAAATGCAAAACCACCATTTGCCTAACTAGATCGATAACGGCAACCAACACAACAGCCTTCAAATCAAACATCATTACCATAAATTCCCAGTTAGCCCACCGAGCGGACTCACTTCACCTCTAGCTCAACATTGTCACACTATACCAAAATCGTGAATACAACGATGTTTAAACGTATTTTCAAAATTATTAAAACTTCATATCAAGTTTTGCACAAACACTAGTACAAAGACAACCTCCGGCGTCGACTTTTTTTTAACCGTGCCGACGTCATGACGTCGGCAACATACCTTCTCGACGTCATGTCGTCGGCAACAACTAGTCGACAGAGCCGCGTCGGCAACGTCCCTACCGACGAATAACGCCGACGACAGTGCGGGACCCACACGATTTTTGGTCAAACGAATGGGGGTGTCCGACATTTTGTTACCGACGTCAGGTCTTCGGTAATGTAATAATTATTTAACGCATTAATTAGATTAACTTAATTTAGTCAACGAAAGTCAAATTTTTTGTAAATGGTGCCGACGACATATAGTCGGTACCGTTTGAAATTAGTCACCACGTGCGTTATTATGCCGACGACTTGTAGTCGGCACGGTTTGAAAATAGTTAATATGTGTGTTATATTGCCGACGTCATATAGTCGGTACCGTTTGAAATTAGTCACCATTTGCGTTATTATGCCGACGCCCTATAGTCGGCACCGTTTGAAAATAGTTAATATGTGTATTATATTGCCGACGACATGTAGTCGGCAAGAAGTTATACTGCAGCTGCACAGCAGCCTGCGCAGCTGCCCTGCCCAGATTTTTGCCGCAAAATTGTGCAGCAAAAATCTACCAATTCCAGTTTCATGTCCTGCTCTCATAACAACACATTCCAACACAAAACAATGGCTAAAACGACTATAAAGTTTATAACGGCTAAAACGGTTATATATAACCACTAAACAATTAATAAACTTTACAAAACGGCCATAAACTTTATAACACCCTCAAAATACATCATAAAGTTTACAAAACGGGTGTTATAATCGCTAAACGTAGCTACTATATCTACAAATGTTGCAATATCCTAAGTGTTCAAAGATAATAAGATTGGGGTCGTCCGGACATAGTTCCAAAGACAAAACAACACAAAATAATACCTCTACAGCCCATCGTCGTCATACAGCCCCTCGTCGTCATCCTGATCATCATCAGAAATCCCGCTGCGAGAGCCACTCCCGCTGCCAGATCCACTCTCGCCGCCTGAGCCCTTCGCGGGAGCGCCTGCGCCGCCTTCAGCTGCATGACGAGAACCACTCTGGCTAATAAACGCCTCCCATGTTGGGTTTGTCGAGACAAAACGTATCAACAACTCAAGCTGCTTCTCGGTTTTCTTGGCTTTCTTTCTTTCTTTCTCCTTCTCTTTCTTAGCTTCATCCACTATCGTTTTAAATTCATCAATCTTCTCCTGAGCTTCAGCAAGCTTCCTGTCAAGCTCGGACGTACCTATAAACGAAATAATCAAAATTTAAAAACGGTCATTTCAATACATAAGATTATCCAACTTTAAATACCTATAAACGAAATAATCAAAATTTAAAAACGGTCATTTCAATACATAAGATTATCCAACTTTAAATACCTGGTGGAGCTGGAGGCGGCAAGTCTTCCCGTGGCCTCTTCAAGAAGGGTACCACCTTGCCGACGCTGGGTATATGGCCACGCTGCTTGCCCCCGATTACCCGAGCAAATATCTCCTCCTCCGTGAGGCACGGCTCGTCTGCCGGCATATCGGATCTAGGCTCCCGTAGTCGGACCATCTCTTCCTGTGTAGTTGAAAAAAAATGAGAAAATTAATATATTAGTCGGGTTAATTACTAGATTATGTTTCAATAAATCACTAAGTGCGTGTTTGGAAAAAATAAATAAATAAATAAATAAATAACGATACTTACAAACCGAGCACGAGCCTCGTCCTGCAACCAAACACCATTCTTGAAGTGGGTGTCAAGATAGGTATCGAACATGGACGGATACCGGTGGTCCTCGCTGTTCTCGAACTGTATAAATATATACACATGCATATAGGATGAAACAAATTAAAATGACTAATCAAACACCATATATATTTTATTTAGTATAAATACTTTTAATTAATATATTATTAAAATTAAATAATCTTATAAAAATAAAATGTGTCTTACATATTCGTGTCGAGATGCGGCAAATGATTTCGAACCGTGGCGGCTGAGAATCTTGTTCTTCTTTCTATTCTCTTTGTTCACAGCCGATCGTGTCTGGGCCTTCTCCGTCATGTACTGGTCGACATACTTGTTCCACTCAGCCGGCTCCAAGTTCGGAGGAGGATTTCTTCTAATCTCGTCCACTCTCGCAGCCCCACCCTTTCTCGTAAAGTAATCGCGTTTCAGATCATGTTTATTGTCACGGTATCGGGTGGCGAAATATGCTGTGAGCGCCGACCGAATGGTCTCCCACTCCGGTCTGGTGTGGTGACGCTCCAAATCGAACATACGCTGCAATCAAATATAGTTAAAATTAATATAAAGATATAAATAAATAAATAAATGTACACATTCAAATAATTAAATATAGAGATATAAATAAATAAACAAATTTAAATAAATATGCACATTTAAATAAATAAACACGGTAACATAACAATATATATAAAAGGAAAATGAAATAACTGACCCTGACGCTTGGAAGGAAGTTAGCCGTCAGCTCCGGTTCTATATCGTACCAGGAGTCATAGTGTAGCGGCAGCTGTCGAATGAGCTCGCCGACGTAATTGCCAAACCATGCTTGGTTCGGGCCCACATGAGTGTAAGTCCCCTTATCACCAATCTCAAAGTCAATAGACTGTAGGCCACGAAGTCTCACGGCAGCCTTGAGCTTCACATTCTTATTTTCTTCGCGTGGTCGTTGCCTACCGCCATTCTGACCTCCCCTACCCCTGCCTCCCCCCCTGGCCCGACCTCCTCGGCGGGGTCGCCCTGATCCTGCAATTGAAGTGAGTGAAAACGTCATAAAGTAACTTATATAGATATATGTATATATATATATATATACACATATATCTATATATATACATAATATGTGTGTGTGTGTGTATATATATATATATATATATATATATATATATATATATAATCTAGAAATTCTTACCACTAGCACGGTGCCCGCCCTCAATCTGACGGGTAGGGGAAGGTGGTGGATCATCGGCACCGTCACCACCATGACTCCGTGCAACTGCTGCTGCCATCTGTAAAAGTACAAGTTGAGTAACATATAGAAATTCGGGAACAAATTAACATAAGCATGCACACATTCAAATACATACACATTCAAAAGAAATATACACTTTTAAACAATCCATAACAATTTCATTAAAATAAGTGTCGTTTTACAAGTTACATTTTAAGATCAATCTGCACAATCAAAATCACTATCATAAACAACATTAGTCGCAACTTCAACTTCATCATCAGAATTGTTTGCGACTTCATTATCGGAATATGCTAAATCATAAGGATCGTCGTCTTCATCATCAATAAAATCATCGTCGTCATCAACAGGAATGATTGGTGGTGGTGGTGCCTCAACTAACGTTGATTCACCATCGATATTTAAGGTTCCAGGTTCCAAATCATTCAAATTAGCAGACAGTTGGAGATCGGATGAGTTGTTGCCATGTATCACATCATCATCGTCTTCTACCACGATGACATCCCAGATTGTGTTGTGATTTACTTCTTGGACGACCTTCCAATGGAGTGGTCGTCTGGCAGGATCTTCAAGGTAGAAGACTTGTTTTGCTTGTGTTGCGAGAATGTAAGGTTGATCTTCGAACGCATAGCTACATGCCAAAATTTGTGTCATGTTGTTTCTAGTGGTAAAACGTTGGACTCTACGGTTTTTGTTGCTTAAGTCGAACCACTTAACTCGAAACAACACAACTTTGAACTGGGAATATGCGAACTCCAGAATATCTTCTAGTTGACCATAATACATTTCTCCCTCCTTCTCACCAGGTGAACAAATTCCGCTGTTCTGAGTTGTACGTTTTATATCGCGGCTGTGTACGACAAACCTCACACCGTTGACTACGCAAGAGTTGACTGAGATTGGGGTCGGTGATGGTCCATAAGCCAAAGCGAATAAGTCGGGAGTACAGCTTGGGTCATCGGCTATGTAAAGTTTACGGATCTATGAAAAAAGATAAGAATAGATGGAGATGAGTAATAGTCGTTATTTATACATGGAAATACATACAATAAGTTTACCTTCGTCTCAAACCAGCTCGGAAATGCTTGTTGCATGTCGATATTAGGAAATTCGCTGAAAATGTTCATGATATTAGAATAAATCGAAAAGATAACTTGGGAAACAGAAATTTCAAAATATAAACGCATACCTCTCGAACTCGTCCATGTACTTGTCGATCTCAGGACTGTTGTGAAGTACATACCATATCACTCTCTTCATTTCTGGGAGACCTAACTTAATCAATGTCTCTTTACCAGAATTGGTACATAGTGATCGGAACACCTGGAAATCACTGGTTGGGCGAGGACGGTCCTGAGATGCAGCGGGATGATTAAATTTTGTCCCAACACCACGAAAATAACGAGAACAGAAAGTTAATGCTTCATCTGTAATATAACCCTCCGCTATTGAACCCTCCGGCTTAGCTTTATTTCGGACATAGTTTTTAAGCTTCTTCATGTATCTTTCAAATGGATACATCCACCGGAATGAAACAGGACCGCCTTGAATAGCCTCTTCAGGTAAATGCATAACCAAGTGAATCATAATGTCAAAAAAAGCAGGAGGATATATTTGCTCGAGACTGCACAAAATACTGATCAACTGGTCTTTAGCTTTCTCCATGTCTTTCACCATCAAAGTTCGGGCGCAAATTTGCTTAAAGAAGAAACAAAGCTCGATCAATGGTGTATAAGTCTGTGCGTCCAAGTATTGCTGAAGTCCATAAGGAAGTAACCGTTGCATCATTATATGACAGTCATGAGACTTCATGCCCGTTATATTGTTATCATCTTTGGTCACTTTTGACTTGAACTTGGATCCGAACCCATCTGGTAGCTTAACTATTTTGATGTATTGACAGAAGAGTTTTCTTTTATCGGGTGTGAAGGAGTACTTTGCATGAGGCTTCGAGCACTTCCCGTTTTTTTTGTTTCCGAGCCACAACTCCTGTCGAATGCCCAGAGCTTCCAAATCTTGTCTTGCCTTCGCGGTGTCTTTAGATTTGTCATTCATTAACAAGGTGTTCACGATACTCTCTAACACAGTTTTTTCGATATGCATGACATCTAAATTGTGTGGTAGAGAAAGAAAAGACCAATATTTAAGATCGTAGAAGATAGACCGTTTAGTCCAGTTCAGCTCATCGTCATGATTACGTTTTATCTTCCCACCCCCATAATCCGGATGTTTCCCCGGCACACGTGTGGGCAATTTCGAAAGTTGAGTCAAGATATCAACTCTGGTGTCTTTTCTAGGAGGCTCTCTATGATCGGGTTCACCACTGAATGTAGTATCGTCCCTCCTCCATTTATGGTTTTTTTTAAGAATCTTCTATGACCAACATAAGCTGTTTTGCTTATCACACGCGTAGCCTGAGTGTCTACTTTGCATGTAGGGCAAGCGAAGTAACCTTGCCCTTGCCAACCAGACAAACTACTTCGAGCAGGAAAATCATTGATGGTCCATAAAAGCATCGCTCTCATGTGAAATTGAGTGCCTGTAGCAACGTCCATAGTCAAGATACCTGGTTTTTTCCATAATTTCACAAGGTCATCAATCAAGGGCCTCAAGTAAACATCGATGTCCTTCGCCGGTGATTTAGGGCCAGGAATCAACAACGTCAACATCAAAGAAGTCTCTTTCATGCATAACCACGGAGGCAAGTTGTATGCTGTTAATATAACCGGCCACATGCTGTAAGTCTGACTAAAGTTTCCGAACGGATTGAAACCATCAGCAGCCAACCCTAATCGAATGTTTCGTGGTTCTATAGCAAAATCCGAATATTTATTGTCAAACTTCTGCCATGCTTCACCATCAACCGGGTGTTGCATCTTACCGTCCGTAGACTTTCTAGTAGCATGCCAAGTCATATGTTTTGCAGTGTGAATAGACTTGTACAAACGTTGTAGTCTAGGAATGATAGGAAAGTAATGCAACACCTTGTTAGGAACTTTCTTCCCCGTTGTTTTATTGTCTTTCCATCTACTCGTTTTGCAAACCGGACAATACTCCAAATCTTCGTAATCAACCCCCCGATATAGAAAGCAATCATTTTCACAAGCATGTATCGACTCGTACCCTAACCCGACCTTTTTAAATGTCTTCTTTATATGATAGTATGACGGTGGGAGATTGTAACCTAACCTGGGCGGAAATACCTCCTGGAGAAATTTTAGCGTTTTGTTAAATGAAGTATCACTCCATTTACCGCTGACCTTAAGATGTGTAAACTTTGCCATAAAATCCAATGTTGTCATAAAGTCACAACCCGGGTACAGAGGCTGGTTGGAACTTGCAAGTAACTCTTCATACTCGTTACGCAGAGGAGGTGTCGCTGCTTGAGTAGGCTCGTTACTTGTCTCGCCAATATTTCCGTGAGTCGGCTCATTATTCGAAGGAATATCAAGAATAGCATTTTGATCATTATTCGGAGGAATATCAAGAATATCATTTAGGCACGCACCCATGTCACTCATCTCACGTTGTGTTGTGTTATCAAGAATAGCATTTTGATCATTATTCGGAGGATCCGGTTAACCGTGATCCTTCCATTGTGTATAAGTTGGGTCCCACCCATTTTGACCTATGTGGTTTTTAAGACCTTCGAGAGATACCCATGGAACATTACAACAACGACGACACGGACATTTTATTTTTCCGGAATTATTCAATAACGGTTTGCAATGATGGAGGAAGGCGGCAAGACCATCAAGAAATTCTTTTGAACCACGATGATCTATACGGGTCCAACTCTTATCAATTATCATAACTGCATTTTTATGATGCAATCGGTTATTATATGCACTTAATTAATGATTACGAGTTGTTTTGTTCACCTAGCGCAACTATGGAAGGCAATCCTAACCCACTCTTTGAATGATTCGTCCCATATATGAATATGTATAACTGATTTACTATTTGAGAAAATTTCGGCAGCATTTCCCCTCAACTCCCTAAATACGTGCATTAAGATGGACATATTCGTAGGAGTAAAGGAGAAACACTGTCGAAATAATCTCAAATAGTAAATCAGTTATACGCATCCATATCCTAAATGAGACAAAACATTCAAAAAGCAGTCCCAAACAGGGGACTTTCCGAAATTAATTTCTAATAAATTAATTCCGGACGGGTTTTCTATAGGATGATTAACTTCGGACGGGGACTTTCCGAAATTAATCACTGAAATCCTAAAACATTCACAAAAGTCTAATAATAGCATATATTTTAAGTTAAACAATTAGAATATAAACAATTATGAAATATAAGCCGAAAACAAAACAATATAAGCCGAAAACCAAACAATTAAAGTTAAACAATTATATAGTTACTAACAAACACACTCTAAAATCACACTATTTTTTTTCTTTCTTTTACTAGTTTAATATTTGCAACTTTCGGAATATCCTACTTAATACATACCTTGGTTGTGTCGTTAAAACCAACCAAAAAACTAACCAAACGCAATATCCTACTTAATACTTAATCCGTAAACTAATACTTAATCACATTTCACAATCCGCAACAATTAATCCCTTTTATATCAAAACCTAATATACTAAACTACAACAAAGCATAAAAATGAAAAAAAAAGAAAAAAGGAATACATACTGTCTCGGCTGTGGTCTCGGCTGTGGCTCGGCTGTGGTATCGGGCTATAATAAAAGAGAGCAACAATTAATATATATCAAAAGTTTAAACAAAAAACTGTTGTCGGCGACATGTCGTCGGGATACCAAAAGTTAATAAAAAAAATAAAACGAGGTACATTACCTGCTGTCTTGGTTGTCTCGGCTCTCACCCTCTTTACCTGCTAATGTATATAAAAAAAAATAAAAAAAAAAAAAAAAAAAAAAAACAATAATAATAACAATTAAATTAACAATAATAATAATTACATTACCTGTGGTTGGACTGTGGTGGTTGAAGAAAGGAGAAGAAGAAGAATTAAACAAGATGGGAAGAAGAAGAATTAAACAAAGGAGGAAGAGGAGGAGGAGGTGCACAGTGGTGCTATTGTGTGGAGCTGCGGTGAGGTGTGGTGTGGTGTGGTGGTGTTGATAATCGCCGGAGGAGGAGGAGGAGGAGGTGGTGTGGTGTGGTGGTGTACGTGGTGTTGATTATCCCCGGAGGAGGAGGTGGTAGTGGTGTCGGAGGAGGAGGTGGTAGTGGTGTTGATTATCGCCTGCGGAGGAGGAGGAGATAAAAAAGTTATACGTTTTTTTTTTCTTCTAAGTGTTGACCCCAGATCTACTTTTGTTATATCCTTTAATATTACCGACGACATGTCGTCGGTAAAGTAAAGATATTTGTCGTTTCTAGTTTGGCGGGATGTATGAAATTTTGGTGCAAATTTTGGCGGTTATATTACCGACGACAAGTCGACGGTAATATTATAAATACTTTTTAAAAATTAAAAAAAAAATTAAAAATAGTTTTATAAAATAAAAAAATAAGTAGTTAAATTTTTTATTTATTATAAATACTTTTAGAAAATTAAAATAAAAATAGTTTTATAAAATAAAAAATAAGTAGTTAAATTTTTTATTTATTATAAATACTTTTATAAAATTAAAAAAAAATAAAAAAAAATTAAAAATAGTTTTATAAAATAAAAAAATAAGTAGTTAAATTTTTTATTTATTATAAATACTTTTAGAAAATTAAAATAAAAATAGTTTTATAAAATAAAAAATAAGTAGTTAAATTTTTTATTTATTATAAATACTTTTATAAAATAAAAAAAATAAAATAAAAATAGTTTTATAAAATTAAAAAATAAGTAGTTAAATTTTTTATGGTTATACACTAGATAATTAACGAACGAGCCGAGATGTTATGGTTTTACACTAGATGATTAACGAACGAGCCGAGATGTTACGGTTCTACACTAGATGTTTAACGAACGAGCCGAGATGTTATGGTTATACACGAGATGTTTAACGAACGAGCCGAGATGTTATGGTTATACACTAGATGTTTAACGAACGAGTCGAGATGCAATGGTTATACATGAGATGTTAAACGAACGAGTCGAGATGCAATGGTTATACATGAGATGTTAAACGAACGAGTCGAGATGCAATGGTTATACATGAGATGTTAAATGAACGAGTCGAGATGCTATGGTTATACACGAGATGTTAGACAGACGAGTCGAGATTCTATGGTTGTACATGAGATGTTAAACGAACGACTCGAGATGGTATGGTTATACACAAGATGTTAAACGAACGAGTCGAGATGCTATGGTTGTACATGAGATGTTAAACGAACGACCCGAGATGGTATGGTTATACACGAGATGTTAAACGAACGAGTCGAGATGGTATGGTGACAGGAAATTAAGAAAATTATGAAAATGATGAAATTGCTTATTAATAAGCTAAAAGGAAAATTAAAAAAAAAATAAAATAGAAGTTATCACTAATTTTAAATTTGGTTTTTTGTTGTTTTTCTTTTTGACACGAGATGTTAAACGAACGAGTCAAGATGCAATGGTTATACACGAGATGTTAAACGAACGAGCATGGTTTTCCCTACCTAACAACTCATCCTCACAATATAAACACACACACACACACACACATACACACATACACACACACACACACACACACACACACACTCATCTTACTATCTCTCTCTCACATACTCTAGCAGTTTTCGTTTTCCGGCGACACCATCAGTTTCCGGCCGTCGGAATCTTTTCCCGGCCACCACCTTTTATCACCTCAACTTGTAGATCGGGCCACCCCGGTCACGATTCCACCACTCACAACCACTCAACCTCACAACCACAAACATACACTGTTATCATGGTGAAGAAGATGGCAGAATTTGAAGCTTTTCCTTGTCCTTGTGAACGAGGAGACGTGATTCTGCGAGAATCGTGTAAATCTTACTCCCGTGGTAAACTATACTATGCGTGTCCTTTCTCGCAGGTGAACAATTACATATTTTTTCTTTAAATAATTTGGTTAATTAGTTGTTAAAAATAATAGTTTTTACTCTTTAACAGCCTGGGACAGAATACCATGGATGTAATTTTTTTTTATGGAAGGAGGAACGACTCGCCAAAATGATGATCGGTTCTCTGGGAGCTTCAACATCAAGCGGTTCTGGATTTGCTCCAAAAAGGTGCTCAAACTGTCATGAAAAAAATCTTAGAATAAACTTGCTGGAGGCACAAAAACAGGTGTTGGAGGCACAAAAACTGGTACTAGAGACAAAATTAAGGGTGCTGGAGGCAAAGCTTGACATGGCAACGTATCCCAACCACGACCACGCATGTCAGTCGGATGCAATACTCTGTGACCTTGTAGGTGACATGGATAAATTTCATATGTAGTACTGTTATCGTTGTTCTTGCTGTTGTTGTTGTTGATGTTTTTGATGTTTAATAAAATGTTGTTGTTGTTGTTTAATAAAATGTTGTTGTTGTGGAGCAATAATTAGAACTGAAGGAGCAATAATTATCAAACACAAAGGCAAACTGTTTATTTAAAACAAGCAAGAGTTCTTAACCACATGCTTTTTCTTACAGACTCAAACTAAACAACTCGACAACCAAACTAAACAACTCAACAACCAAAGGAAACAACTCGACAACCAAACGAAACAACTCAAACTAAACAACTCGACAACCAAACGAAACAACTCAAACTAAACAACTCGACAACTAAAACAACAGATCAAACGAAACAACCCGTTTATTTTTTTTTTGCGGCTACTTCCCGCTTTACTCGAACTCGCACCATCTTTTCCCTTCCTTGCTCTCATTTCCTTGATATGTGCAAACGTAGCTTCAAGATTTGTGATCCTATTTCCCAGATTATCAACTTTTGTTTCCAACGTACTTTCAGCTTCGTCGTCACCTCCAACAGCAACAACTTGAGCTTCAGCAGTAGCTTGAGCTTCAGCAGCATCTAGCTCGTCCATGTACTCTTTGTAGTACGGCTTTTTCCTACACCATTCGATAATCTTGTCTATCATCCACGGTTCATCATCCTTAAAATCACCATATTCCTCATAAACTGAATGACCAAAAGTTAACATAACTTCATTAAAGAGGAGCTCGTGTGACAAGATTTTTGAGTACTCCTCTTCAACTGTGCAACCACACCAAGTCATGTGTGTCTTGTAAGAATTGACGATTGAATTATTTGTGAGATGTGTAAAATGAGACGGAGATAATTTTGTGAAAATGTATATGTAGATGTGTAAAATGAGACGGAAATGATTTTGTGAGAATGTATATAGGTAAAAAATGAGACGGGAATATATTTGTTAGGTTATATATAGCCTGAATTTTGGGAGAGATATTCCCGTCGACATGTCGACGGGAAAAAAACGCGGGAAAATTCCCGCCCAATTATTGGCTATAATGTACACGCGGTTAAAATAAGTGCCGACGTCATGTCGTCGGCGTCGTTAAGGCGGGAAAAAACCCCGCCCAATTATTCGCTATAATTCACTAAAGGAAAAAACCAAAATTTTGACTCAAATTGTTGCCGACGTCATGTCGTCGGCGTTTTTAAACTAGAGGGCTATTAATTATTAATCATTGGTTAATCCCACGCTAACCACAATTATTTGTGTATTTATATATCACCGACGACATGACGTCGGCACGTGTTTTGGCGGTCAAATTCCCGTCTTTTTTTTCACCATGTTTATCAATAGTCAAACATGTTGTTATTATACCGACGACATGACGTCGGTATAATTCTAGATTAAAATTTCAACGCAGCCTTGTCTGGGTCAAGCCAATTTTTTGTCGTTTAGCGTATGGTGCCGACGACATTGAGTCGTCGGCATTGCGCTCGTCGCCTGTTCTCCTGAGTCTTGTAGTGAAAGTCAACATTTAAATGTATTTCCAAAAATATTAAGACTTCGTATCAAGTTTCCACAGTGATGTAACTCCTACATTTGCCATTAACGTAGAAACACACCTACATGGAAGCTTTATACTGATTCTAACACAAGTGTTATGCATTCTATTTGGTATATAATGTAGAATCATTTCTTCTCTTTAACCTATGTGGGACATAATGTTCTTTTGGTTTTTATCACAAAAACAATACTAGCAAATATGTGCTCATTAAGTCATTACATATAAACATTTATCTTTTGAATCTACTCAGATAATTGATACTAAGTTACAGTTTAATTATGAAGTGACAATCAGATACGGAAATCTACTATGGAATACTATATCACCCACACCACAAATTCATTCTTCCAAACAATATCAAAACGACGTACTTTTTCACTTAAATGGGAGACCAACGAAGAGAAACATAAGTGTGACATTGTTCCAAAGTTAACCGAAGCGTTTACAATCATCACTTTGCTAAAAATGTTTTAAATGACATGTCAAGCTAACTGATTATTTCACACACGTTTCAACATAGTATAATAACACAATTTTATAAATTGTTAACAATATACCTGAAAGAGCTAACCCGAACGCAAATAAGTTATTAACACTCCGTTAGTAAAATTGAGCATTCCTATTAGCTAATAAAAGTCAAAAAGTTGAAGCTCAATTTGGTCAAACTCTTTAATTTTTGTCTAGTTTGTAAAATCTAATAAAAAACACATGTTTTAGTAAAGATATCCAGAAAAGTATTACTCTCTCCGTCCCATATTTATAGTTCATATTTCCTTTTCGGGTTGTCCCAAATTAATTGTCCATTTCTAAAAGAGGAATGAAAGAACCACATAATCTTTAGAGAATATATTTCACACAAATGATGTGTCATGTAAGCTTGTGGATGTATTTAAGATAGAGAATTAAAAAGTAAGTGAGAGAGTACCATTAATTATGTGACACATCATTGTGTGTAAAACATTTTATAAAGATTTTGTGGTTCTAGCATTTCTTTTTCCAAAAATAGATATAGAAAATAGATTAAGTTTACCATATTAACTTTACTTGAAGTTATTATTACAAACTTTAAAGAAGTTATAAATTAATTGGTTGAGAGTAAAACTGTCTTTTATGCTAAAAGTAAAAAAAGAGAAAGTTGTAATGATAATGTTTCCTTAAACTTTGTGCTCTTTGTCTGTGGACAATTAATTTGGGACGAGGGAATATTTTTTAACTATCCGCATTCAATAACGACTCATGTTATTCTTCTTTATAAAAATATAAATAGACGAGAATTTACATATAACAACTACACATATTTTGTCAAAGTCATTATGTACTACTAAACACACATAATGTCTAAAACATGATATTAATAATTAAATTTATACAAAAATTAACAATAACACCATGCTAGTTAAAAGAAAGGGAAAAAAAGTTCAAATCATTCGAGCAACAATCTTTTATATAATAAAATAAAACTCTTAGTGGGGACTTTTTCATTTCAAACAAATCAAATCAAGCCTTATTTAGTAATATTTTTTTTAGTTAGATTTTTATTTTTAATATAGAAAAGTATTAAAAGCTAATTATTTCCTAATTTGCCTAAAAATTTATAAAAAAAAACATTTTTATAGACACATGTACAAAAATAATGAGAATGCACATGGGCCTATATGCTATTTTTCATAATTATAAGCCAAAAATGTTTAAAAAAAAACACGGGACTCTTGGAAAAGCTTTTCATCTTTTCTAATTATTTTTTTTATCGGACTTCCAATTAATTCCCGACATAGTCATTAAGTTACAGAATTGTGATCAAAGTTCTATCATCGCTTGATTTCTTTTTAGGTAAAATTTTAATGATTTATATTAAATTAGTTTCAATTAATCATAGTAACCTTCGGTTTTCATTAGTACAGATAATCGATCTACTAATTCATTTGAAGTTGATTGTGCCTTTTGTATGACATAATTATCCTTTTTCAATCAACTCTATGATCGTTATCAGAGATAGGTACAATACATTGATTATGCTTTAGTTTTTTGATAGAGGTGGCGGTGGATGATGTGTTGCAGTTAGGAGGATTTCGCATCGTCTTGATAGAACCAACAACACTTATCATACTAATTCAGGTAAAATCCAGTTTTTTTTTTTCTTTTTTTTTCTTTTTTTTTTTTTTTTTTTTTTTTTTTTTGTCAGAACCTGATTTGATTTTAGATATTGTTTCACTTTAGACATTGTTGATTGTGTATATACATGGATGAAAGAAGTTCCCTCAATGCCAAGTGATTTAGACTTCACAACTCTTTATGAACAAATTCTTAGAAATAAGTAAATATCAAGATATTGTCTTTTAATATCGTGAACAATGAAGTAAAAGTTGAACCAGGTTACCTATCTGATGTTTAGTTAGAGCTAGGCTTATGTATTTACATACAGGAAGAGGTTCAGAGTGTCGAAATAAGTGAAAGTGGAAGCCAAAAAAGAAGAAAAATAGGTCTTGAAAGTTGAAAGCATCACAACTGAACAACTGCAACCGCTTAATCATTCGGTTCTTCATGTTGATGGTAAATAAGTAGTTTACAACCTTTTGATTATTAATGTTTTTGTGATAATACCTGGTGAGTGCTTATTCACTCACTTTTATAAGACCAAATACCAAATTAAAACGACCAAAACCCGACTATAAATGCCAAATACGTTGTGTTTTTGTGTTTGTGATATGCATGTACGGATATTTATAAAAAAACGAACAAAACAAAGCCAACACGAGCACGGGAATGAAAGAAGGTTCAAAAGCCGAGGCTGGTTAAGGATTTCTCGATTACGGATCAGAATTTTGTTCAAAGTGTCAGAATTTACCTTGAAGAATAACTACTTGTCAAGATTGGTCCTTGGAAATTAATTTACAAATTTGGCAGAAAAGACCCTTGAGCTTTGCAAATTTACAAAATAAATCCCTTAAACCTTTATCCTAAATCTAAACCATTAACCAGTTTCAAAATTAACAAAAACCTGTTTTATAAGCCCAAGCCAAATATATACCCAAAGCCCAACCCACCATCCATAACCCAATCCACTCCTTACCCTCGGTCAAAGAAAAAGTCAAAACAAGTTAATAAAATTAACCCGTACTAATTCCCTCCACCCAAATTTCACCCCACCCAGAAAACATAAACCCTAATTACTATTCACGTCACCAATCCTTGAAATTACCACAATTAAGGGTAATTCAGTCAACTCAAATGGCTTCTAGAAGAGTGTCAGGTGATGTCAGACTGAAAGAAGCACAAATTGGACATGTGGCATCTCATGATTGGTGTGGACGCGTCATGGAGAATGATCAAAGGGCTATTATGAATTGGGGCAAGGATTGTAATGATCAAACGGTTCAGATGGTGATTGAAGAAACACACCACACGGATTGCCAACATGGCAATCCGTGAGCTCACTCCTCACTCTTATCCTATAAATAGAGGGTTAGATAGCTAGTTTGGGTGTGGAGTCTTGGAGTAGCCAAGCTCTGCCAAAATTTCATTTGAATTGTATTAGTTTAGCTTTTATGTAATTTCCTTTTAAATTCAATGAAATCAGTTGTTTTCTTTAAATCTATTTAGCTTGTTACTTTTACTGCTTATTGTTGTTTTAATGTTACTGTTTAATCATTTTTACTCAGTTACAATTGCTATTTCATTTTAGTTTGAAGTTTAGTCTTAACAAGAGTTTCTTTCCAATTTATAAAAAAATAAAAAAATAGTTTTAGTGTTGTGGAAATCAGTTCACATATAAGCTGATTTGTAGTTTAAGATTGTTCTAAATAGTTTTGAAGTCTATGAAAGTGAATGCTAGACAGTTGAATTTCAGAATTTCTCTTTTTCATTTTTGGTCAAACAATAGTCAATAGATCAGATTTAGTGGTGAATGGAGGTGACTTGGACAAGTTTGAGTGAGATTTGGATGCACTCAGCCTGTCAAGAGACAGGCTAGCTTAGTGAATCATCTCTTTTCAAGCTGAGATGAATTGAGATTGTAAGTTTTTGTTTAGTTTTATTTCATTGAATGCATAATCTTTGATTCTGAGTTCTGCTTGTTACTTGTTGGAGTTAACTGTAGATTTTGCTTCCATTACTGTTATTGCACTTGTTTTTATCTTTAACCTGTTAGATTCTAGCTTAGATGTAGATTTCATAGTATAAACTGAGAGTTATAGGGGTGTTTGGAATTACCTGATTTGCTGAGTAGGAGTAGTAGTATGTTAGAGTTAGTAGCATCAGTAGGTAACTAGATGTAATATTAGTATAATTAGAGCTTAAACACATTAGGCACTTCATAGATTAGTCATATTGATTTTCAAATTAGCTTAACTGTTGGCCTAAGTATAAATTAGTTAGAGGTATTGTAGTAGCAGTTACATATTAGTTAATAGTAGCTAATTCTAGTTTAATTGTAGCTTAATAAACCTGTTAGAAGTAGATTAGATCAATTGAATTTTGGTTTTGGTCAAACTAGTGTAGGACTCATATTAAGTCAACTGTACTCAGTTTTTTTTATCACTAATAGCTGCTGTTTTTTGTTGAATTTAGAATAGCATTATGTAGTTAATGTTAGAATAATCGGTAATTTTGTAATCTTAGTATTGCTAGCTTCTATTAGCCCCATTTGCTTAATGTTTTGAGTTATTATCAACTGCTTATTGAGCCTTGGAAGTTGACTGAGTGTATAAGAGGTATGCTATTGTATATAGGGCTGCAATTTTTAGTTTTGGCTTGTTTTTGAGTTCTGTTTGCATTTTTGAGTTTATCTACTTAGCTTATAATGATCTGCTATATTTCCCTTTAGGAACTGTTTGATTAGCTTGCATTTATTTGATCTTTGAATCTAGTTGCTATCATTATATCTGCTTGTTTTTACTTGTCTGCTAGTCGTCCCAACAGCCCAGTTTAGGACTACTAGTTTTATGCTTTTTAGGCTTATTGAACCACTTATCTCTGCTCCCAATAGCTTAATTAGGATTCCCCTAGATACCCTAGCTTAATTCTTCTCTTATGTTAGCCTTTGATCAGCTTGATTTAACTCTTTGGTCTGCTCTTGCTCTGTCCCAACAAGCCCGTTTCAACAGCCCCTCATAAGCTCATATAAGCTCATAATTGTGTGATTTTTGGCTCGTTGGATAGATTTTACAGCTAGCTTCTTGATTTTGTGCTTAACTTGATCATTAGAGCTTATTTAGACTGCTTATTTGTGCCTGCAAGTTGAAGGTTTACACACTTTTAGCTTTAGTAAAATAGGACACGCGGCTGAGCTTTCTGGCTTACGGGCAAGGCTTATTTGAGATTTTTGAGCTGAATTAAGTTTTTTTAGGTCCATTTCACATTCCCTAAGCTTTTGGTGCGATTTTATGTAGAAGTGCTTATTCTAAGTGCTTATTCAAACTGCTTATTGTGTCCAAACTGCTTAATAGTGGGCTTATTTAAACTTTCTTATTTTTCCTAGTATTAGAATAATATTTTAGATTTTCCATAATTTTTTCAAATTTTTCCAAGTTTATTTAGTATTTTTCTTAATTTTCCTTTATTAATAATCATTTTTAATCCTTTTTAATATTCAAAAATCAATAAAAAAATCAGAAAAAGCTTTGAAAAATACAAAAATATTTTTAGAAATTCTTTTATAATATTTTAGAATTTTTAGAATTTAATTTTCATTTTTCCACTTTATTTTTCTATTTTCCTTATTTTTAATTCATTTTTAATTCCAAAAATAGAAAATAAATTTTAGAAAATAAATAAAAACTCAAAAAAATATTTTTCTTTTTCTCAAAATTATTTTTATCAGTTTAAGATTTCTAGAAAATTGTTTCACATTTGTAGGATCGTTTTTATAATATAAGTCGCGTTTTATTTCGTACGTTACGTTAAATTTTGCGGTTGCGTTTCCGTTTTCGCGTTTTTAACTTTTGTACATATTTAGCTTGTACTCTTTGCATATTTCATAGTTGTTAGTGATTACTTTAATATCTCGATTGTTATTTTTCACTTTACCACTTTTCACGACTCGATTTTGCGATTCGACTATTCAAGATTCCATTCTACCTTCGTTGGGAAAACGACCCGGGAAATACTTTCACGAGTATTTCTTCGGAATAATTATATACTACGAAAAGACTTTATCAAAATGGCGCCGCTGCCGGGGAAGGTCGAAGTGAGTTTTTGAATATCGTTTTGTAAAATCGTGTTTTGTTAAGCCTTCCTCTACTTTTATATATATTTCTACAAAAATTGAAAAATCAAAAAACACTTTTACTAAAGTGTTTACAAAATACCAAAAAAATAATAAAAGTTACAGCATCGACTCGACCGAAAGGAAGGGCGTTGTAAACCAAATAAGTCTCACAATATAACAAAAATGTGAAATTAGTTGATTATCGGATTACTTCAATTCAACAACCGATTAAGCGGGACAATTCGTTTCTCTCGTTTCGTTGCGCGTGGTTTTGAAAGAAACGGTTTCAATTAACGTAACGTTTTACAAAAAAAGAAAATAAAAGTTTTTGTGATTTGTTTTTCAATAAATATTAAAACCAAAAATAATCTTCTTATCCTCTAAAATTTGATTCTTTTTCTCAAACCCTCTTACGTTTAATTCTTATGGATACGTTTTGTGATAATTGTGGAGAACCGTTTTTTGGAGGGTTGTGTGTGTGGTGTACGTGCGACGAATGTGGAGATAATATTCGTGATGGCGTTTGTTTGAATTGTAATTCTCACACGTGTGATCAAAATTCGTTCAACAATTCGTCAAATATTCCCGATTTTTATACACCACCACCACCTTTGTTTTTCTGCTATAATTGTGGAAATCCGTCCGAAGAAGGAATGCCGTGTGGGCGATGTTTTTGTGATGTATGTGGATACACCGATTGTATGTGCTATGCCCCGAGTGCTGACACGTCTTTCGATTACAATCCGAGCTTTGATTGTTATCCTCAAAATAATTTTTATGAGCCAAATTCGTATTACAATGGTGATTCATATCAAAATACATCGAATTTTGAATATTGTGGGGGATCGTTTGAAAATTCTTATCATGAACCTAATCATTGTTACGATTTTAATGGTTTTTACCAACCCCCACAAACTTCCGAATTTAATAATCAAATTTTTGAAATTAAATCAATGATCGATAAGTTGAAAGTAATGGTGGTTAATCGTATGACATCTACTCCCGAGCCTAATGAGAAATCGATGGAAGAACCTCTTTTTGAAGAAAGAAAGTTCCAATTTTGTGAGTGTTGTTTGTATGATGATAGTTCCACGATCACGATCAATCTAAATCCTCAAAATGATTCTATCTCTTCTCCCGTAGAACCAGTGGACTCTCTAATAATGGGGGACGAGCCTCTTGACACTATTCCGGCAACGGAATCTAACGAATTCAATATGTCTAGTGTTGAGAACCTCGTTCCAATCCAAAGTGAGTCCGGGGAAAATTCTAACGGTGATACTTCTTTCCATCCTTCTTTTACACCGGTTGAAGGGAGTGATGCCGTTTCAGATGAGATCGAGGCATTTCTTGCTAGTGATTCTAATCCGACGATGGTTGACGATGCTAATTTTGATCCGGAGGAAGATATTCGTGTACTTGAAGAGTTATTGAATGACGAACCGTTAACTTCTCTTCCTCCGATGAACAATGATGATTATGATGAAGTCGAAAGTTATTCCGATTCTCACAATGAGTATACTACGAGTGATGAAGACTCTTGTGTAGATATCGATGATTATGAAGAAGATGTTGATGTGGAAATACAAGATGAAGTTCTTCGTGAAACATTGTTAAATGTCAATCTTCTTATCTCACGTATTGAGGCATTGAATGATCCTCTTACTTCTTCTCCTATCTCCGTTATGGATAGTGATTCTTTACCCGAGCTTGAAATTTTTCGATTTGAAGAGACGAGTAGTGGCAGTCCCACTATTTATGCTGATATCTCTCTTCTGGATTATGAGTGTTTTCACTTTGAGATCGACTCTTTACCTATTTTCGATAATCCATCACTTAACCCTCTTTTAGAGGATGTCGATATATTTCTTGCTGCGGATGACTCGATACCACCGGGTATTGAGAATGACAAGAATGATATTTCTTCCGATTTGCTTTCTTCTCGTCCACCTGCGAAACCACCGGATGTAGTTTTTGAAACCGATACGAATGAAGATAATTTTGGAGTGGTGGACGAGATTTATGAACAAGATGTTCCTGAGTTTGATATTTTACCCACCCAACCCACCCGTGATTCTGAACTTGAATTTGCTTTTATCATCTGGATGTTTTATCCATTCTTTACTTATCCCCTCATTTCTTCACCTTTCCACTCCACCGGGAGTGAGGATACCGTTTTTGACCCTGGCATCTCTGTTTATGCCGGTTGTCCGTTCCATCTGCTCTCCCCAAGGACGAATTAATTCGGGGATCGAGTCAAGCTCATGTGACTCGGTGAACAAAAACAAGCGCTTCGTGGGTGGCAACCCATGCTTATCCAATTTCATCTTCTTATTTTCTATTTTCTAACAAATAACGTGAGGAGGGGGTGCCTCTTCTACTCTTGTGTTTCGTGGTTGTTTGTTCAGGATTGTCCATGATTTATGATGACTCTCGTGCTCGTTATCTCTTCACTTGGAGTCTCATTCATCAGTGCTACTTGGAAATCCTATATCCGTTAAATCTTATCGACTAACGTTTTCTTTGGCATAATTAATAAACGGCCTAGAATTTTGTTAGGATTGCCTTAACCCATCAAACATTGAGGACAATGTTTTGTTCTAGTCGGGGGGAGGGTGAATCTTCGATTCGATTTTGACCTTGCATGTTTCACATGTCGTACACTCTCGCAACTCCGTTTTTCCACCAAAAATGAAAAAAATTGAAAATTTCAAAAATTTTAAGAAAAATCAATGAAAATATCATGAAAAAGCACAAAAAAATGAGGAAAAGTTGAAAAAGTTGTGAAAAAATATAATAAAGTTTGAATAAGTGTTTTGACACCTTGTTGACTTTCTTGCTGGCGAGAGTAACTACTTGTTTTTTAGGCTTATTGAACCACTTTCTTGCTGGCTAGAGTAACTACTTGTTTTTTAGGCTTAATAAAGTCTGCTAGTCGTCCCAACAGCCCAGTTTAGGACTACTAGTTTTATGCTTTTTAGGCTTATTAAACCACTTATCTCTGCTCCCAATAGCTTAATTAGGATTCCCCTAGATACCCTAGCTTAATTCTTCTCTTATGTTAGCCTTTGATCAGCTTGATTTAACTCTTTGGTCTACTCTTGCTTTGTCCCAACAAGCCCATTTCAACAGCCCCTCATAAGCTCATATAAGCTCATAATTGTGTGATTTTTGGCTCGTTGGATAGATTTTACAGCTAGCTTCTTGATTTTGTGCTTAACTTGATCATTAGAGCTTATTTAGACTGCTTATTTGTGCCTGCAAGTTGAAGGTTTACACACTTTTAGCTTTAGTAAAATAGGACACGCGGCTGAGCTTTCTGGCTTACGGGCAAGGCTTATTTGAGATTTTTGAGCTGCATTAAGTTTTTCTAGGTCCATTTCACATTCCCTAAGCTTTTGGTGCGATTTTATGTAGAAGTGCTTATTATAAGTGCTTATTCAAACTGCTTATTGTGTCCAAACTGCTTAATAGTGGGCTTATTTAAACTTTCTTATTTTTCCTAGTATTAGAATAATATTTTAGATTTTCCAGAATTTTTTCAAATTTTTCCAAGTTTATTTAGTATTTTTCTTAATTTTCCTTTATTAATAATCATTTTTAATCCTTTTTAATATTCAAAAATCAATAAAAAAATCAGAAAAAGCTTTGAAAAATACAAAAATATTTTTAGAAATTCTTTTATAATATTTTAGAATTTTTAGAATTTAATTTTCATTTTTCCACTTTATTTTTCTATTTTCCTTATTTTTAATTCATTTTTAATTCCAAAAATAGAAAATAAATTTTAGAAAATAAATAAAAACTCAAAAAAATATTTTTCTTTTTCTCAAAATTATTTTTATCAGTTTAAGATTTTTAGAAAATTGTTTCACATTTGTAGGATCGTTTTTATAATATAAGTCGCGTTTTATTTCGTACGTTACGTTAAATTTTGCGGTTGCGTTTCCATTTTCGCGTTTTTAACTTTTGTACATATTTAGCTTGTATTCTTTGCATATTTCATAGTTGTTAGTGATTACTTTAATATCTCGATTGTTATTTTTCACTTTACCACTTTTCACGACTCGATTTTGCGATTCGACTATTCAAGATTCCATTCTACCTTCGTTGGGAAAACGACCCGGGAAATACTTTCACGAGTATTTCTTCGGAATAATTATATACTACGAAAAGACTTTATCAATACCATTCGGCTTGATTTCATATATTATTCAGATTTATCATGCTATATAATTCGTGAAATTGAAAGAAAAGTTTTCGTCCTAAATAATCTTATGTGTGGCTTCCATTGTTTCATTTGCTTCCATCTTCTCTTCTTATTATGTCCTAAAACTGCAACTATATTTAGGTAATTACACTTCCATTCTTTTTCTCAGTTTTGGCTCCTGGACCAAGTGTTAGATATTAACGTTGTTGAACTTGACAGAGAATAAACGGATTGAATAACTTTTGTGATGGTCTTTAGACATGTCCTAAACTGTTACTTTATTTGAATGTGCATTGATACAGTTCATCCGAGATTCATAACTTCTTTTACTTCAAATTGGGTCGATTAGGCTGTTTGGTTTTGGTTTTCAGCAAGCCCGACAAGTTAGTTCTATAGTTACCTATAAGAGATTCGGGAGATTCAGGCATTTAGTTGACTGTGTCAATGAGTCAAACGTGATTTTTTTTAATACATGCATCACTTCAAGAGATCAAATCCTTTCATTGGAAGTATAGGATATTTTCTTGTCATCATGGCATCTAAGGAACTGTTCACTCTATGCAATTAAGTTGATTGTGACCAGAAGCCGAATCTACCAAGTATGATAATATACAATGAAATCTTTATTTTTTTTATTGCATTTTCAAGTTTGCTAAGATGTTTTTGTGTTATCGGTTATGAAGGATTAAAGGTTTTAAAGGACGGGTGTTTGCATTAGAAGGTAAATCTCAGGTTCCGAGAGTTTGGCCACTATTTGATGATGGACCAGAACGACATGATTAGCAAATGATACAATCGTCTGTAATTTTTTTGTTTCAAGAATATGGAGTGTTCTCGAATACTGAAGTCTCATTGGATTCAGATCATTGTTCTTTCCACTCATGGGGTAAGTGAATGCATTGTTCTATTTCTTTGCTAGCCTTTTCCTTTAAAATAAGTAGAATTACTTCATATTTTAAGTGTGTTCCATATGAGTCTTATGAAAGGTTGTTGCCAAAAAGTGAATACTGAGATAATATATAGAGTAGTCATATTGAGTGTTTAAATACAAAAGTAACAATATATACCTGGTCTTGGGGGGTCTTTGGGGCATTTAGAACTGTTTATCTAACCAATGCTACTTAGTAATATGAATTAAATGTTTTGATAGGCAGATTCCGCTTTATAACAACTTTTACAGTTTTTTGCAAGCAAATCCAAACACCCCCTATCCATTTTTTGTCTGCATTTTACCTATCTTCAGTTTTGCCTCCACATTGAAACACCCCTATCCATTTTGTAACAAACTAGCAAACATCCTTTGCTCATTTCTCATTGACTTTACAAAAATATTAGTTTGCGGTTTTTTGCAAGAACCACTTTCGAATTACAGTAACATTACCACTTTGTAACAAATTAGAAAATTTTAAACTCATACCTAAAAATTTGATGGAAAAAGAATGAACCAAAATTAAAATTCACATTCTTTGTACTGATGGTATCAAACTATCACAAACAAATTGGGATCTGAATTACTTTAGAATTCTTCAAATATAGCTTTTGAAAATATTCATATAGAAAAAGTGAAAGTGCTTGATGCTTATATTTGTTAGATCTAACTGAATTATCTCTCTCAAAGTATCAAATTATGTTAATGATACTTATTATCATTTTTTGTTGCATAAAAAAGAACTTCAAGAGTGTGAACGAGTACAAGTATATGCATCAAAGTACTTGTGATGGTGATTTCCTTTTTGTCGATAGGCAATGGTGGAGACTAAGATCGGGAAGATCAAGAAGTCCTCTCGGCAAGTATGTTTTTCTATACCTTTAGCACTACGATGATACCAACAGTCAATACCAATATCGTGTCACTGGAGCTGCATTCGATCATTCAGGACGTATTCGAGAACTAACCAAGAGGGTATCCCATGGGATTTAGCACGTGACCACAATTGTCCATGTTTTCGTTTCTCAAAAGGCATATATATTACAATAGTTGAAGACCATGTGGGCTACCCTGAAGGTATATTTCTAAATCAACACATAAGCGGTCATATTGAACGTTAGGACACGCAACAAAATAACAAGTTATCCGCCCTAACGAAAATGACAATGCTGATGATAGACCAGAACCAAGTGTGACCCATAATGAAGTTATTAATCCAATCACCAGCTACACAAATATCAGTTAGACGCTTTTGAGCATGCCCGAAACTCATATACAATTTTCTGTTTTTAATATTTATGTTGTGTTTTTCATTTTTGATGCATAGGGATTGCACCAGGCTTTACCTCTCGAGGGATCTCGAGAAGCTTACAACCCCCACCAGGCAGTGTACCTGATCGATGTAGTATAGTATAATGACAAGTACCGGGGGATTGATCGTTCAGCTAGGAATAGTGTCGCTAGGATTAGAAAACCTAAAGACTAGGTCTAGAGATGAGGGATGATTCATTTTGTATTTTTTAGTTTTTATGAAAGTAATTAAAAATCTCGGTTTTGAAGGAGTTGGGCGGAATTAGTTGCTAGTCAACTAACCCAATTACTAAGATGCAATCAAAATAAAATACAAAAAATGAAAATAAACTAAATTATACTAGTGGTGTGAGCAATATATGGGAGAATTGTGTTTACTTAGATTTCACTACTCCCTAGATATCTTTTACATGTTAATTACTTGTTACAGTTGCGTGGATGACGGATTGTATTCCTTAATACCATTCATGGGGTGGCGTACTTACTTCCCCAATCCTATAAGCGCCTACTTCACTCCTATGTCGAGCCGGCTAAGAAGCTCCTAACATGGGATCACTAGAATTTGCTCATGCATTAAATACAACCAATAAAACCTAGTACACATCGGTTCATGTTTCCTAAGACGTTCAAGCATGTTACACAATGGAGATCTGCCAGTTTTCTTAAGCCTAACATTGAAATCATTCATCCATTACAACTATAAACAAGTAATCAACATATAATTAACATCTAGGTTTCATTACATCTAAGCAAACACATGATAGATCTGGCCTAGCATGTTGAAATCAAGACAAGCATAAGATATATTCAAACAACACATAGACATATTGATTGAATTGAAAGAGGACTTATCTTAATTGAACATGAAAGGTTTCAAGGGGTAAAAACCCTTGAAAATGCTGTAAAATACGACCTAGGGTTTCACAAGTTCGGCCCTAGTATTCTCCACACAAGTTTTTCTCTAATGAATGAAAAATAGAAAAGTATATATAGTTTTTCTGAGGTGACGGCGTCAAGAACAAATTGCTGACGCCGTCATCTCGCCGCCAAATAATTTCTCGGACTGCCTAGATCTGGGTTTGACGCCGTCACGTGTACACCTTATGCAGGCCGTCACCAAAAATACTCTTGACGCCCTTCTCTTGACGCCTTCAGGTTTTCACTGGGTCGTCACGGATTTTACTCCTGACGCCGTCAGGATTTTCTTCTTGACGCCGTCAAGTACTATTCTCAGCATGGAAAATTAAGTCTTTGCCGTTTTCTTCACTTTTATGCTCCAAAAACGTCCAAAATGCTTCCTTTTCCAGAATTCACTCCCAAAGTACCTAAAATCACAAAAGGAACGATTTAGGGCAATATTTGATCAAATAAATTTAATTCCGGACTTAAATGACCCTCTAAAAGTGGTTCATTTTTCGCCTCATCATATACCCTTACACTTGAGATTTGCTTGTCCTCAAGCAAATGCGCTTTTATTCTAATCAAAATACAAGTTAGGGGTCATTTAACACTAATATAAAAGTAATTACAACAAATAATCGTTCCACTAAAGACCAAAGATAAGCACGGAGGTCATACACTAGTACCTCACAAATAGTGTTTTGATACTCACATCTTTCGGGTGTAATAAAGTAATATCACAATATGGAAACGGAAAATATCTCTCACTACCTGTCATAGCAAAATAGATTACCATAGGCTTGAGAAAGGATCAAACCTCCACCGCATGGCGTAAGCACCTAGGATAAACTATCAAAGAGGTCTTTTTAAAGGGTTGTAACGTTAGGTGTAGGGATATGGAATACACGGTTTTGTTGGATATATGCAGTCTTTAATGGTGGCGAGTTAATAATCTTGATTAGTTACATGTACAATATGCCGTTGCTAAGCCAAGACTAGACTCGACTTAGGCTAATAAATGAAAAATAACAAAAAGTATAAAATATACATAGAATGAAACGGGATGGTAGTCCGTATGTTTTTTTCTTTTTTCTTTTTCTATTTTTTTTTTATTTTTCTTGATTTTTTTTTTTTTTTTTTTTTGCATACAATTTTACCCTACCATCCAAAATAATACATCATAGGGAATGTAAATTCCCCTTACACTTGAATTTTTACATACTTTACAAATAACTAATCTAATGACTCGAATTAAGATAATCAAAACACTTGGAGTACTTTTAAGATTAACGTACATATGGGGTAATATATGATTTTCTTCCCCATTACTCCATAAAATAAGTACTTTACCCATGAGTCCCAATCGTCCCAAAACAATATGTACAAGGATATGACTCGACTTAGCAACCATGTAATCAATTAGATAATTAACTAAGGGTTTAAACAAATAACAATAATGCACTAAAGATGAGTGCGTACACGGAAGGCTAAGGCGATTTGGTTGTACATTTAAGTGGGGTGTAACAAATTCTTCCTTTAAGTAAAATGCTTAAAGTTAGAAACGAAAAGATAGGCTCGTAGGGGTGTACTAGGGGTTTCGTGTACTAAAAATGAGTACAACGCTAATGGTGTGGGAAAAATTAATTGACTTTACTAGCCAAATAATATGACTTAAATGGTCAAGTAATTATGATACGGGTTTAACACAAGGGTGATCCTAATGCCTCTTATCATGTAGTAAATCCTACTACACGAATGTAGTCTCACTAGCGGTCTCGGGATGCTTCACTAACGCAAGTTCTAGAATCTAAATGCTACCGGTACACTCATAAGCACTAATATTAAATGCTTTTCCTATCAAATCTAAAGGCGAACCTCACATATTTGGGTGGAAAATTTTTCTGAATGATGCGGTTTTGTGCTAGTCATACAATCTCCTATCAATGAGACGCTTGCTATGGCTAAAGTTTCACTCCTAAATGTTGTAAAAAAATTTAAATTTTGCGCTAAAATTACACTAACAAGTATTTCTCATAGTTTTATTACACATCTACTATCAAACAAACAAACTCAAGCGAAAGTGTATCTGTAAGGTATCATCATTTTACCCTCCCCTTACACTTAGGATGAACATTGTCCCCAATGTTCAAGTAAAGAATGTAAAAGTGAAATAAGTAAAAAGAATGAAATCAAATACTCCCCTGATTCGCTCGGTATGGATAATAAGGTGGCCAGGTTAGATCTTCCTCCAAGAAAATGAACAATCAAAGCTTCCCTTCCAGAATATAAATCATCTTCTTGTCATACATAACCTGTAAAACCTGAGAAAAACAGACAAGGCAACCTCGCATAAAATCGGCGGCAATCTATATATGCTAACAAATCCTAGAATACAAAATAAGATATAATGCTTGTGGAATGATGTTTGCAGATTCCCTGGAGATTATAAAACTAATAATTCAACAAAAACTTTAAGACTCCGTTAGAAAAACAAAACTGGTAAAATTTCCAGAATTTTACACGTGACGCCGTCAAGAGGAAACTCGTGACGCCGTCAGAAGTGACCTGCAGAAATTCTTATGTTAAGTTTCCGGAAAATTTCTGGAAAAACTTCGTCCTACTTCCTGGAAAATCCTGCAAAACATCATTATGACTCGATACAAGCATTTGACTCTAACAAATACGAATATACATGTTCACTTAATATTGTGGAGAATCATGATCGGTTTTGTTTCTTAAAATCATATTTGGGGTTTCCCCTTACACTTATCTTTTGCGAAATACATTTGGATGAAGTTAAGACTAAGCCAAACAACAAAATAAAGTATTTTCACCATTTTAGTTTTGAAACATGATCTACCAATAATAAAAATAAAGCATGCATATGGAAACAAATAACAATCAAACAAAATAAAAATCACACAAAACATGGGTTGCCTCCCAAGAAGCACTTTTCTTTACTTAAGAGTCTTGTAGCTAGACTCAAGGTCATGGGTTACTACGTGACCTCATCGTTGCTTCCACTCTCTAGGTCATCTCCTATACTAGTTTTGTATTCCGGACCTAGTTGCAAGCATTCTTTGTAGAAACCAAGCATCCTATTCATCACATACTCTACTCTTCTACGTCTATCCTCATCATTCTTATAGTAAGCTGATTGTTTGTGTTCCTTTTCTATATTTGACAAGAGGCGTTACTGCTCAATCTTATAGGGAATTTGGTAGGCAATCTCATCATTCTCCTCCTTGAACCTAACTATTCCTAAAGTCGGATCATAACTCATCCAAGTGGCCTCAACAAATGGTTTTCCGAACACTACTTGACTTAGGCAATCATCTATCACCGGACGAGTATCCTCTACTATCATAAAATCGATCTCATAAGTGAAATTTCCCACAATCACATGCAACCCTTTCACTCTTCCTACAAAATTACTTATCAAATTCTTATTGGGCATCATCCTATAACCAAGTTGTTTCTTCATTACCCAATTATAATAAGTCCTAGTCATGATGTTTATAGGAGATCTAGGATCGATATAAGCTTTCCATATATGCATATGCCCGATGTTGCATGGTATGTTGATGTTAGAGGGGTTTCCCATTTTGATAAGGGGTGTGCCAAGGATATATGGTGTCTCGGGGCCATCGAATAAATCCTTATGATATTCCCGTTCTTCCTTGGTGTGCAACTTATCAAAGTACTCTTCTACGGTCTCTACTTCCTCTAACTCTTCTCCCTTATTAACCTCAACTTCCGTAATTTCATCCCTAGTCTCGGTTTCTACTTCAACTTCATCTTTGTCACTTTCTTCTATATCCTTATCTATTGGCTTAATGGTGACAACATTGACAAAGTGGACATGTTTGGATGACGAGGGGTCCTTAGTTTGGATTCCGTTATTGGCGTCTCTAGTGTCCTTCCTAGGTGTAGTTAACGCTTGGTTGTTGAGGGCCTTCAACAAGTTGTCAATCTTGTTGGTCATCTCCGTTTGTTGTTGGTTGAATTCGGTTTCAAACCTAGCTATGCGAGCTTCTTGAGATGCCATAAACTTAGACATCAATCCTTCAAGATTATTGGTACTACCATAGTTGTTAGAAGGATTGTTGTTGAAAGTACGGTTGGAGGGTGGACCGTTTGGTTGGTAACGATTAGGCGGATTGGAAGAATTGGCTTGGTTTTGTTTCCACCTAAGGTTTGGGTGATTTTTCCAAAAAGGGTTGTAGGAATCACCATACGGGTTTGGCTCAGGTTTGAAAGTGTACCACACAATCACGAGTGTCATGGGGACCACTACATAATTCGCATGAAGAAGTGATTTTGTTCACTTGGATTGAAGGTTTAGGAGCTTCGTAAGATTTCATGAGAAACTTGACTTGGTCCTCAAATTCCATGATCCTACGGTCGGGAGTGCTAGAATTGTTCGAAGGCAAAGATATTGCCTTGACCGTTTTGTTCAAATCAAGGGGATCATTCCAACTTTCGTTGTCATAGAGAGCAAGATCTTCTATGAGTTCCTATGATTCTTCCGCACTTAGATCACGTAGCTTACCACCGGCCGACTGGTCAATGGCTCGCCTTGTGGATAGATCGATATGGTCATAGAAGATTTGGACTTGGAGCCAAAGATCTATGCCATGATGAGGGACTTTTTGGAGTAAGTCCTTGAAACGAGTCCATGCTTCATATAGAGTTTCATTTTGACGTTGTTGGAACATCAAGATGTCATTTCTAAGCTTGGTAGTTCTCCCCGGTGGGAAAAATTGAGCAAGGAAACGAGTGGTGAGATCATCCCATGTGGTGATGGATCTCGCGGGTAAACGCTCAAGCCATTGGATAGCTTGATCACGTAGAGAGAATTGGAACAGGCGTAATCGGGTTGACTCTCTAGTTGTAACATCAAGGTCTATAGAATCTACGATTTTAAGAAAGTCCTTGAGATGTTGATTTGATTATTCGGAATGAAGTCCATGGAATGCAAATCCGCCTTGCACCAACCGGATGGTGTCGGATCGCAAGGGAGACACATTGGCTCCGGTGAGCTCAATAGTGTTTCGATAGCCTTGGTGGCTAGGTCGGGAAAACTCTCCTAAGGTTCGGGGCCTAAGAGGTTGGTTAGCTAGTGGTGGGTTTTGTGGGTGGTCTTGTTGTGGTGGGATGATGGGTTCAAAGATGTTACCATCGTCCATGATGTCGGATGGTGAAGAGTTACGAACAAAAGCACGAAGAAATAAGATAGACTAAAGAGAACCTAAAAATAAAAATAAAAATAAAATCTTACTAGAAAGGAATCTAGCAAGTAGACCTAATAAAAAGAGATTCTAACCTAGACAATAACTATTCCCCGGCAACGGCGCCAAAAACTTGATGCATAGGGATTGCACCAGGCTTTACCTCTCGAGGGATCTCAAGAAGCTTACAACCCCCACCAGGCAGTGTACCTGATCGATGTAGTATAGTATAATGACAAGTACCGGGGGATTGATCATTCAACTAGGAATAGTGTCGCTAGGATTAGAAAACCTAAAGACTAGGTCTAGAGATGAGGGATGATTCTTTTTGTATTTTTTAGTTTTTATGAAAGCAATTAAAAATCTCGGTTTTGAAGGAGTTGGGCGGAATTAGTTGCTAGTCAACTAACCCAATTACTAAGATGCAATCAAAATAAAATACAAAAAATGAAAATAAACTAAATTATACTAGTGGTGTGAGCAATATATGGGAGAATTGTGTTTACTAAGATTTCACTACTCCCTATATATCTTTTACATGTTAATTACTTGTTACAGTTGTGTGGATGACGGATTGTATTCCTTAATACCATTCATGGGGTGGCGTACTTACTTCCCCAATCCTATAAGCGCCTACTTCACTCCTATGTCGAGCCGGCTAAGAAGCTCCTAACATGGGATCACTAGAATTTGCTCATGCATTAAATACAACCAATAAAACCTAGTACACATCGGTTCATGTTTCCTAAGACGTTCAAGCATGTTACACAATGGAGATCTACCAGTTTTCTTAAGCCTAACATTGAAATCATTCATCCATTACAACTATAAATAAGTAATCAACATATAATTAACATCTAGGTTTCATTACATCTAAGCAAACACATGATAGATCTAGCATAGCATGTTGAAATCAAGACAAACATAAGATATATTCAAACAACACATAGACATATTGATTGAAGATGACTTATCTTAATTGAACATTAAAGGTTTCAAGGGGTAAAACCCTTGAAAATGCTGTAAAATACGACCTAGGGTTTCACAAGTTCGGCCCTAGTATTCTCCACACAAGTTTTTCTCTAATGAATGAAAAATAGAAAAGTATATATAGTTTTTCTGAGGTGACGGCGTCAAGAACAAATTGCTGACGCCGTCATCTCGCCGCCAAATAATTTCTCGGACTGCCTAGATCTGGGTTTGACGCCGTCACGTGTACACCTTATGCAGGCCGTCACCAAAAATACTCTTGATGCCCTTCTCTTGACGCCTTTAGGTTTTCACTGGGTCGTCACGGATTTTACTCCTGACGCCGTCAGGATTTTCATCTTGACGCCGTCAGGTACTGTTTTCAGCATGGAAAATTAAGTCTTTGCTGTTTTCTTCACTTTTATGCTCCAAAAACGTCCAAAATGCTTCCTTTTTCAGAATTCACTCCCAAAGCACCTAAAATCACAAAAGGAACGATTTAGGGCAATATTAGATCAAATAAATTCAATTCCGGGCTTAAATGACTCCCTAAAAGTGCTTCATTTTTCGCCTCATCAATTTTATTAATAAAGTTGGTAACATTATATTCACATTAAGAATGCCATTTTGTCCGCTATTAGTCGTTTTTATTTCATTATGATATTCATGTTAGTTATCTATTTTAATTTTGTTAATTTTGTTTTTAGAGGTTGGGTTTATAGGGCTTTGACTTTTTGATGGCCAAATCCAACTCGTGTTAATAGTGCAACTGGCCGAGAATTGAGACGGTTTAATTTGATAGCTTAACAGTTCTCTTAACTTACGAGTAGAGCCATATTTGAAAATATTGTGAAAGTTCATGATACTAAATCTTTGGCAACACTATACTGGTTAAACCAAACTCAAGTTGCTTGAAAATATCAACCGTGAGTGTGAAGTAAACTGGTGTGTGGATATTGGATTGATTTGGTCATATTTGCATTGCAGCCTAGAAGTAGTTTCGTTCGCCATGTCGCTAACCCAAAAATTTGTTTGGCAATGCTTGATAAATCCCCTTGAAGATGTAACAAGTTTCTTTGATGATAATCCTGTAAAAGAGTATTTGGAATCACACTTTAACATACAAGTTGTGCTTCACATAATAATCGAACAATCATTTTTTTGGAAAAAAGATATTAGAAACCAATCAATTCATCAAGTACCGAACATCAGAACAATAATTATTCAAATCCAATAGGGTTCAAAACACTACAATTATTCAAATCCAATAGGGTTCAAAACACTAAATAATAACTTTATGGCAAAAAAATAAAAATAAATAAATAAAATAATAATAATAATAACAATAATAATAATAATAATAATAATCCTCGCGCTATGGATTTAAAGTAGCTAAATGTGCAAAACATAGTTTTAGCCGAACATTAAAATAATAAATAAACATCATTACGTTGAAATTGATATTTAAAATTCAAAACCTAACAAATCTATAAACATTTCACAATAATGTTCTATATTGTACACAAACCTGTAAAATGTTATAATAGCTGAAATAAAAATAGTAACATCGTAAGCCAACCATCAATATTCAAATCTTAAGAAAAAACTATAAGGGTGCGTTTGGTTCGAAGAATGTGTTTGAAGGAATTGCAATCTTTAGAACTCCGTACGTGCAAGGGCATTATAACTATCATGATATTGAAATTGGAAAATACTATTGAAAACAAATAGCTATTATAATGATATACCTTTATAATTGTACAGTAAAAATTAGATTCCCCAAATAGCTATTCATTCATTTTTGGTTAATCTTTGTATTAAATACTACTGGATACTGCTCGAGAAGGTCCCATTCGCTTCAGAGAATTTGGACAACATCATTTTCGTCCTTTTAGGTACAACCAATATTTTGAAAACCGGTGATTAACTATTAGTTGTTGTGAGGCTTGAAGTGTTTCTACTCAACAAACATTTTTTGTCATGACTTGAAGTATGAAAACTTACTTATTAATGACTTTTGTGACCTGTAAATATGTGATTATGCGCTTGCAAGAACCAGAAGTGGTAAACATCAGTTGATTTTGGGCTCACACGAACCATAAGTGGTAAAGCCTATTTACAAAGTGTCTCAACCTATTTCAGGCTCGCACGAACCATATGAACTTTTACCACGTACATCAAATATAATTATAAATCAAAATTAAGAATCATAATGAAAACAAAAATTAAGCTATTTGTTTTGTAATAGATAAAAATACATTATTGAAAATTTTAGAAAAAACCCCGCGCGTGCGCGGGCATTATAACTAGTTATCTATACAAATTGTTTATAAAAACACTTATCCCGCATTTCTCCAAAAAAAAAAAATAATAATAATTAAAAAAAAAAATTGAGACTTCATATCAAGTTATCACATTTGGCATACTCAGTGTTTAAGTTAACACAAAGAAACACACTTGCGAAAGCATCATACTAATTCCAACACATATGATGTGTATAAACTTTGGTACATAAGGTAGAATCATTTCTCCTCTTTAACCTATGTGGGATAAAAAGTTCTTTTGGTTATCTAGACTTGCTCTTTATACTAATTTCCTGTATAATTTTTTAACTGATCATTCAACCAGATATGAAGATTCCAAATTCATTGCGTTTATATTGATATGAATAAAATCATTCTCTTTTTCATTTTCATTTTTTAACCATTTTAAACAAAACTTTTATTAAAAAAAAAAAAAAAAAAAAAAAAAAAAAAAAAAAAAAAGCAGCCAACATAACATCATACAAACTCACCATATAATGTTGAATTAAATCCGTTATTATATACTCGTTAATGGTTACCGTTGTGTCTTCGTTATTTTAATTATGGTGCCCGGAATATACTAGTTGATGATTACTGTTGTTATAATCGTCCGTAACAGTTTTCGTGCTTACATACAATGCGTAAATGTATATATAACACGTATGCACAGTTTGTGTATGTACAGATTAAGCGTTGAAACGAATATCATTTTGTTAACGGATTATAGTCGTAATTGGTTTCGTTTTTTTTCGTTATATATCTTTGTTGTTATCCGTACACTTATTGTGTTTACTTATAGTGTAGGTGTTTGTGTGTGTAGATATGATGATATCGAAACGATGGGAAATCATCATCGTTTCCATCACAAAAACAGTAAACTGGCTAGCAATACCTTGACCCATGCATTTGTCTTGCTATAACCAATACCAAGTTTAGTGACGGAACCAGGACTAAAAGAGATTGGGGTGCACAAAATATTTAAACCATAATACTAGACACAAGTTTTTGGGACCAAGTGCATTAATTTAGACAAAATCGAAGTTCTTTTAGAAAAATTAACACTAGAGCAAAATTTTATCGGTGCCATGGGACATGACCCCCTAGTTCCATCACTAACCAAGTTTATGTTCATTATAAATGGTTTTATCTTCTAAATTTACTTTGAAAACTGATACTAAGTTACGACGTAATTTTTGAGTGATGATGCAATTAAACGTAAATCCTCCATAGAGTACTCTAGCACCCCCGCAACACATGGATACGACTCTTTCATGAGAGTAGGAGAACGAAAGAGAAACATAAGTAAGATATTGTTCGAGAATCAGCCGAAGTCCATCGTATCACTTAGCAAAAGTGAATGCAACATTTAAATGCATTTTCAAAAATATTAAGATTTCATATCAAGTTTCCCATGCATATGCCCGATACATTTGCTATTAACGTAGAGATCACACGTACAAGGAACCTTCATATTGATTCTAACACGGCTGTTTGCAATACACTTTATTATAAAAAGCAGAATAAAATTTTCTCTATAACCTATGTGGGATAGAAACATGTAATCAAACCACCATTACTTGATCCATTTATTATAAAACTTAGCAATTTATTCACATAATCATGTCACCATAATATAAAATGTTGACTTTCCCAAAAATGTACTTTAAGGCTTCATATCAATTTTCGATATAAAAGCATGCAACACGAAAGCATCATACGAATTCTAACATGTATGATGTGTTTACACTTTGGCATATAAGATAGAATAATTTCTCCTTGTTAACCTATGTTGGATAAAAAGTTCTCTTGATTTGCACCACAAAAACAATGCTATTAAGTTATCTAGACATACTTTTTTACTAAAATTCCAGTATACTTTTTTAAGTGACGATGCAATCAGATACTAAAATCCCCTATGGACTATCTATAACCCACGCCACAACTATTTCATTTAAGTGAGAATTCTTCATATATCCTATCTTAAACATGGAAAAACTTGTCAAGTTTGGATCGGATGGGCTACAAAGATATAATACTCGGCACAAAATGCTGAACCGCCATTCGCCTAGTTAGATCGATAATGGCAACCGACACAACAGCTTTGAAATCAAACATTATCACCATAAATTCCTAGTCAGCCCACCGACGGACTAATTTCATCTCTAGCTCAATCCATCATCCACCATAATGCTTAGCAACAGTGAATGCAACATTAAAACGCATCTCCAAAAATATCGAGACTTCTATGTTCGCCATTAACATAGAAACAAACATACACGGAAGCTTTATATTGATTCTAACTCAGGTTATGTGCATACACACGGGTAACGTAACACTTATGTAATATTATACAGAAACAAATTTTCGTATAACATTTCTAGAAGATATATTTACTTACAGGGTACCCGCTGTCTGCAACACGCGGGTACCTAGCTATCAATACCAGATATGTGCTCATTAAGTCCTTATATATAAATCATTAATCTTAGGATGCAAAGCCGCTTTACATATCTACTTAGGGATCAAGAAGATGATCAATAAAGCTGATCACTTGTATTGTTGATTAGATACAAGGATATTAGTTTTGCGTGTGCTAAATAAGTAGGCATCTGAACAGGTCCTCATGCTATCATTCATTGATACGCTTCCATGCTTGGTCAAGATTCGCAAGAAAGAACTAATTGTGTCCTCTTTTTAATGAACAATTGTAGATTCATATTCTAAACTTTGGTTTCTTTGGTTTTCATTTACTTTTGTTAGTTAGTAGCTTGTATTCTCTCTTTTATTGTTTTAAAAACACCTTAAAATGATACTTGACCTATTTTGCAGCAACATGTATTGAAACATTTTCTGTTTCGGTTCTGAATTATTTCTGGTATAATGCAGGCTACATAAGATATGAGTGTAAAATCGACAGTTGCTTAAAGGGCTCTACTAGTTGGACGTATAGCCGCATTTGCTAATATAGGAAAAAAAGCGTTTGAGATCAGATGTTTCATTACGTGGTCCATTCATTATTTGCATAGTCCACGGTAACACTTAGCTGCAGCGCAGCAGCGAATACAATATTTATATGCATTTCGAAAAATAGTAAGACTTCATATCAAGTTTCAATGCAGGCAAACTACAACATTTATGATTAATGTAGAAGTAGACATACATGGAAGCTTTATACTGATTCTAACACGGATGTTGTGCATACACTTTGGTATATAATGTAGAATCATTTCTTCTCTCTAACCATGTGGGATAGACTGTTCTTTTGGTTGTCATCACAAAAACAATACTAGTAAGTTACCTAGACTTGCTCTTTATTCATGAACTTGTACTATTCTAATCAATACCAAATATGTGCTCATTAAGTCATTATATATAAATCAGTTGTCTTTTGAATCTACTCCGTTAATTGATACTAAGTTTCGGTATAGTTATAAAGTGACAATGTAATCAGATATGAAAATTACTTATATAAAGTGACAATGTTATAACTTTGTATAAGTTATTTTCAGCCGCAGATTACTTATGTTTGGCATTAACATAAGCAACAACGATCATGGGGCTTTGTGGTCCACTGGGTGAAGCTTATTAAGTTAAGCGAGCCTAGGTGAGAGTAGTACCGTGTTGGGTGACCAACCGGGAAGTCCTCACATGGGGACCACAAGCTCTAATGATATCAACCAGCTACCTTAGAAGTCTGGGCCCAACCATGTGATGTCTTGATACAACTGAAGGACGCGAGTTCGATTCCGTTCCGCAAGCATGGTTGGGTATTGGGTGGAGGTATTTCACAGGCATCAAACCTTTGTTGGGTAGGGTTGATGGGTACCATTATGGTACACAACGATTGGGAAAGCATCATACTAATTCAAACATGTATGATGTGTATACACTTTGTTATATAAGGTCTAATCATTTCTCCTCTCTAACCTATGTGGGATAGAAATTTTTCGTAATAATGTCATTGCGTTTAAAAATAAAGTAAAGTAACTCTCAATACCGTCTTCCTCGGGTTATGGTAACCAATACCGTATTGTACGATATATGGGGAAGGTTGAGATGTAGACAGCTTACCCCTACCTAAGGTAGAGAGACTGCTTCCGAAAAGGGACCTCCGACTTTGCAAGGGGTGATGATTGAAATTCATTACTCGAGGTAGTTGCAACAAGAATAGTAGGTGACGATGATGTATTATGAAAAGCTGAAGTATTTGTGTGATTAACCATGTCACTCTCTTCAAGAAACCATTGAACGTACTTGATCAAATGTAGGGAGGTTTTCCTATGACGTATGATTTGTGCGATCTCGAGGAATTTTGCGCAAAGTCAATATTTAAATGCATTTCCAAAAATATTAAGACTTCATACCAAGTTTACGCAGAGATGAGAAGACCCACATTTGCCATTAACGTAGATACACACCTACACGGAATACTATATCATGCACACCACAAATTCATTCTTCCAAACAATATCAAAACAACTATTTCATTTAACCGAAGCGTTTACAATCTACACTTTGCGAAAAATGTTTTAAGAAAATAACATGTCAAGCTAACTGATTATTTCACACTGACATATTAACATAATGTAATAACTTAATTTCATAAATTGTTAATAACGTATTAACATACCTGAAAGCGAAAGCGTTATACTAACCCAAACAGAAATAATTTATTAACACTCCATTATTGACACTACGTTTGTAACATCTCTTATATGATAAGATCCACAAATTTAAAACAATAATAATAATAATAATAAATAAAATAAAAATAAAAAATAAAAAATAAATAAATAAATTGAGAATTGCAATTGTACTAAACTACTAATAGAGTGCATCATTCCATCTACGTGTCAAAATTTAGCATTCGTATAGGCAAAAAAGTCAAAATTGAAGCTTAATTTGGTGAAACTCTTTAATTTTTGTCTAATTTATAAAATGTGCTAGAAAACACATGTGTTAATTTGTAAAACAAATATTAAAAATAAAACAATAATTAATAAAACTTTAGTTGTTAAATTTTAAATAAACTATATAGATCTAAGTTCACTTATCAGTTTCCATGTTTTATTATAACTTATTAATTTAATATATACCCCCTTATATTTTATATTTTTCTAAAAAAATACAACAATATATTGTTGTTATTTATAATGTTATTCCTTTTTATTAGATTAAGTAAGAATATTCAAAAAAATATTATTTTTTAACCATCCGCATACAATAAGATTAACAATAAGATTAAAATATTCAAAAACAAATACTTATCTCGCATTTCTCCAAAAAAATTTAAATTTAAATAAGATTAACATAAAAAAAAAACATGCTAGTTTAAAAAAAAAAAAAAAAAAAAAAAAAAAAAAAAAATCAAATCATACTAGCCACAAAATCTATACAAAATATTCATAAAAATGCTTATCTTGCATTTCTCAAAAAAAAGTTGAGACTTCATATCAAGTTGTCGCTTTTGACTTCCTTAGGTGTTTAAGTTAACACAAAGAAAGACACTTGCGAAAGCATCATACTAATTCCAACACATATGATATGTATACACTTTGGTACATAAGGTAGAATCATTTCTCCTCTTTAACCTATGTGGGATAAAAAGTTCTTTTGGTTATCATGACTTACTCTTTATACAAAATTTCTATATAATTTTTTAAGTGACGATCACCAGATATGAATATCCCAAATTCATTGCGTTTATATTGGTATGAATAAAATCATTCTCTTTTTCTTTTTCATTTTTTAATCATTTTAAACAAACTTCACAAAAAAAAGGTTAACATAACATCCATGCGATTGTGTATGTATAAATTAAATGTTGAAACGAATATCATTTTGTTATCGGATTATAGACGTAACCGGTTTCCATTGTTTTTCGTTATTACTTAGTATCACACTTAATGTATTTACATATAGTGTAGGTGTTTATGTGTGTAGATATGATGATTAAGTGTTATATCAAGTGTTGCGTTAGAAAAATGATTGTTGTGCCTACTAATCAAGCCTACAAATGTACTTAATGATTTGATTGGTTGATTTTAAAAAATGATTGGTGAAAATTTGGAGAGAGAAAGTGTATAATACAATTGTACAAGTGATTTATGCATTAAGCATGTATTTAGGCATGATTAGTAGGTCCAAATAGCATTACTCGTTGCGTTATATCAAGTGTTTGTTTGGTTAAGTGAATCCTCATTGTGCTATATATATTTGGGCCTAAAAAAATGTGTTATTGAAATGATGGGACGTCATCATTGTTTCCATCACAAAAACAATAAAGTAGCTAGCAATACCCTTGACCCATGCATTTATCTTATTATAAATCGTATATCTTCTAAATATACTTTGATAACTGATACTAAGTTACGATGTAATTTTTAAGTGACGAGGCAATTAGATACATAAATCCTCTCCATAGAGTACTCTAAGCCCACAAATTTGTTTTACCGTCGATTAGTGAGATTGTACTCGCTCTTTTCGGATAAATTGAACAAGTAAAACCTCATTTTGTTTACTCGTTTAGTTAACACATCTCATGTTATATTCGGACTTATCAAAATGTGTTTTTGAAATCAGGTGGATAAGTTTGTCCATTCGTGGCTCGGGTTGGTTCGGTTGTGCTTTAGTTTGGCCGCCAAGTGATTTTGATGGGTTTGAGTTGTGGACTTGCTGGGTAGGTCGTGATATGGGGGTAGTGGACTAGTGGTACAACTCGTTGTTTGTTTCTAGGGTCACACTTTCAGCAAGTAAAGAAGGTTGAGGGTCATGAATTTTTTAACTTGCGGTGGTAGAACAATCTTGGGTATGTTCTTTATCAAATGCTTTGAGATCTTGTTATGCCACCCCCTAGTAGGATTACGCAAGTGGAATTAGCTTATTCGATATTTCAGCAGGTTTCGTCGTTTTCACCCTTTCGTACCAAGTGATCGCCCTCAATCCCTCATATGGTTAGCTTTTAATACATTGTGTTTATAAATGTGAATTAACTAAAAAGAATTTATATACTTTCTAAAAGTGTGTAAAAATTACATTTTTTTTATAGTGACGTATTTATACCTGTCATGAGTCACTTCTTTTAATCTCTCTCGTGATCTATTTGAATTATACATGTTTTGTTGGCACAAATTATAAATATAGTCATGGACAAATATATGGTTCTAGACAATTAACATTGGGTTTGGTTATCCCACCACTCCTAAAATTAAGGGTCACAATTTCTGAATCGACATTAAACCGAAACCTCAAATCGACATGAAAATTAACAGGTTTGTATTGAGTCTAAATAGATTTTGGCCGGGTTTGGGTCGACCCATCTAACTTATTTATTAAACAAGTTAGATTCGGGTTGAGAATAAATTAAACGGGTAAACCCACCAACTTTTTAAGATTTTTTTCTTAAATTAAAAAGTATTTACTATATTTTATTACACGGGGTAAATGGGTTAAAACGGATCGACCCACAAACTCGTTCAACCTGTTTAACTCGTGTGTTGTGTAAACTTTTGTATATAAAGCGGGATAAATGCGTCAACCCGAAACCCGTTTAATCTAATCAACCCGTGTAACCTATTTAACCCGCCAACCCAAGTATATATACCGGTTAAATGGGTCAGGTTTAGGTTATGTGTAATCAGGTTAGGGTTGACTCCGTTGTACAAATATAAACTCCGTTGTAAGGACGGCAAACGATACCCCGTTAGTTACATAAAAATTTCCAAAGAAAAATGTTACATAAAATTTCCAAAAGACAAAGGTTAGGACACCATTTAACATTTCCAGATACGATGTTAGCATAACTTCATAAATTGTTAACAACATACTTGAAATCAGTACACTAACCCGAACGCAAATAATTTATTGACACTCCGTTAGTAACATAATGTGGGATAGGTAATTGTCATGGTTTTCATGACGCACACACCCAAAAAAAAAAAAAAAAAAAAAAAAAAAAAAAAAAAAAAAAAAATCTAGCAATACCGTACCCTCGACTCATGCATTTGGCTAAGTTCTAACCAATACCAGGTATGTCTTCACTATAAATCGTTGATCTTGTTTGATAGTTGATGCTAAGTTCTGGTGTAATTTCTATGTGACGAGATGCAATTAGGTCCATTGGAAACAATATGGAAATGACTATTTCATGAGAGTAGGGGAACAGAAAAGATATATAGGCAAGATATTGTTCGACAATCAATTGATATGATTGCAATATAATCTTAGCAAAAAAGATAAAAAAAAAAAAAAAAAAAAAAGGCATTGGTTTCCGTTACTGATCCATTCTTTAATTGCGTAGTCCAACACATTTCCAAAAATATTATGTATTCATATAAAGTTTTCACTTTCTTGTGTTAGAAATTAACACATTCTAACACAAGATAGAACATATGCGAAAGCTTCATATCAATTCTAAGTTTCTAACACAGAATGATGTGTACACACTTTGGTATATAAGGTGGAATCATTTCTCCTTTTTAACTTATATGGGATAGAAAGTTCTCTTGGTTTTCACCACTAGAACAACAATAAGGTACCTAAACTTACTTTTTATACTAAATTCATGAAAATATTTTAAGTGATGATGCAACTAGATATGAAGATCCCCTATGGAGTACTCCATCACTCACACCACAAATTCTTTGCTCCAACGTGGGAGACCAACTAAGAGAAACATAAGCGATACAGTGTTCCAAAGTTAACCAAAGCGTTCACAATCTAAACTTTCCAAAGATAACCGCACAGAGACATTGTTTTAGACGACTTTGACAATTGATACTAAGCTCCGGTGCACTTTTAAATGATGATGCAATTAGATACATAAATCCTTTATGGTTTTCTATTACCCACAACACATATTCATTGTTCTAAACAATATGGAAATTGTGTATATCAAGATCGAGAGGAGGAGAGCAGTAGGTAAGACTTTTTTCGAGTATCAACCGATGCGATTTTAATTTAATCCTTAGAAATTCGCAGAGAAATAAAAAGATAGGTGAATTAAACTGAATTATAAAAAAAAAATAAAGACTTCGTATCAAGTTTTCGCATCTATGCGTGTCCCGTGTTTACATTAACATAGGAACGAACACATACGAAAGCATCATACTAATTCTTACACGTACAATGTGTATACACTTAGGTATATTATGTTGAATCATTTCTACTCTTTGACCCGTGTGGGATAGAAAGTTCTTTTGGTTTTCACCCAAGCGTTTAAAACAAATTTCCACGTAATAGAATACAATCACTCATGGGGCCAGAAACCAGAAAACAAATCAACAATGGTCCCAAAACGATAGTGAGTAATATTCTGGTGTTCATTTTCTAGACATGCTAATCTTCATCGATCCGATTTTTAACAATGGAGAAACTTGTCGAAGTATCAGACCCCATGACCGGTCTTCAAAGATTTCATGCTCGGCAAGAATTGCCGAACCACCATTTGCCTTATATCGATAAATGGAAATCCAAAAAACCTAACAGTTTATACACATGTCCAGACACCCACGTTTCTTTCACCTTTTCAAACACTAATTCTGCTGAAAAACCTGCGGTCCGCACTGTGTTTCAAAATATAAAAGAAACCAGACCTGGATTGACTGGTTGACCCGGCCGGGTCGAACCCAGTTCCATATTTTTTGAAGAAAAATAAAAAAAATAAATTCTTATGAAACAACAATTTAAGGGTTCTGTAACAAATCAACGACCTTAAAGAAACATGTAAACAAATATTAATAAAGGTGTAATATAATACTAGTATATTTTTGTAAAACTTTACCACTTTGTGATTTTGTAGATACAGCCTTTTTTATTATCACTTCAAATCAAAACTTTCATCTTTTTTCTCTTCTGAAATGAAGTCGGTTCAAATTTCCGCACTTGGTATTTTCTTTCAGAAGTCGGTTCCAAAAAAAAGTTAAAGACTTCATATCAAATTTCCGCACTTGGTATTTTCTTGTGTTTGAAGTTAACACAAGCAGCACCTACGACGAAAGTTTCAAACTAATTCTAATGTGTGTGCACTTTAGTATATAAGGTAGAATCATTTCTCCTCTTCAACCTACGTGGGATACAAAGTCCTCTTGGTTCTCACCAACTTTTAGATAGTAAGTAGCTTGTATTATTGTCTCTCTTATTGTTTGAAAATCACTTTTATAATGAGACCTGATCACATTTACTATGTATCAAAATCACAAGCTACATAAGATATGAGTGTAAAACGGACAGTCGCCTTAAGGGCTCTACTAGTTGGAGGTACTAAAGCTGCAGGCGGTGTAAAGCTAGGTGTTGCTGCAGTGCCAACATATCGTCGGGATCAAAGCAAGACACTAAACAAGCATCCAAATAAAGGATTTTATACAGTGCTTTCTCATCTAATTATGTTGGTGAAAGTATCATTAGAACATCGATTGTCATTTCGAGTATGCAAAGCAGCTCTACATGTCTACTTAGCGATCAAGAAGATAAATAAAGCTATCTTGTATAGTTGATTAGATACGAGGAGAATAGTTTTGCGTGTGCTAAATAAGTAGCTTTCAGAACACAGGTCCTCGATCAATCAGGTCAAGATTCGTGAGATAAAACAAATTATGTCCTCTTTTTAATGAACAATTCTAGATTCATGTTACCAAACGTCTATGTTCGATTAACATACGAAAGTTAGAAATCTGAAAATTTCCATGACACCATACCAAATGGGGATACTCTATCCCCACAACGCATCTTCGTTGTTCCAATATGGAAACGAAATTTCATGAGACTATAAACATAAGATAAACATAGGCAAGACATTGTTTGAGAATCAACCGATGTGATTGCAATTTAATCTTTGCAAAGAAAAAAACATAGGTGAGATCACATGTTCCGTTAATTGATCCATTTATTATTTGCATAGCCCACCGTAACACTTAGCAAACATTTAGCGATTATTTAAAACAATCACATCACCATAATATAAATTGGTGAATGCAATGTGCATTTCCAAAAATATTAAGACTTCATATAATTTTCCCATATTTATTCATTTCGACATATTCAACATTAACATAGGAAAGAACAAACACGGAAGCTTTATATTGATTTTTACACGGGTGTTGTGCATACACTTTGGTATATAATTAATGTAGAATCATTTCTTCTTTTTAACCTATGTGGGATAGAGAGTTCTCTTGGTTTTCACCACAAAAACCACAAGGTAGCTAGCTTTAGAATCTTCTCTCATAATCGATAATAAACTCCACTGTAATTATTAAGTGACGATGCAATTAGATATGAAGATTCCCTATGAAGTACTCTCTCACACACCACAAATTCATTGTTCCAAACAATATCGAAACGACTATTCCATCTAAGTGGGAGACTATCGACGAGAAACACAAGTTCCAAAGTTAACCGAAGCATTTTCAATCTAAATAAGCTAATCTTCAACTATCCAATCTTAAACAGTGGAAAAACTTGTCTATGCAAAGATTTTGTGCGTGACACGAAATGAAGAACCACCATTCGCCTAAGATCCATAACCGCAACTGACATAAAAGCCTTAAAAATTCAAACATCATCATCATACAAAATCCTAGTCAGCCCGAGTGGCTCGATCATTTCATCTCTAGCTCAATCCTTCACCCAATTCTTTCTTCCTATGTCCAAAATTTTTCAATGAACAATTTTAGATTATTCATGCTACAAAACATCTATGTTCGACTAACATAGTTAAAAATCTTAAAAGTAGATACATTAATTATTTCCAAAGTCCAAGTCCACCGTCACACGTAGCAACAGTGAATAAGACATTTAAATGCATTTCCAAAAATATTAAGATTTCATATCAACTTTTCTAAGTTCTTCCATCATTTGTTTAAAATTTAACAAGGTAAAGAACGACCCCAAAAGTGTTATACTAATTCCAACACACATGGTGTATTGGTGCGTATATACACTTTGGTATATAAGGTACAATAATTTTCCTCTTTAACCTATATGGGATAGATAGTTCTCTTGGTTTTCACCACAAAAACAATGCTAATAAGGTACCTAAACTTATCTTTATACTAAATTCATGTAAAAATTTTAAGTGACCACACAATTAGATACGAAGATCCCCTATGAAGTACTTTATCACCCACACAACAAATTCATTGCATTAAATTAAATCTTTTATAAACAAAACCCCATGTGGGGAATTTTTATTTCAAAAAAATCAAATTATACCTTATTTAGTAATAATTTTATTTTTTTAAAAGAAATTATTTCCTTATTAAGTAACATTTTAATTATTATTTTTTAATTTATAAATTTATAAATTCGTTTTGTTGATATACTACACAAGTAAAAGATAAATACAAAAAGTATAGATAAGATACAATTAACAATGGGATTAAACTTTTTAAATAATTATCTTTAATAATAAAAAACTATAACTAAAATCATAAATCAAATAAAACAAAGATTAAATTATTTGTTTTTTGATAAATAAAAATATATGATTCAAAAAATTAAAAAAAAAAAACCCCGCGTGAGCGCAGGTATTATAACTAGTTGATATGAATAAAATCAATCTCATTGCGTTTAAATCTCTTTTACATTTTCATTTTCATTTTCTTTTTTTTAAAACATTTTAAACAAAAATAACAAAAAAAGTTTAATATAACATCATTCAAACTCACCATATAATGTTGAATAAAATCTGTTATTTTATACTCATTAACGTTTACCGTTGTGTTTATGTTATTTTTGTTCGGTCAACGGAATATACTAATTGATGATTACCGTTGTTATAATCTCCCGTACAGTTTTCGTGTTTACACACAATGAGTGTATAAATGTATATATAACATGTATTTGAATGAATATATTGAGTTTTAATGTTTTATATTTGGGCTTATCAAAATGTGTTTTCGAAACGATGGGAACTCATCATCGTTTCCATCACAAATAAAATAAAGTAGCTAGCAATACCCTTGGCTCATGCATGCGTCGAATCAATGGCGGAGCTTCAATGTTTATTCTAGGAGGGCCAAAGTAATAAAATGCTATTTAAAATCTAAAAATCCGGATGAAAATAGCATATTTTTGTGCATGGTATTCGAAACTTTGAGAGGGTCACCACCCTTCTTGGTCCTCACAATGCTCCGCCTCTGCATCGAATTGTTCTGTTATAAGCAATACCGAGTCCACAGACGAAACCAAGAATAAAGGAATGGGTGCAAAAAATATTTAAACCATAATAGTAGACACATTCTATCCTCTCTTCATTTTTTTAGTTTTAGTTTTTCTCTCTAGTTTTTATAAAAGTTTTAATGTTTTTATAAATTTGCCTCTTGAAATTCCTAGTCTTGCTTTATTAGTAGTGTAGTTTATTATTTTTCTTGCATCTTTCACTCTTTTTCTTTCATCTTTTCTTTTAACTTATAATTTTTTTTTAAATGTTTACAAATTTTTTATAAAAAGAATGTGAATACATGAATTTACTAGTTGGATACTCGCGCACAGCGGCGGCGATACATAAAGTTATATTATAAATATAGTAAATGAATTGCTAGCCCAACTCTCATCGCAATTCCCTACCCGCTTTGAAAATTCATTTCACAACATTCCGAATGCGTATGTGTTAGTTGTATGTGTTTGTTTGGGTTTCCCGTAGCTTTTTCATGACATTATTATTCCCGCATATAGAAAGACCATCATAATCTCTAACCGGTCAAACACTCTCTCCAAAAGTATATGATTTTGATGAATCAAGACTGTATTGATTGAAATAAAGGTTAAAGTTATAAAATTTTGAATCAAAATAAAAAACCCCACTAAAAATGTAAAAACTATAAACTCATAAAAACATATTAAAATGGATGTCGAATTAAAGTGCACAAAATTTTAAAAAATATGGTGAAATTAGATTATAAAAAAATAGATAAAAAGATATTTAAATTTGAAAATAAATGTGGATTTTTAGTTGAGAAGTGACACAAGTCACTTTATGATTGAAGCTTATTGCTGTTCAAAAAAAAATTATTGAAGCTTATTATCTTAATTTTTGATGAACCTACAACTTAAATGTTTTATATAGTAGTATATATATATATATATATATATATATATATATATATATATATATATATATATATATATATATGATGGTGCATGTGTTTTTACCATTGGTCACTCACACTCTTATTTACCTCTTTCTTTTTTATAAAGTTTTGTGTCTTTATTTAGTTTTTAATAGTTTAAAAAATATAAAAAAATCGTAGCTTGTTTTCAGAAGAAGAAGAAAATAATAATAATAATAAATAAAAAAATAAAAAAAACAGATTTCTCGCATTTATGCTTTTACAAGTATATTTTTCACGTTTCATTATTAAAAAAAAAAAAAAAAAAAAAAAAAAAAAAAAAAAAAAAAAAAAAACTTTCGTTCTTTTCTTTTTCAAAACTGTTTTCGTTTTTATTTTAAAGCAAGGTGCTGCTACTGTTGGCGCCGCCATGTGGCCGAGATCAGAACAAGACGCTAAACAAACATCCAAATAAAGGGTTCGCGAGAAAGGACAAATTATGTCAACAATTCTAGAGTCATGCTACAAAACAACTATCACCCACAACACATATGCACTGTTCCAAAATCCAAACGATATTTAATGAGAGTATGAGAAAAGAAGAGAAACATAGGAGAGACTTTGTTCGAAAATCAACCAACGTGATTGCAGTTTAATCTTAGTGAGGGAAAAAAAAGCATCGGTGAGATCAGATGTTCCCTTAACTGGTCCATTCATTATTTGCGTAGTCCGCCATAACACTTAGCAACGGCGAGAAATGCAGGTTTTCAAAACAATTTTGAACTTTTCAATCTCAATTAGACCATTTCCTAATAATATCATCAACATAGACAAGTATGCAATAATCATACCATTACTTTGAGTAAATCCGCTCTCAATTAAAGCAGAAGTAAGCTTTGCAACATTTAAATGCGTTTCAAAAAATATTAATACTTCATATCAAGTTTCCCGTGGCGCGCCTGCTTTGTACATTTTCCATTAACGTAGAAAAAAATGCACAAGGAAGCTTCATACTGGTTCTAACACGGGCGTTGTGCACACACTTTGGTATATAATGTAGAATCATTTCTTCTCTTTAACCTATGTGGGACAGAAAGTTCTCTACGTTTTCACCAGGAAAACAATACCAAATATGTGCTCATTAAGTCATTGTATACAAATTTTATCTTCTTACTTGATGATTGATACTAAATTCAAGAATAATCCCGTGTGGAATACTCTACAGCCCACACCTCAAGGTCATTGTTACATCGAAACAAGTATTTAATTTGAGTAGGAGGCCAACTAATAGAAATATAAGCTATACATTACTACCTCCGTCCCAAAATTATTGTCCACAGACAAAAAACACACCGTTTAAGAAAAAACGATCACTATTACAACTTTCTCTTTCTTACTTTTTGCACAAAGACAGTTTTACCCTGAACCAATTAATTTCTAACTTCATTAAAGTTAGTAATAATAACATCAAATGAGGGTAATATGGTAAACTTAATCTATATTCTCTATCTATTTATGGAAGTGGACAATTATTTTAGGACGACCGAAAAAGGAAAGATGGACTATAAATATGGGACGGAGGTAGTATAAAACAACAATATAAGGTTACGTAACAAATCAACAACCTTAAAAAAACATGTGATAAACATTAATAAAGTTATAACATAAAATATTTTTGTAAAAGTTTACCACTGTGAAAATACAGCCTTTTTATGAATCACTTCAAATCAAACTTTCTATCTTTTTTCTCTTGAAATGAAGTTGGTTTTGTAGGCCCAATATAATTTTCTTAATTCGTGTAAGAAGGAAAAAAGAAAACATATGTAACATGTTCCATTACATGATCCATTTATTATAACACTTAGCAATTATTCACACAATCATATCACTGTAATATAAATGGTGAAAGCAAAATTTAAACGCATTTAAAAAAAAAAAAAAAAAAAAAAAAAAAAAAAAAAGTTAAGATTTCATATCAATTTTTCGAAGACGCCGTTGTTATGTTTTTGAAATAACAACACGTGCAACACCGACTACGAAAGTATCATACTAATTCTAACATGTATGATACGTATACACTTTAGTATATAACGTTGAATCATTTCTCCTCTTCATCCTATGTGGGATACAAAGTCCTCTTTGTTCTCACCACAAAAATAATAGAGGTACCTAAATTTAATCTTTATGCTAAATTCCAGTATATATTTTGAAGTGACGAGGCAATCAGACACTAAAATCCCACGCCAAAAATTCATTGTGACAAACAATATCTAAACAACTATTTCATTTAAGTGAGAAATCTTCATCTATCGTATCATAAACATGGAAAAACTTGTCTAAGTACTGGACCGGATGGGCTGCAAAGATATAATACTCAGCACGAAATGCATAACCACCATTCGCCTAATTAGAATGATAACGACAACCGACACAGCAACCTTCAAATCAAACATCATCACCATAAATTCCTACTCAGCCCACCGAGTAGACTCATTTCACCTCTAGCTCAATGCACCATCCAAATCTTTTTTATTGTGTGAAAATTAGTAACTTTTAGATATTAAGTAGCTTATATTATTGTCTCTCTTATTGTTTGAAAATCACCTTTTAATGAGACTTGATCACATTTACTATGTATCAAAATTGCAGGCTACATAAGATATGAGTGTAAAACCAATAGTCGCCTTATGGGCTCTACTATTTGGAGGTATTATTGGATTTTTCACAGGTTCCATACTTCATATTCCAGGATCGTCTATAACCAAACAAGCATCTTGTATGTATCATCATCAAGAATAATAAGAACAAGAGAATGGGTTTTGAACCCTTTATATTAACTGATATATATGATCGAAGGGTTTCTTTGTTCACAAAGAATCCTAATCTATTTATAATACATGAAGCGGTATCAATGAACATCCAAACGTTGTGACGTTTGGGATGTAACCGTTTTCTAATAACTATCAATTATGGGCCTGTTTGGATTAAACGTTTGGACCCATTTTACAGATTCCTAAACTGACCCAATACAAACAATAAACATAATACGTACTTAACTACAAGTCTTAAACATAAACAGATAAATATTTGATCTAACAACATTAAAGGCTAACAATTTCCCCCTAATGTTTTAGTATCAAATTCTTCTTGAGTGATCTTCATTGTTTCTTCAAGCATTTGCAATCATTCCATACTTATCACTCAAAACCGCGTACCCTTTTCTCTTTTCCTTCTTTGTTCCACACCGTATTTCTTCCAACAACCTTCAATACCTAGCGGTATCCTTCTATGAACGAGTGATCAATTCGTCCTTGTTTCAATGTTCGTTGTTGTTCTTGTATTGCTAACGCTCCTAAACAATCCTGATTGTTTATGACCGGTATTCTTTTCAAAGTCTACCCAAGCAACGCCTTCTTCCAAGCTTTTCTGCGCTTCTTCTTTACCCGATAGTACTATTCAATAATCCAATGTCTAAACAAATAGTTTGTTTGTCGTTCTGCTGTTGCTTGTCTCATTTCTATGCGTTGTACGACAATACTCTTCTTTATATGTGTTGATTGAAACAATCCGTGCCCTAGACAACTTTGTTTGTCTCGGATTTTGAATCTTGAGTGATGATCAAAATCATAAATTATTGTGTTGTTTGATTCCTTGTCGCTCTGATACCATATTGGATTTTTCACAGGTTCCATACTTCATATTCCAGGATCGTCTATAACCAAACAAGCATCATGTATGTATCATCATCAAGAATAATAAGAACAAGAGAATGGGTTTTGAACCCTTTATATTTACTGATATATATGATCGAAGGGTTTCTTTGTTTACAAAGAATCCTAATCTATTTATAATACATGAAGCGGTATCAATGAACATCCAAACGTTGTGACGTTTGGGATGTAACCATTTTCTAATAACTATCAATTATGGGCCTGTTTGGATTAAACGTTTGGACCCATTTTACAGATTCCTAAACTGACCCAATACAAACAATAAACATAATACGTACTTAACTACAAGTCTTAAACATAAACAGATAAATATTTGATCTAACAACATTAAAGGCTAACAGGTATAGACGCCTTTGCTAAGATAGCAAGAGCTGCTAAAGCTTCGGGCGGTTTAAAGCAAAGTGTTGCTGCTGTTGGCACCACAATGTCATCGGGATCTAAACAAGACGCAAAACAAGCATCCAAATTCGAGTATACAGTGGTTTCTCATCTAATATGTTTGTGAACGTAACATTAGCACATTGATTGTCATTTCGAGTATGCAAAGATGCTTTACATGTCTGCTTAGGGATCAAGAAGATCAATAAAGCTAACTTGTATAGATGGTTAGAAATGAAGAGATTAGTTTTGCATGTGCTAGATAAGTAGCTGTGGAAAACTAGAAGGGGGGTTGAATAGTTTTACGTCTTTTTCGTTTTATTTATTTTGTAAAATTTGGCTTCTAAGATTTGACAGAAAATTCAAATTACTTTAATACACAAATGTAGATACAAGTTAATTTATGATTTTTGTATAAACACTACTTATATATAATATATAATTTCAAAACTCTTTAATACAAAGATATAGATGCTAGTTTATTTATTATTTTGTATGAGCAACACTTATGTATAATGATTGGAAAGAGTATACAATTTCTTGTGTTTTATGTAAGCATATGTATTTATAAGTGTTTTGATATAAATTTATGCACTTGGTTGGTTTTTGTAAAATTAGTTTTATGAATGGATTTTAGTTTGATCTTTATGTGAAATCAACATATGCACCACACAAGCAATTGTAACTATGAATGATATGCAAGTAAGTAATTAACCAAAGAGTGAGAGATGGAAAGATCAAACCGAGAGACAATGGATTTATAGTGGTTCGGCTACAAGGACACCTTCCTTGCCCTACTCCACTCCCCGAGTCACCTACTCGAGAGTTTTCTTCACTGGATCAAAAACATCCTTTATGGCGGAGAAAACCTTACACACCAATTAGCACACCACAACTATATCACACCACAATCACAACTTCAACACAACTTCTTCACACCAATCTTCTTCACACCTATCTTCTACACACCAATCTTCTACACTTCAAATATCTTCACAACTTTCTACTTTGCTCTTAGCTTCCTCACACCTTAATACTTCCTAACTCTTTTTCTTCACGCCACTTGTTTCTTCACACCTTCACTACTAAGTCCTATCCACTACCCCAAGATATATACTACTTCACAACTTCTAGACTTCAAGGTCTTTTCAACTTCAAAGCTTCAACTCCTTTGTCTTCACAACTATCTCCACTTCAATATGCTATTACGACTTATATCTTCTAACACAAATCCTATCCACCTCTACTTCTTCACTACTAGTACTACTTCACACCTTCAATGGATCTAGATCCAATATCTAAATCTATCTAACCAATGTATACACAATGTTCACAAAGAAATAAATGATATACAAGATGAACTAAACAAACAACTTAGATAGCAAGATGATACTAAGTTGTAATACTCCTAGTCTTGATAAGTAAGAGTATTCTTCTCTTTGCACTTGAAAGAATGAGGCTTTAGATCACTTGGAAACAAAGGCTTATGAATTATATGATCAAAGGATTTTTAGGATTGAAATGGAGATTTGAATCAGAAAGTTTTAGTGCAAAAAGGTGAGGAAAAAATCCAGGTTTAAGGTGGTATTTATAGGCAACAGATTCTGACAGAGGAGCGTGGCCGGTCCTCTTAAATCATGGCCGGTCCCCTTAATTTTAAGGGGACCGCCCCTTATAATTAAGGGGGCCGCCCAGCTGAAACGGCCAGAATCTTTGTCTTTTAGTGAGGAAAGTTTATTTGGTGAAAAACTAACTGATTTTGGTAAAAAATTTGAAATCATATATTTAGTATGATTAAAACATTTTTCTTTATTACCAAAAGTGTTTTTCAAAAATATATAATATGTTTATATAATTTAAATAAACTTTGTATTAATTAATTAAATACCCCTTTGATCATAAATTGCACTAAACACTTTGTTTATTCATACCTTAAGTGATTAGTTGGTGAAAGTGATTATTTACCACTAAATACTTGTTTACGTCATAATATTTGGTTTGATGAGTTTAAGTTTTGTGATTATCAAAACATAGAGATATCGAAAGATATGAATAATGTTTTTAGTCAATTATTTATATCAACAATCTCCCCCTTTTTGATGATTACAAAACCTAAACTTATTAAATCCAAAAATTAATTTTTAGACAAGTATTTAGTAAGTTTACATTCACTTCTCCCCCTTATTTTAGAATCAAAAAGGTTAGGCCGAGTAATCTTTGTGAGAGAAGTTTAAACGGGTAGAAAGCTCCCCCTTGATGTATGCTCCCCCTCGTTTGAGGGCACCAAGGGTTCGAGAAAAGGAATTCTTGCAAGAAAAATATTAGAAGCATAAGCATGGCACAAGCAAACACATATAGCATAATGTTAACTAATAATAATCATGGCAAAAGAGAATTAGAAACATATATTAAATCATTCAATAAAAAAAATGATTATGTCAACCCATAATCATTGTTACAAAGGCCATAAAAAAATGAAATTCTAAACAAAGTAGAGCATGCTAATGAGCCAACAAGGAGTGTCAACAAACTTTCTTGAATCCCAAAATGGTTGAGGAGTTTTATTTAAAAATGAGAAACATAAGCATATAAAATGCTTGGTGGTTTAGTGGAGATAAACATTTGGTTGCATGGATGTTGGTGGGTGTGGAGATGTGGAGCTTGTAGGTGGTGGATTTGAAGATGGGTTTGTTGATTGAAGGTTTTGAGGTTGTTCAAGTGATGATGTTTGTTGAGATCTTGTAAGAAGATACTCAATCCAAGTGAAGTGCTCATTCAAAGCAATGGTTTGTTGTTGAAAGAAGATGCAACAAGGGCAATTGTTAACATGCTTCTCAATTTGGTTGTTGTTATGTGGTGATGATGGTGAGCTTGATTGTGGTGGATCCAAATTTCGTTGTGCAAGATGTAATGCTAAAAGACCACTAAGCTCATGAGCCTCTTTTAGCTCCTCAACGAACTTCAAGTGTTCGGAGGAAGGTGATGGTGGTGGAGCTTGATAGTTGTCTTGGGTGAAAGTTTGAACTTGCAACATGGGAGTGGCATGTGAAGTTGTAGGATGTGGTGGTGGTACTCTTGGTGGTGGAGACATGATTGAGCTTGGGTAGTCATGAAAACATGAAATGTGTGGAAGAAGTTCTTCATGAGTGGGTGATGTTTTTGTTGAATGAGCAACATGTGAAGTATTGATTGAGAGATTGGGATTGTTGTTTTGGGATTGAGCATGCTCATCATAAGAAGAAACATTAATGAGGGTATGAGTGGATGATAGGTTGTGAGATGAGTCATTAGTGTGGGTTTGAGGCTTAGTAGTTGGTTGACTTGGAACAACATCACATGAGTTATGACAAGAATCAAGTTTCCTCCTCCAAACGGGTTTGACGGAGATCCTTGCGGTTCTTGAAATCTTTGGTTTTTGGTTGTTGGGAGATGACATGTTTGGTTGTGATGGCATTAATGATGGGAAGAGGGCATTTATAGTGTATGAAAAATGTGGTTTAGGAAGGTAAATTTTGAGGGATAGTATGGGACAAAATATGTTTGTGAATTTTGGGAAGTATAGGGTAAAATGGGTCAAAAAGTGTTAAAGAAAACAGTATCCCCGACCATCAGATGGCCGGTCCCTTTAATTAGGGGCCGGTCCCCTTAAAATTAAGGGGGCCGCCCATCTGGTGATTCCCAGAATGCCAGAAATAGGTTTTTGACAGAAGATTTTCAAAAAGGTTGTTTTTTTGGATTTGGATTCAAGTAAGTTCAACTCTTTGAGGCAATATAGGGCATACTATTCATGAATGTAGAGAGTGATATAGAAATAAGTAAAGTAGACAATTAATCACTAATAATCATGCTATCTACTAATTTATCAATTAAGATATGCAATTAAGGAAGCAATAAAGCAAACTAGTTAAAATAAGCAACTATATGAAAATGATAATATGTAGGCTAGTGCAAACATATAGATGAGTGCTCACAAGTAATAAGTAGGAAGATATGATTATATGGACTTCAAGACTTGTTACAAACAAGATCCATATGGGCAAATCATGATTCTCATGAAATGATTTGATTGAGTTGTGAATGTCATTCTAACATAAGTGTATTACGTATGTGAGATAATCAAACATGTTTTAAACAAAACGTTTTTAGTTTTATTCAACAATGTTTTGAAATAAATTCAAGTGTGTATTTCAATAAAATAAATTTTGTTATGTTTCATAGTATGAGGAAAAGAAAAAAAAATTCAATCTTGATTTTGATTAAAATAAGATTATGGTAGCTTATGATTAGGCATGTTGTTTGAAGAAACATGAAATAGATATTTTGAAAGATTTTTATTCAACGATAGAGGTTTTTTTAAAAATGATGTTTTGATTTTGATAATCAAGAAATTGCAAGTGAAGAATTTTGAAATGAAAATTTATCAAACTCAAGAGAATCAATCAACCCATTGTTACATATGATCATCTCTAATGGCAAGAAGAAAAGATGGAAGATGTTAAAGATCTAAATGCAATTAGATAAAGAGGGACAAAGTAAATCATTTATGGATACAAGATAGACATGTATATATATATATATATATATATATATATATATATATATATATATATATATATATATATATATATATATATATATATATATATATATATATATATGTATATATATACAAAGAATATCATAATATTAAGTTACTAACAAGTCTTAACTATAACCTACCAATTAATGCAACTAGTAGAATTATACATCTTAAATGGTAAGTATTCTACTATAGATCATAGAAGATCATCAATATAAATGAAGATTAAGAAAAATGATGATAGACGTAACAACAAGAGGGTTACATATCCTAATAGTATGTATACATATATTAGTATTGATGATCTAAAAGCATGGCAACTTATAAGTTAAATCATATTCATATGCTAATTAACGCATGCTTTAATATAAAGTAATATTAGCAAGTCATTGAAAAGAGGACTTACCTCAGGTCCAGCCTTTCATAACGAGTGGGCAAGAGAGTAATGGAGAACATCATAAAAGTATGCTCAAGGCCATAAAGACAATGCACCAAAAGAGAAACGTAGACCGCCAAAATCAAAGGTGACCGCAATAATGTAATAAGTAACACGTGTGTAGAATGTGAAACAGAATAAAGGGAACCAATGGTCATCAAATGAAGGAAAGTGAAGAGAGCGATCTGTAACACCCCCAAAATCATCACGTCAGCGGAAGACTTAAAATGTCAGGGAAAGACTTAAAATGTCAGCGGAAGACTTTTTGGGTGTTACTTCGAGGATCTTTGTCACAATCATAGAAAACGACACAAAAGTGACGCTTTAAAGTTTAATTCATTCAAAATACCAAATATTCGAGACATCAAGATGTTTCATAATTTAAACAACAAGTTTATTTGAAATATGTCAAAATGTTTATTTAAGCCCATGCCGGGTTACAAGCCCACTCCGTGCCTTCAAGTTCCTTTTTGTTTAGTTACCTGAGATAAACACATGATAAAAGTGTCAACACAAAGGTTGGTGAGTTCATAGAGTTTATAGTTTAAATCGTTAATTAGAAAATGAGTGATTTCCTTATCAATTCAATACAAATCAATCCGTTGGTTTGCCCTTCACCGGGCCAACACCAAAATAGTAGTTTGTTTGACCTAATCGGGTCAACACCAAAATAGTAGTTCGTTTGCCAATTATTAATAGTTTTTCCTGCTATATAGTGAGCACAATCTCGTAGTTTAAATAAAACAGTGGGCTACAACATTGTACGCCCTTAACATCAGTCATTGAAGTGCTACATTATTACCGTTCTCTTGCCCTAAGCTCATGACACTCAACGATTAACAGGCATCAAAATTATCCATAATAATGATGTAAAACAGTGACCCTCAAGATAGGTATTTACCAGTAACCTATGAAATCAAATAAAGTGCATTTGGTGGCTTTCCTCTAGCGACCAAATGGGGATTGTCAATCCCTAATAGATCTATTCACAATTATTTACGTTCACCCTGCAAGTGATTAAGGCGCATGATCAAGGGAATTTTGGTAATAGGTACTTAGGCAATAGAGATCAAATATAGCATATCGTTGGAAAATCACTTGTAATCATGTCTATAGCAGGTATTTCCTTAAGAGATATCAAAGTGTGTAAACCAGTAAAGTTTATATGAAATACAGTCATGTATTTAGTTAATGAATACTTGTAAAAGTAAAAATAGTAGTTAAGCATGTATCTCCCCCAAAAACGTTTATAAATCATTGTAAAACAAGTAAGAGTAGGGGCTATGACTCACCTTGGAAGGTAGTGACGTAGTAACACAACGGTGCCAAAGAGTATGGCCGAAAGGAGTAACATAAGTGATGTCAAGAATTGAAGCATAATGATATTGAATTTGGCACGACCTAATGAATATGAGCTTGTCACAAATACGGTACGCGAAGAGTACACAATGCGTATGAGTTTTCAAAAGATAATATGTTTTAGTTTTCGTGGAATATTTGTATTAATGTTTGTAAAAGTTTAGTATCATCATTCGTGTGGTGGTTTTAAGGTTAAGACTCGAATACACATACCATAGTATAAAACATATAACACACTTATGACGGGAAGTAAACACGTAAGAATCAATTAGCAGATAAGCGTTATAATGAGTGGGTGGTTAAGTTTTAGGCAATCACCTGGTGTCCCCCAAATAATGTATGTTTTATAATAAATCATATGTTTTAATATGTAGAACAATTAAGAAAAGTTTAATGTAACTATCCTTCTTGTTTTTGTCATCGGTTTTTGTTATAATAAAAGTTATTGAGATAATATATATTAAGTATGGAAATGCAAGCTTAATATGATTCGTTTTAGTCCGTTATGTCACATGTATAGTTAACCCGATAGTCTTAGTTCATACGACGTGTTAACGTCGATTAAAGTACTAGTTTGGCCTTTATGTTGACTTTTCTACATATATATATACTTTACTTAAATCTGACCCGGCCCAAATGACCCACTAAAACACATTTTCACATCTCGGACTCAAAAGAGATTTTATGTAAAACGACATTTCGGAAAACTTTTTAGTTATAGCCGAGACCTGAATCTCAACATAAAATGACCAAAATGCCCCTGCAAGTTTCAGCTGGTAGTTTGACTTTTTAAATGAACTGCAGTAGTTTGACTTTCCGTTTTGACCCGTTATATTACCTTTTCGTGACTCGGACTCTAAAGAGATTTTATGTAAGACGTCGTTCCAGACAACTTTCGTGTTTCGGCCGAAGGCCGAAACAGTTCAGAAGGTGCCCAAAACAACCCATTTCAGTTCTGCGTAGTATTCAAATTAAATAATATAATGCTGAATTTTAATATAGTATTTTTCAGATTTCGGATGGTCATAAAAACTTCGTTATTAGGAGTTACGAGACGTTCCAATTACCGAAACGAACATAAAAATAAGCTCTTTCATATTATTCAATCAAAATTTATTTTTTACAAAGTCTCGAACCTCAGTTTGTGTATCACAAAAATCTGTACAAATATTACTTGTTCCAAGCACCTCAAAACCTCATATTTAAGCCTCTATTCCAAGTATAATATTTATAATATGACATATAAACAATACGTGAGCGAAACAATCATCCCGCAGCACGATCTAACCTATTCACGCAGAACAAACTAACACCCTTTGGGGTGAACTGCGCTGCAACAGTAGGTAATAAACAAACCAAGCACACCCTAGTTGGGTCGCGGTGTAAGCCTAAGCAAACAAGCCAAAATCAAACCCACACCCTCTTGGGGTGGGCTGTTAGCATAACCAAACCAAACGGACCTTTAGGTCGTGGTGGTGTGAGCCGAAACCAATCCAAACGGACCCTTGAGTCGTGGTGGTATGAGCTGAAACCAATCCAAACGGACCCTTGAGTCGTGGTGGTATTTCTAAATCCACGACCACCATAACCACATGAAATCAATAACACTTTTTATTTTTAATAGTTTAACCACACGATTCATTGTTAAAAACATGTTTAATCCAGTTTTACATCCACGAAAGATTAATAAATCGATTAATATATAGTTTGATCAATAAGTTAACAAAGATAGATTTTGGTTTAGACATACCAAGGAGGGGATGAGGAGGTAAAGAGGTGATGATGGTGGTTTAGCTTGAACCAAACGAGACCCAAATTCAAACCAACACCCATGGCTTTCAATTTATTATCAATAAACAAGTGAATCAAAATGATGAAATTTGTGTTTGTGTGTGGTGTGCTTCGTACAACAGAGAAAAGAGAAGAGATGATATATGAATTGTTGTTTTGATGCAAATGGTAGGAAGGAACACATATATATAAGGGAGGTGAGTAGTGTTGGTGGTGTGTCGATACAAACAAGAAAAGAAAGGAGTTCATGTATTTTGTCTTAGGTTACACTTGGGGGAGGTTTACTTGGGTCAGGTCGTATTTCACAGATAACAGCCACGAATTACATTTTTGGTTCAAAATCTCGCGAGTCTAGACGTAAAACATTATTTCGGACAACTTTCGTGTTTTACACTTTTCCTGGTTCGGACCAGAAGGGCCTTAAAATTGGGATTTAAATACGTTACAGAAAGTTGGTGGTTTATTCGAATTTATATGAAGTGTCATTGGAACAAAGTTATTATTTGTGTCAAATTGAGATGAAACGTGTAAGGTGCCTTAACTTGATCAATATCCTAGTATCATAATTATATTTGAAGGTTGATAACAATTGTCATTCATGTTCCTTAGAAGCATGGAAAATAGAGTTGTGAATTAAAGAGGTATGTCATGTGTAAAAGTTACGATCAACTGAGCTAAAGCAAATATGTACTTGTGACTTGTAAAAATAATAGTTAGAGGTGTGCTTAGGTCGTGAAGCTTTGTGAGTTCGTTAATGAATTAGGTCCAAAGGAAAGGGACCAAGAATTAAGAGTCCGTTATTATTAGTGAGTACGCATGGGAATTTTGTAGGCTCGGGATTTATATAAATTGTATTTGGTAATTATTGAAACGTATAATTATTAAGTATCAACGTTTTAAGTTATGTATGGTATCTAGGTTATTAAGGTTCAGGTGTAAATGTCGTTTCAAGGTAAGAGTGAATAACGTTGTAATTGACAAAGTATATATATATATATATATATATATATATATATATATATATATATATATATATATATATATATATATATATATATATATATATAAAATTGTTATGGTTAAAAATGGTTAATTTATGTTGTAATAACGTGTTAATCGTAGGAAAATTTTACGGGATGTTATACGATCCAAAAGGTAGTAATCCCTTCGTTCTTTAATTATCTACACATGACAAAGAGCTTGGTACCCAGATTCTCATGGGTCCGAGTTGATTAGTAGAGAACATCCAATGCATATAAATGCACATGAGGAGGATGTCGTCGAGAAGTACAAGAATTCATTATTTGTTTGTTTTAACAAACAAACAACCACTTTCTTGACTAGAGAAATAATCAATAGATGTAAATAATAGTAGTTCTAAATTTCTCCACTAGGTTTAACAAATTTTATTTGTTTTAATGTATTTGTTAAATAATCATCTGCGGTAAATCCTATGCCGGTTTTATCATAAAATGACTTTTGAATGTTAAGTAGATATTTTAAAGATTTAGAACTATTTTCGAATTTAGCCAATATTTTTGCTTTTTCCTTTTCCATTTTAATTTCATGTTTGTAATCTTGACAATTTTTACATTCAAGATCAATTTCAATATTACTTTCAAGTCTAGACATTTTATCTTCTAAAATTATTTCTTTTTCAAAGTTATTTTCAATGGATGCTGAAGATTCATTTTTAAAAATAATTTTTGAGTCAATGTTGCAAAAATGTTTGAAGTTGTTTTCCATTTTTGAAAATTCTAATATATATTGATCATAGCAAAAATATTTGGTTTTGGATTGTACCTTATTTGTAGTTGTACAATCTTCACATGCTATACGGTGATCAATTCTATTGTTCATGTCGCTCCATGTTTTGTTTGTAGTGTTGTTTGGATCTTGGAGCATGTAGTCCTTGCCGTCACTACTTGTATTCACATTTGTTAGAAAATTCACGTATGCCATATTTTCGTCATCTTCATCGTCCTTGTTGCACCATGATTTATTTACACTTTTTCTTCGGATTTGACTCATGTGTTCTTCGTTATTGGTACCTTCAATGACCATAATTGAACTAGTAGTACATGTGTTTATTTCAACTAAATATCTATCTATTAAATTTTCTAGAGCAACTATTTCATGTGCAATATCAAGTTTATCATCTTTGGTTTTACATTTCTCTTGGTGAAATTTTAAAAGACATTTCCAAATATCATTTTCTGTTTTAGAAGGAAATAATCTTTCATATTCAACTCTTGGTAGAGTTTTGAAAATAAGTAATTTGGCTTTAGTATTTTTATCAATTTTAGTTTGAAGATTATTATATTGATTTTCAAAATCCATTTTGGTTGTTTTAAGATCACCAATTGAAATGATATGGCAAAGATCAAGATCTATTGATTTCACATAATTTTCAAATTTATTCTTCCATTCAAGAAAATGATCATTTTCAAATAATGGTGGTTGTTGCGTAAATTCCCCTTCTAAATATTTTTCAAATTCCATAGATCGTTACAAGTTTTAAAATACAATCTATTTTAAAAATTTTGCTAGACGTGGCTCCTGATATCAATTGTGGAAAACTAGAAGGGGGTTTGAATAGTTTTACGTCTTTTTCGTTTTATTTGTTTTGTAAAATTTGGCTTCTAAGATTTGACAGAAAATTCAAATTACTTTAATACACAAATGTAGATACAAGTTAATTTATGATTTTGTATAAACACTACTTATGTATAATATATAATTTCAAAACTCTTTAATACAAAGATATAGATGCTAGTTTATTTATTATTTTGTATGAGCAACACTTATGTATAATGATTGGAAAGAGTATACAATTTCTTGTGTTTTATGTAAGCATATGTATGTATAAGTGTTTTGATATAAATTTATGCACTTGGTTGGTTTTTGTAAAATTAGTTTTATGAATGGATTTTAGTTTGATCTTTATGTGAAATCAACATATGCACCACACAAGCAATTGTAACTATGAATGATATGCAAGTAAGTAATTAATCAAAGAGTGAGAGATGGAAAGATCAAACCGAGAGACAATGGATTTATAGTGGTTCGGCTACAAGGACACCTTCCTTGCCCTACTCCACTCCCCGAGTCACCTACTCGAGAGTTTTCTTCACTAGATCAAAAACCTCCTTTATGGCGGAGAAAACCTTACACACCAATTAGCACACCACAACTATATCACACCACAATCACAACTTCAACACAACTTCTTCACACCAATCTTCTTCACACCTATCTTCTACACACCAATCTTCTACACTTCAAATATCTTCACAACTTTCTACTTTGCTCTTAGCTTCTTAACACCTTAATACTTCCTAACTCTTTTTCTTCACGCCACTTGTTTCTTCACACCTTCACTACTAAGTCCTATCCACTACCCCAAGATATATACTACTTCACAACTTCTAGACTTCAAGGTCTTTTCAACTTCAAAGCTTCAACTCTTTTGTCTTCACAACTATCTCCACTTCAATATGCTATTACGACTTATATCTTCTAACACAAATCCTATCCACCTCTACTTCTTCACTACTAGTACTACTTCACACCTTCAATGGATCTAGATCTAATATCTTAATCTATCTAACCAATGTATACACAATGTTCACAAAGAAATAAATGATATACAAGATGAACTAAACAAACAACTTAGATAGCAAGATGATACTAAGTTGTAATACTCCTAGTCTTGATAAGTAAGAGTATTCTTCTCTTTGCACTTGAAAGAATGAGGCTTTGGATCACTTGGAAATAAAGGCTTATGAATTATATGATCAAAGGATTTTTAGGATTGAAATGGAGATTTGAATCAGAAAGTTTTAGTGCAAAAAGGTGAGGAAAAAATCCAGGTTTAAGGTGGTATTTATAGGCAACAGATTCTGATAGAGGAGCGTGGCCGGTCCCCTTAAATCATGGCCGGTCCCCTTAATTTTAAGGGGACCGCCCCTTATAATTAAGGGGGCCACCCAGCTGAAACGGCCAGAATCTTTATCTTTTAGTGGGGAAAGTTTATTTGGTGAAAAACTAACTGATTTTGGTTAAAATTTTGAAATCATATATTTAGTATGATTAAAACATTTTTCTTTATTACCAAAAGTGTTTTTCAAAAATATATAATATGTTTATATAATTTAAATAAACTTTGTATTAATTAATTAAATACCCCTTTGATCATAAATTGCACTAAACACTTTGTTTATTCATACCTTAAGTGATTAGTTGGTGAAAGTGATTATTTATCACTAAATACTTGTTTACGTCATAATATTTGGTTTGATGAGTTTAAGTTTTGTGATTATCAAAACATAGAGATATCGAAAGATATGAATAATGTTTTTATAAGTTCTCCCACTTTGTGATGACATATGTTTGACATTAACAAATGCAAGCAACAAAGATTGGGAAAGCATCATAGTAATTCAAACATGTATGATGTGTATACGCTTTAGTATATAAGGTAGAATCATTTCTCTTCTTTAACCTATGTCGGATAAAAAGTTCTCCTGCCTATACTCTTTATACTAGATTCATGCATTATATTTTAAGTGAGAATGCAACCAGATACGAGGATCCCTATGGAGTACTCCATCACCCACACCACAAATTCATTGCATTTAAATTGACTAGTTGGATATTCGCACATAGTGGCGGCGATAAATATAGTTATATTATAAATATAGTAAATGAATTGCTAACCCAACTCTTCCCGTTTAGTTAATTCGTTTTCCAACACTCCGGTCTCCACTAAGCTAAGGTCCGTCCATGATTGGGTTCTACGAGTGATTGTAGTTGATCTCTTTTTTTCATTGTTTTAATCATTATCATATATAATTTGATTGGGAATTTCGTTTGGTGATACAAATTGATGATACCCAGATTGTTTTATCATGATTTCATTGTTTTTATTCTTCATGTTTTTGTTAGTGTAATTTTGATTCATGAATAAAGAGTTACTCTTCTTGGTATTCACAAGGTGTGTTTTATGAAACAGCTGTTTCAATAATCATGTTAGTCCAAATTGTTACTATGTTCTTACACATTAGCAGAAAATGATTAAAAAAATGACATAATTATCAATAGATTAGTCAAGGTATATAACATAAATCCAACTCGACTAAAAATAAACAAGTTGGATATTTTTTTTTTCAATGGATGTACTATTTAATTATGAGTAGCCGAGAAGGATTTGTTTGGTGATTATACACCCACATTCAACTCCATAAAGACAAACATGAGAATCGATATTGTATATATACCAAATAACACACACAAAAACATATATCACTTTCAAAGAAAACTTCAACAATGGCAGCAAATGGTAACTTTCAAAATGATGCAGAAGAGTACGAGTGGGTATTAAACAACAGTTTGCTATAGGACGTAGTGTTTAATCATTTCGGGTATGATCCCGTTTACGAATATGGGTCGTATAGGCAGGTAGATACGTGGATGAGGACAATAATTTTGAAATGGTGATGCGTGGGAATTGCATCAGGCTTTACCTCTCGAGGGATCTCGAGAACCTTACAACCTCCACCAGGCAGTGTACTTGATCGTTGTAGTATAGTATAGTGACAAGTACCGGGGGATTGATCGTTCAACTCAGGAATAGTGTCGCTAGGATTAGAAAACCTAAAAACTAGGTCTAGAGGTGAGGGATGATTCTTTTTGTATTTTTATGTTTTTATGAAAGCAAGTAAAATCTCGGGTTTTAGAAGAGTGGGCGGAATTAGTTGTTAATCAACTAACCCAATAACTAAAATGCAATCAAAATAAAATAACAAAAATGTAAATAAACTAAATTAAACTAGTGGTGTGAGCAATATGTGGGAGAATGGTGTTTACTTAGATTTCACTACTCCATAGATATCTTTTACAGGTTAATTACTTGTTACAGTTGCGTGGATGACGGGTTATATTCCTTAATACCATTCATGGGGTGGCGTACTTACTTCCCCAATTCTATAAGCTCCTACTTCACTCCTATGTCGAGCCGGCTAAGAAGCTCCTAACATGGGATCATTAGAATTCGCTCATGCATTAAATACAACCATAAAAACCTGGTACACATCGGTTCATGTTTCTTAAGACGTTCAAGCATGTTACATAATGGAGATCTGCCAGTTTTCTTAAGCCTAACATTGAAATCATTCATCCATTACAACTATAAACAAGCAATCAACCAATAATCAACATCTAGGTTTCATTACATCTAAGAAAACACACAAAAGATCTAGCCTAGCATGTTAAAATCAAGACAAGCATAAGATATATTCAAACAACACATAGACATATTGAATGAATTGAAAGAAGACTTATCTTAATTGAACATGAAGGGTTTCAAGGGGTTAAAACCCTTGAAAATACTGTTACAAACGACCTAGGGTTTATTAGGTTCAGCCCTAGAATTCTCCTCACAAGTTCCTCTCTAATGAATGAAAAATAGAAAAGTATTTATAGATTTTGTGAGGTGACGGCGTCAAAAGCAAAAATCTGACGCCGTCATCGCGCCGCCAATAAAGTTCTCGAACTGCCTAGATCTGGATCTGACGCCGTCATGTGTAATCCCATTCCAGGACGTCACCAAAATAACTCTTGACGCCCTACTTCTGACGCCGTCACGTTTTCTCTGGGCCGTCATCCATTTTGCTCTTGACGCTGTCAGAAAATTCTTCTTGACGCCGTCATCTACTGTTCCCAGCAAGGAAAATTAAGTCTTTGCCGTTTTCTTCACTTTTATGCTCCAAAAAACGTCCAAAATGCTTTCTTTTCCAGAATTCACTCCCAAAGTACCTAAAATCACTACTAGAAAAAGGTCTATCCTTGACTCGCATTTTATGACGCACGCTACAAGATGACGCGCAAATAGCAAAGTCATAAAATAAGAGTCATAAAGAGTAAATGTTTTATTGAGGATGACTCGTTTTCAGAAGCGTCATAACATAGGGTCATAATCACAAGCCCGCTCAAATTTTCCCAAAAGTTAAACCTTATCCTTTCTTTCCCCCTCAAAACCCCAAAACCAGATCTCATTTTTACACTCCCCCAAAAATTAACCTACTCACTTCTTGCTCGACCTAAAGCTCCACTCCGACCCCTTCGTTGTTTTGGTCAAGGTTAGTATGTATTCACTCTTTTCTAGAACAATTTTGACATGTTTATCTTGAAGTTTGTCCTAATTTAATATTCTGTATATTATGAAACAATATATGGTTACTTCTTTAATTAAGGGTAATATCTTTGGTTTTTTAAGTTCTTTTTTTCTTTTCTTTTTTGGGTTTTTGTTGCAACTGGTAGTTAACTAGTTAAGGAACAACTTAAACTTTTCCAGGTTTGTTTAATTGAACAACTATATTGTTTTTGGTTAATAAGGTGTATGTATGTTCTAGTAACAACTAAGAAATGACTGGAACTAACATTTCTTCATCTTTTAATTGTTTATTGTTGTTATTGTATTTAAGTTAATAATGATATGTCTAAGGGTTCTTACTTAAACTAATTTTTTGGAAGTTTTGTAGTTGTTGAATTTGTCGACTAACATAGAGCAGGATGTACCAAATGAAAAATAAAGGTAAAGATTCTATTGGAGATGGACCCGAAGGTAAAGATTCTACTGTAGTTGTTTGTTATGTTGTTGTTTTTGTTGATAGTCGTTTAGATATTAGTATTGACTATGTTGATTGTAATGACTATGTTTAGCGGATCAATGTGGAGTCATTTCTAGCTTATTTTTCTAGCTTATAGCTTATTTTGGTTTAGTTTGGTTAAGCTTATTGTAGTTTTATGGCTTACTTGTTTGTGGTTGGACTCAGCTGGAAACACAAACTCGCAAAAGGGTGTTGTTTGGTTTGTTTGTGACCCACCACAGTAACCCACGTAGGGTGCGTGTGGCTTGGGTTTTGGTCCACCAACGCAGCCCGCAAGGGTATGCTTGGTTTGTTTGTTCTTGCTTCTGTTTTGATCCAACAGACCACCCAACAAGGGGTGTTGGTCTTGGTTTGCTCGGCTGGAAAACACACCCACAGAGGGTGTTTGTTTTTTGCAGTTTGAACCACCACCAAACCCGCAAGGGTGTGGGTTGTTTTGTTTGCTTAGTTCTGTCCAACACCAGCCCCGACAGGGGGTATTTGATTCGTCGTGTTACAGCCCTTAAGGGTGTTTGTATGTTGCAACACAGCCCCAACGAGGGGCGTTTGTTTGCTGAAACGTAGCCCCAACAGGGGACGTTTATTTGCTGCTATACCGCCCCAAAAAGGGTGCGTGTTTCTTCTAATTTTCTGCACAAACGGGTGTGCTTGGATCTACTTATTACAACACCTAAATGGTACGTTTTTCTTGCTTATTTTCTGCACAAAGGGTGGTATTTGTTTGCCTCGGTTCACCACAACACCTGAGTAGGGTGTTGATTGGTTGTGTTCGACTCACATGAGACAACACCCGAGAGGTAACATAGATAATAGGTGAGAAATAGATAATTGTGATTACAACTTAAAACTGAAACAACTTGTAAGTAGTTTACTGTTTTAAGTAGTTTAAGTAGCAATTAACTGTTTCTAAAATGTTGTTTTATTTGATAGATTGGTGGCCCCAGGAATGAGTACACGGAAGCGGATTTCGACGATATTCGAGAAGAATGGGCAATTTATGTGTCGAATTTCATTTTTAGGTAGAAATAGCGCGTATTGTAGTAACTTTAACTAATTATCGGTCTATATTTTGACCATGAATTGTTATGTAATGAATTGGCGGTAACGCATGGTTTTGATATATATGAAATGCGTTAATTTTGTACAATTATCAGGTTTATTGTCAATAATTATGTATATAATCAGGTTTTAAAAAACAGGAAAAAAAATGATTTCAAGGTAATGACTCGCAAAAACATATGTCAGAAAAGTGTGTCATAAAAGTTAGTCAAAATGATTTTAAGGGTAATGACACGCAACGTATGTCATAAGTGCGAGTCATAGAAGGATGACGCATAAATGCCAGTCATGAAGCTTTATGACGGGTCTTTCCTTGACTCGCATTTGCGCGTCATAAGACCTCTTCTTGACTCGCATTTGGAGTCAAGGATAGCCCTTTTTCTAGTAGTGAATCACAAAAGGAACGATTTAGGGCAATATTTGATAAAATAAATTCCAATTCCGGCTTAAATGACCCCTTAAAAGTGGTTCATTTTTCGCCTCATCATATACCCTTACACTTGAGATTTGCTTGTCCTCATGCAAATATGCTTTTATTCTAATCGAAATACAAGTTAGGGGTCATTTAACACTAATATAAAAGTAATTACAACAAATAATCGTTCCACTAAAGACCAAAGACAAGCACGGAGGTCATATATTAGCACCTCACAAATAGTGTTTAGATTCTCACATCTCTCGGGTGTAATAAAGTATAAATTACAATATGGAAATGGGAAACATCTCTCACTACATGTCATAGCAAAATAGATTACCATAGGCTTGGGAAAGGATCAAACCTCCACAACATGGCGTAAGAACCTAGGATAAACTATCAAAGAGGTCTTTCAAAGGGTTATAACGTTAGGTGTAGGGATATGGAATACACGGTTTTGTTGGATATAGGCAATCTTTACTGGTGGCGAGTTAATAATCTTGGTTAATTTCATGTACAATATGGCGTTGCTAAGCCAAGACTAGACTCGACTTAAGCTAATAAATGAAAAATAACAAAAACATAAAACAAAAATAGAATGAAACGGGATGGTAGTCTGTATGTTTTTTCTCTTTTTCCTTTTTCTATTTTTTTTCTTTTTCTTTTTCTTGATTTTTTTTATTTATTTATTTATTTTTTTTATTTTTATTTTTTTTGCATACTTTTACCCTACCATCCAAAATAATACATCATAGGGAATGAACATTCCCCTTACACTAGAATTTTTACATACTTTACTATAGACTATTCTAATGACTCGAATTAAGATAATCAAAACACTTGGAGCACTTTTAAGATTAACGCACATATGGGGGTAATATTATGATGTTCTTCCCCATTACTCCATAACATAAGTACTTTACCCATGAGTCCCAATCGTCCCAAAACAATATGTACAAGGATATGACTCGACTTAGTAACCATGTAACCAATTAGATAATTAACTAAGGGTTTAAACAAATAACAATAATGCACTTAAGATGAGTGCATACACGGAAGGCTAAGGCGATTTGGGTGTACATTTAAGTGGGGTGTAACAAATTCTTCTTTTAAGTAAGATGCTTAAAGTTAGAAACGAAAAGATAGGCTCGGAGGGGTGTACTAGGGGTTTCGTGTACTAAAAATGAGTACAACGCTAAGGTGTGGGAAAAACTAATTGACTTAACTAGCCAAGTAATATAACTTAAATGGTCAAGTAATTATGATACGGGTTTAACACAAGGGTGATCCTAATGCCTCTTATCATGTAGTAAATCCTACTACACGAATGTAGTCTCACTAGCGGTCTCGGGATGTATCACTAACGCAAGTTCTAGAATCTAAATGCTACCGGTACACTCATAAGCACTAATAGTAAATGCTTTTCCTATCAAATCTAAAGGCGAACCTCACATATTTGGGTGGAAAATTTTTCTGAATGATACGGTTTCGTGCTAGTAATACGACTCTTATCCATGAGACGCTTGCTAAGGCTACAGTTTCACTCCTAAATGTTGTAAAATTTTTTAAATTTGGCGCTAAAATTACACTAACAAGTATTTCTCATAGTTTTATTACACACCTACCATTAAACAAACAAACTCAAGTGAAAGTGTATCCTATAAGGTATCATCATTTACCCTCCCCTTACACATAGGATGAACATTGTCCCCAATGTTCAAGTAAAGAATGTAAAAGTAAAACATGTAAAAGAATGAAATCAAATACTCCCCTGATTCGCTCGGTATGGATAGTATGGTAACCAGGTTAGATCTTCCTCCAAGAAAATGAACAATCAAAGCTTCCCTTCCAGAATATAAATCATCTTCTTGTCATACATAACCTGTTAATCCTGAGAAAACAAACAAGGCAACCTCGCGTAAAATCGGCGGCAATCTATATATACTAATAAGTCCTAGAAAGCAAAGTAAGATATAATGCTTGTGGAATGATGTTTGCAGATTTACTGGAGATTATAAAACTAAAGATTCAACAAAAACTTTAAAGACTCCGTTAGAGAAATAAATTTAGCAAAATTTCCAGAATTTTACACGTGACGCCGTCAAGAAAAAATTCTTGACGCCGTCAGAAGTGACCTGCAGAAATCCTTATGTTAAGTTTCCGGAAAATTTCTGGAAAAACCTTGTCCTACTTCCTGGAAAATCCTGCAAAACATCATTATGACTCGATACAAGCATTTGACTCTAACAAATACGAATATACATGTTCATTTACTATTGTGGAGAATCATGATCGAACTTGTTTCTTAATAAACATATTTGGGGTTTCCCCTTACACTTATCTTTTTACAAAATACCTTTGGATAAAGTTAAGACTAAGCTAAACAACAAAATAAATTATTTTCACTATTTTAGTTTGAAACATGATCTACCAACAATAAAAACGAAGCATGCATACGGAAACAAATAACAATCAAACAAATAAAATCACACAAATCATGGGTTGCCTCCCAAGAAGAGATTTTCTTTATTTACGAGTCTTGTAGCTAGACTCAAGGTCATGGGTTACTACGTGACCTCATCGTTGGTTTCACTCCCTAGGTCATCTCCAATATTTGTTTTGTATTCCGGACCCGATTGTAAATGCTCTTTGTAGAGACCAATCACCTTTTTTTCAATTGCTCCTAAAATCCTATCGGCACATTCCTTATCAACTTTATATCTTGGCCCTAGAGCCAACCAATCTTTATAGAAAAGGCTCTTCTTCTCCCACACATAATCCATGCCTTTTTCTTATCCTCTTCATTGATATCCTCAAAAGCACCAATGGTATCCAAGTCAAATCGAGGCATAAAACGAAATTCTTTCATTCTATTAGGCATCCTATATGTGATCCTCTCGGTTTTACTAGCGAATCAGATTGTCCCTTCTATCTCATCATATTCTATCTTGGACTCATCAACAAATGGTTTACCAAACACAACATGGGACAAGCGATAATCAATAACACTAGCGAGGTCCTCAACAACCATAAAGTCGGTGATATAAGTAAAGTCCCCAACAAAGACGTGTAGTCCTTTAATTCTCCCGAAAAAGTTACAAACTCCACCGGGGTATTTGGGATCTCTTATAGGTTCAAGTCTTGTTTTTACTATATCATTATAGACACTTGAGGACATAATGTTGATTGGGGATTTAAAATCAATGTAAGCAATGTCAATGTGTTTATACCCAATCATACATGGTATCTTAGCATTCTTAGGGTCGCCTCTTTTTATCTTAGGGTCAATTCTAGTGAAAGGAGGTCGAGGGTTATTAATAAAATTATTATAATACGCGACCTCCTCCTTCGTGGGGTATAGATTGAAATAGTCATCTAGTTTCGGATCTATCTCCCCTTCCTCAAGTTCCTCAACAACATCCTCCAAATCATTAGTTCCTAGGTCCTTATTTGAATACAAGGCGGTCGCTAGGTCACTAAATGCATGATCGAGCTCAATTTTAACTAACCTATTGAGCTCCCTAAGTTCCCTAATCTCATTCTCAATCTGTTCACGCAACAACGCCACTTCACTAGGGGAAAGGGGTGGATTCGCGTTTTCCATAAGGGTCAACGGAATAGTCAATAAATTTAATTTACTAACAAAGGCACGAAGAAATAAGATAGACAAAAGAAAACCTAAAAATAAAAATAAAATCTTACTAGAAAGGAATCTAGCAAGTAGAATTAATAAAAAGAAATCCTAACCTAGACAATAACTATTCCCCGGGCTGCGGCGCCAAAAACTTGATGCGTGGGAATTGCACCAGGCTTTACCTCTCGAGGGATCTTGAGAAGCTTACAACCCCTACCAGGCAGTGTACCTGATCATTGTAGTATAGTATAGTGACAAGTACCGGGGGATTGATCGTTCAACTCAGGAATAGTGTCGCTAGGATTAGAAAACCTAAAAACTAGGTCTAGAGGTGAGGGATGATTCTTTTTGTATTTTTATGTTTTTATGAAAGCAAGTAAAATCTCGGGTTTTAGAAGAGTGGGCGGAATTAGTTGTTAATCAACTAACCCAATAACTAAAATGCAATCAAAATAAAACAACAAAAATGTAAATAAACTAAATTAAACTAGTGGTGTGAGCAATATGTGAGAGAATGGTGTTTACTTAGATTTCACTACTCCCTAGATATCTTTTACAGGTTAATTACTTGTTACAGTTGCATGGATGATGGGTTATATTCCTTAATACCATTCATGGGGTGGCATACTTACTTCCCCAATTCTATAAGCTCCTACTTCACTCCTATGTCGAGCCGGCTAAGAAGCTCCTAACATGGGATCATTAGAATTCGCTCATGCATTAAATACAACCATAAAAACGTAGTACACATCGGTTCATGCTTCTTAAGACGTTCAAGGATGTTACACAATGGAGATCTGCCAGTTTTCTTAAGCCTAACATTGAAATCATTCATCCATTACAAATATAAACAAGCAATCAACCTATAATCAACATCTAGGTTTCATTACATCTAAGAAAACACACAAAAGATCTAGCCTAGCATGTTAAAATCAAGAAAAGCATAAGATATATTCAAATAACACATAGACATATTAAATGAATTGAAAGAAGACTTATCTTAATTGAACATGAAGGGTTTCAAGGGGTGAAAAATAGAAAAGTATTTATAGATTTTGTGAGGTGACGGCGTCAAAAGCAAAAATCTGACGCCGTCATCTCGCCGCCAATAAAGTTCTCAGACTGCCTAGATCTGGATCTGACGCCTTCATGTGTAATCCCATTCCAGGCCGTCACCAAAATAACTCTTGACGCCCTACTTCTGACGCCGTCACGTTTTCTCTGGGCCGTTATCCATTTTGCTCTTGACGCCGTCAGAAAATTCTTCTTGACGCCGTCATCTACTGTTCCCAGCAAGGAAAATTAAGTCTTTGCCGTTTTCTTCACTTTTATGCTCCAAAAACGTCCCAAATGCTTCCTTTTCCAGAATTCACTCCCAAAGTACCTAAAATCACAAAAGGAACGATTTAGGGCAATATTTGATAAAATAAATTCCAATTCCGGCTTAAATGACCCCTTAAAAGTGGTTCATTTTTCGCCTCATCAAATGGCTGCATAGACAAGACTTTTACTAGGATGAGCGTTGGGGACTGAATGATGTGGAGGTGGAGGAAGAAGGTGAAGAGGATGAGGAGGATCAACAGGATGCGCAACAAAATGTGGTGGAGCAGCAAAATGAAGAGGATGCGCAACAAAATGTGGTGGAGCAGCAAAATGAAGAGGATCAGCAGCAAAATATGATGGAGCACCAAAATGTGGTGGAGCATCAAAATGTGGTGGTGCATCAAAACCAGAGGGTCAACAAGATGGGTTTGCATTTGCAGACCCGTTAAATCTGGAAAACAGGATTAGCGATCTTGAAATTAAGTTTCAATATCTCCTGGAAAGTAAAAGAATGCAATGCAGGGAGTAGAGCTCTCTGGTTTTAACAAGTTGGTGTGAAATGGAGTGAAGCAGTTTTTAATGATGATGTTTTCATGTTTTTAGTATCTTTACTATTTAGGTAGGATAATTATATTTATGTTTGCAGCTTTTATGAATGGTTGTATCTTTTTAGAAATATCAATGAAAATTTTGAGACCTTGTATGGTTGCTTGTTATGTCAAACTGTCAAAGGTGTGTTTGGTTTCTTGGATAAAAGCAGTTTGTCAAATTGTTAAAATCTAGAAATGATGTGTCAATGTTGCTAGTTATAAATAGTACTGCTAAGTGTAATTGATGATGTGATTATTGTGATTCGGGTAATGAGTTAGGTTTTGTGTTTTTGGGACTAATATTTTGCAGGATAAGCTGAGAAAAGTGCTGGAGTGCTGAAAAATAAGTTGTTTCGAGTGGAAACTGACTTAGTGTTGCTAGGCATATTTTAGTGTTGCTAAACCTAACTTAGTCCGGCTAAGGGTTGTTCTGCTATTTTTTAGAGTGCAGGGTACTGTTTTAGAAATATGAACGGTTAAGGGTTTGTACACTTCAATCATTCACAGTTTCACACAAATGTTTTTATCCGATCAAAACTCTATCAAACATAAAACCACTGCTTGATTTTATCAATTAATTGCAAAACCCTACACAAATTTTCAAATTTCACAATGTCGACTCTGTCTTTTGCCAACCAGCATAACATGATTGCATTCTTGCAAAAGCCCACCAAGGAGAATGAAGAGTTCACTGAAGTTGTTGATTTTCTCAATGCTACTCATATTAGGTATGCATTAACAGTTAACCCTACTGTATATGTTTCCAACATCAAACAGTTTTGGGCTACTGCAAAGGTCAAAACTATTGATGAGGAAGTACAGATTCATGCCCGTGTGGATGGGTAGAAGATTATTGTTACAGAGGCATCTGTTAGAGAAGTTCTTCATCTAGGAGATGTTAATGGAATTGAGAATCTTTCAGACTTCACAATTTTTGAAAACCTTCAAGAGATGGGGTATGTAAGAAAAAATGATTCTTTGAAATTTAATAAAGGTGGCTTTCCCCCATAGTGGAAATTCTTAATTCACACTTTGTTAAAGTGTCTTAGCCCAAAGACTACCGGTTGGAATGAGTTTAGTAGTAACATGGCTTATGCCCTTATATGCTTGGGAAAAAATGAAGAAAAATTCAATTTTTCAAAATTAATTTTTGATCATGTGGTTAAAGCCTTGGATAATTCTTCAAACGAACATTACTTATATCCAAGATTTTTGCAACTTCTTATGGACAAACAGTTTACAAATAAGAAAGTTCACGACAAGGTTTATCCTGTTCACTCTCATATTAAAAAGGTTTTTTCTAACATGAAGAGAAAGGGTAAGGACTTTCCTGTCATAGTTAAACCATTGTTTCAAGCAATGTTGGAACTAGGTCAACATAAGAAGGGTGAAGGTTCAGGAACTTATAATGAATCAAGTTCCAATGGAACTGATTCAAGTGAAGGAAACCGCAGGTGCTAAGAAACCAAGGGGGATAATGCAAGTGATGAGGATAGAAGTGGTGAGGATAGTATGGAACTTGTTAAAGAATTGATGGTTAAATGTACCAAACTTAAAGAACATGTTCTTGGCCTACAACAAATCACAGATACTCAGGGGGATGTAATTACAGGTTTGAAGCCGAGGGTTAAGCAATTAGGAGGCAGAAGGGGTCAAGAACCAGGTCATTCAAAAGACTGAAAAAAGTGGGCACAACACAAAGGATTAGTTCATCTGAAAGCATATGTTTGGGGGAGGATGATCCCAAACAGGGGAGGAATGAAACCAAGGATTCAGGGGAAGCTATGGAAAATGTTGATAGTGCTGCTGCTGGTGATGACATTGGTGTGGATACGGATGTGGATTCTGGTGAGAATGATGATGAGTATGTGGTTGCTGATAATCAAGGTAACGAGGTTGTTATGGAAGAAGCAATCAAAGGCATGGGAGATTCTACTACTGGTGCAAGTGCAGAAATGGCCAAGGAGGATACTACTGCTGAGGAAAATGTTCCTGTTACTAGTGATGATGATGAAACTTTGACCGAAGCAATGATTCTATTGAAGACACGATTTAAACAAGCAGTGCCACAATCACCACTACCAACAGAACAATCACAACCACCACCACAACAACCAAGAGTACCTGTCAAAGGTGTGGTGATTAGAGAACCAACTCAACCAATCAAGAAGAGTGTACAAGAGCCAAGTTATAAGGGCAAAGGCAAAGGTATTATGGTTGAAGAGCCTAAGCATGATCCTTTAATTAAGGATCTTCCTTTTGAGTACTGGCCCAAACACAAGCAACTTGAAGTAAATGAAGCTGTTGCAAGAAAATTGGCTGCTGAGTTTGCAGAGGAGAATCAGATGGTACTTGAACAAAGAAGGAAACACACTGAAGCTGAGGCCAAAACAAAAGCACTCTTGGGTTCTTGGGATGAAGAAAGGATTAAAGGTGATGCTGATATTGCACTGATGAAACATATAAAAGAAGAAATGCAAGAGTACACTCAAGAACAAAAAGATGAATGGAAGAGGAATTATGAAGCTGAAAGGAAGAAATTTTATCTCAATCAAAGAAAGAAGAGAAAAGTGCTCAGTCGTCAAACAGTTAAGCAAAAGAGGAAATACTATGAGTACTATCTAAACAATATGAAGGGTTGGAAGCTTGTTTAATTAAAGCGATACTCAGATGATGAGATCTTCAAAATGTATGAAAGAGTCAAAAACTCAATGTAACTAATATATATCAATGTTAATGATAACTGACTTCACATTTTTCTATAAATAATAGTCACATGAATATTTCACAATGCGACTATTTTGAATGTATTGGTCACATATAATACCCTTATAATATGGCCATAAACATCATTTAGATACACATTTCTGATATGGTGTGACTATTGTAAAGCCTATAGTTACAATGTGACTATTTTATTTATTATTTTTTTTTTATGTTTTTTTGTAAAGCCTATAGTCATATGATCGTGTTTCAATTAAGTGTGGCTATACACATTAGGATTTGGAAAACAAACACACACTAAACTTTAGACACACATATTAACTTACGTGACCATATGTATTGAATTTTAGTTACACTTAATCATGTTTCTATGGTTTAGTGTGACTATATATGACATTTGATCACACTCTTCAAGTGTGTGACATATATTTGTCACTCTTAAATGCATTTCGTGACTAACGCTTCAAACTGAGTTTTTAGTTGTCACACATTTCAAATTCATATGTGGCTAACTATTAAGCAAAGAATAGCAGTCACGTTTATATAATGTGTGACAAACTTGACTATATAATTTAGCCACATACATAATTACTTCATGTGACCATATATCTATTTTGGTCACACTCTTCAATTGTGTGACTAATGCTTAAAGCTGATTTGTATCGGTCACACGTCCCAAATTAAAAGTGACTAAATGATCGAAAAATATTTACCAGTTACCCTCTAGTCACATAAATACACCAATGTGTGACATATATCTTCTGAAATGGTCACACAAGTCGGATAGAGTGTGGCTGTTTATTTTATTTTCGTACGTTTAGTCACGTAAATATGTTACAGTGTGACCGTTTGAAATCGACCATGTGTGACGAAAGGCCATTTTTGTACTAGTGCAAGAAACAAATATGCAAACACACTTTTGACGCTTGGACTATAATAATACAATAGTCAAAAACTATGGTTAAACAAAAAATTGTCAAATCTTCTGCACGTTTCATCGTGATAAAATAATACAATACTATGATACCATTTTAAACTCAACCTAACCTAAACTGACCCGTACTATGAAAGTGACCCAGTGACCCATTTAAACCAAACCCTACCTAAACTAAACCATTTAAACTCATGGGTCAAAGTTTACAAATCCAAAGCTGCACAGAGAGAGTATATAAACTCATTTAGTAGCAACGTCATAGATGGAGATAGTGTTTCCATAGCTAAGATGAAGATATATAAACCTTTAGTCTCGCCATAGGTTCAGTGTCGACATGTTCAGTTCAACAGTTCATAAACCTATGGGCAAATGATATTGAAAGGTAATATACTTGCCATAAATTCATCGAATGGGTAATGAACTATTTTTTTTCATTTTGAGGGTAATTTTCTTTCAAATTCATCATTTTTAGGGTATTTTGCAAAATTTTTGGACAATTTTGCCCTTTGGAAAAAAAAAATTTGTATTAGCTATGAGGGGCAAAATTGTCCAAAATTTTTACAAAATACCCTAAAGATGATGATTTTGAAAGAAAATTACCCTCAAAATAAAAAAAAAAATAATTTACTACCCATTCGATGAAATTGTGTCAAGTATATTATCTTTTTTTATTATTTGCCCTAAACCTATCTATGAAATATCCTGGATTTTGAAGCTTTAATTATGGAAAGACAGAACATTGATGAATTATAAAGTACTTGAAGATGTGTCATTTCTAAACTAGCGTGACTATTGAAATGCAGGTTGTGATGGTATCGGAAATGTGCCAAAGAGGCTTTATGATGATTAAAGTATTGAAGGTATTGTGATTTATATATTGTTCAAACATATGTTTACGATTTTATTTTTTGATTTAAAGCTAAAGGGAGAAGCTATTAGGCATAAAAATGACCAAAGCTATTGTTGGCATTTCATAAACTAAATTTTTTTGTTGAACACATTATTATAACCAGTGTGGATACCATACCAAATACAACATGTCAAAGATAACAATTGAAATGTTTGTGTGTCACATCAAGTGCATTTGAAATTCCTATCTAGGGTATATCTCGGACATCGAAACGTTATTTATCGAAAGTTCGGACCTTGATGAGCTATGTTCTTGAAGAAGTGGCATTTGAGGAAGAGTGTGACTATTAAAAAATATGGGTTGTGATGGTACCAGGAAAGTGGTAGAGAAGCTGTTAAGCATTGAAACGATTGAAGCCATTGTTGGCCTATCATTAACATTTTGTTGAACACATAATAACCCAATGTGGATACTTCGCATGATGTCAGGCAATGAGCCAACTCCTGCATTCATTAAGGGATCTATAATTCTTGAGGATGTACCATCGTTCCAACTTTTCCAAGCCTAGAAGAGAACAAAGAATATATTTTAATTAATATACTGTCACTTAATTATAGTATGATAAATATGATTTCATCGTATAGAGCTTCTAATGGAACAACTTACAAAGGTTAGGAAGTCATCACCGCTCTCTTCATTATGAAAATATTGGTTCTTTTGACCAATTATAATCTCTAAAACTAACACTCCAAAGCTAAAGACATCTGACTTTACTGAGAATTGACCATGCATGGCATACTCGGGTGCCATATAACCACTATAAATGGAAAGCAACAACAATATTACACAATGATAACCTTATAGCGTACGTAGTAGTTAGTAGTGGAAGTAGTTATAGATAGCAAGTAAGAATATATGTAGATAAGATAAAATGGTTCAAGCCTCCAAATTAAGCTCGTGAAATTTGATCCCACGAGTAGAATTTTGAAACACTCAATTTAGCTGATTTAGTTGGGGTTTGGTAACAAGGGTTGACATTTCACTTGTCAAAGGTCATACTTTTTCTCGACCAGCAGTTTAAAAATAAAAGAAAAAAATTATGAGAAATACTACACTTACACAATTTTCACAATAATAAATCCACACATACATATGTCATTTAATCATAAAGAGTAGGAACAAGAAAGAGAAAACTTAATACAATTCTAGAGCTATGTTACAACCATTAAAGGTTTACAAAAAATATCCACAAAAATGAGGTGTTATGTTTTGATTAGGTTAATCAAAGAGAAGAGAGAAAAATTATTGCAAAAGTCACAAATCAATACATAAACGTCATTTTGTGGATTTATTTATTTATTTATTTTATTATTATTTTTTTAACACCTTTTGTGGTTGTAGCATAGTTCATAATTCTACTGGTATAGATCACTTGTTACATGTATGTATGGATTTTTTTTTGTGAAAAATGCATGAGATTATATCCATCTTTTGCAACAAAAAATGAATGGCGAGTCACTCGTCATAGAAAGGTATGTTAAAACTTTACTTTTAGATAATGAAAATTGGGTTGCAAAACGATAGCAATACAATTGTCTATTTTTCACAATGATGTGCTGGCAAAGCTGTACCTCTTGTAGTTTTTGTTGAATATATATAAATAAGACTCTTTATGAGATCAAAAATGGTAAATTGATGAGGTTTTCCAAGCTTAAGTTACCCCTAGGCAGGGACGGACCCACATGGGAGCCGGGTGTGGCACGGGCCACACCCAATTTTAGGTCATGAAGTGTAATTTTTTTTATAAAATATGTTTTTTGGGGTTCGTGCAACACCCATTTTTACCTCATAAATTTTTTATCGGGCAACTTTAGTACTTATAGACATAAAATGTTTTTTGTGCAACACCCTCTCAGAAATCCTGAGTCCGTCACTGCGGCCCTAGGATGACGAGTTCTTAAGTGATGTGATGCATGCAGCCTAACCAAGGTATCCTGTAACTATTTATGACCCTTTCCCTTGCCATCCCAAATGTATACCTAGTGTACTTGGAACCATATAGTTCTTGTAAGGAGATCAAGTGCCTATCACTAGTCCGTTTGAACCCTATGCCTCTCACTTTTATTAGAAATTTCTGCTAATGATCGATCGAATTTACCCAAAGAAAGAATACTTGCTAGGTTCCAACAATTCGACTTGTGTCACCTTGAGTTTCCTCGGGTTTAAACAATCTTGCCATTCCAAAATCTGCAATTTTTGGGTTCAATTCTGCATCTAATAAAACATTACTAGCTTTCATATCACGGTGAATTATCCTTAGACGAGAGTCTTCATGAAGGTAGAGGAGTCCCTTGGCAATGCCTATGATAATCTTATATCGCATTTCCCAGTCAAGAACTGCGCGTTTAGTTAGATCTGTATGCAAGCACCATCAAGAGTTGGGGTTTTGTTAAAAATATACACTACACAATTTAGTCAAAAGGTGTCGGTTGATTGACCAAAGTCAAGAATAGATGCAAATTTAGGCGATCTAATTTAATTTTTAAATCATAGATGTATAGGGGTTCTAATTAACTTGTTAGGGTGGATCATATATCACGTAGTTGCTAAATAATTTTCTTGATCCATGTAAGTTACCAACTTAATACCTACGAAGAGTAAATAGAACTAGTCAGATTAGGGCCCTAAACACAATTAAAATTAGATAAAAATTCAAAAGTAACCTAGTCGCTCACGTTTACATTAATAATCTAGAGAAAAAAAAATCACATTTGGTTTTTGTTCTTGACAAGTGTTTCATTTTTTAATAAAACAAAGTACAAGTGTTATATACGTAGTACTTTAATAAAACATGTAGCTCTTTTTATTAAAAAATTAGGCACTTGTCAAAAATTTAATGTGGTTCTTCATTCGCCAATGTAACTTGAGCGACTAGACTACTTTTGGAATTTTCTCCTACAAATATATGGTGACACCATAGATAGTTTAATTTGGTAAATCAAGTTGCGTCTATATATTTGCGAAGAGGCTGATGCTATAGGCATATTATGTTAAGCATATAAAATGTCATATATCTAGTTATATGTTTTGTGATTTTTCTCGAAGGATTGCAACAATCAATGCACACTTGATATAACTTACCGAATATAAAATGGTCAAGGCTTGCATTTGGCAAAAATTCATAAATGAGGAGCCTTTCTCTCCCTTCTAAGCTGAACCCACGCAACCTTACCAAATTACGATGTTGAAGCTTTGCCAGTAGCAAGACCTCGTTTTTAAATTCTAGGTCACCTTGCCCAGAATCCCTTGCTAGCCTTTTTACTGCTATTTCACGTCCATCACTAAGCACACCCTAATATCAAATGATATATACTCTTAGGTAATATCAAAATTTCTATTCATTTCTAGATAGCAACAATATTAGTTTCTCTATACCTTATAAACTGCACCAAATCCACCGCTTCCGAGTTTATTATCTTCAGAAAAACCATTTGTTGCCGCTCTTACTATACTAAAGTTGTATTTCAAAGATTCCACGGTTCCAATATCTGCAATTTCATCTAGTAAAGAGAGAGGTGGAGTAGGGAGAAAGAGATTTACAAATGGCTTAATTAATTACAGTTTAAAGAGTCAACAATTCATGGGTATGCATCATTAAGCCACGAATTTATATATTTTTGTGATCACTATTAAGTTTAATGTATTTTACCTTCATTTTCAGTTGCCATTTGAATATTCTTACTCCTCATACTTATGATAAAACTAATGGAAGCAACTAGTATGATGGAACCTCCTAGCACGGCAACAATAACTATAATCATCTTTCTTCTTGTTTTGGACCCTTTGCCTACACAATGGAAAGAGCCACAAAAGAGAAATAATATATATGTTTGCATTTTTAAATGGCATGTTCAATAAAATGCATTTGTTTAAAAAAAATACTACATACTTTCACTAAGATTGGGTATTAAACCTTAGAGTACTTTGGTGGTTAACTCGACCTTTCAAGAATTCTAGGATCAAATAAGAAGAAAAATTAAAATGAGAAAGATAAGAAATCACAAACACACATTTCTGATGCACCTATAAAAATAGATGTCTCTCCCTTTGAAAATTTCTCCCTTATTTGAAATTTATAGCTTGAAATTCTTGTTATTCTTCTCATTTTAATTTTTCTTCTTACCGGATCTCTTCCCTTATTTTCATATCCAAAATTAACTATATATTTACTCATTTGGGACTTAGATATCGTAGCCAAATTCAATATTAGACTATAAGGATCACACCGGTGAGAATGACATGAACATATAATAGCTCATCATATTATAACAGGAAAAGAAATCTCATTCAACATGATCAAATGCGTTGTTGAGGTCGATCTTTAGAGCCATAAGTCTTGTTTCCATTTTTATATTTTGGATAAATCAAAAGCTTCGTTAGCAACTACCATGCATTCTTGAATAATTTGGCGAGTGAAAAAGCGCACAAAGTGTCTTCCCTTCTCAAATCTATGTGAACATCGACATCTCCTATCAAACACCCTCTCAAACTCTTGCATTAGTTTTGTCTTTTGTTGTTTCATATGGTTTCAAAATGGAAGTCTTAAAATATTAAGCCGGTACAATTACTTATTATGACAAATTTAAAAAATTGATCAGTCAATGTCCAATTAATTACATTACAAGTTATTAAAATTACTATACAAACTGGTATAACACAAAATGTACTCTCGTTTTTAATTTAAATATATTATTAAATTAATAAAGTTTTAAAATGCATACTAAATTAGAATGTTCGAAAATTATTATTATATCGTAAGAGTGGCTCGAGAACTAACATATACACCTTTTAGATTTTTTTGATAAAACTTACCGTAAAACCTAAAAACTATGTTTTATAAAAATATGACGATTTTTTCAAAGCAAAGTGCAAAGTACTAAATGCTAATTATATAATAATAACTATACTCTTCAAAATTACTACACATGATCTTTTGAAAATATAACTTTTCTTTATCTTTATAAGTACTCTTTTACTTATATCTTCTACCTATGTGAGATAAATATTGTAAACATTGTTAATAATTTAAATAAATGATTTTTAAAATATCTCACATAAATATTTTATTTATTTATACTTCCACAATATACGAGCTACCTCCTCTGTATTAACATAACGTGACGTGGATAATCCACAATTTTTATATGAGTTACCTTGTTATTACTTAAAATTATTAGAAACTAAAATTGTCGTTATCCGTAAATATATTGTACCATAAAATGATAAACATTTCTTGCTGAAAATTTTCATTGCATGGTACCGACCCCGCAACGCGCGGGTACCCTGCTAGTTTACCCATTTTATTCCTTCGTATATCTAATGCATTTCCTTTTCGCATTCCTTTATTTGAACCAAGCACACCTTGACTTGTAACTTTTATGCTAAAACTAAGAAATCGAATCATGTTTCACCATTTTTGCTCTTTTGTGCCCGCTGCACACATATTTCTAACATATTTCCATATTTACCCAACTCAAAAAGGGTCTGAGACCCATTATGGTTCTTATGTCTTTTGCAGTCTATTTACAGTTGCTAAATATTAAATATTAACCTACGGGTTTCAATATTTAACATAATGATCCAACCAATTTACTCGGTATTAGAACTAGCTATAGGATTTTCCTTGTGATGGAGAAATAATGGATGATTGATCGGATTTAATTATTTTCACTACCACATAAAAAAGGGTTTTAGTAACCGTGCTAAATAGCGTACCAAAAAATGAAACGTCTTTTGGTGCAAATCTTGAACCGTACCTAAAATATGCACTTATGACGTTAGAGTTGTGAGGCTTTTTTTTGGGATCTGATTTCTAATTGTAGAAGAAACTGATAGGTGATTGTGAAAGATTTTATAAGAACAGTCAGCTTATTCACAACCAATTGACGTCTTTATCAAGAAAAAAACTATAACTTATATATGTATTGAAATTATAACTTTTTTCTTGAATAATTCGACATACAATAATCAAAGTATACTACTCCAGACTTATAGTTTGGGCACCTTTGTTGCAACACAGAAACGGAGTCATCGATGCAACTCTTACACAGATCCGGATCCACCACATCACCTCGGCAAAGAGCGGCAGAGTAAATAGTATCACTACCAACATTACTGATACTTGTGTAGAAACCATTGCCATTGCCATTGCTATTGGCTGGTAGCAAGTAGAGCGCAGTATTGAGATCATTTTGGTATGTACTACTTAAGTTATGGTTAGCAGTCCCCTCACAGGAAAGGGTGAAATCCTGCTGAGCTATGGTGATGGAACTAATTAAGTATGCGAAAATAAAAGATATGCATAACAGCAGTTTTCCGATTACTATGAACATATTTTGGTGTGATAAGGGTGGGACGAGATCGAAGTTTGTAGGGAACTTGAACACTTATTAGAGCATTGGGTGTGGCAACAAGCCACAAGCTCCTCATTCGGGCCCCACCATGCCACATCACCAAAACACCCCAACTTCAACAAACCACAACAAACCTCCCCTCACCAAACAACAAACCTCCACTTCCCCATTCGGGCCCTACCTCTTACACACTTATTTTTTTATTCATTTTATTAAATAAATTAAATTCTTTTCACAAATACTTAAAAATAACACAACACATTAATTTTATTTCATCAAAATAAAAAAAAAAATAAATAAAAAAAAACAATAACTCAACAGTGTAACAAAAAAAAACACACACACAAAAAAAACAACCAAAACACATTAAAACCATACCCATTCCTTTTGTAAAAAAAAAAAAAAAAAAAAAAAAAACCCCAAACTGCTGCTTTTTCCTTTTCTTCTCCAACCAAAACACACACAAACACACACTAAAACCAACCATGTTTCTTTTTCTCACAAATAAAACAACCAAACACACACTAAAACCAAACACACACCTGCACTGTCAGAAGCTTACCTTCGTCGTGGCCACGACGAACTCATCAACGGCGAACAACGGCGAGGGGGGTCCGGTGTGGCGGCGAGCAACGGCTCGCCGTTGGATCCGCCAGCTCGGACGGCGAACCCCCATTCGTCGACCATACCCAATGCTCTTAAGATGGAAGTCTGGTTATTTCTCTTCTGCCCCCTCATTTGTTAATGCAAAACTACTTTTTCAACACGAAAAACACTATTTTTCAACAAGAAATTATTAAAGAAAAAATCTAAATTACTACTTTTCAACACGTACGATATCTACTATCGAAATAACTACTTTTCAACACGAAATCTCGAAATTATTTTGTTGTTTAAAGAAACGTATAAATTACACAACAAATAAAAGTCACGGGTAGTATGGGATCGGTAATACCTAACAAGACACAAAAATAAACGGGTCAGTAGTGGGTATCAAAAAGGATAATAACCTAAAAATGTATTGGGACCGTTTGGTTTATTGATAGGAATCATAATGGGTATCGGATTTGGTATGAAGTAGAATGACAATAGATATGAAAAGGTGTATCATTACGATTGTTTATATTTGGATAACAAAATATGGTATGAAAAAAGTTTATTTGGATAACAAAGTAGTGCATTAAGGTTATAAGTTACTGTAACATAGCTGATGCACTAAACTATTAACTATGATGCAGTAACTCATAATAAAGATGCACCAAAACTTAAAAAAGAATCGTATTTTAATTGTGATGCAGTTACATACATATATGATACATAAAACTTATGATAATTCAGTTTTTTTATAACCATGATGCAGTAACTTTATAACCATGATGCAGTAACATTAAAACCATGAATGCAGTAACCGTGATGCAGTAAAATCATAATTGTGATGCAGTAAACGTGATGCAGTAACTTTATAACCGTGATGCAGTAACTTTATAACTGTGATGCACTAAAAAATTTTGGCGGGAAAAAAAAAATTTTTGCCCCAAAAAAAATTTTTTTTTGGCGGGAAAATTTTTTTTTTCGCCGGGGGGGGGGGGGGGGGGTGGGGGTGGGGTGACACGTGTCATATGATGTGTCATATGATGTGGCAAGGGGGTGACACATGTCACTCTCACAATCCTTCCTACACTTTTTATTATAAGACCCTTTTTAGAATAACCCCACCCTATATATATATATATATATATATATATATATATATATATATATATATATATATATATATATATATATATATATATATATATATATCTTAACTACTTATAATGTCTCAATGGTCAAAGTGAAATTGTGAAATCCTTAAATTTAAGTCAACCTACATTTTATACTTCTAAACAAAATTTCAAGCAATGAATGGAAATTATGTTAACTAGAGTCTCGTACATTTACTGAATGGTGCATGGTCAACCAATTAAATATCTTTTATATTTATTGAATGGGGCATGGGAAGTATGTATTCATGGAAACATATTAACATTTCGAAATGCATGGTCAAAAGATGAAGTATTCGTGGAAACATATTAGTGGGTCAAAAGATGAAGTATTCATGGAAACATATTAACATTTCGAAACGCATGCCAATGGGGCGGGAAATTATTTCCTTGATGTTCAAAATTGTACGAGGGTTTTTGCCTATATAAACATGCGCCCTCCACATACTATTCCAATCCAAACACACTGAATTTCGACATTCGACATACCCATCAAGAAATGGAAATGCCAAATCAAAAGAATGTTGATGATGATCTTGAGGTAATGAAAGTTTTAATCGTATACTGCTTGTTTTTTCCCAAAGAAATGAGTTTTAATGAGTTTGTTTCATCGTATAGTGTTGCTACATGTTTGTTTTTTCCGAAATAAATTAGTTTGAAATTGTGAAAAATGTATACTGATATAATCGTATAGTACTGTTGCTACATGTTTGTTTTTTCATCGTATAGTGTTGCTACATGTTTGTCTTCACTCATATAATCGTATAGTTTCGGGCTACAATATTTTTAATCTTTCATTTTTTTTTTTTTGGTTTCTTTACAGCTTCTTCCTAATCCTAACCCTCCTGCATCCTAATCCTTTTTTCAACCAAAACTTGATTAATTGGAATTGGGATGACATCATTGTCATATCAAGTGACGATGAAGATGATGAAGAAGAACCAATATCATCACCAACATTGTTTACAAACTATATGTATTGGTTTCCTTTGTTTCTCTTATCAAAAAATGAATGAATTGTTGCCTTTAGTTTATATATCTTCCAACAATTGCAATCCATATTCACTCGTATAGTTTATATATCTTCCAACAGTTGCAATCCATATTCACTAGTATAATTTAGCAAGATAAAACGTGTGATGTGATGTTGCTAATTAAAGCTAAAATTAGCGACCCAAATAGCGATGTGATGTTGCTAATTATAGCAACATGGGTAGCGATATCGACAGCGACCCAAGCAACGAATCGACAGCGACTCGGGTAATGACCCAAATTGCGACTTGTGACATAAATAGCGACCTAAGTAAGGACATATGAATAGAAGTCGCTAGTTAATCTAGCGTCAGGTGAAGAGAAGTCGCTACAGGTGTCCTTACAAATAACGACTCAATTAAGGACACATAAAGAGATGTCGCTAGTTATTATAGCGACAAGTGAAAAAAAGTCGCTACATGTGTCCCTACATATAGCGACATATCTTTGATGTCACAACATTCTGCGACTCATTTACAGCGACTCCTTTTACTATGTCACTTAACGCGTCGCTGTGGCCAAATGTGACGCTAACGACGTCACTAAACATGTCACTAAAAGCTTGTTTTTTTGTAGTGTATCTTCATCTTAGCTATGGAAACACTATCTCCATCTATGACGTTGCTACTAAATGAGTTTATATACTCTCTCTGTGCAGCTTTGGATTTGTAAACTTTGACCCATGAGTTTAAATGGTTTAGTTTAGGTAGGGTTTGGTTTAAAATGGGTCACTGGGTCACTTTTGTAGTACGGGTCAGTTTAGGTTAGGTTGAGTTTAAATAGGTCAGTTTAAAATGGTATCATAGTATTGTACTATTTTATCACGATGAAACGTGCAGAAGATTTGACAATTTTTGTTCAACCATAGTTTTTGAGTATTGTATTATTATAATCCAAGCGTCAAAAGTGTGTTTGCATTTTTGTTTCTTGCACTAGTACAAAAATGGCCTTTCGTCACACATGGTCGATTTCAAACGGTCACAATGTAACATATTTACGTGACTAAACGTATGAAAATAAAATAAACAACCACACTCTATCCGACTTGTGTGACCATTTCAGAAGATATATGTCACACATTGGTGTATTTATGTGACTAGAGGGTAACTGGTAAATATTTTTCGATCATTTAGTCACTTTTAATTTGGGACGTGTGACCGATACAAATCAGCTTTAAGCATTAGTCACACAATTGAAGAGTGTGACCAAAATAGATATATGGTCACATGAAGTAATTATGTATGTGGCTAAATTATATAGTCAAGTTTGTCACACATTATATAAACGTGACTGCTATTCTTTGCTTAATAGTTAGCCACATATGAATTTGAAATGTGTGACAACTAAAAACTCAATTTGAAGCGTTAGTCACGAAATGCATTTAAGAGTGACAAATATATGTCACACACTTGAAGAGTGTGACCAAATGTCATATATAGTCACACTAAACCATAGAAACATGATTAAGTGTAACTAAAATTCGATACATATGGTCACGTAAGTTAATATGTGTGTCTAAAGTTTAGTGTGTGTTTGTTTGCCAAATCCTAATGTGTATAGCCACACTTAATTGAAACACGATCATGTGACTATAGGCTTTACAAAAAAACATAAAAAAAATAATAAATAAAATAGTCACATTGTAACTATAGGCTTTACAATAGTCACACCATATCAGAAATGTGTATCTAAATGATGTTTATGGCCACATTATAAGGGTATTATATGTGACCAATACATTCAAAATAGTCACATTATGAAATATTCATGTGACTATTATTTATAGCAAAATGTGAAGTCAGTTATCATTAACATTGATATATATTAGTTACATTGAGTTTTTGACTCTTTCATACATTTTGAAGATCTCATCATCTGAGTATCGCTTTAATTGAACAAGCTTCCAACCCTTCATATTGTTTAGATAGTACTCATAGTATTTCCTCTTTTGCTTAACTGTTTGACGACTGAGCACTTTTCTCTTCTTTCTTTGATTGAGATAAAATTTCTTCCTTTCAGCTTCATAATTCCTCTTCCATTCATCTTTTTGTTCTTGAGTGTACTCTTGCATTTCTTCTTTTATATGTTTCATCAGTGCAATATCAGCATCACCTTTAATCCTTTCTTCATCCCAAGAATCCAAGAGTGCTTTTGTTTTGGCCTCAGCTTCAGCGTGTTTCCTTCTTTGTTCAAGTACCATCTGATTCTCCTCTGCAAACTCAGCAGCCAATTTTCTTGCAACAGCTTCATTTACTTCAAGTTGCTTGTGTTTGGGCCAGTACTCAAAAGGAAGATCCTTAATTAAAGGATCATGCTTAGGCTCTTCAACCATAATACCTTTGCCTTTGCCCTTATAACTTGGCTCTTGTACACTCTTCTTGATTGGTTGAGTTGGTTCTCTAATCACCACACCTTTGACAAGTACTCTTGGTTGTTGTGGTGGTGGTTGTGATTGTTCTGTTGGTAGTGGTGATTGTGGCACTGCTTGTTTAAATCGTGTCTTCAATAGAATCATTGCTTCGGTCAAAGTTTCATCATCATCACTAGCAACAGGAACATTTTCCTCAGCAGTAGTATCCTCCTTGGCCATTTCTGCACTTGCACCAGCAGTAGAATCTCCCATGCCTTTGATTTCTTTTTCCATAACAACCTCGTTACCTTGATTATCAGCAACCACATACTCATCATCATTCTCACCAGAATCCACATCCGTATCCACACCAATGTCATCACCAGCAGCAGCACTATCAACATTTTCCATAGCTTCCCCTGAATCCTTGGTTTCATTCCTCCCCTGTTTGGGATCATCCTCCCCCAAACTTATGCTTTCAGATGAACTAATCCTTTGTGTTGTGCCCACTTTTTTCAGTCTTTTGAATGACCTGGTTCTTGACCCCTTCTGCCCCCTAATTGCTTAACCCTCGGCTTCTGTTGATATAAATAATTGACTAAAAACATTATTCATATCTTTCGATATCTCTAAGTTTTGATAATCACAAAACGAAAACTCATCAAACCAAAGGTTATGACGTAAACAAATATTTAGTAGTAAATACTCACTTTCACCATTTAATCACTTAAGGTATGAATAAACAAAGTGATTAATGTATTGAAAGATCAAAGGAAATCTTGTCTTAAGACATAACATTTTATAAAATGATTTTAACATTTTATATATATATTTGTAAATCATTTTTGGAATAGCTTTATTAAACCACAAAAATATGATTTCAAATTTCCAACCAAAAAGGGCAAATTTTATCCAGAAAATCTTTTCAAACGTTCAGGAGGGCGGCCCCCTTAATTTTACTAGGCGGCCCCCTTAATCATTAAGGGGACCGGCCTATAATTAAGGGGACCGGCACGCTCCCGAACAGTATTTTCTGGCCCTTTAAATACTGGATCATTTTACACATTTTCCTCACCTTTTTGCACCAGAAACTTTCAGATCTAAACATCTATTTCCTCTCTCTAAAAATCCTTTGATCTTATATACTTTGATCTTTGTTTCAAAGTGATTCAAGCCTCAACATTCAAAGTGCAAAGAGAAGAATACTTCTATTTAGAAGTATTACAACTTAGTATCATCTTGCTATCTAAGTTGTTTGTTTATATTTTCTTGTAAATCTTTCATTCTTTGGTGAATAAGGTGTATGTATTAGTGAGCTATATTTAGTTGAAGAATCTAGAATTGTTGTAAGTATAAAGTGGAACTTGAATTGAAGAAGAAGGGTTAGATAGTATTGGTGATAGGAGATTGTAGCAATAGGGACTTGTTGTGAAGATATTGAGGGTTCCAAGTGAAGAAGACTAGAAGACATTAGTAGATTGAAGGTGTGAAGACATTAGTGGCTTGAAGGTGTCAAGACATTAGTGGCTTAAAGGTGTGAAGACATTAGTGACTTGAAGGTGTCAAGACATTAGTGGCTTAAAGGTGTGAAGACATTAGTGACTTGAAGGTGTCAAGACATTAGTGCCTTGAAGGTGTGAAGATACTTGTGGTGTGAAGAAGGATTGAAGTAGTGCAAAGGTGTGAAGAAGAAGTGGTGTGATATTTGGTGTGAGATTGGTTCTAGCTACGATTAGAACTCGACATCTTGCTTTGTGTCGTTAATTGGTGTAAGCTTTTGGTGTGTACGGTTTTCTCCGCCATAAGGGAGGCAATTGACTTAGTGAAGAAAACTCTCGAGTTCGGTGCTCGGGGAGTGGAGTAGGGCAAGGAAGGTGTCCTTGTAGCCGAACCACTATAAATCCTTTGTCTCTCGGTTTGATCTTTCCATCTCTCACTCTTTGCTTGCTTACTTACTAGCTTTTCATATATTGTTAATATTGTGTGTTGTGCATATATTGATTTCACATAAAGATCAAACTAGGTTCCATTTAAAACATTAATTATACTTTAGTAAAATATAAGTATAAACAATTACTAAGACACATATATCTATATTAGTACAAACTTATAATTAAGTGAGATATATGAAATTATAATTTCTATTCAACACTTTAAATAAGTAGTGTATATATGATATATGTGAATTAGTTTGTATCTATACTTTAGCTTCAAAGGTTTTTACAACTACCATCAATTCTTTGAAAAGCAAATTCTTATTAAACGAAAAAGATGCAAAACTATTCAACCCCCCCCCCCCCTTCTAGTTTTCCACAATTGGTATCAGGAGCCACGTCTAGCAAGATTTTTAAAATAGACTGTATTTTAAAACTTGTAACGATCTATGGAATTTGAAAAATATTTAGAAGGGGAATTTATGCAACAACCACCATTATTTGAAATTGATCATTTTCTTAAATGGAAAAACAAATTTGAAAATTATGTGAAATCAATAGATCTTGATCTTTGGCATATCATTTCAATTGGTGATCTTAAACCAACCAAAATGGATTTTGAAAATCAATATAATAACCTTCAAACCAAACTTGATAAAAACACTAAAGCCAAACTACTTATTTTCAAAACTCTACCAAGAGTTGAATATGAAAGATTATTTCCTTATAAAACGGCAAATGATATTTGGAAATATCTTTTAAAATTTCACCAAGAAAAATGTAAAACCAAAGATGATAAGCTTGATATTGCACATGAAATAGTCACTCTAGAAAACTTAATAGATAAATATCTAGTTGAAATAAACACATATACTACTAGTTCAAATATGGTTATTGAAGGTACCAATAACGAAGAACACATGTGTCAAATCCGAAGAAAGAATGTCAATAAACCATGGTGCAACAAGGACGATGAAGATGACGTAGATATGGCTTACATGAACTTTCTTACTAATGCAAATACAAGTAGTGACGGCAAGGATTGCATGCTCCAAGATCCAAGCAATACTTTAAACAAAACATGGAGCGACATGAACAACAGAATTGATCACCGTAGAGCATGTGAAGATTGTACAACTACAAATAAGGTACAATCCAAAACCAAACATTTTTGCTATGATCAATTTATATTAGAATTTTCAAAACTTGAAAACAATTTCAAGCACTTTTGCAACATTGAATCAAAAACTGTTTTTAAAAATAAATCTTCAACATCCGTTGAAAATAACTTTGAAAAAGAAATAATTTTAGAAGATAAAATGTCTAGACTTGAAAGTAATATTGAAATTGATCTTGAATGTAAAAATTGTCAAGACTACAAACATGAAATTAAAATGGAAAAAGAAAAAGCAAAAATATTGGTTAAATTTGAAAATAGTTCTAAATCTTTAAAATATCTACTTAACATTCAAAAGTCATTTTATGATAAAACCGGCTTAGGATTTACTGAAGATGATTACTCAACAAATACATCAAAACAAATAAAATTTGTTAAACCTAGTGGAAAAATTTAGAACTATTATTATTTATATCCATTGTTTATTTCTCTAGTCAAGAAAGTTATTGTTTGTTTGTCAAAACAAACAAATGATGAATTCTTGTACTTCTCGATGACATCCTCATCATGTGCATTTAAATGCATTGGATGTTCTCTACTAATCATCTCGGACCCATGAGAATCTGGGTACCAAGCTCTTTGTCATGTTTAGGTAATTAACGAACGAAGGGTTTACTACTTGTTGAATCGCTCTCCTCGCTCTCTTTCTTTTGATGACCATTGGTTCCCGTTATTCTGTTTCACATTCTACACACGTGGTGTTTATGACTTTGTTGCGGTCATCTATGGTTTTGGCGATTTACTCTTCACTCTTGGAGCATTGTCCTTATGGTGTGTTTGTTACTACCTCATGACGAAGAATTCTTGTTGTACCATTCTTGATATCTATTGCGTTGGGATTCGTCTTTGCTACTTCTACATGCTTTGGGCAAAATTTTAGACATCTTCTATTGCTCCTATGCCCACTCTTTAAGGAAAGCTGGACCTGAGATAAGTTTTCTTTTCTAAAACTTGTCAATGATATATTATACTTTAGAATGTTTTAATTAGTGTGTGAATATAACTTAACTGATATGTTGCCATACTTTTAGATTATTAACACTAATATATGCATACATGATATTAGCATTATTAATCTTCTTGTTGTTTAGTCTAGTATCACTTTTCTTTAATCTTCTATGTTCTATAGTAGAACCCTTTCACTTAAGCTATTTGATTTTACTAGTTACTTCAATAGATGCATTATAATTGATATTTGTTTGCAACTTGTTTTTATGATACTCTTTGTATACATATTTACATATGTCTACCTTGCTTCTTCCTGTCCCATTGCATTTGGATCATAAGTATCTATCATTTCACTTTAATATCTTTAGATGTTATCAAGGATGACTACATATGATAATGGGCTTAATTGATTCTCTTAAAAATGACATGCTTTCAATTCAAAATCTTCATTTGCAACTTCTTGATTATTATGATCAAAATATTATGTTTAAATTTCTTTTTTTGGTATTTTGTTACTTAACTAAAACTTCTTTATAACTATTATTTTAATCAAAAACAAGATTAATTTTTTTTTTTTGTAATATACACTTGAAGTTGCTTCAAAACATTGTTGAATAAAACTAAAAACATTTTGCTTAACACATATTTAATCTTCTCACATGTGTCATACACCTCTATTGGAAATGACATTCACAATTTAATCTAATCATTTCATGAGAATCATGACTTGCCCATATGGAACTTGTTTGTAACAAGTCTTGAAGTTCATATAATCATATCCTCCTATGTGTTACTTGTTAACAATCATCAACATGGTTGCTCTAGGCTAAGTGGTATCATTTTCATATAGTTGCTTATATTAACCTATTTACTTTGTTGCCTCCTTAATTGCATATCTTAATTGTTAAATTAATAGAGTGCATGATTATTAGAAATTTGGTGTTTATTTCTATTAACTCTATATCACTCTTTACATTCATGAATAGTATGCCCTATATTGCCTCAAAAAGTTAAACTTACTTGAATCCAAATCCAAAAACACAACCTTTTTGAAAATTTTCTGCCAAAAATCCATTTCTGGCATTTTGGGAATCACCAGATGGGCAGCCCCCTTAATTATATAAGGCGGCCCCCTTAATGTTTAAGGGGACCGTATAACATCCCGTAAATTTCCTCTCTTAATTTTAAATGATTAACACGAGTAATCTATCGTCACCATTCAACTATCCATTTTTACGGGTTAAATTTTTGCTTTTATTCAACTATGTTACGAAACGGGTATTTTAACATAAATTCACATCCTTTAAATCACCCTTGCATGCGTACCCGTTATTCCAAATCATGAACTCATTCAAGCCCAACTTTGTAAATTTTATATAACTGGCTTATGCTTGTTTACTTTGGCCAAATCTTTGACGAAGTCTCTTAACAACGTATTTATATTATTTCACGAATCAATTATCCTCACGACAAGGAATCACGAATAATAATTATTCCCCATTTTAACGTACGTTTGCTACTTTAAATATCACCAAAGCTCAGCTCAATTACTCCGTTTCCTTTCAACTTAATACAAATTTGCAAACCCATTCGTATAACTGAACAAATAAACAATACAAACCAACCCTTTCTTTTGTCCCAGGTGTCGATCAAGCAAGACCAAAACCTAGTTACATACGTTATAATATACAAACATTCCACACATCAAATATATATTCGTTTCACTTCACTTCGTGTGATTCGCCACAACACCAAACGGACTCCATATATTTTATTCTTCTATTTTCTTTGCACCCCAAAACAACCCAAGCTGATCACCCTTATATCTTTTTCATTTCTGTTTCAGTCGAGACCAAGGTACCAACACCAAACCCAAGCGTACCCTTAAAATTTTCCTTTGGTTACATTACCAAAAACAACCTGGACATTCAGATAATAAACAAACGAGCCATCAAAAACTAAGCTACTTTTCTTGCTTGTTCCTTTATCTTGATCGACTAGGCTAAAGCAAGAGACCCACCTGCCTCACTCGTTACTACCTCAGAAACAACCTAAACACAGCTTGATTAGGATTCTTAGAACTTATCACATGCTTTCAAGCTCACCTCCACAGCTCTCCAATAGCTTAGTATTGTCAGGAATATTCAGCCACAAACCCTACACATTCCCTCACTCATGATTGTTGCTTATACTCGATTGGTTATTGATGGAGGTCACATACAAATGGCAGCTCTCGTTCACACCTTCACCCTCCCTCACTTGGTTCTACCTCATGTATAACCTAAAGAAACCATGTGCGATTCTTACTCCACCTTCCTGTTCCATTCCGTTACTTATCACAATTCCTATTCGAGTATATAAAGGTACATGCTATTCGACAACCTCACTACAACTCACAATCATACATACTTGTAAATTTCTGTTGAGCCATGGTGGAAGAGAAAGCCTGGTGGTGGAAACATGGAACTGATATTGGTTCATGGTTGAGCCTTAACCAAGCTGTACACTATTGCTCTTCCACACCCCTCACAGTCCTTGAACCAAACTTAAACACAAAATGATACTCTTGTTGTTCCTGAAGAAACCATGCTTTGACAGTTAACTCACACAAACAACTCATTACTTTTAATATTAACGTGAAAAGAAGAGGGTAAAGTGAACAAGTCGCGGCTTAGTTTTCAAATTCTAAAAACCCTAGTACGAGACATGTTTGAAAGCTTGGAAGCTAGGAAGTTGTCTTGGTTCTCACTCGTCTTTTATTCGTCTTCGTTGTCCACCACCTCAGTTGGTGTCGTAAGTCCTTTCTTCCTTTTTCATACATACATGCATACAATATGACTTAGATGGTGATTAAACTTGTGTGGCTAATATTTGTACTTGTTAACCCTCGCATAGTAAACATCTCAAAAATAAACTAGCATGCACTTATTTTGAAAATCGACATACTCAATTTACTAACGAAAATATACAAAAGTAAATAAGGTTGCATTTAAAAAATGTGTGGTAAAACTTCCCTTTACTTAACACCAGTAATTAAGTCCAATAAGCTTAAACTTATGTTCGTTATTTTTGAACTTGCACAAAACGAATGAGATAAGTGAACACTTTTAAAACACTACTTAAGCAAAGTGTGAGGAAAATAAAACACAAAAGGGTAGTGAACCTGATGGTTGGGACGCTTGGTTGTGAATCTGGTTCTGACCCTGCACTTGACATTTGATATTTATTTATTTTTTTAAAATGTTTCACATTTGACCCTTGAAACATTTAAGAACTAATCAATATTTCTTTTGACAATCTGCACTAAGAATGTCTAGTTAGTTAAATTATATAAAATGTCATCTTTGAAACTTGAGAGCAAAAAGCGTAACTTTGTATAACCTTAAGGTTTATTCTGAAACTTAATTACAGTTTGACAAGTTAACATTTTACGACTATACCGAAATCTATATTATGAGAACTATAACGAAATAATGTTTCTAGATAACTTGAATTACAAAACATATGACTTGAAGTTATTATCATTTTCTTGAAAACTTTTATAAGTTGATAAACATATTTAATTTGAACTAAATGCAAAAATCTTTAAAAGAGTAACGTTGGCATAACAGATTACGCTTGACTAATTAACATTTCATGACTATATAACGAGACCTACACTTTGAAGAAATAATGAAATAATAAACTTGAATAACTTAATATATATAATTTATAACGTAAATTATATAACTTGACGTTATTATCGGTTAACTTGAACACACGTTAAGAAATGATTATTCATACAATAAAACTCATCGATTCACTTAACCAGGCATAAACTTACAATTACTATAATTATCATTCACCAATACATAACATAAATTCATGACGAAGAATATAAAATAATAAACGATACTTATGCATAAAGACAAGTTATATTGTATATAACTTTGCTCTTGAACCATTAAGCGTTTTGCCACGCAAGCCACCTCTGCCACAAGTCATTTTGTCATCGAACACTATTCAAATCACAATTCTCGATAAGTCAAACTTATCTCGAACTTCCATATCATTCAGGTTATCTTTGAAGTCATTTCTATTCTACCTCTGACTTTACGTTATCTATGCCTATCATAACTCTCAGGTGAGTCATAGCCCCTACTCTTACTTGTTTTACAATGATTTATAAACGTTTTTGGGGGAGATACATGCTTAACTATTGTTTTATACTTTTACAAGTACTCGTTAACTATTTACATATTACTATAAGTTCATAGCTACACTTTCTATCATTTAACTGTTCTATAAACTCTTTGGAAGAGATGCATGTGTAACAACTTTTCTAACGATTTTGCTATCGATATTTGGAATTATGGAACAAACTGTTTAAATACGGTTTCAACTGTTTAAATACGGTTCTCCACACACTGTTTGGATGCAGTTTCAACTGTTTAAATACGGTTCTCTACAAACTGTTCGGATACAGTTTCAACTGTTTAAATACGGTTCCCGTGAATTGTTTATGTTATGGATGTAACAACGTGGCCCAAATATCGAAACTCGTATTAAATGGATTTATAAACTACTATTTTGGGTATTGTCCCGGTGATGGGCAAACCAACGGATTAATTTATATTAAATTGATAAGGAAATCACTCATTTTTCTAATTAACGATTTAAACTATAAACTCTATGAACTCACCAACCTTTGTGTTGACACTTTTTAGCATGTGTTTATCTCAGGAAACTATACAAGAAGGAACTAGAAGGCACGGAGTGGGCTTGTAACCCGGCATGGGCTTAAATAAACGTTTTGACACATTTCAAATAAACATGTTGTTTAAATTATGAAACATCTTGATGTCTCAAATATTTGGTATTTTGAATGAATTAAACTTTAAAGCGTCACTTTTGTGTCGTTTTCTATGATTGTGATAAAGATCCTCGAAGTAACACCCAAAAAGTCTTCCGCTGACATTTTAAGTCTTCCGCTGACATCTTAAGTCTTCCGCTGACGTGATGATTTTGGGGGTGTTACAGACCGGCCCCTAATTAAGGGGACCGGCCATCTGATGGTCGGGGATACTGTTTTCTTTATCACTTTTTGACCTATTTAAGTCTATACTTCCCAAAATTCACAAACATATTTTGTCACATACTATTCCTCAAAATTTACCTTCCTAAACCACATTTCTCATACACTATAAATACCCTCTCCCCATCATTAATGCCATCACATCCAAAAATGTCATCTCCCAACAACCAAAAACCTAAGATTTCAAGAACCGCAAGGATCTCCGTCAAACCCGTTTGGAGGAGAAAACTTGATTCTTGTCATAACTCAAGTGATGTTGTTCCAAGTCAACCAACTACTAAACCTCAAACCCACAACATTAATTCATCTCACAACCTATCATCCACTCATGCTCTCATTAATGATTCTTCATTTGATGAACATGCTCAATCCCAAAACAACAATCCCAACCTCTCAATCAACACCTCACTTGTTGCTCATTCAACAAAAACACCATCATCTCATGAAGAACCTCTTCCACCCATATCATGCTTTCATGATTACCCAAGCTCAATCATGTCTCCACCACCAAGAGTACCACCACCACATCCTACAACCTCACATGCTTCTCCCATATTGCATGTTCAAACTTTCACCCCAAGACAACTATCAAGCTCCACCACCATCACCTTCCTCCGAACACTTGAAGTTCGTTGAGGAGCTAAAAGAGGCACATGAGCTTAGTGCTCTTTTAGCATTACATCTTGCTCAACGCAATTTGGATCCACCACAATCAAGCTCACCATCATCACCACATAACAAAAACCAAGTTGAGAAGCATGTTAACAATTGCCCTTGTTGCATCTTCCTTCAACAACAAACCATTACATTGAATGAGCACTTTACTTGGATTGAGTATCTTCTTACTAGATCTCAACAAACACCATCACTTGAACAACATCAAAACCCTCAATCAACAAACCCATCTTCAATTTCACCACCTACAAGCTCCACATCTCCAAACCCAACAACATCCATGCAACCAAATGATTACCTCCACTAAACCACTAAGCATTTTACATGCTTATGTTTTTCATTTTCAAATAAATCTCTTCAACCATTTTGGGATTCAAGAAAGTTTGGTGACACTTCTTGTTGGCACAATTGGATATTCTACTTAGTACTAGAATTCCATCATTATGGCTTTTGTAACAATGATTATGTGGTTGACATAATCATCTTGAATTAATGAATGCTTTTATATGTGTTTAAAATTCTTCTTTGCCATGCTTACTATTAGTTGTTATTATGCCATATGTATTTGCTTGTGCCTCTAATATTTTTCTTGCAAGAATTCCATATCTTGAACCCTTGGTGCCCTCAAACGAGGGGGAGCATACATCAAGGGGGAGCCTTTACCTTATAGGCTTAAACCTTTTTGATTCTACAAAAAGGGGGAGAAGTGAATATAAACTCACTAAATACTTGTCTAAAAATTAATTTTTGGATTTAATGAGTTTAGGTTTTGTAATCATCAAAAAGGGGGAGATTGTTGATATAAATAATTGACTAAAAACATTATTCATATCTTTCGATATCTCTAAGTTTTGATAATCACAAAACGAAAACTCATCAAACCAAAGGTTATGACGTAAACAAATATTTAGTAGTAAATACTCACTTTCACCATTTAATCACTTAAGGTATGAATAAACAAAGTGATTAATGTATTGAAAGATCAAAGGAAATCTTGTCTTAAGACATAACATTTTATAAAATGATTTTAACATTTTTTATATATTTGTAAATCATTTTTGGAATAGCTTTATTAAACCACAAAAATATGATTTCAAATTTCCAACCAAAAAGGGTAAATTTTATCCAGAAAATCTTTTCAAACGTTCAGGAGGGCGGCCCCCTTAATTTTACTAGGCGTCCCCCTTAATCATTAAGGGGACCGGCCTATAATTAAGGGGACCGGCACATTCCCGAACAGTATTTTCTGGCCCTTTAAATACTGGATCATTTTACACATTTTCCTCACCTTTTTGCACCAGAAACTTTCAGATCTAAACATCCATTTCCTCTCTCTAAAAATCCTTTGATCTTATATACTTTGATCTTTGTTTCAAAGTGATTCAAGCCTCAACATTCAAAGTGCAAAGAGAAGAATACTTCTATTTAGAAGTATTACAACTTAGTATCATCTTGCTATCTAAGTTGTTTGTTTATATTTTCTTGTAAATCTTTCATTCTTTGGTGAATAAGGTGTATGTATTAGTGAGCTATATTTAGTTGAAGAATCTAGAATTGTTGTAAGTATAAAGTGGAACTTGAATTGAAGAAGAAGGGTTAGATAGTATTGGTGATAGGAGATTGTAGCAATAGGGACTTGTTGTGAAGATATTGAGGGTTCCAAGTGAAGAAGACTAGAAGACATTAGTAGATTGAAGGTGTAAAGACATTAGTGGCTTGAAGGTGTCAAGACATTAGTGGCTTAAAGGTGTGAAGACATTAGTGACTTGAAGGTGTCAAGACATTAGTGGCTTAAAGGTGTGAAGACATTAGTGACTTGAAGGTGTCAAGACATTAGTGCCTTGAAGGTGTGAAGATACTTGTGGTGTGAAGAAGGATTGAAGTAGTGCAAAGGTGTGAAGAAGAAGTGGTGTGATATTTGGTGTGAGATTGGTTCTAGCTACGATTAGAACTCGACATCTTGCTTTGTGTCGTTAATTGGTGTAAGCTTTTGGTGTGTACGGTTTTCTCCGCCATAAGGGAGGCTATTGACTTAGTGAAGAAAACTCTCGAGTTCGGTGCTCGGGGAGTGGAGTAGGGCAAGGAAGGTGTCCTTGTAGCCGAACCACTATAAATCCTTTGTCTCTCGGTTTGATCTTTCCATCTCTCACTCTTTGCTTGCTTACTTACTAGCTTTTCATATATTGTTAATATTGTGTGTTGTGCATATATTGATTTCACATAAAGATCAAACTAGGTTCCATTTAAAACATTAATTATACTTTAGTAAAATATAAGTATAAACAATTACTAAGACACATATATCTATATTAGTACAAACTTATAATTAAGTGAGATATATGAAATTATAATTTCTATTCAACACTTTAAATAAGTAGTGTATATATGATATATGTGAATTAGTTTGTATCTATACTTTAGCTTCAAAGGTTTTTACAACTACCATCAATTCTTTGAAAAGCAAATTCTTATTAAACGAAAAAGACGCAAAACTATTCAACCCCCCCTTCTAGTTTTCCACAGCTTCAAACCTGTAATTACATCCCCCTGAGTATCTGTGATTTGTTGTAGGCCAAGAACCTGTTCTTTAAGTTTGGTTCATTTAACCATCAATTCTTTAACAAGTTCCATACTATCCTCACCACTTCTATCCTCATCACTTGCATTGTCCCCCTTGGTTTCTTAGCACCTGCGGTTTCCTTCACTTGAATCAGTTCCATTGGAACTTGATTCATTATAAGTTCCTGAACCATCATCCTTCTTATGTTGACCTAGTTCCAACATTGCTTGAAACAATGGTTTAACTATGACAGGAAAGTCCTTACCCTTTCTCTTCATGTTAGAAAAGACCTTTTTAATACGAGAGTGAACAGGATAAACCTTGTCGTGAACTTTCTTATTTGTAAACTGTTTGTCCATAAGAAGTTGCAAAAATCTTGGATATAAGTAATGTTGGTTTGAAGAATTATCCAAGGCTTTAACCACATGATCAAAAATTAATTTTGAAAAATTGAATTTTTCTTCATTTTTTGCCAAGCATATAAGGGCATAAGCCATGTTACTACTAAACTCATTCCAACCGGTAGTCTTTGGGTTAAGACACTTTAACAAAGTGTGAATTAAGAATTTCCACTATGGGGGAAAGCCACCTTTATTAAATTTCAAAGAATCATTTTTTCTTACATACCCCATCTCTTGAAGGTTTTCAAAAATTGTGAAGTCTGGAAGATTCTCAATTCCATTAACATCTCCTAGATTAAGAAATTCTCTAACAGATGCCTCTGTAACAATAATCTTCTACCCATCCACACGGGCATGAATCTGTACTTCCTCATCAATAGTTTTGACCTTTGCAGTAGCCCAAAACTGTTTGATGTTGGAAACATATACAGTAGGGTTAACTGTTAATGCATACCTAATATGAGTAGCATTGAGAAAATCAACAACTTCAGTGAACTCTTCATTCTCCTTGGTGGGCTTTTGCAAGAATGCAAGCATGTTATGCTGGTTGGCAAAAGATAGAGTCGACATTGTGAAATTTGAAAATTTGTGTAGGGTTTTGCAATTAATTGATAAAATCAAGCAGTGGTTTTATGTTTGATAGAGTTTTGATCGGATAAAAACATTTGTGTGAAACTGTGAATGATTGAAGTGTACAAACCCTTAACCGTTCATATTTCTAAAACAGTACCCTGCACTCTAAAAAATAGCAGAACAACCCTTAGCCGGACTAAGTTAGGTTTAGCAGCACTAAAATATGCCTAGCAACACTAAGTTAGTTTCCACTTGAAACAACTTATTTTTCAGCACTCCAGCACTTTTCTTAGCTTATCCTGCAAAATATTAGTCCCAAAAACACAAAACCTAACTCATTACCCGAATCACAATAATCACATCATCAATTACACTTAGCAGCACTATTTATAACTAGCAACATTAACACATCATTTCTAGATTTTAACAATTTGACAAACTGCTTTTATCCAAGAAACCAAACACACCTTTGACAGTTTGACATCACAAGCAACCATACAAGGTCTCAAAATTTTCATTGATATTTCTAAAAAGATACAACCATTCATAAAAACTGCAAACATAAATATAATTATCCTACCTGAATACTAAAGATACTAAAAACATGAAAACATCATCATTAAAAACTGCTTCACTCCATTTCACACCAACTTGTTAAAACCAGAGAGCTCTACTCCCTGCGTTGCATTCTTTTACTTTCCAGGAGATATTGAAACTTAATTTCAAGATCGCTAATCCTGTTTTCCAGATTTAACGGGTCTGCAAATGCAAACCCATCTTGTTGACCCTCTGGTTTTGATGCACCATCACATTTTGATGCTCCACCACATTTTGATGCTCCATCATATTTTGCTGCTGATCCTCTTCATTTTGCTGCTCCACCACATTTTGCTGCGCATCCTCTTCATTTTGCTGCTCCACCACATTTTGCTGCGCATCCTGTTGATCCTCCTCATCCTCTTCATCTTCTTCCTCCACCTCCACATCATTCAGTCCCCAACGCTCATCCTAGTAAAAGTCTTGTCTATGCAGCCATTTGATGAGGCGAAAAATGAACCACTTTTAAGGGGTCATTTAAGCCGGAATTGAAATTTATTTTATCAAATATTGCCCTAAATCATTCCTTTTGTGATTTTAGGTACTTTGGGAGTGAATTCTAGAAAAGGAAGTATTTTGGACATTTTTTGGAGCATAAAAGTGAAGAAAACGGCAAAGACTTAATTTTCCTTGCTGGGAACAGTAGATGACGGCGTCAAGAAGAATTTTCTGACGGCGTCAAGAGCAAAATGGATAACGGCCCAGAGAAAACGTGACGGCGTCAGAAGTAGGGCGTCAAGAGTTATTTTGGTGACGGCCTGCAATGGGATTACACATGACGGCGTCTGATCCAGATCTAGGCAGTCCGAGAACTTTATTGGCGGCGAGATGACGGCATCAGATTTTTGCTTTTGATGCCGTCACCTCACAAAATATATAAATACTTTTCTATTTTTCATTCATTAGAGAGGAACTTGTGAGGAGAATTCTAGGGCCGAACCTAATAAACCCTAGGTCGTTTGTAACAGTATTTTCAAGGATTTTCACCCCTTGAAACCCTTCATGTTCAATTAAGATAAGTCTTCTTTCAATTCATTCAATATGTCTATGTGTTGTTTGAATATATCTTATGCTTGTCTTGATTTTAACATGCTAGCCTAGATCTTTTGTGTGTTTTCTTAGATGTAATGAAACCTAGATGTTGATTATAGGTTGATTGCTTGTTTATATTTGTAATGGATGAATGATTTCAATGTTAGGCTTAAGAAAACTGGCAGATCTCCATTGTGTAACATGCTTGAACATCTTAAGAAACATGAACCGATGTGTACTAGGTTTTTATGGTTGTATTTAATGCATGAGCGAATTCTAATGATCCCATGTTAGAAGCTTCTTAGCCGGCTCGACATAGGAGTGAAGTAGGAGCTTATAGAATTGGGGAAGTAAGTACGCCACCCCATGAATGGTATTAAGGAATATAACCCATCATCCACGCAACTGTAACAAGTAATTAACCTGTAAAAGATATCTAGGGAGTAGTGAAATCTAAGTAAACACCATTCTCCCCATATTGCTCACACCACTAGTTTAATTTAGTTTATTTACATTTTTGTTATTTTATTTTGATTGCATTTTAGTTATTGGGTTAGTTGATTAACAACGAATTCCGCCTACTCTTCTAAAACCCGAGATTTTACTTGCTTTCATAAAAACATAAAATACAAAAAGAATCATCCTTCACCTCTAGACCTAGTTTTTAGGTTTTCTAATCCTAGCGACACTATTCCTGAGTTGAACGATCAATCCCCCGGTACTTGTCACTATACTATACTACAACGATCAGGTACACTGCCTGGTGGGGGTTGTAAGCTTCTCAAGATCCCTCGAGAGGTAAAGCCTGGTGCAATTCCCACGCATCAAGTTTTTGGCGCCGCAGCCCGGGGAATAGTTATTGTCTAGGTTAGGATTTCTTTTTTTTAATTCTACTTGCTAGATTCCTTTCTAGTAAGATTTTATTTTTATTTTTAGGTTTTCTTTTTTCTATCTTATTTCTTCGTGCCTTTGTTAGTAAATTAAATTTATTGACTATTCCGTTGACCCTTATGGAAAACGCGAATCCACCCCTTTCACCTAGTGAAGTGGCGTTGTTGCGTGAACAGATTGAGAATGAGATTAGGGAACTTAGGGAGCTCAATAGGTTAGTTAAAATTGAGCTCGATCATGCATTTAGTGACCTAGCGACCGCCTTGTATTCAAATAAGGACCTAGGAACTAATGATTTGGAGGATGTTGTTGAGGAACTTGAGGAAGGGGAGATAGATCTGAAACTTGATGACTATTTCAATCTATACCCCACGAAGGAGGAGGTCGCGTATTATAATAATCTTATTAATAACCCTCGACCTCCTTTCACTAGAATTGACCCTAAGATAAAAAGAGGCGACCCTAAGAATGCTAAGATACCATGTATGATTGGGTATAAACATATTGACATTGCTTACATTGATTTTAAATGCCCAATCAACATTATGTCCTCAAGTGTCTATAATGATATAGGAAAAACAAGACTTGAACCTAGAAGATATCCCAAATACCCCGGTGGAGTTTGTAACTTTTTCGGGAGAATTAAAGGTCTACATGTCTTTGTTGGGGACTTTACTTATATCACCGACTTTATCGTTGTTGAGGACCTCGCTAGTGTTATTGATTATCGCTTGTCCCATGTTGTGTTTGGTAAACCATTTGTTGATGAGTCCAAGATAGAATATGATGAGATAGAAGGGACAATCTGATTCGCTAGTAAAACCGAGAGGATCACATATAGGATGCCTAATAGAATGAAAGAATTTCGTTTTATGCCTCAATTTGACTTGGATACCATTGGTGCTTTTGAGGATATCAATGAAGAGGATAAGAAAAAAGGCATGGATTATGTGTGGGAGAAGAAGAGCCTTTTCTATAAATATTGCTTGGCTCTAGGGCTAAGATATAAAGTTGATAAGGAATGTGCCGATAGGATTTTAGGAGCAATTGAAAAAAAGGTGATTGGTCTCTACAAAGAGCATTTACAATCGGGTGCGGAATACAAAACAAATATAGGAGATGACCTAGGGAGTGAAACCAACGATGAGGTCACGTAGTAACCCATGACCCTGAGTCTAGCTACAAGACTCGTAAATAAAGAAAAGCTCTTCTTGGGAGGCAACCCATGATTTGTGTGATTTTATTTGTTTGATTGTTATTTGTTTCCGTATGCATGCTTCGTTTTTATTGTTGGTAGATCATGTTTCAAACTAAAATAGTGAAAATAATTTATTTTGTTGTTTAGCTTAGTCTTAACTTCATCCAAAGGTATTTTGCAAAAAGATAAGTGTAAGGGGAAACCCCAAATATGTTTATTAAGAAACAAGTTCGATCATGATTCTCCGCAATAGTAAATGAACATGTATATTCGTATTTGTTAGAGTCAAATGCTTGTATCGAGTCATAATGATGTTTTGCAGGATTTTCCAGGAAGTAGGACAAGGTTTTTCCAGAAATTTTCCGAAAACTTAACATAAGGATTTCTGCAGGTCACTTCTGACGGCGTCAAGAATTTCTTCTTGACGGCGTCACGTGTAAAATTCTGGAAATTTGGCTAAATTTATTTCTCTAACGGAGTCTTTAAAGTTTTTGTTGAATCTTTAGTTTTATAATCTCCAGTAAATCTGCAAACATCATTCACAAGCATTATATCTTACTTTGCTTTCTAGGACTTATTAGTATATATAGATTGCCGCCGATTTTATGCGAGGTTGCCTTGTTTGTTTTCTCAGGATTAACAGGTTATGTATGACAAGAAGATGATTTATATTATGGAAGGGAAGCTTTGATTGTTCATTTTCTTGGAGGAAGATCTAACCTGGTTACCATACTATCCATACCGAGTGAATCAGGGGAGTATTTGATTTCATTCTTTTACCTGTTTTACTTTTACATTCTTTACTTGAACATTGGGGACAATGTTCATCCTATGTGTAAGGGGAGGGTAAATGATGATACCTTATAGGATACACTTTCACTTGAGTTTGTTTGTTTAATGGTAGGTGTGTAATAAAACTATGATAAATACTTGTTAGTGTAATTTTAGCGCCAAATTTAAAATTTTTTACAACATTTAGGAGTGAAACTTTAGCCTTAGCAAGCGTCTCATGGATAGGAGTCGTATTACTAGCACGAAACCGTATCATTCAGAAAAATTTTCCACCCAAATATGTGAGGTTCGCCTTTAGATTTGATAGGAAAAGCATTTACTATTAGTGCTTATGAGTGTACCGGTAGCATTTAGATTGTAGAACTTGCGTTAGTGATACATCCCGAGACCGCTAGTGAGACTACATTCGTGTAGTAGGATTTACTACATGATAAGAGGCATTAGGATCACCCTTGTGTTAAACCCGTATCATAATTACTTGACCATTTAAGTTATATTACTTGGCTAGTTAAGTCAATTAATTTTTCCCACACCTTAGCGTTGTACTCATTTTTAGTACACGAAACCCCTAGTACACCCCTCCGAGCCTATTTTTTCGTTTCTAACTTTAAGCATCTTACTTAAAGGAAGAATTTGTTACACCCCACTTAAATGTACACCCAAATCGCCTTAGCCTTCCGTGTATGCACTCATCTTAAGTGCATTATTGTTATTTGTTTAAACCCTTAGTTAATTATCTAACTGGTTACATGGTTGCTAAGTCGAGTCATATCTTTGTACATATTGTTTTGGGACGATTGGGACTCATGGGTAAAGTACTTATGTTATGGAGTAATGGGGAAGAACATCATAATATTACCCCCATATGTGCGTTAATCTTAAAAGTGTTCCAAGTGTTTTGATTATCTTAATTCGAGTCACTAGAATAGTTTATTGTAAAGTATGTAAAAATTCTAGTGTAAGGGGAATGTTCATTCCCTATGATGTATTATTTTGGATGGTAGGGTAAAAGTATGAAAAAAAAAAAAAAAAAAAATCAAGAAAAAGAAAAAGAAAAAAAATAGAAAAAAGAAAAAGAGAAAAAACATACAGACTACCATCCCGTTTCATTCTATTTTTGTTTTATGTTTTTGTTATTTTTCATTTATTAGCTTAAGTCGAGTCTAGTCTTGGCTTAGCAACGCCATATTGTACATGAAATTAACCAAGATTATTAACTCGCCACCAGTAAAGATTGCCTATATCCAACAAAACCGTGTATTCCATATCCCTACACCTAACGTTATAACCCTTTGAAAGACCTCTTTGATAGTTTATCCTAGGTGCTTATGCCATGTTGTGGAGGTTTGATCATTTCCCAAGCCTATGGTAATCTATTTTCCTATGACAGGTAGTGAGAGATGTTTCCCATTTCCATATTGTAATTTATACTTTATTACACCCGAGAGATGTGAGAATCTAAACACTATTTGTGAGGTGCTAATATATGACCTCCGTGCTTGTCTTTGGTCTTTAGTGAAACGATTATTTGTTGTAATTACTTTTATATTATTGTTAAATGACCCCTAACTTGTATTTCGATTAGAATAAAAGCATATTTGCTTGAGGACAAGCAAATCTCAAGTGTAAGGGTATATGATGAGGCGAAAAATGAACCACTTTTAAGGGGTCATTTAAGCCGGAATTGGAATTTATTTTATCAAATATTGCCCTAAATCGTTCCTTTTGTGATTCACTACTAGAAAAAGGGCTATCCTTGACTCCAAATGCGAGTCAAGAAGAGGTCTTATGACGCGCAAATGCGAGTCAAGAAAAGACCCGTCATAAAGCTTCATGACTGGCATTTGTGCGTCATCCTTCTATGACTCGCACTTATGACACACGTTGCGTGTCATTACCCTTAAAATCATTGTGACTAACTTTTATGACACACTTTTCTGACATATGTTTTTGCGAGTCATTACCTTAAAATCATTTTTTTCCTGTTTTTTTAAAACCTGATTATATACATAATTATTGACAATAAACCTGATAATTATACAAAATTAACGTATTTCATATATATCAAAACCATGCGTTACCGCCAATTCATTACATAACAATTCATGGTCAAAATATAGACCGATAATTAGTTAAAGTTACTACAATACGCGCTATTTCTACCTAAAAATGAAATTCGACACATAAATTGCCCATTCTTCTCGAATATCGTCGAAATCCGCCACCGTGTACTCATTCCTGGGGCCACCAATCTAGTCAAATAAAACAACATTTTAGAAACAGTTAATTACTACTTAAACTACTTAAAACAGTTAACTACTTACAAGTTGTTTCAATTTTAAGTTGTAATCACAATTATCTATTTCTCACCTATTATCTATGTTACCTCTCGGGTGTTGTCTCATGTGAGTCGAACACAACCAATCAACACCCTACTCAGGTGTTGTGGTGAACCGAGGCAAACAAATACCACCCTTTGTGCAGAAAATAAGCAAGAAAAACGTACCATTTAGGTGTTGTAATAAGGAGATCCAAGCACACCCGTTTGTGCACCGACCTAAATTAGATGCATCCCTATAATCTTAGATGCATTATAACGCACCAGAGTGTGTTTTCTAGCTTTTAATCAGATGTATATACGTATATTAGATGCATTTCATGATTTCTCTTGTTTTTTGTTCCTCTGCACATGCCGAAATCATGAAAATCAATTTGCAGCATCTATACATCAAATTAACTTTCGAAACTCAAGATGTTGCATCTATATGAATAGAAATGCATCTAATGCAAGACGTTGCATCTCAAATGCGTGGTTTTGGTCACTTCTCACCACTTCTTATTTTAATTTACTTCTTACTGGATCCCTACTCTATGTATATATATATAATAGACGAGTACCCGTGTATCATTTTGAGACGTGTTAGCAGCCCATGTCATTTAAATATTAACAGCCCATGTATCATTTTTAGAACCGATTTGGTGTAATTTGAATTTGTTCATTGTCCATATAGTTTCCTAGTGTGAAACTAATAATTATGTAAAGTTACTTTACATCTATTCCTACTTTGTTCATTGTTTAATTATGGACAAATATACATTATTTGTAAATGTATTAAATGAGTTTACCTTGCAATTTCATAATACTCTTGCAAACTTTAATAAAGGAATGTTAATAAAGGTTTGGGAAAGGTCGAAATGTAATATGCGTTTCGATACAGCCATGCACCATTCATTTAAATAACATAAATTTAATATACAACCATATTAAAATAGATTTGTATGACTGAGTAGTTTGTACGAGACTCTTGTTTGACTTTTCATCAAGTTTGATAGAATATAATATACAACCATATTAAAATATACAGCCATATTAAAAACATGATTGAGTGATTTGATAGAATTGCTACATTTGTAAAGAGGTGGCAATATGATATACTTTAGATGATTGCTAACCAAGAAATGGATTTTTGTAATTTTGATTGGAAGATATCGACATTTCCAATAATAGACATTCATTTGACTATCGAAATTAACACATTGTATCATCTTTATTATTATCTTGTTTGAAAATAAAATTATTTGTACTTATCTTAAATCTTTTGTCTAAATAAATGATTTGCACTCATAATAAAGGATTTGCACTTATATTAGGCAAGTTATTAACACGTCTTTATCTTGTCTCACAAATAACCAAACTATACGACTAAATATGGACTGTCGCTTTAATGGAGTAACAAAAAACTATACGAGTGAATATGGATTGTAACATTGGCTCACACGTTTTATCTTGCTTAATTATACTAGTGAATATGGATTGCAACTGTTGGAAGATATATAAACTATACCAGTGAATATGGATTGCAATTGTTGGAAGATATATAAACTAAAGGCAAAAATTCATTCATTTTTTGATAAGAGAAACAAAGGAAACCAATACATATAGTTTGTAAACAATGTTGGTGATGATATTGGTTCTTCTTCATCATCTTCATCGTCACTTGATATGACAATGATGTCATCCCAATTCCAATTGATCAAGTTTGGGTTGAAAAAAGGATTAGGATGCAGGAGGGTTAGGATTAGGAAGAAGCTGTAAAGAAACCACAAAAAAAAAAATAAATAAATAAATAAATAAATGAAAGATTAAAAATATTGTAGCCTGAAACTATACGATTATATGAGTGAAGACAAACATGTAGCAACACTATGCGATGAAAAAACAAACATGTAGCAACAGTACTATACGATTATATCAGTATACATTTTTCACAATTTCAAACTAATTTATTTGGGAAAAAACAAACATGTAGCAACACTATACGATGAAACAAACTCATTAAAACTCATTTCTTTGGGAAAAAACAAGCAGTATACGATTAAAACTTTCATTACCTCAAGATCATCATCAACATTATTTTGATTTGGCATTTCCATTTCTTGATGGGTATGTCGAATGTCGAAATTCAGTGTGTTTGGATTGGAATAGTATGTGGAGGGCGCATGTTTATATAGGCAAAAACCCTCGTACAATTTTGAACATCAAGGAAATAATTTCCCGCCCCATTGACATGCGTTTCGAAATGTTAATATGTTTCCATGAATACTTCATCTTTTGACCCACTAATATGTTTCCACGAATACTTCATCTTTTGACCATGCATTTCGAAATGTTAATATGTTTCCATGAATACATACTTCCCATGCCCCATTCAATAAATATAAAAGATATTTAATTGGTTGACCATGCACCATTCAGTAAATGTACGAGACTCTAGTTAACATAGTTTCCATTCATTGCTTGAAATTTTGTTTTGAAGTATAAAATGTCGATTGACTTAAATTTAAGGATTTCACAATTTCACTTGTTATCCGAATATAAATAATCGTAATGATACACCTTTTCATATCTATTGTCATTCTACTTCATACCAAATCCGATACCCATTGTGATTCCTATCAACAAATCAAACGGTCCCAATACATTTTTAGGTGATTATCCTTTTTGGTAAATATGAAAATTTCAAATTTAAAAGAAGGAGATATGAAATTACCCTTACGTGAATAGTTCATTGTAATGTAGGAATATGTATATGTTGTATTATTCAAATTATATATTAAAAAAAATCTTTTGTCACCCGCAAAACTCGCAAGTTTATAGTCTAGTTAGATAATACTTCAAATTAGTGGTGTTAAGTCGTTTCCGACACTAACCCATTGAGCCCCACTACTGACCCGTTTATTTTTGTGTCTTGTTAGGTATTACCGATCCCATACTACCCGTGACTTTTATTTGTTGTGTAATTTATATGTTTCTTTAAACAACGAAATAATTTCGAGATTTCGTGTTGAAAAGTAGTTATTTCGATAGTAGATATCGTACGTGTTGAAAAGTAGTAATTTAGATTTTTTCTTTAATAGTTTCTTGTTGAAAAATAGTGTATTCCGTGTTGAAAAAGTAGTTTTGCATTAACAAATGAGGGGGCCAGAAGAGAAATAACCAGACTTCCATCTTAATAAGTGTTCAAGTTCCCTACAAACTTCGATCTCGTCCCACCCTTATCACACCAAAATATGTTCATAGTAATCGGAAAACTGCTGTTATGCATATCTTTTATTTTCGCATACTTAATTAGTTCCATCACCATAGCTCAGCAGGATTTCTCCTTTTCCTGTGAGGGGACTGCTAACCATAACTTAAGTAGTACATACCAAAATGATCTCAATACTGCGCTCTACTTGCTACCAGCCAATAGCAATGGCAATGGCAATGGTTTCTACACAAGTATCAGTAATGTTGGTAGTGATACTATTTACTCTGCCGCTCTTTGCCGAGGTGATGTGGTGGATCCGGATCTGTGTAAGAGTTGCATCGATGACTCCGTTTCTGTGTTGCAACAAAGGTGCCCAAACTATAAGTCTGGAGTAGTATACTTTGATTATTGTATGTCGAAATATTCTAATTCGACTGATATATTAAGAAGTAATCAAATAGAGGTGAATAACTTCCACATCCGCCCTAATACAACTAATGTATCTGACCCTGAGCGATTCAATAGCGGTCTTAATACATTGATTAAAACGCTGATAGGTGACGCATCTTCGGGCGGTGATTTACGGAAATTTGCCACTGGAAACACAAGTGGCCCTGGTGATACAACGATCTTTGCTCTTGTACAGTGTACTCCAGATTTATCAAAGCAGCAGTGTGGAGATTGCTTGAACGGCGCATTCAGTGTTTTTAAGACTCGGTATAGCGGGATAGTCGGAGCGAGATCATATCTTCCAACATGTAATTTTTGGTACGAGACTTTTAGGTTTTTCAATGGCAGTACTCTGGTCATCCCCCAACCACCGGTGTCGTCATCAACATCACCACCAGGTATAAATTCTATTTTGTTTTTATATAGCCGTAGCATCTGAAATTGTGTTAATCTTCTTGGTATATTGGTCATAAAAGAGACAAGTTAGAATTTTAATATGTTAGAATTTATATGGTGTATCTGTGAGTGCTATAAACCTACAGAAAAACGATTATAACCTCCACTTAGGCTGTTGACTTTTTCACAATTGTAACATGAGTGGTGCACCTACAGCAAAAAGTTATAATTTCAATACATATATAAGTTATAGTTTTTTTCTTGATAAAGACGTCAATTGGTTGTGAATAAGCTGACTGTTCTTATAAAATCTTTCACAATCACCTATCAGTTTCTTCTACAATTAGAAATCAGATCCCAAAAAAAAAGCCTCACAACTCTAACGACATAAGTGCAAATTTTAGGTACGGTTCAAGATTTGCACCAAAAGACGTTTCATTTTTTGGTACGCTATTTAGCACGGTTACTAAAACCCTTTTTTATGTGGTAGTGAAAATAATTAAATCCGATCAATCATCCATTATTTCTCCATCACAAGGAAAATCCTATAGCTAGTTCTAATACCGAGTAAATTGGTTGGATCATTATGTTAAATATTGAAACCCGTAGGTTAATATTTAATATTTAGCAACTGTAAATAGACTGCAAAAGACATAAGAACCATAATGGGTCTCAGACCCTTTTTGAGTTGGGTAAATATGGAAATATGTTAGAAATATGTGTGCAGCGGGCACAAAAGAACAAAAATGGTGAAACATGATTCGATTTCTTAGTTTTAGCATAAAAGTTACAAGTCAAGGTGTGCTTGGTTCAAATAAAGGAATGCGAAAAGGAAATGCATTAGATATACGAAGGAATAAAATGGGTAAACTAGCAGGGTACCCGCGCGTTGCGGGGTCGGTACCATGCAATGAAAATTTTCAGCAAGAAATGTTTATCATTTTATGGTACAATATATTTACGGATAACGACAATTTTAGTTTCTAATAATTTTAAGTAATAACAAGGTAACTCATATAAAAATTGTGGATTATCCACGTCACGTTATGTTAATACAGAGGAGGTAGCTCGTATATTGTGGAAGTATAAATAAATAAAATATTTATGTGAGATATTTTAAAAATCATTTATTTAAATTATTAACAATGTTTACAATATTTATCTCACATAGGTAGAAGATATAAGTAAAAGAGTACTTATAAAGATAAAAAAAAGTTATATTTTCAAAAGATCATGTGTGGTAATTTTGAAGAGTATAGTTATTATTATATAATTAGCATTTAGTACTTTGCACTTTGCTTTGAAAAAATCGTCATACTTTTATAAAACATAGTTTTTAGGTTTTACGGTAAGTTTTATCAAGAAAATCTAAAAGGTGTATATGTTAGTTCTCGAGCCACTCTTACGATTTAATAATATTTTTCGAACATTCTAATTTAGTATGCATTTTGAAACTTTATTAATTTAATAATATATTTAAATTAAAAACGAGAGTACATTTTGTGTTATATCAGTTTGTATAATAATTTTAATAACTTGTAATGTAATTAATTGGACATTAACCGATCAATTTTTCAAATTTGTCATAATAAGTAATTGTACCGGCTTAATATTTTAAGACTTCCATTTTGAAACAATATGAAACAACAAAAGACAAAACTAATGCAAGAGTTTGAGAGGGTGTTTGATAGGAGATGTCGATGTTCACATAGATTTGAGAAGGGAAGACACTTTGTGCGCTTTTTCACTCGCCAAATTATTCAAGAATGCATGGTAGTTGCTAACGAAGCTTTTGATTTATCCAAAATATAAAAATGGAAACAAGACTTATGGCTCTAAAGATCGACCTCAACAACGCATTTGATCATGTTGAATGAGATTTCTTTTCCTGTTATAATATGATGAGCTATTATATGTTCATGTCATTCTCACCGGTGTGATCCTTATAGTCTAATATTGAATTTGGCTACGATATCTAAGTCCCAAATGAGTAAATATATAGTTAATTTTGGATATGAAAATAAGGGAAGAGATCCGGTAAGAAGAAAAATTAAAATGAGAAGAATAACAAGAATTTCAAGCTATAAATTTCAAATAAGGGAGAAATTTTCAAAGGGAGAGGCATCTATTTTTATAGGTGCATCAAAAATGTGTGTTTGTGATTTCTTCTTATCTTTCTTATTTTAATTTTTCTTCTTATTTGATCCTAGAATTCTTGAAAGGTCGAGTTAACCACCAAAGTACTCTAAGGTTTAATACCCAATCTTAGTGAAAGTATGTAGTATTTTTTTTAAACAAATGCATTTTATTGAACATGCCATTAAAAAATGCAAACATATATATTATTTCTCTTTTGTGGCTCTTTCCATTGTGCAGGCAAAGGGTCCAAAACAAGAAGAAAGATGATTATAGTTATTGTTGCCGTGCTAGGAGGTTCCATCATACTAGTTGCTTCCATTAGTTTTATCATAAGTATGAGGAGTAAGAATATTCAAATGGCAACTGAAAATGAAGGTAAAATACATTAAACTTAATAGTGATCACAAAAATATATAAATTCGTGGCTTAATGATGCATACCCATGAATTGTTGACTCTTTAAACTGTAATTAATTAAGCCATTTGTAAATCTCTTTCTCCCTACTCCACCTCTCTCTTTACTAGATGAAATTGCAGATATTGGAACCGTGGAATCTTTGAAATACAACTTTAGTATAGTAAGAGCGGCAACAAATGGTTTTTCTGAAGATAATAAACTCGGAAGCGGTGGATTTGGTGCAGTTTATAAGGTATAGAGAAACTAATATTGTTGCTATCTAGAAATGAATAGAAATTTTGATACTCCCTCCGTCCCACATTAAATGTCCTGTTTGACTTTTCAAAGTATTTTTTTCATAACTTTGACCTTAAATATTTTTGTTTCTATTATATAATATTTGACACAAAATATATGAATGGATTGAGTATTAAATGTATTTTCACTACGTATAAATTTTATCAAATACTATATTATACAAGCAAAAATATTTAAGGTCAAAGATATGAAAAAAAGACTTTGAAAAGTCAAACAGGACATTTAATGTGGGACGGAGGGAGTATTACCTAAGAGTATATATCATTTGATATTAGGGTGTGCTTAGTGATGGACGTGAAATAGCAGTAAAAAGGCTAGCAAGGGATTCTGGGCAAGGTGACCTAGAATTTAAAAACGAGGTCTTGCTACTGGCAAAGCTTCAACATCGTAATTTGGTAAGGTTGCGTGGGTTCAGCTTAGAAGGGAGAGAAAGGCTCCTCATTTATGAGTTTTTGCCAAATGCAAGCCTTGACCATTTTATATTCGGTAAGTTATATCAAGTGTGCATTGATTGTTGCAATCCTTCGAGAAAAATCACAAAACATATAACTAGATATATGACATTTTATATGCTTAACATAATATGCCTATAGCATCAGCCTCTTCGCAACTATATAGACGCAACTTGATTTACCAAATTAAACTATCTATGGTGTCACCATATATTTGTAGGGGAAAATTCCAAAAGTAGTCTAGTCGCTCAAGTTACATTGGCGAATGAAGAACCACATTAAATTTTTGACAAGTGCCTAATTTTTTAATAAAAAGAGCTACATGTTTTATTAAAGTACTACGTATATAACACTTGTACTTTGTTTTATTAAAAAATGAAACACTTGTCAAGAACAAAAACCAAATGTGATTTTTTTTTCTCTAGATTATTAATGTAAACGTGAGCGACTAGGTTACTTTTGAATTTTTATCTAATTTTAATTGTGTTTAGGGCCCTAATCTGACTAGTTCTATTTACTCTTCGTAGGTATTAAGTTGGTAACTTACATGGATCAAGAAAATTATTTAGCAACTACGTGATATATGATCCACCCTAACAAGTTAATTAGAACCCCTATACATCTATGATTTAAAAATTAAATTAGATCGCCTAAATTTGCATCTATTCTTGACTTTGGTCAATCAACCGACACCTTTTGACTAAATTGTGTAGTGTATATTTTTAACAAAACCCCAACTCTTGATGGTGCTTGCATACAGATCTAACTAAACGCGCAGTTCTTGACTGGGAAATGCGATATAAGATTATCATAGGCATTGCCAAGGGACTCCTCTACCTTCATGAAGACTCTCGTCTAAGGATAATTCACCGTGATATGAAAGCTAGTAATGTTTTATTAGATGCAGAATTGAACCCAAAAATTGCAGATTTTGGAATGGCAAGATTGTTTAAACCCGAGGAAACTCAAGGTGACACAAGTCGAATTGTTGGAACCTAGCAAGTATTCTTTCTTTGGGTAAATTCGATCGATCATTAGCAGAAATTTCTAATAAAAGTGAGAGGCATAGGGTTCAAACGGACTAGTGATAGGCACTTGACCTCCTTACAAGAACTATATGGTTCAAAGTACACTAGGTATACATTTGGGATGGCAAGGGAAAGGGTCATAAATAGTTACAGGATACCTTGGTTAGGCTGCATGCATCACATCACTTAAGAACTCGTCATCCTAGGGCCGGCTAGGGGTAACTTAAGCTTGGAAAACCTCATCAATTTACCATTTTTGATCTCATAAAGAGTCTTATTTATATATATTCAACAAAAACTACAAGAGGTACAACTTTGCCAGCACATCATTGTGAAAAATAGACAATTGTATTGCTATCGTTTTGCAACCCAATTTTCATTATCTAAAAGTAAAGTTTTAACATACCTTTCTATGACGAGTGACTCGCCATTCATTTTTTGTTGCAAAAGATGGATATAATCTCATGCATTTTTCACAAAAAGAAATCCATACATACATGTAACAAGTGACTTATACCAGTAGAATTATGAACTATGCTACAACCACAAAAGGTGTTAAAAAAATAATAATAAAATAAATAAATAAATCCACAAAATGACGTTTATGTATTGATTTGTGGCTTTTGCAATAATTTTTCTCTCTTCTCTTTGATTAACCTAATCAAAACATAACACCTCATTTTTGTGGATATTTTTTGTAAACCTTTAATGGTTGTAACATAGCTCTAGAATTGTATTAAGTTTTCTCTTTCTTGTTCCTACTCTTTATGATTAAATGACATATGTATGTGTGGATTTATTATTGTGAAAATTGTGTAAGTGTAGTATTTCTCATAATTTTTTTCTTTGATTTTTAAACTGCTGGTCGAGAAAAAGTATGACCTTTGACAAGTGAAATGTCAACCCTTGTTACCAAACCCCAACTAAATCAGCTAAATTGAGTGTTTCAAAATTCTACTCGTGGGATCAAATTTCACGAGCTTAATTTGGAGGCTTGAACCATTTTATCTTATCTACATATATTCTTACTTGCTATCTATAACTACTTCCACTACTAACTACTACGTACGCTATAAGGTTATCATTGTGTAATATTGTTGTTGCTTTCCATTTACAGTGGTTATATGGCACCCGAGTATGCCATGCATGGTCAATTCTCAGTAAAGTCAGATGTCTTTAGCTTTGGAGTGTTAGTTTTAGAGATTATAATTGGTCAAAAGAACCAATATTTTCATAATGAAGAGAGCGGTGATGACTTCCTAACCTTTGTAAGTTGTTCCATTAGAAGCTCTATACGATGAAATCATATTTATCGTACTATAATTAAGTGACAGTATATTAATTAAAATATATTATTTGTTCTCTTCTAGGCTTGGAAAAGTTGGAACGATGGTACATCCTCAAGAATTATAGATCCCTTAATGAATGCAGGAGTTGGCTCATTGCCTGACATCATGCGAAGTATCCACATTGGGTTATTATGCGTTCAACAAAATGTTAATGATAGGCCAACAATGGCTTCAATCGTTTCAATGCTTAACAGCTTCTCTACCACTTTCCCGGTACCATCACAACCCATATTTTTTAATAGTCACACTCTTCCTCAAATGCCACTTCTTCAAGAACATAGCTCATCAAGGTCCGAACTTTCGATAAATAACATTTCGATGTCCGAGATATACCCTAGATAGGAATTTCAAATGCACTTGATGTGACACACAAACATTTCAATTGTTATCTTTGACATGTTGTATTTGGTATGGTATCCACACTGGTTATAATAATGTGTTCAACAAAAAAATTTAGTTTATGAAATGCCAACAATAGCTTTGGTCATTTTTATGCCTAATAGCTTCTCCCTTTAGCTTTAAATCAAAAAATAAAATCGTAAACATATGTTTGAACAATATATAAATCACAATACCTTCAATACTTTAATCATCATAAAGCCTCTTTGGCACATTTCCGATACCATCACAACCTGCATTTCAATAGTCACGCTAGTTTAGAAATGACACATCTTCAAGTACTTTATAATTCATCAATGTTCTGTCTTTCCATAATTAAAGCTTCAAAATCCAGGATATTTCATAGATAGGTTTATGAACTGTTGAACTGAACATGTCGACACTGAACCTATGGCGAGACTAAAGGTTTATATATCTTCATCTTAGCTATGGAAACACCATCTCCATCTATGACGTTGCTACTAAATGAGTTTATATACTCTCTCTGTGCAGCTTTAGATTTGTAAACTTTGACCCATGAGTTTAAATGGTTTAGTTTAGGTAGGGTTTGGTTTAAAATGGGTCACTGGGTCACTTTTGTAGTACGGGTCAGTTTAGGTTAGGTTGAGTTTAAATAGGTCAGTTTAAAATGGTATCATAGTATTGAAATATTTTATCACGATGAAACGTGCAGAAGATTTGAAAATTTTTGTTTAACCATAGTTTTTGAGTATTGTATTATTATAGTCCAAGCGTCAAAAGTGTGTTTGCATTTTTGTTTCTTGCACTAGTACAAAAATGGCCTTTCGTCACACATGGTCGATTTCAAACGGTCACACTGTAACATATTTACGTGACTAAACGTATGGAAATAAAATAAACAGCCACACTCTATCCGACTTGTGTGACCATTTTAGAAGATATATGTCACACATTTGTGTATTTATGTGACTAGAGGGTAACTGGTAAATATTTTTCGATCATTTAGTCACTTTTAATTTGGGACGTGTGACCGATACAAATCAGCTTTAAGCATTAGTCACACAATTGAAGAGTGTGACCAAAATAGATATATGGTCACATGAAGTAATTATGTATGTGGCTAAATTATATAGTCAAGTTTGTCACACATTATATAAACGTGACTGCTATTCTTTTCTTAATAGTTAGCCACATATGAATTTGAAATGTGTGACAACTAAAAATTCAGTTTGAAGCGTTAGTCACGAAATGCATTTAAGAGTGACAAATATATGTCACACACTTAAAGAGTGTGACCAAATGTCATATATAGTCACACTAAACCATAGAAACATGATTAAGTGTAACTAAAATTCGATACATATGGTCACGTAAGTTAATATGTGTGTCTAAAGTTTAGTGTGTGTTTGTTTGCCAAATCCTAATGTGTATAGCCACACTTAATTGAAACACAATCATGTGACTATAGGCTTTACAAAAAACATAAAAATAATAATAAATAAAATAGTCACATTGTAACTATAGGCTTTACAATAGTCATACCATATCAGAAATGTGTATCTAAATGATGTTTATGGCCACATTATAAGGGTATTATATGTGACCAATACATTCAAAATAGTCACATTATGAAATATTCATGTGACTATTATTTATAGCAAAATGTGAAGTCAGTTATCATTAACATTGATATATATTAGTTACATTGAGTTTTTGACTCTTTCATACATTTTGAAGATCTCATCATCTGAGTATCGCTTTAATTGAACAAGCTTCCAACCCTTCATATTGTTTAGATAGTACTCATAGTATTTCCTCTTTTGCTTAACTGTTTGACGACTGAGCACTTTTCTCTTCTTTCTTTGATTGAGATAAAATTTCTTCCTTTCAGCTTCATAATTCCTCTTCCATTCATCTTTTTGTTCTTGAGTGTACTCTTGCATTTCTTCTTTTATATGTTTCATCAGTGCAATATCAGCATCACCTTTAATCCTTTCTTCATCCCAAGAATCCAAGAGTGCTTTTGTTTTGGCCTCAGCTTCAGCGTGTTTTCTTCTTTGTTCAAGTACCATCTGATTCTCCTCTGCAAACTCAGCAGCCAATTTTCTTGCAACAGCTTCATTTACTTCAAGTTGCTTGTGTTTGGGCCAGTACTCAAAAGGAAGATCCTTAATTAAAGGATCATGCTTAGGCTCTTCAACCATAATACCTTTTCCTTTGCCCTTATAACTTGGCTCTTGTACACTCTTCTTGATTGGTTGAGTTGGTTCTCTAATCACCACACCTTTGACAGGTACTCTTGGTTGTTGTGGTGGTGGTTGTGATTGTTCTGTTGGTAGTGGTGATTGTGGCACTGCTTGTTTAAATCGTGTCTTCAATAGAATCATTGCTTCGGTCAAAGTTTCATCATCATCACTAGCAACAAGAACATTTTCCTCAGCAGTAGTATCCTCCTTGGCCATTTCTGCACTTGCACCAGCAGTAGAATCTCCCATGCCTTTGATTGCTTCTTCCATAACAACCTCGTTACCTTGATTATCAGCAACCACATACTCATCATCATTCTCACCAGAATCCACATCCGTATCCACACCAATGTCATCACCAGCAGCAGCACTATCAACATTTTCCATAGCTTCCCCTGAATCCTTGGTTTCATTCCTCCCCTGTTTGGGATCATCCTCCCCCAAACTTATGCTTTCAGATGAACTAATCCTTTGTGTTGTGCCCACTTTTTTCAGTCTTTTAAATGACCTGGTTCTTGACCCCTTCTGCCTCCCAATTGCTTAACCCTCAGCTTCAAACCTGTAATTACATCCCCCTGAGTATCTGTGATTTGTTGTAGGCCAAGAACCTGTTCTTTAAGTTTGGTACATTTAACCATCAATTCTTTAACAAGTTCCATACTATCCTCACCACTTCTATCCTCATCACTTGCATTGTCCCCCTTGGTTTCTTTGCACCTGCGGTTTCCTTCACTTGAATCAGTTCCATTGGAACTTGATTCATTATAAGTTCCTGAACCTTCACCCTTCTTATGTTGACCTAGTTCCAACATTGCTTGAAACAATGGTTTAACTATGACAGGAAAGTCCTTACCCTTTCTCTTCATGTTAGAAAAGACCTTTTTAATATGAGAGTGAACAGGATAAACCTTTTCGTGAACTTTCTTATTTGTAAACTGTTTGTCCATAAGAAGTTGCAAAAATCTTGGATATAAGTAATGTTGGTTTGAAGAATTATCCAAGGCTTTAACAACATGATCAAAAATTAATTTTGAAAAATTGAATTTTTCTTCATTTTTTGCCAAGCATATAAGGGCATAAGCCATGTTACTACTAAACTCATTCCAACCGGTAGTCTTTGGGCTAAGACACTTTAACAAAGTGTGAATTAAGAATTTCCACTATGGGGGAAAGCCACCTTTATTAAATTTCAAAGAATCATTTTTTCTTACATACCCCATCTCTTGAAGGTTTTCAAAAATTGTGAAGTCTGGAAGATTCTCAATTCTATTAACATCTCCTAGATGAAGAACTTCTCTAACAGATGCCTCTGTAACAATAATCTTCTACCCATCCACACGGGCATGAATCTGTACTTCCTCATCAATAGTTTTGACCTTTGCAGTAGCCCAAAACTGTTTGATGTTGGAAACATATACAGTAGGGTTAACTGTTAATGCATACCTAATATGAGTAGCATTGAGAAAATCAACAACTTCAGTGAACTCTTCATTCTCCTTGGTGGGCTTTTGCAAGAATGCAAGCATGTTATGCTGGTTGGCAAAAGACAGAGTCGACATTGTGAAATTTGAAAATTTGTGTAGGGTTTTGCAATTAATTGATAAAATCAAGCAGTGGTTTTATGTTTGACAGAGTTTTGATCGGATAAAAACATTTGTGTGAAACTGTGAATGATTGAAGTGTACAAACCCTTAACCGTTCATATTTCTAAAACAGTACCCTGCACTCTAAAAAATAGTAGAACAACCCTAAGCCGGACTAAGTTAGGATTAGCAGCACTAAAATATGCCTAGCAACACTAAGTCAGTTTCCACTCGAAACAACTTATTTTTCAGCACTCCAGCACTTTTCTCAGCTTATCCTGCAAAATATTAGTCCCAAAAACACAAAACCTAACTCATTACCCAAATCACAATAATCACATCATCAATTACACTTAGCAGTACTATTTATAACTAGCAACATTAACACATCATTTCTAGATTTTAACAATTTGACAAACTGCTTTTATCCAAGAAACCAAACACACCTTTGACAGTTTGACATCACAAGCAACCATACAAGATCTCAAAATTTTCATTGATATTTCTAAAAGATACAACCATTCATAAAAGCTGCAAACATAAATATAATTATCCTACCTAAATACTAAAGATACTAAAAACATGAAAACATCATCATTAAAAACTGCTTCACTCCATTTCACACCAACTTGTTAAAACCAGAGAGCTCTACTCCCTGCGTTGCATTCTTTTACTTTCCAGAAGATATTGAAACTTAATTTCAAGATCGCTAATCCTGTTTTCCAGATTTAACGGGTCTGCAAATGCAAACCCATCTTGTTGACCCTCTGGTTTTGATGCACCACCACATTTTGATGCTCCACCACATTTTGATGCTCCATTATATTTTGTTGCAGATCCTCTTCATTTTGCTGCTCCACCACATTTTGCTGCGCATCCTCTTCATTTTGCTGCTCCATCACATTTTGCTGCCCATCCTGTTGATCCTCCTCATCCTCTTCATCTTCTTCCTCCACCTCCACATCATTCAGTCCCCAACGCTCATCCCAGTAAAAGTCTTGTCTATGCAGCCATTTGATGAGGCGAAAAATGAACCACTTTTAAGGGGTCATTTAAGCCGGAATTGGAATTTATTTTATCAAATATTGCCCTAAATCGTTCCTTTTGTGATTTTAGGTACTTTGGGAGTGAATTCTAGAAAAGGAAGCATTTTGGACGTTTTTGGAGCATAAAAGTGAAGAAAACGGCAAAGACTTAATTTTCCTTGCTGGGAACAGTAGATGACGGCGTCAAGAAGAATTTTCTGACGGCGTCAAGAGCAAAATGGATAACGGCCCAGAGAAAACGTGACGGCGTCAGAAGTAGGGCGTCAAGAGTTATTTTGGTGACGGCCTGGAATGGGATTACACATGACGGCGTTAGATCCAGATCTAGGCAGTCCGAGAACTTTATTGGCGGCGAGATGACGGCGTCAGATTTTTGCTTTTGACGCCGTCACCCCACAAAATATATAAATACTTTTCTATTTTTCATTCATTAGAGAGGAACTTGTGAGGAGAATTCTAGGGCCGAACCTAATAAACCCTAGGTCGTTTGTAACAGTATTTTCAAGGATTTTCACCCCTTGAAACCCTTCATGTTCAATTAAGATAAGTCTTCTTTCAATTCATTCAATATGTCTATGTGTTGTTTGAATATATCTTATGCTTGTCTTGATTTTAACATGCTAGGCTAGATCTTTTGTGTGTTTTGTTAGATGTAATGAAACCTAGATGTTGATTATAGGTTGATTGCTTGTTTATATTTGTAATGGATGAATGATTTCAATGTTAGGCTTAAGAAAACTGGCAGATCTCCATTGTGTAACATGCTTGAACGTCTTAAGAAACATGAACTGATGTGTACTAGGTTTTTATGGTTGTATTTAACGCATGAGCGAATTCTAATGATCCCATGTTAGGAGCTTCTAAGCCGGCTCGACATTGGAGTGAAGTAGGAGCTTATAGAATTGGGGAAGTAAGTACGCCACCCCATGAATGGTATTAAGGAATATAACCCATCATCCATGCAACTGTAACAAGTAATTAACCTATAAAAGATATCTAGGGAGTAGTGAAATCTAAGTAAACACCATTCTCCCACATATTGCTCACACCACTAGTTTAATTTAGTTTATTTACATTTTTGTTATTTTATTTTGATTGCATTTTAGTTATTGGGTTAGTTGATTAACAACTAATTCCGCCCACTCTTCTAAAACCCGAGATTTTACTTGCTTCCATAAAAACACAAAAATACAAAAAGAATCATCCCTCACCTCTAGACGTAGTTTTTAGGTTTTCTAATCCTAGCGACACTATTCCTGAGTTGAACGATCAATCCCTCGGTACTTGTCACTATACTATACTACAACGATCAGGTACACTGCCTGGTGGGGGTTGTAAGCTTCTCAAGATCCCTCGAGAGGTAAAGCCTGGTGCAATTCCCATGCATCAAGTTTTTGGCGCCGCAGCCCGGGGAATAGTTATTGTCTAGGTTAGGATTTCTTTTTATTAATTCTACTTGTTAGATTCCTTTCTAGTAAGATTTTATTTTTATTTTTAGGTTTTCTTTTGTATATCTTATTTCTTCGTGCCTTTGTTTGTAAATTAAATTTATTGACTATTCCGTTGACCCTTATGGAAAACGCGATTCCACCCCTTTCCCCTAGTGAAGTGGCGTTGTTGCGTGAATAGATTGAGAATGAGATTAGGGAACTTAGGGAGCTCAATAGGTTAGTTAAAATTGAGCTCGATCATGCATTTAGTGACCTAGCGACCGCCTTGTATTCAAATAAGGACCTAGGAACTAATGATTTGGAGGATGTTGTTGAGGAACTTGAGGAAGGGGAGATAGATCCGAAACTAGATGACTATTTCAATCTATACCCCACGAAGGAGGAGGTCCCGTATTATAATAATCTTATTAATAACCCTCGACCTCCTTTCACTAGAATTGACCCTAAGATAAAAAGAGGCGACCCTAAGAATGCTAAGATACCATGTATGATTGGGTATAAACACATTGACATTGCTTACATTGATTTTAAATGCCCAATCAACATTATGTCCTCAAGTGTCTATAATGATATAGTAAAAACAAGACTTGAACCTAGAAGAGATCCCAAATACCCCGGTGGAGTTTGTAACTTTTTCGGGAGAATTAAAGGTCTACATGTCTTTGTTGGGGACTTTACTTATATCACCGACTTTATGGTTATTGAGGACCTCGCTAGTGTTATTGATTATCGCTTGTCCCATGTTGTGTTTGGTAAACCATTTGTTGATGAGTCCAAGATAGAATATGATGAGATAGAAGGGACAATCTGATTCGCTAGTAAAACCGAGAGGATCACATATAGGATGCCTAATAAAATGAAAGAATTTCATTTTATGACTCGATTTGACTTGGATACCATTGGTGCTTTTGAGGATATCAATGAAGAGGATAAGAAAAAAGGCATGGATTATGTGTGGGAGAAGAAGAGCCTTTTCTATAAAGATTGCTTGGCTCTAGGGCCAAGATATAAAGTTGATAAGGAATGTGCCGATAGGATTTTAGGAGCAATTGAAAAAAAGGTGATTGGTCTCTACAAAGAGCATTTACAATCGGGTCCGGAATACAAAACAAATATAGGAGATGACCTAGGGAGTGAAACCAACGATGAGGTCACGTAGTAACCCATGACCTTGAGTCTAGCTACAAGACTCGTAAATAAAGAAAAGCTCTTCTTGGGAGGCAACCCATGATTTGTGTGATTTTATTTGTTTGATTGTTATTTGTTTCCGTATGCATGCTTCGTTTTTATTGTTGGTAGATCATGTTTCAAACTAAAATAGTGAAAATAATTTATTTTGTTGTTTAGCTTAGTCTTAACTTCATCCAAAGGTATTTTGCAAAAAGATAAGTGTAAGGGGAAACCCCAAATATGTTTATTAAGAAACAAGTTCGATCATGATTCTCCACAATAGTAAATGAACATGTATATTCGTATTTGTTAGAGTCAAATGTTTGTATCGAGTCATAATGATGTTTTGCAGGATTTTCCAGGAAGTAGGATAAGGTTTTTCCAGAAATTTTCCGGAAACTTAACATAAGGATTTTTGCAGGTCACTTCTAACGGCGTCAAGAATTTCTTCTTGACGGCGTCACGTGTAAAATTCTGAAAATTTTGCTAAATTTATTTCTCTAACGGAGTCTTTAAAGTTTTTGTTGAATCATTAGTTTTATAATCTCCAGTAAATCTGCAAACATCATTCCACAAGCATTATATCTTACTTTGCTTTCTAGGACTTATTAGTATATATAGATTGCCGCCGATTTTACGCGAGGTTGCCTTGTTTGTTTTCTCAGGATTAACAGGTTATGTATGACAAGAAGATGATTTATATTCTGGAAGGGAAGCTTTGATTGTTCATTTTCTTGGAGGAAGATCTAACCTGGTTACCATACTATCCATACTAGCCTTAGCAAGCGTCTCATGGATAGGAGTCGTATTACTAGCACGAAACCGTATCATTCAGAAAAAATTTTCACCCAAATATGTGAGGTTCGCCTTTAGATTTGATAGGAAAAGCATTTACTATTAGTGTTTATGAGTGTACCGGTAGCATTTAGATTGTAGAACTTGCGTTAGTGATACATCCCGAGACCGCTAGTGAGACTACATTCGTGTAGTAGGATTTACTACATGATAAGAGGCATTAGGATCACCCTTGTGTTAAACCCGTATCATAATTACTTGACCATTTAAGTTATATTACTTGGCTAGTTAAGTCAATTAATTTTTCCCACACCTTAGCGTTGTACTCATTTTTAGTACACGAAACCCCTAGTACACCCCTCCGAGCCTATCTTTTCGTTTCTAACTTTAAGCATCTTACTTAAAGGAAGAATTTGTTACACCCCACTTAAATGTACACCCAAATCGCCTTAGCCTTCCGTGTATGCACTCATCTTAAGTGCATTATTGTTATTTGTTTAAACCCTTAGTTAATTATCTAATTTGGTTACATGGTTGCTAAGTCGAGTCATATCCTTGTACATATTGTTTTGGGAGGATTGGGACTCATGGGTAAAGTACTTATGTTATGGAGTAATGGGGAAGAACATCATAATATTACCCCCATATGTGCGTTAATCTTAAAAGTGCTCCAAGTGTTTTGATTATCTTAATTCGTGTCATTAGAATAGTTTTTTGTAAAGTATGTAAAAATTCTAGTGTAAGGGGAATGTTCATTCCCTATGATGTATTATTTTAGATGGTAGGGTAAAAGTATACAAATAAAAAAAAAAGTCAAGAAAAAGAAAAAGAAAAAAAATTGAAAAAGGAAAAAGAGAAAAAACATACAGACTACCATCCCATTTCATTCTATTTTTGTTTTATGTTTTTGTTATTTTTCATTTATTAGCTTAAGTCGAGTCTAGTCTTGGCTTAGCAACGCCATATTGTACATGAAATTAACCAAGATTATTAACTCGCCACTAGTAAAGATTGCCTATATCCAACAAAACCGTGTATTCCATATCCCTGCACCTAACGTTATAACCCTTTGAAAGACCTCTTTGATAGTTTATCCTAGGTGCTTACGCCATGTTGTGGAGGTTTGATCCTTTCCCAAGCTGGTAATCTATTTTGCTATGACAGGTAGTGAGAGATGTTTCCCATTTCCATATTGTAATTTATACTTTATTACACCCGAGAGATGTGAGAATCTAAACACTATTTGTGAGGTGCTAATATATGACCTCCGTGCTTGTCTTTGGTCTTTAGTGGAACGATTATTTGTTGTAATTACTTTTATATTAGTGTTAAATGACCCCTAACTTGTATTTCGATTAGAATAAAAGCATATTTGCTTGAGGACAAGCAAATATCAAGTGTAAGGGTATATGATGAGGCGGAAAATGAACCACTTTTAAGGGGTCATTTAAGCCGGAATTGGAATTTATTTTATCAAATATTGCCCTAAATCGTTCCTTTTGTGATTCACTACTAGAAAAAGGGCTATCCTTGACTCCAAATGCGAGTCAAGAAGAGGTCTTATGACGCGCAAATGCGAGTCAAGGAAAGACCCGTCATAAAGCTTCATGACTGGCATTTGTGCGTCATCCTTCTATGACTCGCACTTATGACACACGTTGCGTGTCATTACCCTTAAAATCATTTTGACTAACTTTTATGACACACTTTTCTGACATATGTTTTTGCGAGTCATTACCTTAAAATCATTTTTTTTCCTGTTTTTTAAAACCTGATTATATACATAATTATTGACAATAAACCTGATAATTGTACAAAATTAACGCATTTCATATATATCAAAACCATGCGTTACAGCCAATTCATTACATAACAATTCATGGTCAAAATATAGACCGATAATTAGTTAAAGTTACTACAATACGCGCTATTTCTACCTAAAAATGAAATTCGACACATAAATTGCCCATTCTTCTCGAATATCGTCGAAATCCGCCACCGTGTACTCATTCCTGGGGCCACCAATCTAGTCAAATAAAACAACATTTTAGAAACAGTTAATTACTACTTAAACTACTTAAAACAGTTAACTACTTACAAGTTGTTTCAGTTTTAAGTTGTAATCACAATTATCTATTTCTCACCTATTATCTATGTTACCTCTCGGGTGTTGTCTCATGTGAGTCGAACACAACCAATCAACACCCTACTCAGGTGTTGTGGTGAACCGAGGCAAACAAATACCACCCTTTGTGCAGAAAATAAGCAAGAAAAACGTACCATTTAGGTGTTGTAATAAGCAGATCCAAGCACACCCGTTTGTGCACCGACCTAAATTAGATGCATCCCTATAATCTTAGATGCATTATAACGCACCAGAGTGTGTTTTCTAGCTTTTAATCAGATGTATATACGTATATTAGATGCATTTCATGATTTCTCTTGTTTTTTGTTCCTCTGCACGTGCCGAAATCATGAAAATCAATTTGCAGCGTCTATACATCAAATTAACTTTCGAAACTCAAGATGTTGCATCTATATGAATAGAAATGCATCTAATGCAAGACGTTGCATCTCAAATGCGTGGTTTTGGTCACTTCTCACCACTTCTTATTTTAATTTACTTCTTACTGGATCCCTACTCTATGTATATATATATAATAGACGAGTACCCGTGTATCATTTTGAGACGTGTTAGCAGCCCATGTCATTTAAATATTAACAGCCCATGTATCATTTTTAGAACCGATTTGGTGTAATTTGAATTTGTTCATTGTCCATATAGTTTCCTAGTGTGAAACTAATAATTATGTAAAGTTACTTTACATCTATTCCTACTTTGTTCATTGTTTAATTATGGACAAATATACATTATTTGTAAATGTATTAAATGAGTTTACCTTGCAATTTCATAATACTCTTGCAAACTTTAATAAAGGAATGTTAATAAAGGTTTGGGAAAGGTCGAAATGTAATATGCGTTTCGATACAGCCATGCACCATTCATTTAAATAACATAAATTTAATATACAACCATATTAAAATAGATTTGTATGACTGAGTAGTTTGTACGAGACTCTTGTTTGACTTTTCATCAAGTTTGATAGAATATAATATACAACCATATTAAAATATACAGCCATATTAAAAACACGATTGAGTGATTTGATAGAATTGCTACATTTGTAAAGAGGTGGCAATATGATATACTTTAGATGATTGCTAACCAAGAAATGGTTTTTTGTAATTTTGATTGGAAGATATCGATATTTCCAATAATAGACATTCATTTGACTATCGAAATTAACACATTGTATCATCTTTATTATTATCTTGTATGAAAATAAAATTATTTGTACTTATCTTAAATCTTTTGTCTAAATAAATGATTTGCACTCATAATAAAGGATTTGCACTTATATTAGGCAAGTTACTAACACGTTTTTATCTTGTCTCACAAATAACCAAACTATACGACTAAATATGGACTGTCGCGTTAATGGAGTAACAAAAAACTATACGAGTGAATATGGATTGTAACATTGGCTCACACGTTTTATCTTGCTAAATTATACTAGTGAATATGGATTGCAACTGTTGGAAGATATATAAACTATACCAGTGAATATGGATTGCAATTGTTGGAAGATATATAAACTAAAGGCAAAAATTCATTCATTTTTTGATAAGAGAAACAAAGGAAACCAATACATATAGTTTGTAAACAATGTTGGTGATGATATTGGTTCTTCTTCATCATCTTCATCGTCACTTGATATGACAATGATGTCATCCCAATTCCAATTGATCAAGTTTGGGTTGAAAAAAGGATTATGATGCAGGAGGGTTAGGATTAGGAAGAAGTTGTAAAGAAACCAAAAAAAAAATAAAAAAAATAAAAAAAAATGAAAGATTAAAAATGTTGTAGTCCGAAACTATACGATTATATGAGTGAAGACAAACATGTAGCAACACTATGCGATGAAAAAACAAACATGTAGCAATAGTACTATACGATTATATCAGTATACATTTTTCACAATTTCAAACTAATTTATTTGGGAAAAAACAAACATGTAGCAACACTATACGATGAAACAAACTCATTAAAACTCATTTCTTTGGGAAAAAACAAGCAGTATACGATTAAAACTTTCATTACCTCAAGATCATCATCAACATTCTTTTGATTTGGCATTTCCATTTCTTGATGGGTATGTCGAATGTCGAAATTCAGTGTGTTTGGTTTGGAATAGTATGTGGAGGGCGCATGTTTATATAGGCAAAAACCCTCGTACAATTTTGAACATCAAGGAAATAATTTCCCGCCCCATTGACATGCGTTTCGAAATGTTAATATGTTTCCATGAATACTTCATCTTTTGACCCACTAATATGTTTCCACGAATACTTCATCTTTTGACCATGCATTTCGAAATGTTAATATGTTTCCATGAATACATACTTCCCATGCCCCATTCAATTAATATAAAAGATATTTAATTGGTTGACCATGCACCATTCAGTAAATGTACGAGACTCTAGTTAACATAGTTTCCATTCATTGCTTGAAATTTTGTTTAGAAGTATAAAATGTGAATTGACTTAAATTTAAGGATTTCACAATTTCATTTTGACCATTGAGACATTATAAGTAGTTAATATATATATATATATATATATATATATATATATATATATATATATATATATATATATATATATATAGAAGGAGGTTAACGTAAAATAGTGCTTAATGTAGGAAGTGTAGGAAGTCACCTAAGCGCGATACTTGGTGGCAATTTTGTCAAAACATTATTAGTCAACATTGACGGAGATGTATCTGACTACTATCTTCGATAAACAAGATGAGACATTTTGGTAATTAATAGAATCTTTCGTGTATCAATTTTCGATCGAGTCACCTTTTACGTCATTTTGATTATTTTAATAGTAGACACTCATTATACTAACAAAAAAGTGATACAAGAATGAACCAAAACAGTATTACATGTTTCAAAAACATTATAATGCTTTTATAATATTGGTACACACTCACTAATAATACACAAGTGAAACCACAAACAAACACATACGTATTTTCACAACCCTTCATTTATACTCATGGGTTAGTTTACATTAATTTACACCAAATAATGATTCAGTATAACACTTGTATATATACATTGAAAATTGATAAGAAACAGATACATGAATGCATATTGATAAATTGGCTCTTGATACATAGCTTCATTATGCATAAGACTTGTATCGTAATATAGAAACAGATACATGAATGCATATTGATAAATTGGCTCTTGATACATAGCTTCATTATGCATAAGACTTGTATCGTAATATAGAAATAGAGTTGAAATTAAAGGTGGAAATAAATTGAGCCGCTCGTGAAAAGCTTGGAAATAAATCAGTAAAAAGCTTAAATGAGCGGAGCTTAAACATGATCGAGCCTAAGTTGCAACTAATTTATTAATCGAGCTCGAGTCCGAGCTTTACATACAAAGCTCCATTGGGCTCGCGAGCCTAAACGAGCCTGAACGACAATATGATATTTTAAGTATAGTATAAAATGATATGCATTTGTATTACAGGCGAGCTTATTAACGAGCTTAATAACAAGCTTATTAACGAGCTCAAAATAGTTATATTACGAGCCGAGTTCGAGCCAATTATGCTTTAAATTTTTATTTCCAAATAGTATAAACGAGCCGAGCTCGACTTTAGAAGATAAGGCTTGAACCGAGCCAACGTCAAGCTCAAGCTTTATAAAACTTAATGAGACGAACTCGAGCTCTAATAGGCTCGGACTCGGCTCGGCTTGTTTCCGCTACTAGTTGAAACCTCTAAACACACCGACACACATTGAAATATATTGATAACATAAAACTAAGCTTTGCATACTAATCTGATACACCAACACATTTATCCATTACTAAATAATAACAAAAAATTTACGATATAAAAACTTAATAACAAATTGGTACATGACAAACCAACCAATTCAACGTGACTAATAATATATCATCAATACATGAATACATTAATCCCCTATATTTCATGCAAACACATACTAGAACTTTAATGCATCAATACATGCATGAATACATTATATTTCATGCAAACACAGACTAGAACTCTAATGCACAAGTAAAAAAATTGATACAACTGTTTATACATATAAATTAAATGAATTCGATACGCAACCAACCTGATGATCATACACGCACTTGTAGTTTGATACACGATGTTACAATGTTGATACAATCATTATTGAAAAAACAAAAACAAAAACCCATGTGCGGGGTGCTAAAGTTACCATGAATAAGAAAAAATAAATAACTAGATCCTTGTAAACTGAGTTCTTCGAACGATCGAAATGGCGAGGGCGAAATGTTGTTGACTTGTTGGTGAGGGTGCTGAAGTTACCATGAATTTTTGTAAGGTCCATTTACCGAGGGCAATTGTCGTATGCAAGATCGACAACAATATGTTAGATTTTCAGTTCTAATATAATCGAGGACGAAACAGAAGGTAGAGAAGGATAGCAAGATGGATATCAATGTAGATTGGTTTTATGCCTTTGTTTCTGTCGAATCCTTACAGAGAAATAGGGTATAGGGAGAGGCTATGCCAGGTTTTAGTTGAGGGAATCGTGATACTAATTCATAGGGATGGCTAGGGTTATGGTCAAAGATTAGAGAGATTTAAGGATAAGTGCATTACCTAATTTACCCTTATAATTTCTTTAATAATTTTAATTTATTTCAAATACACATGTTCCACATGTTATCTTCCTATTGGCTTCTTACTCTTCTCACTTTAAGCACTATCTCACATGAACCTTATTATATATATATACAGGGTAGGGATCCAATAAGAAAAATAATTAAAATGAGAAGGGTAAGAAGTAATTATAGCCACACATTTTTATATGGGAGAGAAAATTTGAATGAAGATGCATCCATTTTTGTAGGTGCATCTAAAATGTGTGATTGTAGTTACTTCTTATTCTTCTTATTTTAATTATTCTTCCTATTTGATCCTAACTATATATATATAGGGGAAAACATAGCTACAACACAATGTAGCCAATTGGCTACATTTCCTTTGAAAAAAAAGGTGGGGACAGGGGGAAAATATGTGTCAGGGTCTAACCGCAGGGACTGAACTGTACATTATTAAAAGTTTTTTCAAAAGAATTGTAGCCAACTAGCTACAATTAATTGTAGCTAACATTTTCCCATATATATATATATATATATATATATATATATATATATATATATATATATATATATATATTATAAATTTTCAGTTGACCCCACATTAAGAAACAGAATTATTTAATTTGTGGTGTGAGATAAAAGAAAAAATTAAATAATAATAAAAAAAATCTAATCAATAGTGTGAAAGAGGTCCTTCTTCCCTCTCTTTATTCTAAGGGTATGGTTTATTTTTTCATTTCTAATAATGGGCCTCATCTTCAACCAAACAACTGAATCATAGATTGATTGCATTACTTTATTCCATAAACAAGAAACAAACGGGCCAATTCCCTATTTTTCTAATCAACAAACTTTCAAATTTCGATTTTCCCGTGTAGGCTGTGACCTGCCCATCCTTGCTATCCCACGTGGATATGGTTTTTTGCTTAGTCATTTTTTTTAATTTCCTTTATTTACCCATTATTAAAGATTTGTTGATTGTACTTGTTCTCACCCCACACTTCACCACTCGTTTTTTCTTCTTTTTACCTACTACCAACAAACCCATAATATATTGTTTTAGTGCTTTTCATGTATTTTCTTGACTTGTTAGACTATCTTTATCAACAACCCATCACAACCCAATCTCTTAATAAAATATTAGTTTCTCTTTCCTCCACCTACACAACCAATCTATATTTTTTTTACCATTTATCAACAACCCAACCTAACATATAATATTATTTCTTTATATTCAATTTAATTATTTAAACTAAACTAAAAAAAAAAAAGTAAAGTAAAAAAATCAGGTTCTGAGACACCTCAGTCTCACCATCACTCTCATCCCCAATTCAAAACCCTAAAAATCATTTAACCCCAAACTCACCACTACCAAACATCATGCAATCAACTAGCGGAGCAGAAGCCGAACGCCTCCTCGGCATCGCAGAAAAGCTCCTCCAAAACAAAGACCTCAACGGCTGCCGCGACTTCGCACTTCTCACACAAGAAACCGAACCATTACTCGACGGCTCAGATCAGATCTTAGCAATCGTCGACGTACTCATTGCATCCGATAAAAAAATCAACAACCAAATTGACTGGTATGCTATCCTTCAGCTTGACTCTCGTCGTAACGAAGATAGCACTATATATTGATATGGCTGAAATTTTGAATGCCCACTAGGAGTTTGACATGTGTTCAGGTTGGGATCAAAACTAGAAGGTCACCATGTGAACTGGTCGCTTGCTTCTTTTTTCTTCATGTGTATATTTTGAATATTAAAATGGTTTTTTTTTGTTTCTTTCCTACCAACCGGTTGGAGAGATCACTAATAAAGGTAGTCTTATCAACTAGCATAATACATGTGCGTTGGATCGGGAAGTTTTATATAACATAATTTATTATTATAATAGCAAACGAATAAACTAATAACTTGATTGTGAAAACTTTAAAATATCATTTAAAAATTAAACAAAACAAAAAAAAAAAAATATGATCCTTATCTAAATGCGGGCCTCAGTTCATGCTCAACAAATAACATCAAAAGTTGCAAACCATCCCCAAAATAGCAAGCATCATAAACTGAAGAAAAAAAATGTTATTTGTCGAGTGTTCTGATTTTGTCTTACGAATGTTACTAATGGGTTGAGTAATAATCCAAAAACTGCAATGGAATTGCACGGACACCAAAGACGTGTAATGCCCTAGTCGATGAAGGGTTGATAGAGTTCGAGTATCCGAAGGATCTGATCCAGTTCGATGCAGTTCAACTGCAGACTTGTTCTTTTACTACTAAAAACCAATTCTTGTAACTTTTTGTCTAAGTTACAGCATGCATTTTGTTCTAGTGATTCATTACTTGGTACTATTATTTACAAGTTCTAAGTTCTAAAAAATATATTAATGAGTTTTTGACTTATCTTAGAAATTTTGATCTTATTCGTAGATTAGTTGGACTGTAAAACTAAATCAAACTTAACAAATTGGATCTTAAGTTTTCGTAAAAATTATAATAAGTCTATTCGGGTTAGTAACTCCCGAAACTGATAATCAAGCTAGTCACTTTGCTATCTTGCATCCTCAACCAAAATTGATACGGCTTAACACATATATATAGGTAACACCTAAAGAACATTTCAGAATTCAAATTAATATGAAAATTCTTAATGACCATGATAACATTTATAAGTTAGTATTAAGTTTTGAAAAGTTTGTAACTCATGCCTTTTACTCCGTAATAGATAAGCCTAAAGTTGGCTACCCATAAGCAATAACCTTTATTTTTAGTACTGGAATCTTTAAAACCTTCTAAGAACATTGCGGTGCCCGCCCAACTTCAGCTTCAGCAACCCGTTCAGATTCAGTTGCTGAAATATTAAGTTGCTGAACTTTTTTTGGTGCTGAAATTCATGTCACAAATTTTCGGATGCTAGAATTTTGTTCGCTGAACTTTTCAGTGCTGAAATTTAACTGTGCTGAATTTTTTTGGGTGCTGAAAATCCAGTTGCTGAATTTTCAGTGCTGAAATTTTGATTGCTGAAATTTTTTATGCTGAAACTTTTTGGTTGCTAAAAATTCAGTTGCTGAATCTTTTCAATGCTGAAATTTTGGTTGCTGAATTTTTTCAATTATTGAATTGTTATACTGTTCAATATTTTATTTGGCTCGTCCAGAATAAAACCAGAAAGAGATGGAAACAAACAACTTACTTATTTTAAGAAAAACGGTCTAAACATAAGGGGTGAAAGAATTAATACATAAAGAGTTGTTAATTTCAACAAAGATCACATCCTTTCTAATGATTCTACTCACTGAAACAACTTCTGAAACCAACCCGCTCCTGAAAAAAACGCTGCCGAACCAACACCGTTGAACCAAACCCGCTGTTGAACCAACCCCGATGAACCAACCCAACCCTGCTGAAATCAACCCCAACCCGCTGAACCAACCCCAACCATGTTGAACCAACCCCAAACCTATTTTACCAACCTGCTGAATCCAACCCGCTGCTAAAAAAAACCGCTGCTGAACCGACCCCCGCTGTAACGGTTCATAAGCAATAGTGATGCAGACCGTAACCCATAGACTAATCCACCCTCAACGCAAATACGAAAACCGAAACCATAAAACACTTTGAAAAGTTGCATAAGCAAGCCCGGACATACATGAAACCATGAAGACCTGACAGCAAACACTAAAAACAACAGACTGATAACAAAGAATCGAACATAGCCAAAGACATAAAATCCACACACGGGAATGTCTCAAAGAGATTGATTGTTGTAATGTCAAGATCTTCTACCCTATCAACATAGGCCTGTTAATGCCATATAGAAATCTAATTACAACTTAAGAAAGGAAATATGTAAGAAGTACATGTAACTCCAAAAAAATGACAGTTCACTACATATAAAGTGTTGATTACTTTAACATACCATTTCAGCTCGAATTTCACCTTCTTTTGTTGTAGGTGTCAAAAGCTTTGCAAGCAAACTTTCAATCTTAGCCTAAAAATAGAAAAAAAGCACAATCAACATAATTATGAGCAAATGAAGTGAAACATATTGCAAGTGTCACGTACTGCTTTAACTTCTTGTTTTAATGTAGGTTAGATAAATGGAGTGTTTGAATGCGCTTTGCAGCTACGGTAGTGAGCATCTATACCATCAAAATCAAAATTTAGTATCATCATCGAGTTACTTACACCTAAGTTCAATTCGTGCTTACCACATCTATCGACACATTTAGCCTTCTCATTTTCCCAAAACCTTAATAAAATCATGTCGGACTCTCAACTCGTGAAAATTTACAGATATTAAGTGCCTTTTTAGTAGAATATAGTGTTTGTAGAAAACTGCTTATCTCTTTATTTCGACTAAATAAACACTTAAGGGGGTGTTTGGTATTTGCTACTTAAACTGCTTGTATACTACAAATATAAGTAGGTTCCAACCTGTTTGTTAAGTACATAGTTTTGTTGATATAAGCCATTTTAGACAAACACTCAAAACTACTCATTTAAATTCAATTAACTACATTATGATCATATTGTTGGTTGGTGAAGGCTACTGCATGAATTCTTTTTCTTACTCCAATAAGTATGCAAAACAATTTGAATCAACTGAAATTATGATTAGATATTAAAATCCTTTTCAAGTGCACTAAGTATACATAATTCAATCCGTAAAGTTAATCAATCAGATAACTATGCAAAGTAGCAATTGTGTCTATCATTTCAACAAACGCTTTGTGTGCATCTTCATACAATGTTATTACGTTATGAAATTAAAAAGTGAAAACTTAATGAAAATGAACTAATGATTTATATATCTGTAAAATTATATTTTGTCAACAAAACAAAAACAACCTACAAAAAACATAAACCAAATTAAGAAACTAAACTAATGATCCATGGATGAAATTTAACCAGATTTAGTAAGAAAATGTTCTTATATTTTGTTCTAATAAATATGTCAGATGGAGATTAAAAAAAAAAAAAAAAAAAAAAAAAAAAAAAAAAAAAAAAAAAAAAAAAACCTTACATGAATTTTGGTATTGTATCACCGCAATGAGTGGCAAAGAAAAAGCAAAGGTGAAAACGAACATCGTTCACTGTTCAACATGTGTTTGTTCAGCAACCCGTTCAGCGTGTGCTCGTTCAGCACTGGTACAGCATGTGCTCGTTCAGCACCTATTCAGCGTGCGTTCCTTCAGCAACATGTTCAGCGTGTGTTCCTTCAGCACCCGTTCAACACTTCAATGTGTATTTCTTCAGCAAACCGTCCAGCGTGTGCTCGTTCAGAACCCGTTCAGCATGTGTTCCTTCAACAACCTGCTCATCAACCCGTTCAACAACACCACCATATTTAAACTAATGACTAAAAAGACCAAATAAAAAAGTAGATGGGTTATACCAAAATCATCCTCTACTCACTAGGTATCACAACAACCTATAAAAAAACACATAATAAAATGAAAAACATAAACAAATATAAATTAAATCACATAATCAAAAATTACTTACCTTTCTTTACATAGACCAAAATTGTTGGTTCAACTTGAATTTTAGTTTGTAGATAGAACTTGAATCCATGAACCAAACCATATCACCAATCAATCAGGAATGAATTCCAACGTAGCTAGGAAGGAGAAATTTATATATAATCGTGTGTGGCTTTTTACTCATATTTTGTGTGTTTTTCCAAAAGAAATTGTTTACGGAGTAGATATTAACTACTTGTAAGTAGCAGAACGGTTTTAAACAACCACCAAAAATCAACCAAATTCACCATAGCGCCTCCAAAAACCACTATATTCCATAAAAAACACCACCAAACCCACCAAAATTTAAAACACGGCCATAGTTTAAACTAACTTGGTGGGGGTGGCGTTGATTTAGGATGATAGTGGTGGTTGCGGCTAATGGTGATGGGAGGATAGTCGATTGTGGTTTTGGGAGGGAATGGAATGTGTGTTTTTTAAGTGTGTGAAAGAGAGGAGAGAAGTTATGAAATTATGGAAGAGAGATAAATGACAGTGATATATACGAAAGAAGAAGACAAGTTGTAACCGTCTGTGTAACTGCATTTTGATAAAGTGTACATGAGAAGTCAGACAGTTTTTTTCAATTTTCATAGATCTAATGGTTGAGAACATGTGAGATGAATCTGACGGCTAATATTCAAAGTTGAATTAAGAAGGCTGAGATTAAAAGTTGCAAGATCCAACGGCCTTGAAGACTGCCAAGTGGCCCCATAAAAATAGGACTCACCGGCAACAATAGTAAGGTTAATTACTGCAGTTTCAATAATATGTTGTGTTACTTAAACAGAAGATAAAAACATAACTCATCACTTCATACCATTAAGTGTTATGACAAGTTACATGTTAATGCCTAATATGGAACAAAATTGGGCGATGAAAGTGGCTTCAAAAAGCCGCACTTCAACGGTAATTGGTTACAGGTTTACCAATTACCAATACATCTACCTTAACATATTTAACATCCTACCATACCATTAAGAGTTTGGTTAATTTGTGCACAACATACGAATACACAAAATGTGCACAAGATAGTGTTTAAGAGTTACGTACAATAAAAAACCCTAAAGACGATTCTCTCTCTGGCGATTTAGGAGAAAGCGATTCCCTAAAATTTCTTTAACTTGTTTCGTTTATAATCGTTGCCACGTGATGCTTTAATACTTTATAGGATTATAGTGGGTCGGTGTTACAAAACCTGTTTTTGCGTTTTAGGGATTGTATATTCATCGATCAATTATATATTCTTGTTTTCTTCACACTGATTGGCGGTTGAGTATTGTGTCCCATTCATATTTGTAGCCAAGTGAGTGGAATGCATTAATTATCCTAGTATTCAACCGATCATCTTTATTTTATTAGAACAAATTCATTATACCAAGGTCGATTGTTTTCAATTAGGTCGATCTAACAACCCATTAAAGCTTGTTGGAATAGATTTTTCTATCATTGGTACGATCTAATATGGGTGCAGGTTAGTGTTTGCTTTTTTGAGTTTAAAACCTTAACTTCTTAGTTAGGGTTTACATTATTCTTATTGGTTCTGCTTGCTTGCTGGAGGTGTTTGTTGGTTCGTTTTGTTTGTTTTAAGGTTGTTTACTGTAGGTGGGTTTTGAGAGAGATGGAAAAAGGGGTTTTCAACAAAAATAGTGGTTCTAAGGGTTCGAGGGCTGTTGGTGCATCAACCAACTTGGCCGATCAAACTAGCTCTATTAATGAAGATCTTGCGCAAAGTGTGGTTGCTCCCGAAGAGCCTTCTAAAAACGTGAATTATATGGCGGACCCTTCTGATCCAATATCTTATTTAGCATACACTGAAGAGCCTTCTATGCAGATTGATACTAGTTCACATGGGGCTGTTAACCAACATAATGGTATTGATAAGGTTGCTTTGGACACTTGTAAGGATTTTGATAATGCAATGCATGCTGTCCAATTGAAGAATAAAGAGAATGCTTTGAAACAACCGTCTACATCATATGCAGATGTGATGCGTGGTTTTGCAACCTTGCAAAAGGTTTTACCTCTCAAGGGATCTTGAGAAGCTTGCAATCCCCACCAGGTAGTGTACCTGACCGATGTAGTATAGTGTAGTGGCAAGTACCGGGGGATTGATCGTTCAACTCAAAGAATAGTGTTCGTTAGGATTGAAATTAATCTAACTAGGTCTAGAGGTGAGAGATGATTCTTTTTGTATTTTTATATTTTATTTTTAAAGCAAGTAAAAATCTCGGGTTTTGGTAGAAGGGGCGGAATTAGTTGCTAATCAACTAACCCAAAATCTACTACTTAAACTAATGTGTAGGAAAATAAACTAGGGTTCTACAAGGGAAGTGAAGCATGTCTACCTATGATATGTTACTCCTTGCTAGCTACCCAATTCTACCTATTGAATTGTCACACCTTGTTTTAATTGATGGGTTGTATTCCTTAATACCATTCGTAGGGCCGTGTACGATCTTCCCTAACTCTATAAGCTTCTACTTCATCCTATGTCGAGCCGACTACTAGCTCATAACATAGCATCATTAGTAGTTACCTACGCATTAAATACAACCAATTAATCGTAGTACACCTCCGATCATGTTTGTTAAGACGTTCAAGCAAGTTAGCAATTGGAAGTCTGCCAGTTTTCTTAAGCCTAACATCGAAATCAATAATAAGTAGTAGATTACAATACACTAGCAGCAAAATCTTTAACACTTCGAGCAACAGAATAGTCTAGCAGTGTAACACCCCGTGAACGCTTTGACCAAAAATACTCAAGATTTGAACTTTATGCGCAAAAAGCATGAACTAAAACTGACCTTCTGATACTCTTTTGACCATTTACAAAAATCTATAAACATTTAGACCATGAGACTATTTTTAGATGAAACTAGACTCAAATACCTTTAAAACGATAGGTGACACGACTTCTAACAAGTCACGGTTGATTTTCTACAAAATAAAGAAAGCTGCCAAACCCTCTTGTGCACTATTACCCCTCTTGTGCACTATAGGGACCCTAAAGTGCAGTATTGACCCATTTGACCCGTAACACCTTTAAACACTAAATCAACACTTTAGACCTATATTTAAACACATGTAATCCACATTTAACTAAAAATATACATTATACATGGTTTCCCAAAATTCTTGACCCGTTAGACCCAAAATGGGTTCAAATGGACCTTGTCCCAAACACCCCTTTTTCTGCATAACCCTTTAGTGCACTATTGACTTATTTTCCGAAAAAACAACTTCTATAACATGACATAACACCCAAACTTCCAGAAATCATTAGAACATTATAAACATCAAATATATACATAAACTTGGTCATAATGACACGCAAAAATGTGCTTTACAAAGTAACGGGTGGAAACACCCGTTTTGATCCATTTGCATACTACACTTAACCATAAAATTAACACTTTAACCATAAACAAACCACTCATCTAACATTAAAAACCATGACAACTTTGATCCATGACTATTGACCTATTCAAATCCCAAAATGGGTACAAACATACATTAACCCAAACACCCCTTTAAACATGGCCATAAACACTTAACCCATGTTATGACATGAACCATTAGACATACTCGACTTTAACATACCGCAACATAACTTTGACACATGATTACGCGTTTGCAACTCGATAAAAGACTCATGGGGGTATGATACCATCATAGAGCTCGGTATTCTATACTAAGCTCCTAAATGCATACTACCTTTATACTTGCATATCCAATTCCTTTAATCCATCTATCCAAGCCATCCATGAAAGCGTACAAACCTACAAAATGGTTAAACAACTAAACCATAAGCCTTCGCTTAGTAAGTAAAACGATCATAACATACCATTATACTTCACAACAAACATATGAGCATCATATACAATCATATCCATGCCCTCGTGACAAGCTAGGCCATCCCGAAGGATGCCATCATATACATCATAACACTTACTTTACAAGCTTACTACTTCAAGTCCCACTTAAACACATAACATCATGTCATCACTTAGCTCACATTCATTACAACACATAAGCCTATTTATGCCCACTTGATACTTAGCACATAATCTCTATAACATACATAACACAAACATGTTAGTAGTCCATATAATACCATGCCATCATCATTTTACTTACCTTAGCTCCAAGCTAAGAACATCAAGCCAATATCACTATCATCATCTACATAATCATCCTTCACCATCATCATCATTATCATCATCATCATCATCATCATCATCATCATCATCATCATCATTAATCAAAACCTAACAACATAACAATAAATAACATAACAAGGGTTATCAAAACCCATCAATACACTCATCTTACAAACCATATCATCATATGATCATATCTTGATCATATGATGAAATCCACTAAACTATAACTTATAATCATTACAAGGATTACTTACTTGGCCGGGAAACATAACTAGGAAGGACCATAAACATGGGTCTTCATTTCCTTCATCTGAATCCATCACCTAGTTTTTCCCTCCCTTCTTCCTCTCACTAGAACCGGCCTCCATCTTTATCTCAATAATGAGAGAAAAGTGTAGAATCTTCTAGGATATACTAGTTAGGATACAAGTTTGGGCTAATGGCAATAATAGCCCCTCAAGTCCTTTTCCTTCTATTTAAGCCACAACGAACTTGTAATACCTTTAACCTATTTATGCTTGACAACATTAGTCCCTCGAGTTACACATCATAACTTCCCAGAACTATATTAGTCATACTTTGACTATCGGGTTTGACTATAACTTAACATTCGTTGACTGGCCAATCACATAAGGCCTTTTGTCCTTTTCATCATGGGTGGAGTCCAAGTACTCGGGAAAACGGGTCTAACAATTCTATCCCCTTTATTTAGATTTCGTCCTCGAAATCTCTTGTCCATTTCTATTCAAAACTAAATCACAACATATACATGTTCTTATCCTCATGCTTTCTAAGCCATTACCTTGCAACGATCTAAATGATCTTGTAAAGTCTAAACTTACTATACATAAACACTACGTTCACCACGAGCTTATCTAAAATTCCGAACAATGACGACTTGTCATTCAGAGGAAATCTACTATTTGACTTTATATAAGTCAAACTTCACACTATCATCACCTCATTCACAAATACACTAACACGACCTTAAGTCATATACCGGCCAAAATTACACTTTACACAATATCAACACTTATCTACTTCCAAAAACTGGTAACTTATCTCGCAATATATACATAGTGCCATATAAACGGCACTTCCAAAACCAAATCTACGCATTACTAAAGCAATCTTCTAGTTAAGTCGTGGGAAATTCCACCCATCATCTTATCAACTTAAAGTGAAAACTCATTCTAGGCGTCTATCTTAAGGTTCATATAGGACCTTAACGCCGCTACAAGCTTTTATATCTAATCTTTTCTTATAACGTCTAACTTGATTTAGTTTTCCCTTGCTCGTATCTCTACCCGTATTCATGTCATATCGGCTACACATAAGCCCACTCATTTATAACTCTTTACTTACATAAAAAGGCGTCCCAATCTATGCAAGTAAGGAATTATAAACTTATGGTTCGGTGATTTACAATTTCTTTATTTAAACGAAGAGGCGTCTCAATCCATTTAAATAAGGAGACTATAAATCATCCTACTCACGTACATCTGACACAACAATCATACATACATTACTTTCCATCTTTTCTAGCCTTGGATCCAATCTCTCTAACTTTCCATCCATGTCATAAAGACAAGCTGGCTATCCTGAATGATACCGTAATATCCATGCCCTCGTGGCAAGCTAGGCCATCCCGAAGGATGCCAAAACTAGAGCATTGGATCCAAGCTATACTTACTATTACATCTTTACTCATTTTATCTTTCATGTACTTTTATCATAAGTACACGCTATCATTTCAACACTTCTCATTGCCTTAAGCAATTTCAACATTCGCTACCACGTTTACTTTCATCTAGGCAAGTTTCTACATAACACATGCCAATTATGTTTGCATTCTCGCAATGCTACTTATCATTTATCCGACAACCCCAAGTTGACTCATACATTCACTACATAGCATCTTTATTTTAGACAAGTTCTATATGATGCTTGTCCATTTACAGTTTACGCATTCTCTATGTGTCCTTACCACACGCTTTTACTATTATCCGTCAACCCTTGTTGACCATATTCACAACTCATATTATCACTTCATTTAGTTTACTCAACTTTACACATATAAGCCTTATATAGGCTTATTCCATAACACTTCCATTAACTCATCACATACCATCCAATATATAAACATAACTATACTCATGTTTTACAATTCTTCTAGCGCACTTCATATCACTTATGAATTCAAGCGCAATCTATGTCTCATTCATCACTTCTATTCATCACGCTTAACCATTTACTTACTAACACATTTTACTTATCATGTTTTATATATAACATGATCTCGTCACATCTTAACCATATACTTTAACTTTTCTCATTTTAATTAAGCGTGTAAGACTTATGCTTCAAGCATCTACTCATTATTACATCTAATCGTTCATGTCTCACGAAATATGCATTCCAATGCATCTATCTCAACTCATACACTTTTATGAATCGTGCTCTCAAGCACATCACATAAAACTTAGACATATAATAAACTACTACCATAGACTTAGCTTCACATAAACAATAACACATATCACGTATCTAACAAGTGTTAAAACATTCATAATCATAATCAAAACATATAGTCTATGGCTCATACATCACATTGAACAATCAAACTATGTCTAAGCATCAACATTCTAACTAGCCGCAAGCACTAGTCTACCTTATAACTAAGGTATCATACAACTTTAATTCACTTGCTAGCCCATCTCTAATACCACTTGGCATTCCTACTCGCTTTCCATTATCATAACTCCATCATACATACACATAATCGCAATACAAACGTCGGCACCAACCGAGGTACACGACCAACTAATCATTTAAACACTTCAAGGCCTCCATGGACTTGCATCTCATACTCATCAACACTATACACGCATCCATCACTTATCATCATTAAGCTCAACTAGCATAAAACATAATATGTCTCACACTTAATAATTACTTATTGCATCACTAACACTTACGCTCAACGCTCCTACGAGTGGTTTAAGACTAGGAAACCTATAGTGGAAACCTAATTCACTTAAATCGAAGCTCTGATACCAAGTTGTAACACCCTGTGAACGCTTTGACCAAAAATACTCAAGATTTGAACTTTATGCGCAAAAAGCATGAATTAAAACTGACCTTCTGTTACTCTTTTGACCATTTACAAAAATCTATAAACATTTAGACCATGAGACTATTTTTAGATGAAACTAGACTCAAATACCTTTAAAAGGATAGGTGACATGACTTCTAACAAGTCACGGTTGTTTTTCTACAAAATAAAGAAAGCTGCCAAACCCTCTTGTGCACTATAGGGACGCTAAAGTGCAGTATTGACCCATTTGACCCGTAACACCTTTAAACACTAAATCAACACTTTAGACCTATATTTAAACACATGTAATCCACATTTAACTAAAAATATACATTATACATGGTTTCCCAAAATTCTTGACCCGTTAGACCCAAAATGGGTTCAAATGGACCTTGTCCCAAACACCCCTTTTTCTGCATAACCCTTTAGTGCACTATTGACTTATTTTCCGAAAAAACAACTTCTATAACATGACATAACACCCAAACTTCCAGAAATCATTAGAACATTATAAACATCAAATATATGCATAAACTTGGTCATAATGACACGCAAAAATGTGCTTTACAAAGTAACGGGTGGAAACACCTGTTTTGACCCATTTGCATACTACACTTAACCATAGCACCTTTAACCATAAAATTAACACTTTAACCATAAACCAACCACTCATCTAACATTAAAAACCATGAAAACTTTGATCCATGACTATTGACCCATTCAAATCCCAAAATGGGTACAAACATACATTAATCCAAACACCCCTTTAAACATGGCCATAAACACTTAACCCATGTTATGACATGAACCATTAGACATACTCGACTTTAACATACCACAACATAACTTTGACACATGAGTACGCGTTTGCAACTCGATAAAAGACTCATGGGGGTATGATACCATCATAGAGCTCGATATTCTATACTAAGCTCCTAAATGCATACTACCTTTATACTTGCATATCTAATTCCTTTAATCCATCTATCCAAGCCATCCATGAAAGCATACAAACCTACAAAATGGTTAAAAAACTAAACCATAAGCCTTCGCTTAGTAAGTAAAACGATCATAACATACCATTATACTTCACAACAAACATATGAGCATCATATACAATCATATCCATGCCCTCGTGACAAGCTAGGCCATCCCGAAGGATGCCATCATATACATCATAACACTTACTTTACAAGCTTACTACTTCAAGTCCCACTTAAACACATAACATCATGTCATCACTTAGCTCACATTCATTACATCACATAAGCCTATCTATGCCCACTTGATACTTAGCACATAATCTCTATAACATACATAACACAAACATGTTAGTAGTCCATATAATACCATGCCATCATCATTTTACTTACCTTAGCTCCAAGCTAAGCACATCAAGCTAATATCACTATCATCATCTACATAATCATCCTTCACCATCATCATCATCATCATTGGTGAGTGCTTATTCACTCACTTTTATAAGACCAAAACCGGACTTTAAAGACCAAAAAGTAATCAAATTATGCCAAATTTGTAGTGTTTTTGTGTTTGTGATATGCAGGTATGGATATTACACAAAAAGACGAAAAATCAAGCAATAACCGGGAATATGGGCACGAGAGTAGAAGAAGGTCAAAAAGTCAAAGCCGGGGATCCAAAAGTCAAGACAAGTCCTCTAAAGTATCAAAGATTTACATGATAAGCCCTTGGATCAAGTTTCATGAATTGGCAAAAATGGCCCTTAAAGTTTCAATTATTACAACATTGGTCCTTCTCTATAATACTACTTCTAAAAACATAAACCAGATTTAAAACATTAAGTTGTGGTCCAAACTCAATCCAATTCCATAATCCATCAAGCCCAAGCCCGCTATTTTAAATAAAATAAACCCGAGCCCACCAAGCCATACCCAGTCAACATAAGGGTCAAAGGGTCATACATAATAAAAAAACTACCCCGCTCATTATTTTTCCCCCAAATCAGAAGTTACCCAGAGATGAGGAACCCTAGTTACTGTTCCGTCCAAAATTGACCGCAATTAAGGGTACGGACGTCAATTCAAGCATGTTTCTAGAAGCTCAGAGTGTGTCAGAGTAAAAGAAAGCACAAAATGGCTACGTGGCTGCATTTGATTGGTGTGGACGCGTCATAGAAGCTGATCAAAGGGTTGATATTTGAGATGAAATGATTAGAATTGATCCAAGGGTGCTGAGGAGCTTAAAAGAAACACAGGTCACACGGATTGCCAGTTTGGCAATCCGAGACCCCAACCCTCATTTTTCCTATAAATAGATGTTTGTTTTAGCTCATTTAGTAGTAGTTAGATAATATAGCGAAGCTCTGCTTAAATTTACTTAGAATGTATTTAGCTTAGTGTATTGTAATTGTACCTCAATTGTTTCTTAATAAAATTCAGAATTTCACTCATTACTATTAGCTTATTAATATTTTTAAGCTGCTTAGAGTTTTGATTACTGTAATTCTATTTCAGTTTTTAGTTTCTAAATTTAGCATTATCATTTTCATCTGGTAAACTGAACTTTCATTATTCTAAAAATTAAATCAGATAAAAAAAATAATAATAAAAAATAAAAAGAGTTTTCAAATTAGTAGTTAAGTTTCTTTATAAGCTCATTTATATTTCTTACAATCTAAACTAGCTTTGTTACTATATTTGGAATTGTTTTCATATCAAATTTCATAAGTCACTTGAATGGTCAATTAAAGTCAGAGGAGGTGAATCATTGAGATCTGTGGGAAATTTGATAAGCTGGAATAGAAAGGGAAGGTTCCTGCCTATCTTAAAGATAGGCAAGCTTAGTGAATCCTCCTTAATTGTGGCTGAGGAGGAAGAGTTTGTAAGTTTTGCTCTCATTTCAGTTTTATCTTTAGTATTTCATTTAGATCAAGTAATGATAAGTAGTATTCTGTTTGTTTGATTTAGCTGTTATTGTTGTTTTAGATATAGTTAATGAGTTTGAGTAAATTTTAGTTGATTCTAGATTTGAGTTGATTCACTATTTCATTGGTTTAAATTGCCATATGAGTTGCATAGTTGCATACTGAGATTTAAATATCTCTGAGTGTGCACATCTATTTGAAATATGTGTTGTCATTATTTCTCTGAGCTTCTGACTTAGAGAGGATCTGAATTTCTTAAGCATTGTTTGAATCTCTGTCATTACTTAGATCTGTTCAGCTGCTAATATAGATGTAAGTTGATTGCTGATAGTGTTTAGTTTTAGTGATTGATAGCTGTTAGGTACTGTTTTGTAGAGTAATCAGTATATGCAGGAGTGTTTGAATCTCATTATTGCTGTGGTAGCTTGCATTTTGAATAAGTTGTTTGCCTGCACATCTAGTTTAGTTTGAATAAATCTAGTTTAAAATGGTTACAAATCAGTAGAAGGTTACTTATATAGTCAAAGTTTTAATAACTGTCAGCACAGTTAATTTTAGGAGCTATTAGATAGTAGAATTTAGCTTATAATTACATTAAACTTAGATATAGCATAATCAGATTAAACATAGCTTAATACATTAGTTTAATGGTAGAAATTAGTTGTTAAAATTCAGATAAGTCAAAGTTAAATAGCAATTAAAAAGTCCACTGTTGCATAGTTTTTTGGTTAATAACTGCTGAACTGAGCTTGACTTTAAGTGTTTCACATAAGATTTTGGTCATAAATTGGTTTTATATTATATCTCTGTTGGTCAAAAAAAATATTTTCTTTTTCTTAAAATTCTTTTTATTAGTTTAAGATTTTTAGAAAATATTTTCAAGTTCGTAGGATCATTTTTCGTTATACGTTACGTTTTAAATTTTGCGGTTGCGTTTCCGTTTTTACGTTTTTCACTTTGGTGTATAATTAGCTTGTACTTTCTGCATATTTCATACTTGTTTGTGAATACGTGAACTATTTGATTGCTATTTTCACTTTCTCACTTTTCAATTCACGATTTCACGAATCGATATTCTCGATTCTATTCGCCTTCGTTGGGAAAACGACTCGGGTGATCCGTATTTTACGCGGATCACTTCAATACTATACTATTTATGATAAGGATGAAGGCATTGTTACCTTTTCCAACAAAACTGGGTGTGTTAAGTACAAGATGCCCTATAAGTTCGAAAAGTTCAAGGGTATTGAAGACTTAGATGTCGATAATATTCCAACATTCGAGGTTAGTGATAGTAACCAAAGAAGGAATAAAATTAGGTATTCGGGGTGTTTAGCTTTAGGCCCGAAATACAAGTGGGATGAAAGAGTAATTAGAGGCTTCAAAACCGCATTCCTATAGCGGAATAAGAAAATGTAGGGCATAACTTTGAGTCTAGTTACAAGACTCGTTAATAAAGAAAAGAGCTTCTTGGGAGGCAACCCAAGCTTTTTTATTTGTTTGCTTGTTTGTCTAATTGTTTTATTTGCTTCTGTATGTGTGTTCTTATTTCTATTGTTTATAATTCATGTTTAAAATAAAATTGTGAAAATGCTTTATTTTGTTTTTAACTTCGTCTTAATTACATATAAAGGTATTTTGCAAAAGATAAGTGTAAGGGAAATCCAAATTTGTTTTCAAAGAACGAATTGAACATGAACGATAACAATGAGATATAGACATACATATTAGTACTTGTTTGAGTCAAATGCTTGTATCGAGTCATAATGATATTTTGCAGGAATTCCAAGAATTAAGGCATAAGTTTTTCTAGAAATTTTCGGGAAACTCAACATAAAATTTCTGTCATCTCCATTCTGACGACGTCAGCAATTAAAGCCTGACGACGTCAGGTATAAATTTTCTGAAAATTTTGCAAGTTTTGTTTTTCTGCCGGAATTATATCTTTATTTGCTTTTTAGGATTTTATTTTATATAGATTTTACCGCTGATGTTACGCTAGGTTTTCTTGTTTCTTTTCTCAGGTTTAACAGGTTATATTGGACAAGTAGATGTACATGGATGGTCAAGTCTTTGAGCATCAAGTTTCAAGTTTTTGGCGCTGCTTTAATCTTGAAGTTACATTCTCTTGGAGGAGGATTTAACCATGTTACCGCATTATCCACACCGAACGAATCAGGGGAGTATTTGTTTCATTCTTTCATTTTCTTTACTTTTACATCTTTTAATTAAACATTGGGGACAATGTTCAGCTTAAGTGTAAAGGGGGGGGGGGGGGAGGTAAATGAAGATACCTTAAAGAGTACCATGACACTTGATTTTTGTTTGTTTAATAGTAGATGTGTAATAAAACTGAGAGAAATATTTGTTAGGGTAATTTTAGCATCAAATTTAAATTTCTTTGCAACATATAGGAATGAAACTTTAGTCTTAATAAGCGTCTCATGGATAGGAGTTTTATGACTAGCACAAAAACCGTACCACTAAATTTTTTTTATGAATAAGGTAGTGACCATCCGAGTATTAGATTAATTGACTAACGTGCCAGCGATCTAGTGTATGACTTGGTGATCATCCGTTATGCAAATAACGCACCAGCGATCCAAGAAGTGCACTAGTGACCATCCGTTAGTTGAAGCGTCAAAGACTCGTGCTAGCGATCTACTAAGTTCATATATGTGAGGTTCGCCCCTAGACTTGTTAGGAAAAGCCTTAGTGCTTGTGAGTGTACCGATAGCAATTATATTCTAGAACTTGCATTAGTGATTCATTCCGAGGCAACAAGTGAGACTACATTCGTGTAGTTAGATCTACGACATGATAAGAGGCATTAGGATAACCCATGTTTTTACACCTGTAACATAATTACACTGACTTCATTAGTCAAGTAATTCTCCTACACATTTGCGTTGTACTCATTTTTAGTACACGATACCCCTAGTACACCCCTCAGAGCCTATCTTTTTTGTTTCTAACTTTAAGCATTTTACTTAAAGAAAGAATTTGTTTACAATCCACCCCAAATGTACACCCAAATCGCCTTAACCTTCCTTGTATGCACTCATCTTTAGAGCATTATTGTTATTTGTTTAAACCCTTTTTTAATTGTCTAATTGGTTACATGGTTGCTAAGTTGAGTCATATCTTGTACATATTATTTTGGGACGATTGGGACTCATGGGTAAAGTACTAATGATATGGAGTAATGGGGAAGAACATCAATTATTAACCCCATATGTGCAAAACGTTTTAAAGTACTCCAAGTGTTTTGATTATCTTAATTCGAGTCATTAGATTAGTTACATGTAAAGTATGTAAAAGTTCAAGTGTAAGGGGACAACCGAGGCCCCTATGATGTATTATTTTGGATGGTAGGGCAAGAGTGTATGAAAAAAAAAAAAAAAAACTGAAAAAGAAAAAAATAGAAAAAGAAAAGGGAAAAACATACGGAATACCATGCCGTTTCTTTTATTTATGTTTATGATTATCTTAAAGTCGAGTTGAGTCTTGGCTTAGCAACACCGCATTGTACATGTAATTGACCTAGATAATTAACTTGCCACCAGTAAAACATCCTTTGTCCAACAAACCGTGTTTTCCATATCTGTTGGAGCGATATACTCTGACCAAACTACTTTGTAGCTTGTAAGGTTTTAACAATCTTGAATGACTCCAAAACTATTAATATTGAAACACTGATGTAACCTTGTAAAGTATGCGAAATCTACTAACACAAAGCTTTAGAAGAACTTTATATTAAACCAAACTTGAACCTGTTTTGTATACAGATTCACTAACAATCCATAACTCTCTAATATTGTATTCTCTAATTCTTCTCTAATTCACGTACTAAGCATCTACAAATTCGTACGTCTAATACCTCCCTAAGGCTCCTTTTATAGGCACAAGGAAAACCTTAAGTCGGTTTACAATACTTGAACGACAAGTAAACTAACTAAAACAATTCTAGAATATTCTAATAATATTGCATTACAATCCTTAAACGATATTGCATGTCAGTCCTTTATCTTAGAAGTACTTTGAATAATCTTCTTGCACGAGCAGTACTTTGACCATGAGCAGAACTTTGAGACAAGCAGTACTTTAAACATCCAAAAGTACTTTGATCTTCATATCCCAACAATCCTACCCTAACTTGAATTCTACTTGCTTGATTTCAAGTTCCTTTGTTATCTTTTAATTTTCAACATCTTTATCTTCAAGGAAAATTGTATCTTTATCTTTTATCTGACTTGTGTGTCAAAGTACTCTTTATCAGCTTCAGATGATATCTTCACAGCAACAAACCTTTTCAGCAACTCAGCAACATTTTGACAAAGTGTACATCAAATCTTTAAAGTTTCATACTATTCTCATCACTTCCAGGTGTGTAAACTCCTGTGAGAGGTGAATCATTGAATTTTAATGGATTTTGATGTCTCTTTACCAAAGCCATTAACTCTGGAGTAGCCAATGTTTAGGTTTAAACACAAAAACCATGGTACATTGATAACCATATGATTTTTAGCAAATCATCAGCTATCAACGGATTTGTTTAGTCTTTACCAAGAGCCGTTTGCTTTTGGACTAGTTAGTTCTTTTATTACAACCATGGTGAACTAATTACCAAACAAATGGTTTTTCCTCAGCCTTTACCACAAGCCATTTTCTTGTGGGCTAGCCAACTCTTCACTTTTACAGATATGGTGAGTTGAAAACCATACAATTTTTAGTAAATTGTCAACTAAAAACGGATTTGATTATCACATCATAGTCGTACCCTCATGATGAGTCAAACTCTTTCTTATTTGTTAAACATGGTGAGTTGATTACCATTTGCTGTGTAGTACAAGTACTAACACCATGTATTACTCTCAAATCCTTTTATTGATATCATCTTATGCTTCAAAACATTTTATTCAAAAAGACTTTACTGGTTTTATGCAGCAAGCAGTACTTTGATAAAGTACTGTTTGTCTTGCAGTACTTTGAGAAAAGTACTTTTGATTCAAAAAGATTTATACAATAACAAATCATACCAGTATTTATGCATTATCATCATCTGAAGTAGTCCAATTTATGAACAATTCAATCACCATTAATGCTACATCAGTCTCATTCTCAACCTCCATACCATGATCCAGCATTCTGAGCATAATTTCCCTTATCAGAGGGTATATTCTCTCTGCAAACATATGGATCATGGCTCCATCTTCCATTTCAAGTGAGTGTACCCCTGATGACTCAAAGAATCTCCATCTTGTTATCTCCCAATTCTCTTGATCATTCCACAGAGCTTCACTACTTGTTTCATTAGTCTCCCAGATGATCATTAAATCACCCAATAAGATCAATCCCACTCATGTTGGCTCAATATTCTCAAAGTAAGCCTGCACTTGTAGATACAAATAGTATAGATCTTCTCTATCTATCTTATGCAGTATATCCCATAGCATATTGAATACTGTAAATGATGCGTGGGAATTGCACCAGGCTTTACCTCTCAAGGGATCTTGAGAAGCTTACAACCCCCACCAGGCAGTGTACCTGATCGTTGTAGTATAGTATAGTGACAAGTACCGGGGGATTGATCGTTCAGCTAGGAATAGTGTCGTTAGGATTGAAATTAATCCAACTAGGTCTAAAGGTGAAGGATGATTCTTTTTGTATTTTTATATTTTATGAAAAGCAAGTAAAAATCTCGGGTTTTAGGAGAGTGGGCGGAATTAGTTGCTAATCAACTAACCCAAAAGCTACTATTTAAACTAATTAACAAGAAAAGTAAACTAGGGTTCTACAAGATAAGTGAAGCATGTCTACCTATGATATGTTACTCCTTGCTGGCTATCCAATCCTACCTATTGAATTGTAACCTTGTTTTAATTGACGGGTTGTATTCCTTAATACCATTCATGGGGCGGCATACATAACTCCCCAATTCTATGAGCTCTTATCTCCTCCTACACCATGCCCAGCACAACTATAGGGATTGTAAACAGTGGCTCATGCATTAAATACAACCAATAAAGACCTAGTACACCTCGGTTCATGTTTCTTAAGACGTTCAAGCATGTTACCATTTGGAGATCTGCCAGTTTTCTTAAGCCTAACATATAAATCATTCAATCAAAACAAGAATCAATAGGAAACAAGGATTATAAACTAAACCAACTAGATCTATTGAAGTTGTCACACCTTAATTGATGGAGATAGACACAACATCAACAAGAAATCAATTAGATCTAATCAATTATATACAAGTTTCACATAATCATAAGTAGACACAAGGTGAATTAGCAAATCATAATCAAAGAAGGACAATCAACAAGAATAATGAAAGACATAGTTGAGATAGAATCATCAAACCAATACATGATGTTTATGGAGTGATTGAAACCCTCTAAGTTTCCGGAAAAACACCCACCTAAACCCATGAATCGACCTTAGGGTTTAGGGCTTACAAAAAGTAAAGTTATGAAGTTATATTTATAGGCATGTTTTCTGTCGGCCCTTCTTGACGGCGTCAGCCCGTTACTCTTGATGCCATCAAGACCACTTTTTCACCAAATTGTAGATCTCTTCATCCTCTTCGCGTGGGATTTTGAATCACCTAAATCCGAGTTCGTATGCAAAAGTTATGACCAAAACAATATGAGCTACTCCGCGCGCAAGTTTTGACAAGTTTACACGTGACGGCCTTGGTGACGCCTTCAGGTACACGTGACGGCCTAGCTTGACGCCGTCATCAACTACGGATTTTAATTCTTGGGGTTTTGACGCCGTCAGGATGGTACTCTTGACGCCTTCATGAACTACGGATTTTAATTCTTGAGGTTTGACGCCGTCAAGCAATTACTCTTGACGCCGTCACCTACTGTTCCCAGCATGGAAAATTGAGACTTTGCCGTTTTCTTCACTTTTATGCTCCAAAAACGTCCAAAATGGCTTCTTTTCCAGAATTCACTCTCCAAGTACCTAAAATCACAAAAGGAACGATTTAGGGCAATATTTGATCAAATAAATTCGGATTCGGGCTTAAATGACCCCCTAAAAACGGTCCATTTTTCGCCTCATGATATACCCTTACACTTGAGATTTGCTTGTCCTCAAGCAAATGCACTTTTATTCTACTCAAAAGACAAGTTAGGGGTCATTTAACACTAATATAAAAGTAATTACAACAAATAATCGTTCCACTAAAGACTAATAGACAAGCACGGAGGTCATATACAAGCACCTCACAAATAGTGTTTAGATACTCACATCTCTCGGGTGTTGTAGAACCGTAGAACAACCTAAATCACCATTGAATCAAGCCTAAACCTAGAGAGAGAAAGTAAGTAGAGAGAGAGAGTGGATGGGAACTCTAGTATGTGAAAATAATAACCTTGTTAATGACTAAGAGAACCAACCTCTAAAATGAGGTTTACAAGAGTATTTATAGTTGAAGTCTAGGGCTTCTCTAATCTTTGACCTTATTACATAACTAGCCCTTAGACTTTATAAAATCATGAAAACTACACATAAACTTCATCATAATGATATTCTAAAGCATCCTGAAACAATACGTTAATGACCGACACTTTTTATAAATAAAATACGATGCTAACAATCTCCCCATAAGTGTTGGTCATTGAAGGTTGCGCGACGTCATCATCTTTGTCTTTAACCTTTATCATTCATAGCTCTTGACGTCTTTTAAGAATTACTAGATGAGTCAGTGTACATTGTTCATTGTTCCTTGTTCATTGTTGATGAAGTGATCCGATGATGTCATCTGCCTTTCGTCACTTCTGTGTTTGTGGTGGTTGTCTGCCATTCCAACATGCTCATACGTCTTAAGTCTTTGTGATACATGCATTTGTTGTTTTCGTTCTTTCACTTAGATCTTTGTCACTTTACTTTGTAGATTCTTCTTTTTGGCGTAGAATCTTTCTTTGACTGTTGCTATCCTTTGATCTTTGTGAGAACTTTCCTTTGACTTTGTGATGCATGTATGAGCATGTGGAATCTTTCGCCATGGAGATGATGTATATCTGCAGGTAAACAGTTAGCAATAAAACAACCGGTACTTACAGATAAGGAATTAGAGATCGTCAACAGCATAGTGTGAAGACTCCTTCTAACCCTTACCATGGCCGTTCCCATATCAGATACTCTCAAAAGAGCTTACGAGACCTACTAAGTAGCTCAATGACTGGGTGAGTCGCTGGGGATCACTCCACGACTGTAGACCGTTTGAAACCACCGCGAACACTAAGCGTAACCCATAAAGAATTACCGAAGTGACCTACTGTCAGGGCTGCTTGATGTTGACCCTGGCAGGAATTTCCATTCAATCATTGAGAATCACAAATGTGAATCCTCTCATAAATGTTCTGGCAGATTGCTAAGATCTGCGTAGGACTCTAAAGTTTACATCTGGCGTCCTTAATGATGAACAACCAGTGTGGAGATATCATGTGTTCCTATGAGATCTTTTGATGAATCTCGGGGCTCTAGACTCGATAAGTGCACATTTGGTTTCCTATGCGGAGATTAGGGAGAGGTCTCCTGCTTCAATATCAACCATCTCTAAGAGACAGGTCGATAGATTATGCCGGTTCCCCGTGAGAATGAAACAAGCTCTTTTAAGAGAACTTGAGTGGCTAGAAGGTTTAGTGCAGTGCGTCACTGGGTCCATGACGTCTTTATCTTCAATACCGGTGTCACCTTAGTAACAACCAGTAGCATATGAATTGAACCCGGTGTCTGCCCTAAGGTTGAACATATGGAGGGCTATTTCTTTTCACCCTTTTTCATAACTTTTCTTTTTAATTCTTCAACCCCTTCTTTCTCCTTTCTCATTTTCTCCTTTTTTCAATCATACCTAAGGACTTCTAATTCTAATCTATTGGAATTGTCCTTGGGTAGATCCCTCCGGCTCTGGCGGATCATAGGACGGTTTTCCCTAACCTTAGTCACCTTATAACTCCATGAATCCTATAATTGCCATGAAACCTTTGATTGAAAATCTCTCAAAGTGTTTATGAATATAAACACATTTTTGTTGACACTTTGAGAGTTTTTGTTTCTTATGAAGGACTCCCCCTTCACATGTGCTCATGAATTTTTTAAGAAATTTGCACATGCGTGAGGAGTTTGCACTTTTTTGAATTGATCCACTTTCAGTGAGCGTGACCGATTCGAGACACGCTTACATCACTAGTTAGACTAGCTTGAAGTTATTACCCGTCCTGGTCAAGTCCAAAGAAAGTCTCTCGATACGGTACATTCTACTCAGACAAGTCCTATTCGAGACACGCTTACATCACTAGTTAGACTAGCTTGAAATTATTACCCGTCCAGGACAAGTCTTTTCGATTACTGACATTTTAAGCTTCGTCAATTCATTGGTACATTCTGAGTCTAGCTCTTTTGAGATTCAGTTACATGCTTTAAACATCTTTGATCACATTTTAATCATGTCTTCTCCCCCTCAAAAATAGCATATCGTGATATTTTTGATATCAACTGATTAAGAAAAAGCTTTTTGGAGAGATAGACAGATTTCATTTTGCATGAATTCAGAACATTTTGTTTTTGTACTCCCCCTTAATGATAGCACATTTTAAAATCAATTAAGGGTTTTGAGGGAGTTATCTTGAGCACTCATTTGAAAGATTTTGAAAAATCTTATGATGAATCTTGAAAAAGTGCTCAAGATTTCTATTTTGAAAACGAGTTTTTGTTTGAAGTCTTTTTCGTTTGTTTAGACTCGAACTTTTTGAAAAAGATTTCGTCCTTGAAAATACGAGTCCTTGATTTGAAAATAATCAGAAGTCATCGTTTAAGCCCGGGTTTCGTACTGAAGTATACGAAAGCCATTGTGAAGAAACTTTTTTGAGAAACGACATGTTTTAGAAAAACATTAAAAAGAACTCCCGCTCAAGCATCTGTACATGTCCGTATCATTGTTGAATGATATTTCTAGAGACGTACAGAATATTGATTTATACGAGAGACATGTCGTGAGAAGAATATTTTTGGATTTTTTGATTTTATATTGTTTTTGTATTTTTTGAAAATTTTATATTTTTGTATTTTGTTTTTGTTGGTTTTTCAAATTTTGTATTTTGTTTTTTTTTTCAAAAATATTTACAGCGAAGCGATTTTGAAAACATTTTTCAAGAAGATTCGAGAAGACGTTCTAGCTCCTCAGGAGTTAGGCTTCGCATGCCAATTCGTCGAACTAAATAGTCAAACCTTTCTTTTGGAAGGGCTTTAGTAAATAGATCAGTGAGTTGATAATCAGTCTTAATGAAAAATAATTCAACAGTACCCTCTTCCACGTGTTCTTTGATGAAATGGTAGCGGACTTTGATATGCTTCGTCTTAGAGTGATGTACGGGATTGCACGAGATGGCTATGGCACTTTTTGAGTCACAATACATAGGTATTCTGTCAAAAGTAAAGCCATAATCTGTGAGCTGTGTCCTAATCCAAAGAACTTGGGCACAACACACAGATAGAGACACATACTCGGCTTCGGCGGTTGATAGCGCAGTACAATCCTGTTTCTTTGACGACCAGCATACTAGCTTTTCACCCAAAAATTGTGCTCCACCTAATGTACTCTTTGCTGTAACTTGATCACCAGCATGATCTGCATCTGAAAATGCTGTTAGATTAAACTCCGAATCCTTCGGATACCAAAGTCCCATGTTAATGGTGCTTCGTAGGTACCGAAAGATCCGTTTAACCTCTTTGAGGTGAAGTTCGGTAGGCTTAGCCTGAAACCGTGCTAACAAACAAACAGCAAATTGAATATCGGGTCGACTAGCAGTTAAGTACATGAGAGAACCGATCATGCTCCGATATTTCTTCGGATCAATGGGTTTCCCAAACAAATCAGCACCTATTTTTGGTGAAGTGACCATTGGAGTACCAACAGAATCACAATTTTCCATTCCATGTTTTTTCAAAATCTCTATAGTATATTTAGCTTGATTGATAAAAATACCACGAGGGGATTGATGTATTTGTAAACCAAGAAAGAATTTTAGTTCCCCCATCATCGACATTTCAAATTTACTTTTCATGAGATTTTCAAAATGTTTTGAATGGTTAGGATTGGTTGATCCAAAAATTATGTCGTCCACGTAAATTTGAACGATCAAAATGTCATCTTTGAATTTTTTGATAAACAAGGTGTCATCAACCGTTCCTTTTGTGAAATTGTTTTTGAGCAAGAAAGATGATAGTTCGTCATACCACGCTCTTGGAGCTTGTTTTAAACCATAGATGGCTTTCTTAAGCTTGTAGACGTAGTCTGGATGATCTTTGTCGATGAATCCCTCTGGCTGACTCACATACACTTCTTCTTTCAGAGTTCCATTCAAGAAAGCTGTCTTAATGTCCATCTGATAGACTGTGATGTTTTTGTGAGCTGCATAGGCTAAGAAAATCCGGACTGCTTCAAGTCTAGCTACAGGCGCGAATGATTCTTCGAAATCTATCCCTTCTTCTTGTGGATATCCTTTAGCCACGAGACGAGCTTTGTTGCGAATAACAGTCATTTCCTCATCCAGTTTGTTCTTCCACAACCACTTGAGATCAAGAACTCATTTATCAAGTGGTCGTTCAACAAGTTCCCAACTATCATGTAACAGGTATTGAAGAAATTCCTCCTGCATCTTCAATCCAAGGGTTTTCTGCCATTGCTTCCCGAATGTTCTTTGGTACTTTGGTGCTTATTGAGCAAATGTAAATGCACAATTCGAGATCGGTGGCAAGTTGTCTCCTCGTCTGAACTGGCATTGAAGGATCACCAATAACATGTACTAACGGATGGTCTTTTGTCCATTGAAACGTAGAAGGGTACCTTTGGTTGAACGAATGTGTGTTAGATGGTTCTTGTAACCTTGAAGAAGATTCAGCAGAGTCTGTTGCAAACGGGTTTTCAAATACTTCTTCTCCTTCTTCTAACGCAACATCGTTTGAATTATTTGTTGGTTCTTCTTGAAAATTTGTGTTTTGATTTTGCTCATCAACTCTTGGTAGTTCAGTTTCAAGTACTGGAGTGGCTTGAGTAGATGTAGATGATGTTGATGTCGTTGGTGCTTCAGCTTCAACTGTTGTAGATGCATCTTGTGATGGTGGTGGTGGTTGATGTTTTAGAGCGGGTGCAGCGGAATGTAGTTGAGATGCATTTGTCGAAGTTCCACCATAATATTCATCAAACATTAACTCGAAGAAATTTTCCAGTTCTTGTTCTGAAGGTTTGTCCGTGTTTGTTGACTGAGCTCCATTAGGCACGAGTCCTGAACTGATGTGTCCAGAAGTCTGACTGTTTGGTGCGGGTCCTAATCTGGTTTGATTAGAAGCCATTGGATTAAGCGCGGGTTCTAGAGCGTATCTCTCAGAAGCCATTTGTGAAATCTCGTCAAACTTCACATTCATCGTCTCCATTATCTTTTTCGTTCTTCTATTATACACCCTGAATGCCCTCGAGTTTTCTGAATATCCAATGAAGATTCCAATATCACCCTTAGCTTTTAACTTCCCTAGATCTTCTCTGTCATTCGTCGGATAGCACAAAGCGCCAAACACGTGAAGGTAAGAGATGTCAGGTTTTCGATTGTTCACTAGCTCATATGGGGTTTTATTGAATCTTGGATGTACTAGGGATCGGTTTTGAGTGAAACAAGCAGTGGCAACAGCATCAGCCCATAAGAATAATGGTGCACTAGAATAAATCAGCATTGTGCGAGCAGCTTCCACAAGAGTTCGATTTCTTCTTTCAACTACCCCATTCTGCTGTGGAGTTCTAACAACTGATGTTTGGTGAGTGATTCCCACATCTTCAAAGTAGGTTCTTAACTCCTGATTTGTGAATTCTGTGCCATTATCTGTTCTTACAATCCTTACTGGAGCTTGAAGTAGAACTTGGATACGCTTTAGAAAGGTGATGATGGTACCTGGTGCTTCGTCTTTTGACCTCAAAAACTTTACCCAAGTATATCTTGAATAATCATCAACAATAACAAGAATATACTTCTTCCCATTAATGCTTTCAACTCGCATTGGGCCACATAAGTCCATGTGCAACAAATGTAACCTTGCTTCCGAACTAGGTACGGTTTTGGGTTTATATGATGCTCTTTTGCTTTTTCCTTGTTCGCATGATGGACATAGATGATCCTTGGTGAATTTGAACTTAGGAAGTCCGGTGACGATGTTGTCTTTGGCTAACTTGTTGATAGTGTCGAAATTGAGATGGGATAATCTTCTATGCCACAGCCAGGACTTAGTTTCGGTTGCCCTTGTCATAAGACAAATTGGTGACGTAGAAGCCATTTGGTTGATGTCGATAGCATACAAGTTTGTACCACGATTACCAGATAAGAGATCATCACCAACCAAATTTCTTATGAAAACCGTGTTTCTCCTGAATGCAACTTCTAAATCTGCATCACAAAACTGCCCAACTGAAAACAAGTTGTGTCCCAACCCTTCGACATAGTAAACTCGAGTGATCAAAAAATTCCCAAACTGAAGATCTCCATAACCCTGAATAGCTGCTACATGATCATTTCCGAAGCGTACAGTTCCCATGAATTTCCAGATGAAATTGATCAGCAGCTTTAAATTCCCGGTCATGTGCTTGGAGCAACCCGAGTCGACGATCCAAAGACATATTTCGATAACCTGCCAATAACAGAAGAATTTGTATTTGGAAACCGTTTTGAATTTGGTTCCATGGGGTTAGGGGTACATTCTAAATCACACTCAAAGACAGTTTCTACATGTTTATCTTGAACTATTTCAAATTTTCCATCATTGAGTATAAATTCTCTACCCGTTGGAATCCAAACACAATACTTAAGATAGTTCCTAGGCGTGCGACTATTAGTGGTGTTCCTAATTCTTTTGATTAGGTTTCCAACAAATCTAGATTTAGCACTAGGACCTTTCGAAACGCTCTTCTGTTCTGGCGTACCATTCACATTCTTAGAAACACATTCATCATGAACATCATTAATTAAACATTTCTTGCATATTAAACAAACAGTATTAGAACCAGTACTCTCAACATTACATTCAGATGAATCATGTTTCTTATTAAAAAGCGATAAATTCCTAGGGTGTTCTTCTACTTCTTCAACTTTATTCTTGCAACTACTCTTAGAGGCATGCGAGACTCTATTGTTCCTTGTATTGCTCCTAGGCTTTAGTCTGCTGCTCCTAGAGGTGTTGTCTAATCCTGTAGAAGTTGAGGCACACACATTAGAATTTATATTGTTGTCCTTTTTAGCATCACTAGACTCTTTAGAATTATCCTTTGTGCACGCATTTGTCTTAGATGTGGAGGCAGACGCATTAGTGGGACTAATCCTAAAAAGGCCAGGTGCTAGAACTTTTGGTGTTTCAACAACCGCTTTTCCTTTATCAACAATCTTTTCCTTTTCAATATTCTTGGGCAAGGGTGTTGGAGTGACTGGTTTTGTCAAATCCTTTTTCTCATCGACTTTTGGAGCAAACCGTGAAATAGACATTTTTGGTTTTTGAACCATATTTGGAACATTTGGTTTCTCCGAAGTCGATGGTTTTGCAAACTTAGTTTCCTCACCCTTCCTTTTTTGACTTTCAAGCTGAGCCCTCAAAAGATCATTTTGCTCTTTCATGTTTTTGAAAGCACGCTCATACGACAGTTTGTCATACTTGCATTCTTCCTTTTTTCGATCAAGTTGTTTAAAACATGATACATTTTCTTTTTCAAGCTTTATAAGAGCATTTTCATATTTGGAAACAAGTACGGAGGTCTCAGCTCTCAGTCTTTCATCGTCTTGAACAAAGTATGTTTGTAAAATGATGGACATAATGTCAGTGGTCATAACAGCTTCGAAGAGAGAATCATTTAGGTTTTCCAAAACATTCATGTTTTCACGAGTATCATTAGCTTCGTTTACCAGGGATTTGTGGTCCTTGACAAATTCGGCCGTTTCTTCGAAGAGAGAATCATTTAGGTTTTCCAAAACATTCGGCCGTTTCTCAATATGAAAACTGGAATGCCAGTTGTTAATATCGATTGTAGTTTTAGAAGCAACAATGTTTTGAAGTTCTTGAATTCTCTTTTTAACGTCATCCAAAATGTTTCTAGCCTCACTTGTATTAAAAGTGTTGTTAGAAGACATTTGTTCCATTTTTGAAAGAGATTTTGAAACAATTACTTTCTTAGAAAACATTTTTGAGAATGGTCGTTTTATGGAAAACACAGATGGTTCTTTTTGTGGAACAAAAGTAATTCCCGAAAGTTTGTTCAATTTGTTGTAATCAATGGGTTTCAAATCCTTTTGTTTCATTTTAGAAATGCTCTCTTCGACATATTCTATCGTTTGCACAGAATCCCGAATGACGGGAGGATCATGTTTAGTGTAAATCACATTACCATTGTACAAAACATTCTGTTCTTGCTGAGCTTTCTTGAGATTACTGGGGGTGTTGTTACCGAGAGCCACTTTATGTTTCGTATGGTAAACCGGATTAGTTTGATTTGAAATCATTTTCATTGTTTGACTTGACTGACCCGACTTAACCACTAATTCTTCTAAATGAGCAATCATGTGTTCTGACTCTACGATTTCTGCCAAAAGTTTGTCTTCTTTCTTTGCAAAGTCCTTTTTCAACTCATCCCTTTCTTTTTCAAGATTGGTATAAGCTGTTTTTTGTTTAGAAAGTTGGTTTTGTAAATCAGAAATTTCCGCGTTTAAAGCTTTTATCTTCTTGAAAGAATTAACATCAAGTGTATCAAACTTGAGTTGCAATTGTTTTTCCCTTGAAACGGAATTTTGATAACCAGTTTCTAATTCAGACAATCTTTTGTTATGAAATTCAAAAGCTTTAGCGTTTTCCTTGTAACTCTCAAGCTCAGCGGTCAATTTAGCATTCGCGGCCTTAACATCGCGATTGACCTTTTTCACTTTTTCGATTTCAATACCACAATTATTTAATAATGATTCAAATAAAGCACGTGTTTCCTCATCATTCACAGCATGCTGTGAAACAAAGTCTCCATTATGATTCACAGCTGGAGTTGCTGAAGGAGTATTGCTACTACTTGGCGTGTCCAGATATGTATCATAAGTGGGTGCTTGCTTCTCAAAATGCTGTTCCTCATGAGGAGACATATCAAATATATCATTATTGTGACATGTGTTGAAATTTGATACCTCAGAGACTGCATTGATGTCATAGACCGGAGGTGTGTCAGAATCTGTGTCATACTTTGCCTCCTGAAGATTTGCCATAAAAATGCAGTTCGCATCGATATCCTCTATGTCTTCCATGTCATCCATAAGAGCCATAAAGTCATTCTCCTCTGCGTTCAACTGAAATCCTGCCTCTTTCTTTTGTGCCAACATCACTGCTTTCTGCAAGTACGCTGAGTCTCTTTTGTTCGGCTTAGTAGGACAGTTCCTTGCCATATGACCTACACCCTGGCAGTTGAAACACTTTACCGAATTACCCTGATTCACATTTCCCAAATTCCCAACTACTGGAGCTGGAACATTTCTATTCTGATTACCCATAGCCTGATTACCAACATTCTGACCCCTCTGATTTCCAACAAACTGACCCAACTGATTCCCTGCATACTGACCATACTGATTCCCTGCAAACTGACCTGCATTCTGATTCCCTGCATTCTGCATATTCTGATATCCCTTCTGATTCCCATAAACTCCAACCATTTGACCTTCATTGCCCATATTGAAATTCGGCTAAGCAAACTGCTTGTTGCGAGTGTTCGATGAAATCCTTTGGTTGTTGTTTGTTGGAGCAGAATAGCGTCCTTGGAATGCTTTTGTCAGAAAAGCAAACGCTTGTGTCAAGGCTGCAGTAGCTTCATCATTGTCAGTGAATTCTGGTTCTTGGAAATGTGGGTATTGCTGTTGTGGAATAACTTGTTGTTGTTGTGGGTAGAACTGTTGTTGGTAGACCGGTGTTGGTTGTAGAATGCATGATGGTTGCATGTAGTTGTGAGTGGAAGATGATGATGGTGGTTGAGTGTTCACTGGTAATGGTGTTGGTGTATTAGCAATTAATGCAAGAGGATCATGATTCTTTGCCAATCTTTCTTTCCTTACTTCATTAGCCTCAGCTTGGTTTTGCTTCAAAAAGTCATAGAGTTGATCGTAATTCACCTTATGTAAGTCCTTTGTTTGATTGACAATTGTAACATAACGACCCCATTCTTCTGGAAGGTTATTGATGAATTTGATGTTTGTTGCAATTGGTCGAGGTGTTAACTTGTTTCTGATTAACTCATTCATCAAAGTGCAAAACCTGGTGTAGTATGATTCAATCTGTTCACCTTTAGTGGATGTGAAATTCTCCCATTCAGTAAGAAGTTTGTTCTCAGCATCTTGTTGTCCAATCTCAGTTCCATGACATATCCGTCTAACACGTTCCCACATAGCATAAGCAGTTTCACAGCTGTCGACCGCAGCAAAGATCTCCCGTGGTAATCCAAGTTGGATTAAATGCATTGCCATATCATCTGCAGCGATCTGCTTCTTGTCTTCCTCTGTGTAATCTGCTTCTGTTTGTTCACGCACGAATGGTTGAGTAGGAGGTGTGTCATTTGGATTACCTTCAATTTGAACTTGCCTTGGCTTGAATGGACCATTTGTAATGGAATTGATCATTAATTTACCATCAGGCTTTGTTTTGATGTAACGAAGCATGCGGCTTGTCCATGGAAGATATCCACCTTTTTCAAGCATTGGAGGTCGGTTTTCGGCACCGGCAGCATGAATGTCTTGTTGAGTTGCCATGATTTGAATTCAAAGTGAAACGTTGTTCTGAGGATCTTTTGAAAGATAACAAAGGTTGTTGTTGAAGATTAGTTGATTTGGTGAAGATGAAAGTTCGTTCTCGGTTGATCTGATTGATTTCGTAATTTCCCGCCAAAAATCGAGTATGAAAATTTTCCTTGCCAAAATTTGAAAATCACTAAGAAATACAATTCTAAGGTTACCAGAAAAATTTGAGTTTTGAAAATTTTTTCGCCAAATTTTACCGAAATTTTTTGAATTTTGGCCTAAAAATTTGAATTTCGGGCCAAAATTTTCAACCTTATACCAAAATTTAAATCTCGCGTAAAAATTGAACGTATAGTCTCGTGTAAAAAATAAATTTTACTCAACTTTTCCCGCCAAAAAATTCTTTTTTTTTTTTTTTTTTTTTTTTTTTTTTTTTTTTTTTTTTTTTTTTGGTGCCTAACTCGATAAGAATGTAGTTTCTAACTCGAAATGTTCTGTGGGTTTCAAACTCGATAAGTTGGTTCTTAACTCGATAAGTTGGTTCCAAACTCGATAAGTTGGTTCTTAACTCGATAAGGTGGTTCTTAACTCGATAAGTTGGTTCCAAACTCGATAAGTTGGTTCTTAACTTGATAAGGTGGTTCTTAACTCGATAAGTTGGTTCCAAACTCGATAAGATCACGAAATTTGGGCAGAGTTTCCCCTAACTCGATAAATCATAGACCTAACTCGATAAACGATTAGGTAACACAGGCTAACTCGCCAACTTTTGTCCAAACTCGATAAGCCAAGAAAGCACCTAACTCGATATTATTTAATCCTAACTCGATTGTTTTTAGATACCTAACTCGATAAGAGAGCACCAAACTCGATAAAAACTCACCCTAACTCGATAACACCTTAAACCCAAACTCGAAAACTTGTTTCCTAACTCGATAAACACTCAAACTCGATAGAAAAAGTTTCCTAACTCGAAAGAATTATGCACCTAACTCGAAAAAGAGGTTTCTAACTCGAAATTTTCACCAAACTCGAAAACCATAAAAAATTTTCTAACTCGAAACCAAATTGATGAACAGTAACCGAATCACAAAAACCACTTTTATACCATGTTTTTTTCAACCAAATCAAACCTAAAACAACCTATATTATCCCTAGGCGATTGATACCACTTGTAGGACCGTAGAACAACCTAAATCACCATTGAATCAAGCCTAAACCTAGAGAGAGAAAGTAAGTAGAGAGAGAGAGTGGATGGGAACTCTAGTATGTGAAAATAATAACCTTGTTAATGACTAAGAGAACCAACCTCTAAAATGAGGTTTACAAGAGTATTTATAGTTGAAGTCTAGGGCTTCTCTAATCTTTGACCTTATTACATAACTAGCCCTTAGACTTTATAAAATCATGAAAACTACACATAAACTTCATCATAATGATATTCTAAAGCAACCTGAAACAATACGTTAATGACCGACACTTTTTATAAATAAAATACGATGCTAACAGGTGTAATAAAGTGTAAATTACAATATGGAAACGGAAGATATCTCTCACTACCTGTCATAACAAAATAGATTACCATAGGCTTGGGAAAGGATCAAACCTCCACCACATGGCATAAGCACCTAGGATAAACTATCAAAGAGGTCTTTTAAAGGGTTGTAACGTTAGGTATAGGGATATGAATTACACGGTTTTGTTGGATAAAGGAAGTTTTACTGGTGGCGAGTTAACAATCTTGGTTAATTACATGTACAATGTGGCGTTGGTAAGCCAAGACTAGACTCGACTTAAGCTAATAAATAAAAAAAAAACATAAAATAAACATAGAATGAAAAGGGATGGTAGTCCGTATGTTTTTTCTCTTTTTCCTTTTTTTCTATTTTTTTTTCTATTTTTTTTTTTTGCATACACTCTTACCCTACCATCCGAAATAATACATCATAGGGGATGAGAATTCCCCTTACACTTGAATCTTTACATACTTTACATTAAACTAATCTAATGACTCGAATTAAGAAAATCAAAACACTTGGAGCACTTTTAAGATTAACGTACATATGGGGGTAACAAATGATGTTCTTCCCCATTACTCCATAAATAAGTACTTACCCATGAGTCCCAATCGTCCCAAAACAATATGTACAAGGATATGACTCGACTTAGCAACCATGTAATCAATTAGAAAGTTAACTTAGGGTTTAACAAATAACAATAATGCACTAAAAATGAGCGCAACACGGAAGGCTAAGGCGATTTGGTTGTACATTTAAGTGTGGTGTAACAAATTCTTCCTTTAAGTAAAATGCTTAAAGTTAGAAACGAAAAGATAGGCTCGGAGGGGTGTACTAGGGGTTTCGTGTACTAAAAATGAGTACAACGCTAAGGGTGTGGGAAAAATTAGTTGACTTAACTAGCCAAGTAATATGACTTAAATGGTCAAGTAATCATAATACGGGTTTAACACAAGGGTGATCCTAATGCCTCTTATCATGTAGTAAATGCTACCACACGAATGTAGTCTCACTAGCGGTCTCGGAATGTATCACTAACGCAAGTTCTAGAATCTAAATGCTACCGGTACACTCATAAGTACTAATAGTAAATGCTTTTCCTATCAAATCTAAAGGCGAACCTCACATTTTTGGGTGGAAAATTTTTCTGAATGATACGGTTATGTGCTAGTCATACAAACTCCTATCCATGAGACGCTTGCTATGGCTAAAGTTTCACTCCTAAATGTTGTAAAAAATTTTAAATTTGGCGCTAAAATTGCACTAACAAGTATTTCTCATAGTTTTATTACACATCTACTATCAAACAAAACAAACTCAAGCGAAAGTGCATATGTATGGTATCATCTTTTTACCCTCCCCTTACACTTAAGATGAACATTGTCCCCAATGTTCAAGTAAAGAATGTAAAAGTGAAAAAGTAAAGAGAATGAAATCAAATACTCCCCTGATTCGCTCGGTATGGATTATAGGTTGGCCAGGTTAAATCTTCCTTCAAGAAAATGAACAATCAAAGCTTCCCTTCCAAAATATAAATCATCTTCTTGTCATACATAACCTGTAAATCCTGAGAAAACAGACAAAAACCCAAAGCATCAACCCGAACAAAAATAACTCACAACTAGATGTAATTCCAGACTTAGGAATAGAAACAAAACAATTAAAGATATAATGCTTGTGGAATGAATGTTTGCAGATTTCCTGGAGATTATAAAACTTAATAATTCACAAAAACTTTAAGACTCCGTTAGAAAAACAAAACCGGTAAAATTTCCAGGTTTTTACACGTGACGCCGTCAAGAGTAAACTCGTGACGCCGTCAGAAGTGACCTGCAGAAATTCTTATGTTAAGTTTCCGGAAAATTTCTGGAAAAAAACTTCGTCCTACTTCCTGGAAAATCCTGCAAAACATCATTATGACTCGATACAAGCATTTGACTCTAACAAATACTAATACACATGTCCATTTAATATTGTTGTGGTTCATACTCAATTTCGTTCTCATAAACAAATTTGGATCTCCCTTACACTTATCTTTTGCAAAATACCTTTATATGCAATTAAGACGAAGTTAAAAACAAAATAAAGCATTTTCACAATTTACTTTGAAACATGAGCCACAAACAATAAAAATAAAACATGCATACGGAAACAAATAAAATCAAACAAACAAATAAAAACACACAAAACATGGGTTGCCTCCCAAGAAGCGCTTGTTTTTGTTCGAGTCACGAGCCTGACTCTACTCTTATTTAATGGAAATAGGGGAGGTTTTCCTTACACTTTGAATTAAGTGCGAGTGGAAGTAACGATACACACCCTTAGGGTGTGAATATGCCACGTGAGGTGAAGGGGGTGAGTGAATGGCTTCCTTCATCCTAAAACTACCCGGATAATATTGGTTGATGGGTGGGTCGGTTCCTCTTTTGTCTCCTAGAAATATATCCAAGGATGGAAAGGTGTGTAAAGATTGAGGTTCCGGTTCATCAACACTAGGAAATTCCCTAGAACTAGGAGTAAGGTTATCACTACAAGTGTTCAAACCTATATCCTCAAGTGGTGCATGGTCCAAGGGTTCTACCTCTATCGGAATTCCTAAAGTTTCTTCTACTTCTTCCGGGTAAGTCACGGGCGGTGTGTATGCCTCAAATGATGGTAGGACTTATGGGGTATTTAGTGGGCTTGGGTTTTCTACTATCTCTTCCATCACATCAATATCACCTATGTGTTCATCTTGTATTATGGTAGTGCCTAACCATGACATGCAACTAGGTGGCTCAACTCTAACCTCATGTGTGTCGTATGTTTTGGTGAAATCTATCCCGCTCATGCAACTAGGTAGTTCAACACTAACCATCTCATAATCTTGGTTTGATTCTAAGTTCATGTTCTTAGAAACTAGGTCATCTCACTCATACGAATCCACCAATTTGTTGAACTTATGGGTAATGGTTAGGAAGCTTTTCTCAAAATTCATCCAAAGGGTCTCACTAAAAGGAATTGATCCTAAAAATGATCGTCTAATAGAAAACACACATGCATAAAATTCATCAAACCCATCTAACTTTACACCCATCTCCTCTTGTAAATATGTAAGATCACTTAAAAATTCATTGGAACAACAGGAGGCAAATCTATCCGAGTAAACTAATTGTTCCTCTATAGTTAATGATCTAAATGGAATTTCATCCGCCATGGAGACAAATGAAAATGGTTTCACAAACAAAGGGCACAAAGAAAAAGATAGACTACAAGAGAACTAATAAAAAGAAAATAAAAATCTCACTAAAAAGGAATCTAATGAGTAGACCTAATAAAAATCAAATTCAACTTAAACAATAACTATTCCCCGGGCTGCGGCGCCAAAAACTTGATGCGTGGGAATTGCACCAGGCTTTACCTCTCAAGGGATCTTGAGAAGCTTACAACCCCCACCAGGCAGTGTACCTGATCGTTGTAGTATAGTATAGTGACAAGTACCGGGGGATTGATCATTCAGCTAGGAATAATGTCGTTAGGATTGAAATTAATCCAACTAGGTCTAAAGGTGAAGGATGATTCTTTTTGTATTTTTATATTTTATGAAAAGCAAGTAAAAATCTCGGGTTTTAGGAGAGTGGGCGAAATTAGTTGCTAATCAACTAACCCAAAAGCTACTATTTAAACTAATTAACAAGAAAAGTAAACTAGGGTTCTACAAGATAAGTGAAGCATGTCTACCTATGATATGTTACTCCTTGCTAGCTATCCAATCCTACCTATTGAATTGTAACCTTGTTTTAATTGACGGGTTGTATTCCTTAATACCATTCATGGGGCGGCATACATAACTCCCCAATTCTATGAGCTCTTATCTCCTCCTACACCATGCCCAACATAACTATAGGGATTGTAAATAGTGGCTCATGCATTAAATACAACCAATAAAGACCTAGTACGCCTCGGTTCATGTTTCTTAAGACGTTCAAGCATGTTACCATTTGGAGATCTGCCAGTTTTCTTAAGCCTAACATATAAATCATTCAATCAAAACAAGAATCAATAGGAAACAAGGATTATAAACTAAACCAACTAGATCTATTGAAGTTGTCACACCTTAATTGATGGAGATAGACACAACATCAACAAGAAATCAATGAGATCTAATCAATTATATACAAGTTTCACATAATCATAAGTAGACACAAGGTGAATTAGCAAATCATAATCAAAGAAGGACAATCAACAAGAATAATGAAAGACATAGTTGAGATAGAATCATCAAACCAATACATGATGTTTATGGAGTGATTGAAACCCTATAAGTTTCTGGAAAAACACCCACCTAAACCCATGAATCGACCTTAGGGTTTAGGGCTTACAAAAAGTAAAGTTATGAAGTTATATTTATAGGCATGTTTTCTGTCGGCCTTTCTTGACGGCGTCAGCCCGTTACTCTTGACGCCGTCAAGACCACTTTTTCACCAAATTGTAGATCTCTTCGTCCTCTTCGCGTGGGATTTTGAATCACCTAAATCCGAGTTCGTATGCAAAAGTTATGACCAAAACAATATGAGCTACTCCGCGCGCAAGTTTTGACAAGTTTACACGTGACGGCCTTGGTGACGCCTTCAGGTACACGCGACGGCCTAGCTTGACGCCGTCATCAACTACGGATTTTAATTCTTGGGGTTTTGACGCCGTCAGGATGGTACTCTTGACGCCTTCATGAACTACGGATTTTAATTCTTGAGGTTTGACGCCGTCAAGCAATTACTCTTGACGCCGTCACCTACTGTTCCCAGCATGGAAAATTGAGACTTTGCCGTTTTCTTCACTTTTATGCTCCAAAAACGTCCAAAATGGCTTCTTTTCCAGAATTCACTCTCCAAGTACCTAAAATCACAAAAGGAACGATTTAGGGCAATATTTGATCAAATAAATTCGGATTCGGGCTTAAATGACCCCCTAAAAACGGACCATTTTTCGCCTCATCAGTAAAGCTTTCATCCTCTCTATGAAAAATGAGATAATCTCCTTCAGATGATTCTACCACAGAAAATGTAGATATATTAGACTTCTTCTCACCATTCTCTGTCTTCTTTGGATTCTCAAAATCCACAACTCTAAGATAGTTCCTTAGTTCATCAACAGTGTCTGATCTCAGCATCTTGAGTCTCTTTGATAACTGATCATCTTGAGTTACCATTTTTCTTTTTAATTTTATTTTCTCAACTTGTTCTTTCATTAATTCTTCCAACTTCTTTTCTTTCTCAAAATCCATAGGCACAAAACTATCCAGCTCTCTTTTAATTGACTCTAGAACACTGTCATATAGTTATTTTACATCTGGATATCTTAACCTTTGTAGATTCTTAAATCCTCTTCTTTTCAGAAAACTTATCATGGAATTTCTTTCTTGAGCTTTATTTAGTGGTCTTCTTGTTTCAACAACTGGCTTCCTTGATTCCCTTAAGAACTCAGCATCATATTCAGCTTGTTGCTTTCTTGCAGCTTTTTCATTCTTAGCAATCTCAAAAGCTCTTAGTTGTGCCAGAGTAAACTTCTTCTTCTTCTTCTTTGAAACTTTCATGATTCCTTTTCCCTTGTCATTAGGATCCAATTCTTAAGATTCAGAAGAAGATTCTAAGACTTGAGCATGTTCAACACTAGGAATTCTTATCTCTGTTGGTCTTGACATATTAAGCATAATTTGAGCTATAGTTTCATCATCACTAGTTGTATGCTCCTTTATTTCTTCTTGCTGAATTGGATTGGAAGGACCAGCTTCTTCATCAAAAATACTTGTAGAAGGTCCAGCTGTATCAACATTCAAATTACCAGTACCTTGATCTCCTTGATCCAAAGTACTTTGCACACCAGTACTTTGAGGATCAGTACCTTGAATATCTATATGTTGACCAACAGTTCTTTGAATATTATCATCTTGAGCTCCAGTATCTTCTAAATCTCCAGTCTTATTTTCTTCAACAATTTGCACAACTTCATCAAGCTTTCTCTCAGCAGTACTTTGAGCAATGTCTTCATAATCCATAACATTAGCAATATCTTCATATGGATCTTGAGACACAACATCATATTCATTCTGATTCCTCCCCAATTTGAATGATAATGAATTCTTCTTACTCTTCTTAGATTTAGAAGCCTTCTTATGAGACTTAGATTCCTTCTTCATGGATTTCTTCTGTTCCTTCACATAGATTCTAAAATTTTGACCAAGTGGCCAAACAAACCTTTTCAATCTCTTGAACTTTCTTTTCAACTGCTTGATTTGTTCATCTTGAGCATTAACCACTTTCTTCAGCCTTATGTATTCCTTAGTCAAAGCATAATCATCCAGCTTTCCCTCATCTCCATCATCTCCTCCAGATGTTTGAATCCCATCTGTTGGAGTATAATCATTAGGAGTTGGTGGTGGATTCTCAACATGCTCTGAAGCAGTACCTTGCAGAGAAGTACTTTCCTTGGAAACTGAATGGTGAGAAGTAGTTTCTCTTGAAACAGATCTTTCCCTTGAATCAGAAACAGGTACTGAAGTAGTACTTTCACTTGAAATAACCTGCTGAGGTGATGCAAGAGGTGGTGTTGGAGTATGTTCTGATTCAGAATGCTCAGAATGTGCAGAATCACTTGCTGCATCAGCTGCCTCTCTAACTGCCTGTGCTACTTCCAATATGTGAGCTGTCAAAGGTGTATTTCTCCCAGAAAACTTAGCACCCTTGTTAGACATAAAAGTAAACACCTTGGGTGGAAGGACAACAGTAGGTACAAAATCCTGAGGTTTTGGAACATCCTCAAGTTGGTTATCCAAAAATAATTGAACAAACATATGACACATCAAAAATGGTTTACCAGCTTTGATGTGACTAAGCATACCATCAAGAATCATATAAGAGAAATTGAATTGTTGATTGGTAGCTAACCCAACTAAGGCAGAGGCTATGTTATGACCAAATTGATCCCAAACAGTACTTTTAGGACTTAGGCAATGAAGTAAAACATGGATAAGATACTTCCAATAAGGACTTACTAATGCCTTCTGAAAAGTAAGCTTATTAAGAGCACCTTCATAGCCTATCCTCGGAGTTCATCCCAAATAACGTGTTTATCAAAAAGAACAGTACCTTCTTCATCATTGAACAATAAGGCCTCCCTTATTGTAGCTTTAGTGATGTGAATAGATCTCCCTGCAACAGTTGCTTGAATAACATCTTCCCCTTCTTCCAAACCAGATCTAGCAGTATTTCAAAACTCTTGAATCCAGGGGCCAATGATTTCTGGATTGACCAAAAGAGAATAATTGATGGATGGCCCAGTGAGAAAATCAATGATGCCATGAAAATCAACATTCCTTTGAGTCTTATCCAAGTTGGCAATCATGTTGTGTTTGCTAATTGTTGGAAGGTTTGCCATTGTTTGGGTTTGTGAAAAAGGATGATGATCGATGATGAAGATGTGAGTGTTTGAATGGATGAACAGTAAGGATGATGAGAATATTTAACTATGGAAGAGATAATCACAAAAAGAAGTGATATTCAAAAAATCTCGGCCCAATAAATGCATATACCGTTATTATTGGCACTTATCTCCTCTGTATATTGTGCAAAGTTGTGATCCTCTCTTTTTGACAGTTGGAACAGTACTTCTGACAGAACAGTACTTTCCACTAAGTGCCAAACAGTACTTTCCCATAAAATACTGAGCAGTACCTTCATTCAAATATGAAGCAGTACTTTGCCCAAAAGTACTTTCCACCAAAATTGACTTTTTGACAAAGCCACAGTCAACCCGATATAATAAATACTAACCATATTTACTTTCCCAAATCTACCAAAACAGGTAGGAGTTAATATCCTGCATAAATAACCCTTGACTTTGACTTTACCTATAAAAAGGGCTCGGATCAACACAAATCTTCACCAAAACTTGTACATTACCATCACAAACCCTATTAGCATCACGAGCCATTTTCCACTGATTTACATATCTTCAGATGATTCTTCTGATTCAGAGATAAGTTATTACTCTGACTCTGATCAGGAGTCTTCAGGATGGAGAGGCTATTTCCCCTCATGTGCTTCAAGCTCAACAAACTTAAAGCCAAATAAAAAGGTTTCTACCCTTGCTCCTGCTCCGTCTCTTTCCAATGAGTTACCACAGGCATTGACACAGGCTCTGGAATCAGCATTGAAAAACATGAAGTGGCCTGCCCCAGAGAAGCCTACAAAACTACAAAGGCCACTAAAGCAAGTGCTAGGTCTTGCTTGCCCAAGGAAACAGTCAACCTTTGAGAACAAGAGGAAGAGTGCTCAGAAGGCAAAGCAGGACTACCAGGGAAAGGGCAAGAGGCCAATGGAGTAGCTGATGTAGGGTGTAGGTTGTTAGGAGTTGTGCTTTGTGGTTTTGATGATGTGTCTGTCTTGAATGGTGAATGTAACTCTCTTATGAAGATGAATAAAGTTACTCTTATGTTTAAGGATTAATGTAGCCTCCCCTCAAATAATGAAATGCCTCCCCTCAAATGTAGCTTAATTATTGATCATCCCAATACTCATGATGCGTGGGAATTGCACCAGGCTTTACCTCTCAAGGGATCTTGAGAAGCTTATAACCCCCACCAGGCAGTGTACCTGATCGTTGTAGTATAGTATAGTGACAAGAACCGGGGGATTGATCATTCAGCTAGGAATAGTGTCGCTAGGATTAGAAGACCTAAATACTAGTTCTAGAGATGAGGGATGATTCTTTTTATGTTTTTATATTTTATGAAAAGCAAGTAAAATCTCAGGTTTTAAGGATTTGGGCGGAATTAGTTGTTAAGCAACTAACCCAATTACTAAGATGCAATCAAAATAAAATAATAAAAATAAAAATAAACTATATTAAACTATAGCTGTGAGCAATAAGTGGGAGAAATGTGTTTACTTAGATTTCACTGCTCCCTAGATATCTTTTACACGTTAATTACTTGTTATAGTTGTGTGGATGACGGACTGTATTCCTTAATACCATTCATGGGGTGGCGTACTTACTTCCCCAATCCTATGAGTGCCTACTTCACTCCTATGTCGAGCCTGCAAGAAGCTCCTAACATGGGATCATTAGAATTTACTGATGCATTAAATACAACCAATAAAACCTAGTACACATCGGTTCATGTTTCCTAAGACGTTCAAGCATGTTACACAATGGAGATCTGCTAGTTTTCTTAAGCCTAACATTGAAATCATTCATCCAATACAACCATCAACACATAATCAACACATAATCAACATCTAGGTTTCATTAGATCTAAGAAAACACAAAATAAATCTAGCCTAGCATGGTGGAATCAAGACAAGCACAAGATATAGACAACCAACACATAGACATATTGATTGAATTAAGAAAAGACTTATCTCAATAACACATGTAAGGATTCAAGGGTTGAAAACCCTTGAAAAGCTGTAAAATTTGTATATGGTTCGGCCTTAGGGTTTCTCCAAACTTCTTCCTTTTTAATGAATGAAAATTAGAAAACTATATATAGATATTAGAGGCTGACGGCGTCAAGAACAAATGGGTGACGCCGTCATCTCGCCGCCAAAATAATCCTCGGACTGCCTTGATCTACATCTGACGCCGTCATGTTGTCCACTTTTGCAGGCCATCACACTTTTAACTCTTGACGCTCTACTTGTGACGCCTTCATGTTTGTACTGGGTCGTCATGATATTTACTCTTGACACCGTCAAATTCTTCCTCTTGACGCCGTCAAATACTGTTCCAGCATGGAAAATTAAGTCTTTGGCATTTTCTTCACTTTTATGCTCCAAAAACGTCCGAATTGCTTCCTTTTCCAGATTTCACTCCCAAAGTACCTAAAATCACAAAAGGAACGATTTAGGGCAATATTTGATCAAATAAATTCAATTCCGGGCTTAAATGACCCCCTAAAAACGGATCATTTTTCGCCTCATCATATACCCTTACACTTGAGATTTGCTTGTCCTCAAGCAAATGCGCTTTTATTCTAATCAAAATACAAGTTATGGGTCATTTAACACTAATATAAAAGTAATTACAACAAATAATCGTTCCACAAAAGACCAAAGATAAGCACAGAGGTCATATACTAGCACCTCACAAATAGTGTTTAGATACTCACATCTCTCAGGTGTAATAAAGTTATATCACAATATGGAAACGGAAAATATCTCTCACTACCTGTCATAGCAAATTAGATTACCATAGGCTTGGGAAAGGATCAAACCTCCACCACAAGGCGTAAGCACCTAGGATAAACTATCAAAGAGGTCTTTTAAAGGGTTGTAACGTTAGGTGTAGGGATATGAAATACACGATTTTGTTGGATATAGGCAGTCTTTACTGGTGGCGAGCAAACAATCTTGGTTAATTACATGTACAATATGGCGTTGCTAAGCCAAGACTAGACTCGACTTAAGCTAATAAATGAAAAATAACAAAAACTTAAAATAAACATAGAATGAAACGGGATGGTAGTCCGTATTTTTTTTTTATATTTTTTTTCTTTTCTTTTTCTTAATTTTTTTGATTTTTTTTTATTATTATTATTTTTTGCATACAATCTTACCCTACCATCCAAAATAATACATCATAGGGAATGGAAATTCCCCTTACACTTGAATTTTTACATACTTTACAATAAGCTAATCTAATGACTCGAATTAAGAAAATCAAAACACTTGGAGTACTTTTAAGATTAATGCACATATCAGGGTAATAAAATGATGTTCTTCCCCATTACTCCATAACATTAGTACTTTACCCATGAGTCCCAATCGTCCCAAAACAATATGTACAAAGATATGACTCGACTTAGCAACCATGTAATCAATTAGATAGTTAACTTAGGGTTTAACAAATAACAATAATGCACTAAAGATGAGTGCATACACGGAAGGCTAAGGCGATTTGGGTGTACATTTAAGTGGGGTGTAACAAATTCTTCCTTTAAGTAAAATGCTTAAAGTTAGAAACGAAAAGATAGGCTCGGAGGGGTGTACTAGGGGTTTCGTGTACTAAAAATGAGTACAACGCTAAGGGTGTGAGAAAAATTAATTGACTTAACTAGCCAAGTAATTATGATATGGGTTTAACACAAGGGTGATCCTAATGCCTCTTATCATGTAGTAAATCCTACTACACGAATGTAGCCTCACTAGCGGTCTCGGGATGCATCACTAACGCAAGTTCTAGAATCTAAGTGCTACCGGTACACTCATAAGCACTAATAGTAAATGCTTTTCCTATCAAATCTAAAGGCGAACCTCACATATTTGGGTGGAAACTTTTTCGGAATAGTACGGTTATGTGCTAGTCATACAATCTCCTATCCATGAGACGCTTGCTATGGCTAAAGTTTCACTCCTACATGTTGTAAAAAAATTTTAAATTTGGCGCTAAAATTGCACTAACAAGTATGTCTCATAGTTTTATTACAAATCTACCATTAAACAAAACAAACTCAAGCGAAAGTGTATCTGTAAGGTATCATCATTTTACCCTCCCCTTACACTTAGGATGAACATTGTCCCCAATGTTCAAGTAAAGAATGTAAAAGTGAAATAGTAAAAAGAATGAAATCAAATACTCCCCTGATTCGCTCGGTATGTATAATAAGGTGGCAAGGTTAGATCTTCCTCCAAGAAAATGAACAATCAAAGCTTCCCTTCCAGAAAAATAAATCATCTTCTTGTCATACATAACCTGTAAATCCTGAGAAAACAGACAAAGCAACCTCGCATAAAATCGGCGGCAATCTACATAAGTTACTAAATCCTAGAAAACAAAGTAAGATATAATGCTTGTGGAATGAAGTTTGCAGATTTCCTGGAGATTATAAAACTTAATAATTCAACAAAAATTTTAAAACTCCGTTAGAAAAACAAAACTGGTAAAATTTCCAGATTTTTACACGTGACGCCGTCAAGAGCAAGCTTATGACACCGTCAGAAGTGACCTGCAGAAATTCTTATGTTAAGTTTCCGGAAAATTTCTGAAAAAACTTGGTCCTACTTCCTGAAAAATCCTGCAAAACTTCATTATGACTCGATACAAGCATTTGACTCTAACAAATACGAATATACATGTTCACTTAATATTGTGGAGAATCATGATCGGTTTGTTTCTTAAAAACATATTTGGGGTTTCCCCTTACACTTATCTTTTGCAAAAATACCTTTAGGGTGAAGTTAAGACTAGGCCAAACAACAAAGTAAAGTATTTCCACTTTTTAGTTTTAGAAACATGATCTACCAACAATAAAAATAAAGCATGCATACGGAAACAAATAACAAACAAACAAAATAAAAATCACACAAAGCATGGGTTGCCTCCCAAGAAGCGCTTTTCTTTATTTACGAGTCTTGTAGCTAGACTCAAGGCCATGGGTTACTACGTGACCTCGTCGTTGGTTTCACTCCCTAGGTCATCTTCTAAACTAGTTTCGCTTTCATAGTGTAAGTACTTCGGGTCTTCGAACTCGAAGACATCTTCTCGATACTTAGAACCAAGTTTACTAACATCTTTAAAGAACCCACATGATAGATCGGAAGTGTTCTTACATCCTCTCCGCACATCATCATCACACAAAATAAGTTGGGAACTTAGCCTATCAAGCTCGTCACAATCGATTTCCTTAAGCTCTTTTCTCCTGTACGGTGTTTGGTACGAAACCCTCCTAATTCCATCAGCGAAGGTCATGATTCCGTTTCGGTCATCAACTATCAAATTAGTGATTTCACAGAAGGGTGCTCCAAAAACGACTTGTGATAACCTAGGGTCGACATAGTCTTCGATGTTGTCCACAATCGTAAATTCCATAATGAATGCCATATTTCCTACGAATACCTGGATTTCATGATCTTTACCAACCACTTTCTCTCCCTTGTAAATCATTCCCCATCTGCAGATATTGTTATAATGGAATAGGGACATATAATTCTTAGGCATGAATATGTTAATGTAGACGTTATCGAAGTACTTATGACCGATCATGCAGGGAATTTTGAGATTATTCGGATCACGCCTTCTTATCTCCCCCGATTCTCCATCCCTTGATCCATATAGATTCCCCTCAAGGGAAGGACGATACTCGTATACCTCCTCATTACCCCTACGAAAAATTACCTTCTTAACACCATTGGTGAATAATGCACTTCCATCCTTCTTATCAAGGATTACTCCCGATTCATTGATAAATGGTTTCCCAAGAACAAGGTTGGTTAATGTTCGATTGGTGAGAGGGTCCACGTCATTGACCACGGTGAGGTCAATATTGTAAACAAGTTCTCCAATTATAATTGATACATTTTTTTACTACCCTTGCATTATTGACTTTCTTGTACACAATGCGTTCTGGGAAGGCTTCGTGGTATAGGGAGAGGGGTATTATGTTGACTGGGAAGCTAGGATCTATATGACTATCGGTTAAGAGCTTTTCCTTAATGGTGCGGGAGATCTTAAAAACTTTAGGGTTGCTTTCATTAGTCCTATCGCTACTCCCACTAGTAACATCCTCCATTTTTCTCTCGGGTTCCTCTATAATAGATTTACCCAAAATGGCTGGATTTCTCGTATGCTCTTCCGATCTCTCTTTCCCTTCATCCGATTTGCTAGAGTCTTGCGCGGTGCACTGCTCGGATGAGTTGGTAGGGCTTCTGGCCAAATCGTGGTCCACCCTTGAGGTCTCATCCTTAGCTGTATGACCAATTTTTTCAGTTTGTTGTTGGTTCAGGTTAGGCGTAGAAGCAGATATCGTGGTGATAGTATTTACAAAATGGATTGGTCCTAGGGGGTTGACAGGTTCTTTTTCTTTTGGTGATAGATGTTTGAATAGCTTACTAGGACTTTTTATTTTCACAGGGGAGGTTGGCGGACTCATGATTGTAACAGATTTGACCTCATCAATGTGAATAGGTTTATTAACAGCGTGCTCTTTGATAGCAGTTAACAGATTACAAATCTTGTTATTCATATCGGCCTGCTGTTGTCTAAATTTAGCCTCGAGTGTAGAGAGCTGTAATTCTTGAGATAGAATGAATTTTCGCAAAGCATCTTCACAGCTTTGCCTAGGAATGCTTTGTGACGGAAAATGCTCGGACCAAGTGAGTGGTGAGGGGTCATTGAAGGATATGCTCCGCGTTTGGTACCCTCTGAAATTAGGTTTATCCTTCCATGCCTTATAGGCCTCGTCAGAAGTTCGAGGGCCTCGACCCACGTGCGATGATGTGAATTCGTTATAAGCACATTTTGGAAGCTCCATGGAGTTATGAGTCTCGTGAGGGCCATTACACAATTTACATGTAGAAGCAATTCTGCTTACTTGGCTTGAAGGCTTCTGAGCTTCGTAAGAGTTCATGAGAGACTTGACTCGACCTTCAAGTTCCATGATCCTACGGTCGGGAGTGCTAGAGTTATTCGAAGGCAAAGATATTGCCTTGACCATTTTGTTCAAATCACGGGATCATTCCAACTTTCGTTGTCATAGCAAGATCTTCTATGAGTTCCCATGATTGTTCCACACTTAGATCACGTAGCTTACCACCGGCAGATTGGTCAATGGTTCGCCTCGTGGAGAGATCGATATGGTCATAAAAAATTTGGACTTGGAGCCAAAGATCTATGCCATGATGAGGGACTTTATGGAGTAAGTCCTTGAAACGAGTCCATGCCTCATATAGAGTTTCACCTTGACGTTGTTGGAACATCAAGATATCATTTCTAAGCTTGGTAGTTCTCCCCGGAGGGAAAAATTGAGCAAGGAAACGTGTGGTGAGATCATCCCATGAGATGATGGATCCCGCGGGTAAACGTTCAAGCCATTGACTAGCTTGATCACGTAGAGAGAATTGGAATAGGCGTAATCGGGTTGTCTCTCTAGTTGCAACATCTAGGTCTATAGAATCTACGATTTTAAGGAAGTCCTTGAGATGTTGATTTGGATCTTCGGAACGAAGTCCATGGAATGCACATCCGCTTTGCACCAACCGGATAGTGTCGGATCGCAAGGGTAATACATTGGCTCCGGTGAGCTCAATGGTGTTTCGATAGCCTTGGTGGCTAGGTCTGGAATACTCTCCTAAGGTTCGGGGCCTAAGAGGTGGGTTTTGTGGGTGGTCTTGTTGTGATGGGATGACGGGTTCAAAGATGTTACCACCTTCCATGATGTCGGATGGTAAAGGTTACGAACAAAGACACGAAGAAATAAGATAGACTAAAGAAAACCTAAAAATAAAAATAAAATCTTACTAGAAAGGAATCTAGCAAGTAGACCTAATAAAAAGAGATTCTAACCTAGAAAATAACTATTCCCCGGCAACGGCGCCAAAAACTTGATGCGTGGGAATTGCACCCGGCTTTACCTCTCAAGGGATCTTGAGAGGCTTACAACCCCTACCAGGCAGTGTACCTGATCGTTGTAGTATAGTATAGTGACAACTACCGGGGGATTGATCGTTCAGCTAGGAATAGTGTCGCTAGGATTAGAAAACCTAAATACTAGTTCTAGAGATGAGGGATGATTCTTTTTATGTTTTTATATTTTATGAAAAGCAAGTAAAATCTCGGGTTTTAAGGATTTGGGCGGAATTAGTTGTTAAGCAACTAACCCAATTACTAAGATGCAATCAAAATAAAATAATAAAAATGAAAATAAACTATATTAAACTATAGTTGTGAGCAATAAGTGGGAGAAATGTGTTTACTTAGATTTCACTACCCCCTAGATATCTTTTACACGTTAATTACTTGTTATAGTTGCGTGGATGACGGATTGTATTCCTTTATACCATTCATGGGGTGGCGTACTTACTTCCCCAATCCTATGAGTGCCTACTTCACTCCTATGTCGAGCCTACAAGAAGCTCCTAACATGGGATCATTAGAATTTACTCATGCATTAAATACAACCAATAAAACCTAGTACACATCGGTTCATGTTTCCTAAGACGTTCAAGCATGTTACACAATGGAGATCTGCCAGTTTTCTTAAGCCTAACATTGAAATTATTCATCCAATACAACCATCAACACATAATCAATATCTAGGTTTCATTAGATCTAAGCAAACACAAAATAAATCTAGCCTAGCATGGTGGAATCAAGACAAGCTCAAGATATAGACAACCAACACATAGACATATTGATTGAATTAAGAAAAGACTTATCTCAATAACACATGTAAGGATTCAAGGGTTGAAAACCCTTGAAAAGCTGTAAAATTTGTATATGGTTCGGCCTTAGGGTTTCTCCAAACTTCTTCCTTTTTAATGAATGAAAATTAGAAAACTATATATAGATATTAGAGGCTGACGGTGTCAAGAACAAATGGGTGACGCCATCATCTCGCCGCCAAAATAATCCTCGGACTGCCTTGATCTACATCTGACGCCGTCATGTTGTCCACTTTTGCAGGCCGTCACACTTTTAACTCTTGACGCTCTAGTTGTGATGCCTTCATGTTTGTACTGGGTCGTCATGATATTTACTCTTGACGCCGTCAAATTCTTTCTCTTGACGCCGTCAAACACTGTTCCAACATGGAAAATTAAGTCTTTGGCGTTTTCTTCACTTTTATGCTCCAAAAACGTCCGAATTGCTTCCTTTTCCAGATTTCACTCCCAAAGTACCTAAAATCACAAAAGGAACGATTTAGGGCAATATTTGATCAAATAAATTCAATTCCGGGCTTAAATGACCCCATAAAAAAGGATCATTTTTCGCCTCATCAACTCACCACTAAGTGATTAAATCTTGAAACATCAAAGCCCTTAGTGAGTAAATCTGCTACATTATCATCTGTGTGAACGTTAACCACATTTATAAGTCTATGCTCATAAAAATCTCTGATAAAGTGATGCCTAATCTGAATGTGCTTGGTCTTGGAAAGGTAGACAGGATTCTTCACAATACAAATTGATAAGGCGAAAAGTGTACCGCTTTTAAGGGGTCATTTAAGCCCAAATTCGTGATTATTTGATCAATTACTGCCCTAAATCGTTCCTTTTGTCATTTTACGTACTTTTGAGAAGAAATCTGGAAAAGGAAGCATTTTGTACGTTTTTAGAGCAATTAAGTGAAGAAAACGGCAAAGTCTCAAAATCCTTGCTGGGAACAGTACCTGATATGTGTCTAAAAACACATATATTTTATATTGTTAAACCCACAAAAACAGTCAAAAACACTTTAAAATGCTTCAAAATACTAAAAATATCATTTGATTGTGTTTTTATAAGTTTCAGGGACAAAAGGATTGAAAACAAATAAAAAACGAGTCAAGTTTGCATGATTGACATTTTCAGTCCCTGAACTTTCAAAGATTGTCAAAATTAGTCCCTAGTCAAATTATTTCAAAGAAAAGTCAACTTAAGTCCTTGGAAAGTCAAAAATGTTCAATATTGGTCCTTGGATAAAAGTTTTCATGAAATGACAAAACAGGCCCCTCAACTTTGGAAAATGACAATTTTGGTCCTCGGGATTTCAAATTTTGGAAAATTGTAACTTTGGTCCTTCTATTATTCACATGTGGCATAAATGGTCCTTATGATAAATTTTGGAAAGTTACAAAGTAGGTCCCTCAACTTTGCAGATTTTACATTATTGGTCCTTGCATTTATTTACAAAACCTTATGGGCTTATTTTGTAATTAATCCAATCCCATCCTAATAAACCACCCCAGCCCAGCCAATACCACCCAAGGCCTGATCCATAAAAATCCCAGCCCACCAAAAGCCCACCACCACTAAAAATATATCACTCCCCCGTTTTTACAACCCCGGTCAAACCCCTAGTCAAAACCGACCACTGTTCACCCCTAACATCACTTTCCCTCCCACCTAAACCACCATCAACAACCTAATTACCCGAGAATTTTGTCCATCCCCTCCTCCACTTTTCCACCAAACACTCAACCTCACCCTCTGATGTCCCCTCCTCATTAATAATACCTCACCCACCTCACCAACTCCACTTATCCTGCCAAAACAATTTTTCCCGCCAAAATAGTTTGAAGGGCCAGGGTTGAGTCAAGCCATCCAATGGCTAAGAAAGAAGGTAGGATTGAGAGAGAAAGGTACCAGGGTCTATAAAAGTCATGAAGAAAAGAAGAAAAATCAGTAGTTAGAGTAGAATAGATTTTTAGTATAGAATTAATGTCGACTTAATGTATTTTATATTTTCTGTTGATTTCCTTGCTTTCAAAATGTAATTTCAGTCTCAGTAGTGCATAAAAGTTGCTTTGATCATTTAATTAAGCTCTAAGTTCTTTATCAGATTTTACTTAAAAATTCTCAAACTCAATTTAAGTTTAAAGTGTAAGAAGTTGTTGTTTACTGGTTGATTTAGCTCAATTTGTTCCCTGAATAGCTTTTGTAAGCTTGCTAAGCTTTGTAACTGGTTCCAAATCACTAATCCAAAAATACATAAAAATAAAAAGAAAAAGTAAAAAAAAAAAAAAAAAAAAAAAAAAAAAAAAAAAAGAAAAAAGAAGGAGGTGATGAATGCTCTGGTTTAGAACTCCTTGGGGAGTAATAGGATTGGGTTGAGACCATCCTTGGTTCATTGTACTACTCAGAATTACTTCTAAACTTTTTATTCAAGTTTTAGTATAATCACTGTAGCATAGCTTAATAGCTTATCTCTGCTTAAGTTGCTGTTTCTTTGATGTTTTACTGCTTATTTAATATATGAGAGTTGATTGGTTGCTTCTGTGTTTCTGTTTGCTTATTGAATCTCACATTCACATTTTTGTTCATTCACTGCCTTTTTAGCTTATTAGTGATTCTTATGTTATTGTTGTTATAATTGGTCCTTGTGTGTTCTTTTCAATTTATTTAATCATACTAAGTCCTTTTAAAGCAGTCTTATGGCTTAAATGATTGGAATCCTTGCAAAATCTTATGTTCATATTAGTTAAGGTAGTGTTTGGCACTGGAGTGTTCTTTGTGCTCTAGTGAGTTTTAGATGTTGTGTCTTGTTCTTACATGATCCACTAGGTCACAATAGGTCAGAAAAATAATAAAAACCATTGTTCAAGTGATAAAAAGTCAAATTAGCTTTTATATTCCTCAACAGCTTAACTGTTGAAGATTGATGATGGCATAATCTTCATTTAGACTCAAAACTTGTTAAGATGTATTGAATTAGTCTCATATATTCCTAGTACATCATTTTCAGTCAACTAGGCCAAATCAAAGTCCACAAAAGTAAACTTTTCATGTTTTCTTCAAAAGTCAAATTTATCCTTTGTCAGAAAATCCAAAATTTGGAGGAATTGTTTAGAATTTTGTATTAGGTTTTAGGACCTGAACTTTTTAGGATTTGTAGCCCCCCACCTCATCTATTGAGTACTTGCATCCTTTCATTTTTGCATTTTTTCTGGTGGGCCCCACTCATCCCAAACACACAAGCTGCCCAGGGATCTCCCCTGCATCAGCAGCTCCCACAGCTGCCACACCACTTTGGTGGTTCACTTTGGCCATCACAGTGGGTTCCACAGGCCCCCTCCATGACCCCACCTGAAACCATCACTCAATTCTGTCCCATTTTCAGTGTTAAATAAGAAAGTTAAATTGCTTATTGTGGTTCAATGGCTTATCTTGTGAGCTTATTGGTTATATTCTTGCTTAAACATGTCCAAACAACAGATTTGAACCAGAATCACCCATTGTGGACCCCACATAAGCTAATTTGAGCTTATTTTCTTATTTGGTCAAAGATAGTCAACTGCATAAGCTTTTAAGCTTCATCTTGGTTATTTTTAATTTATAAAAAAGTTGTTTTTACAAAAGTTGTTTGTTTTTAGTTGTATAATAGTTTTATAAAAGAAAAATCCAGAAAAAACAAATTTAATTATAAGTGATAGTTTCTATTTAATTTTATTTATCTTTTTAATTTTCATTTTTAGATTTTCATTAAGTAACTTACATTTTTATATTTTTCTTAATTTCCTTTTAACTTAAAGCATTTTCAGTAATTTTTGCAGATTTTAATTTTGTCATTTAGTATTAATTAGATTTAATATTAGTTTCATTAATCATTAATCAATAACTAAGTACTAAATAGAATAATTAGTTTTTATAAAGTAAAACCTAGTTTTTATATTTTTCCTAGCTTTTATATAACATAATATAATTTTAGGAATTTTTCTAGAATTTTTACTGTTCATCTTCTAATTTTTATATTTTAATTAGTTTAATTAGGTAATTAATATGTAATTAGTAATTAATTAATATAAAAATCACAAAAAGACAAAAAGACATATTTTTAATTTAAAAATTTGTTTTTAGTTATTTTATAATTTTAGAAATTTAATTTTCATTTTTCTAGTGTTAAAATAATATTATATTGTATTTAAGTTATTTAAATATTAATAATTAGTATTAAATAGTATTTAATTAATATTAAATAAGTAATTAGTGTAAAAATTTACTTTCTTTTTCTAAAAATTTTCTTTTAACCTTAGGTTTGTAAAAAAGTCATTTTCACCCCCTCGGGGTTTTCAGATTTCAGATTTCACTTTTTATTTCGTACGTCTACATAAATTTAAATTGAACGTACGCGTTTTAGGTTTTAAGCGTTTCTGGTTTTTCCAAATTACCAGTCTTGTTCATATAGCTTATTTAAGCTATTTTCTTGTAGATTCCTTAGATTAACCAATCACAAACCCCTTTCTGTCCAAATTCACCCGATCACAAACCCGTTTGATAACAATTCACACCTCGTCGGGACATAACGACCCGGGGAAACACTGTATTCCACGGAGCATTGACTCTAGGCAGTTTGACCTTGTTGACCATCCTTTTGTCAATCTAGGTTGACCGTTTGGGGCCGATCAAATTTTGGCGCCGCTGCCGGGGAGGTTGTACGCGTTATTCTAAAACGGTTTTCAGATTAGTGAACCTGGATATACATCCATTGTATATTTACCACCCTTGTTCATAATATCTTCTTATTTTTATATAAAAACAAAACTGTTCCCGAAAACATTTTAAAATCAGTTTTCAACGAACACAAAAAAAAAACACAAAAACATTTTCTTTATCATTTGTATAAAATGTTTTCCCAAAACACCAAAAATATCCTTCTTCACCCTCCTACCCTTTTGATTCTTCATTCCTTACCCTCCCAAACTTTTTGATTCTTTCTATGTCTCATCCACACCTTCTTATTTGCCAATGGTGTGGTAGTCCTTATAATGGTGGCAATTGCCCCAGTTGTGGCATGGTAGAGTTAGGAAACGGGTCTGTCTATAACCAGAATCCCTATTCCTACCATTACACCACTGATTTATTCCATCAGCTACCACACCATGATACTCAGTAGTTTTACTATTGTGAGTACTGTGGTGGTTCACACTACAGTTCTGATTGTCAATCGAGAAACACGCTTGTCTATGAGCAGTTTCCTGATAACGATTATGACTCTAGCACATACAACCCACAACCACATCAGTTTTACTTTTGTGATTACTGTGGAGGTCCACACTTCAGCTTCGATTGTCATACAAGGAATCCATTTCCTTGTGACAATTTTGACACATCGTATTATGACGAACCTCCATCTCAGCCAATTCCTCAAAGTCTTCTCCTTGATCTTATGGATTTAGTGAAAGACTTGAAAGGAATAACACATACCCCAGATAATCTAAAACAAAAATCGATGGAAGAATTGTTAGCTGAAGAACAGGCTGCTAAAATAGATTCCCAAGATGCCTATGAAAGATCTATTAGGGAATCTATAGCAAAAGAAAAAGTAGCCAGATTTAGCTCTCGATTCCGTTTCATTCTTGACGACAGTGATGATGAAGATATCCTTGATATTCTTCAATTTTATAAAGATTCATCAAGTTTGTCAGATGAAATCCCATCAGTTGAGATTCCATCTCAACCTGCTGTTATCACACCCGAGGCTCCCACTCACTCTCTGACCATGGGGGACGAGCATCTTGACACTGTTCCTGAAAAGGAATCGGACGAATTCATAAAGTCTAGTGTTGAGAACCTTGTCCCAATCCCAAGAGAGTCACAGGGAATTCTCGAGCATTTGTGTGATATCCCTCCTCCTCTATTCTTCCCAACTGATCATGTTGAGATGTTCTCCGATTCTAATGATGACGATTCGTTATCTTGTGGGGACATCGTTTTTATGGAAGAATTACCTTCTAAGCTAGTTAGCTTAGAAGAAGACATTGATGAGGAGATTGACACTGAAATCAAAGATGAAGCTCTTCCTGCTACATTATTGAATGTCAATCTCCTCATTTCTAAAATTGAGGCTTTCAATATGAAACCTATTTCATCTCCTATCCCCATAAAGGATAGTGAGATTCTTTCCGATGATCCTATACCGGAATTTGAAGCCTTCAGCTTTGATCATATGGGAGAGAAGATTAGTGGCAGTACCACTTCTCATTCTCATAATTCTCTCCCCAAATATGATTCATTTTTCTTCGAGGAGTTCTCCTGTGAACTCACTCATATCATATCTCCGCCGGAGTATGATAATTTCTACTTCGATCTAGACACACCCGAGATATGTCTAGATCAAACGAGCTTAAATGGTGAGATTCATGATATCATGAATTCTCCTGTAGGTGAAGATGAGTTGGTCAAGATTTTTATCATGACTTTCTTTCTCTTCTTCACCTATCCCGTGACTTCTCCTATTCTTCACTCCTTCGGGAATGAAGACATTATCTTTGACCCCGGCATCACCGCTTATAGTTTATACTATTTCAAGCCAGGGTCTATATATCTCATCGGTGTGGAACTTTCACGTGCTTCAAATGTTTGTCCAAACATCTTGAATGAAAGTCCGATGGAGATTGCTTCTTCTACATCATGCTTCCCCAAGAACCAATGAATTCGGGGTCGAGTCAAGCTAGCGACTCGGTAAACAAAAACAGTAGCATACTTATAGGGTTTTCACCCTAAGTGTGGGGGAGTGCCCCTGCTGTGGTTACAAATAAAGTGAAAAAAAATGGTGTTTCCACATTTAGCTTGTAATGTTGCCCTTTTACGTTCAAAGAGTCGGCATAATAGCCGGGACTTTGAATATTGAGGACAATATTCATTCTAAGTGTGGGGGGGGGGGGGGGGGGGTATTCTAGCGAATTTTATCACATTTTACTATCTAGTACCCCCATTTTTGGCAAAAATTTTAAATTTTTTTTCACTTAAGTTCAAAATTTTTTGTGGTTATCAGTCCGCCATGTCTAAACGACAAAAGGATTGGCTAATCCAGGAGCAAACGGCTCTTGGTAAAGATATATCAAATCCGTTTATGGCTTACAATTTGCCCAAAATTGTATGGTACTCAACTCACCATATCCTAAAAAGTAAAGAGTTGACTAGCCCGCAAAATTATGGCTTGTGGTAAAGGCAGTGGAAAACCATAGTTGGTAATCAGCTCACCAAGATGTTGACTATGTCCATCAAGAGTTGGCTAGTCCAGAAGCAAACGGCTTCTGGTAAAGACAAATCAAATCCGTTTACAGCTGGTGGTTTGCTCAAAATCACATGGTTATCAAGTGGACCATAATTCTTACTTGAACTGATACATTTGGCTACTCCAGAAGTAATGGCTATTGGTAAAGAGAAAAAATCCATTAAATCTTTATAAAATATTGCTAGGGACTAGCAATAGTTTAGTGTGGGGGATTTGATATGTTTCTAAAAACACATATATTTTATATTGTTAAACCCACAAAAACAGTCAAAAACACTTTAAAATGCTTCAAAATACTAAAAATATCATTTGATTGTGTTTTTATAAGTTTCAGGGACAAAAGGATTGAAAACAGATAAAAAACGAGTCAAGTTTGCATAATTGACATTTTCAGTCCCTGAACTTTCAAAGATTGTCAAAATTAGTCCCTAGTCAAATTATTTCAAAGAAAAGTCAACTTAAGTCCTTGGAAAGTCAAAAATGTTCAATATTGGTCCTTGGATAAAAGTTTTCATGAAATGACAAAACAGGCCCCTCAACTTTGGAAAATGACAATTTTGGTCCTCGGGATATCAAATTTTGGAAAATTGTAACTTTGGTCCTTCTATTATTCACATGTGGCATAAATGGTCCTTATGATAAATTTAGTAAAGTTACACAGCAGGTCCCTCAACTTTGCAGATTTTACCTTATTGGTCCTTGCATTTATTTACAAAACCTTATGGACCTATTTTGTAATTAATCCAATCCCATCCTAATAAACCACCCCAGCCCAGCCAATACCACCCAAGGCCTGATCCATAAAAATCCCATCCCACCAAAAGCCCACCACCACTAAAAATATATCACTCCCCTGTTTTTACAACCCCGGTCAAACCCCCAGTCAAAACCGACCACTGTTCACCCCTAACATCACTTTCCCTCCCACCTTAACCACCATCAACACCCTAATTACCAGGGAATTTTTTCCACCTCCTCCTCTACTTTTCCACCAAACACTCAACCTCACCCTCTCATGTCCCCTCCTCATTAATAATACCTCACCCACCTCACCAACTCCACTCATCCTGCCAAAACAATTTTTCCCGCCAAAACAGTTTGAAGGGCCAGGATTGAGTCAAGCCATCCAATGGCTAAGAAAGAATGTGGGATTGAGAGAGAAAGGTACCAGGGTCTATAAAAGTCATGAAGAAAAGAAGAAAAATCAGTAGTTAGAGTAGAATAGATTTTTAGTATAGAATTAATGCCGACTTAATGTATTTTATATTTTCTGTTGATTTCCTTGCTTTCAAAATGTAATTTCAGTCTCAGTAGTGCATGTAAAAGTTGCTTTGATCATTTAATTAAGCTCTAAGTTCTTTATCAGATTTGACTTAAAAATTCTCAAAATCTCAATTTAAGTTTAAAGTGTAAGAAGTTGTTGTTTACTGGTTGATTTAGCTCAATTTGTTCCTTGAATAGCTTTTGTAAGCTTGCTAAGCTTTGTAACTAGTTCCAAATCACTAATCCAAAAATACATAAAAATAAAAAGAAAAAGTAAAAAAAAAAAAAAAAAAAAAGAAAAAAAAAAGAAAAAGAAAAAAGGAGGTGATGAGATCATCCTTGGTTCATTGTACTACTCAGAATTACTTGTAAGCTTTTTATTTTACGTTGACTTTCCAAGGACTTAAGTTGACTTTTCTTTGAAATAATTTGACTAGGGACTAATTTTGACAATCTTTGAAAGTTCAGGGACTGAAAATGTCAATTATGCAAACTTGACTCGTTTTTTATTTGTTTTCAATCCTTTTGTCCCTGAAACTTATAAAAACACAATCAAATGATATTTTTAGTATTTTGAAGCATTTTAAAGTGTTTTTGACTGTTTTTGTGGGTTTAACAATATAAAATATATGTGTTTTTAGACACATATCAGGTACTGTTCCCAGCAAGGATTTTGAGACTTTGCCGTTTTCTTCACTTAATTGCTCTAAAAACGTACAAAATGCTTCCTTTTCCAGATTTCTTCTCAAAAGTACGTAAAATGACAAAAGGAACGATTTAGGGCAGTATTTGATCAAATAATCACGAATTTGGATTAGTGATTTAGGGCAGTAATGCTCTGGTTTAGAACTCCTTGGGGAGTAATAGGATTGGGTTGAGACCATCCTTGGTTCATTGTACTACTCAGAATTACTTGTAAGCTTTTTATTCAAGTTTTAGTATAATAGCATAGCTTAATAGCTTATCTCTGCTTAAGTTGGTGTTTCTTTGATGTTTTACTGCTTATTTAATATATGAGAGTTGATTGGTTGCTTCTGTGTTTCTGTTTGCTTATTGAATCTCACATTCACAGTTTTGTTCATTCACTGCCTTTTTAGCTTATTAGTGATTCTTAGGTTATTGTTGTTATAATTGGTCCTTGTGTGTTCTTTTCAATTTATTTAATCATACTAAGTCCTTTTAAAGCAGTCTTATGGCTTAAATGATTGGAATCCTTGCAAAATCTTATGTTCATATTAGTTAAGGTAGTGTTTGGCACTGGAGTGCTCTTTGTGCTCTAGTGAGTTTAAGATGTTGTGCCTTGTTCTTAGATGATCCACTAGGTCACAATAGGTCAGAAAAATAATAAAAACCATTGTTCAAGTGATAAAAAGTCAAATGAGCTTTTATATTCCTCAACAGCTTAACTGTTGAAGATTGATGATGGCATAATCTTCATTTAGACTCAAAACTTGTTAAGATGTATTGAATTAGTCTCATATATTCCTAGTACATCATTTTCAGTCAACTAGGCCAAATCAAAGTCCACAAAAGTCAACTTTTCATGTTTTCTTCAAAAGTCAAATTTATCCTTTGTCAGAAAATCCAAAATTTGGAGGAATTGTTTAGAGTTTTGTATTAGCTTTTAGGACCTGAGCTTTTTAGGATTTTGATGCGTGGGAATCGCAACAGGCTTTACCTCTCGAGGGATCTCGAGAAGCTTACAACCCCCACCAGGCAGTGTACCTGATCGTTGTAGTATAGTATAGTGACAAGTACCAGGGGATTAATCGTTCAGCTAGGAATAGTGTCGCTAGGATTAGAAAGCCTAAATACTAGTTCTAAAGGTGAGGGATGATTCTTTTTGTGTTTTTATATTTTTTTAGAAAGCAAATTAAAATCTCAGGTTTTGGAAGAGTGGGCGGAATTAGTTGCTATTCAACTAACCCAATACTAAGATGCAATCAAAATAAAATACAAAAAATGAAAATAAGCTAATTTATACTAAAGTTGTGAGCAGTAATTGGAGAAAATGTGTTTACTTAGATTTCACTACTCCCTAGATATCTTTTACACGTTAATTACTTGTTATAATTGCATGGATGATGGATCGTATTCCTTAATACCATTCACGGGGTGCCACACATAACTCCCCAATTCTATGAGCTCTTATCTCCTCCTACACCATGCCCAGCACAACTATAGGGATTGTAAACAGTGGCTCATGCATTAAATACAACCAATAAAGACCTAGTGCGCGTTGGTTCATGTTTCTTAAGACGTTCAAGCATGTTACCAATTGGAGATCTGCCAGTTTTCTTAAGCCTAACATATAAATCATTTATCCAAGACAAGAATAAACAAGTAATCAACACATAATCAATACCTAGGTTTCATTAGATCTAAGCAAACACAAAAGAGATCTAGCCTAGCATGATAGAATTAAGATAAGAACATGATATAGACAACCAACACATAGACATATTGATTGAATTAGAAGAACACTTATCTTGATTAATCATGCAAGGTATCAAGGGGTTGGAACCCTTGAAAAACCTGTAAAGTTACACCAAAATCGTACTTAGGGTTTCTCCCAAAACTTCTTTTCTAAATGTGAAAAATTAGAAAACTATATATAGAAAAATGGGTTTGACGGCGACAAGAGTAATCTTGTGACGCCGTCACCTCGCCGCCAAAACACTCCTCGGACTGCCTAGATCTACTTCTGACGCCGTCAAGACTTATACACTTCCAGGCCGTCATGACTCTTTTACTCTTGACGCCCTTCCTACGTGACGCCGTCAAAACTCTTCTGGGTCGTCATGGAAATTCATGAAATTTGCTCTTGACGCCGTCAAGGATTTGCTCTTGACGCCGTCACCTACTGTTCTCAGCATGGAAAATTAAGACTTTGGCGTTTTCTTCACTTTTATGCTCCAAAAACGTCCGAATTGCTTCTTTTTCCAGATTTCTCTCCCAAAGTACCTAAAATCACAAAAGGAACGATTTAGGGCAATATTTGATCAAATAAATTCGGATTTGGGCTTAAATGACCCCCTAAAAACGGATCATTTTTCGTCTCATCATATACCCTTACACTTGAGATTTGCTTGTCCTCAAGCAAATGCGCTTTTATTCTAGTCAAAATACAAGTTAGGGGTCATTTAACACTAATATAAAAGTAATTACAACAAATAATCGTTCCACTAAAGACCAATAGACAAGCACGGAGGTCATACACAAGCACCTCACAAATAGTGTTTAGATACTCACATCTCTCGGGTGTAATAAAGTGTAAATTACAATATGGAAACGGAAGATATCTCTCACTACCTGTCATAGCATAATAGATTACCATAGGCTTGGGAAAGGATCAAACCTCCACCACATGGCGTAAGCACCTAGGATAAACTATCAAAGAGGTCTTTTAAACGGTTGTAACGTTAGGTGTAGGGATATGAAATACACGGTTTTGTTGGATAAAAGAAGTTTTTACTGGTGGCGAGTTAACAATCTTGGTTAATTACATGTACAATGTGGCGTTGCTAAGCCAAGACTAGACTCGACTTAAGCTAATAAATAAAAAATAACGAAAACATAAAATGAACATAGAATAAAAAGGGATGGTAGTCCATATGTTTTTTTTAATTTCTCTTTTTCTTTTTCTCTTTTTTTTTTTTTTTTTTTTTTTTTTTTTTTTTTTTTTCTTGATTATTTTTCCCATTTTTTTTTTTTTTTTTTTTTTTTTTGCATACACTCTTACCCTACCATCCAAAATAATACATCATAGGGGATGAGAATTCCCCTTACACTTGAATCTTTACATACTTTACATTTAACTAATCTGGTGACTCGAATTAGGAAAATCAAAACACTTGGAGCACTTTTAAGATTAACGTACATATGGGGGTAATAAATGATGTTCTTCCCCATTACTTCATAAAACAAGTACTTTACCCATGAGTCCCAATCGTCCCAAACAATATGTACAAGGATATGACTCGACTTAGCAACCATGTAATCAATTAGAAAGTTAACTTAGGGTTTAACAAATAACAATAATGCACTAAAAATGAGGTCATACACTGAAGGCTAAGGCGATTTGGTTGTACATTTAAGTGGGGTGTAACAAATTCTTCCTTTAAGTAAAATGCTTAAAGTTAGAAACGAAAAGATAGGCTCGGAGGGGTGTACTAGGGGTTTCGTGTACTAAAAATGAGTACAACGCTAATGGTGTGGGAAAAATTAGTTGACTTAACTAGCCAAGTAATATGACTTAAATGGTCAAGTAATTATGATACGGGTTTAACACAAGGGTAATCCTAATGCCTCTTATCATGTAGTAAATCCTACCACACGAATGTAGTCTCACTAGCGGTCTCGGGATGCATCACTAACGCAAGTTCTAGAATCTAAATACTACCGGTACACTCATAAGCACTAATAGTAAATGCTTTTCCTATCAAATCTAAAGGCGAACCTCACATATTTGGGTGGAAAATTTTTCTGAAAGTACGGTTATGTGCTAGTCATACAATCTCCTATCCATGAGACGCTTGCTATGGCTAAAGTTTCACTCCTAAATGTTGTAAAAAATTTTAAATTTGGCGCTAAAATTGCACTAACAAGTATTTCTCATAGTTTTATTACACATCTACCATTAAACAAAACAAACTGAAGCGAAAGTGCATATGTAAGGTATCATCTTTTTACCCTCCCCTTACACTTAAGATGAACATTGTCCCTAATGTTCAAGTAAAGAATGTAAAAGTGAAAAAGTAAAGAGAATGAAATCAAATACTCCCCTGATTCGCTCGGTATGGATAATAGGATGGCCAGGTTAAATCTTCCTCCAAGAAAATGAACAATCAAAGCTTCCCTTCCAGAATATAAATCATCTTCTTGTCATACATAACCTGTAAAACCTGACAAAATAGACAAGACAACCTCGCGTAAAATCGGCGGCATCCTATATAAGTTTCTAAATCCTAGAAAACAAGATAAGATATAATGCTTGTGGAATGAAGTTTGCAGATCTCCTGGAGATTATAAAACTTAATAATTCACAAAAACCATAAGACTCCGTTAGAAAAACAAAACTGGTAAAATTTCCAGATTTTTAACTCCTGACGCCGTCAAGAGTAAAACTCTGACGCCGTCAGAATGGACCTGCAGAAATTCTTATGTTAAGTTTCCGGAAAATTTCTGGAAAAACTTGGTCCTACTTCCTGGAAAATCCTGCAAAACTTCATTATGACTCAATACAAGCATTTGACTCTAACAAATACGAATATACATGCTTATTTAATATTGTGGAGAATCATGATCGGTTTGTTTCTTAAAAACATATTTGGGGTTTTCCCTTACACTTATCTTTTGCAAAAATACTTCTAGGTGGAGTTAAGACTAGGCCAAAACAACAAAGTAAAGTATTTCCACTATTTAATTTAGAAACATGATCAACCAACAGTAAAAATAAAGCATGCATACGGAAGCAAATAACAATCAAACAAATAAAATCACACAAAACATGGGTTGCCTCCCAAGAAGCGCTTTTCTTTATTTACGAGTCTTGTAGCTAGACTCAAGGTCATGGGTTACTACGTGATACGGGTGAGCTCCTCGTTGAGGATATCTTTGGGATCAAACTTAGGTTTCAACTTTCTATCGGTTTCCTTAGTATGGTATGACCTTTCAAACTTTTCTCCATCCGGATCATACAAGGTCATTCTAATATGCCATGACCCGTCACCTTCTTTAGGTGGCTTGTCCCACCTCCATTTACACTTGTCTCCCTCTCTTTTCCATTTATTCCTCTCTATGTTGATGGGCATTACGCTTAATAACTCAATCATCTTCCTAAAGACTAACGGGTCCTCAAAGGGGTCTAGCTCTTCATCTCTAGCTATGAGTTGTTCTACCGAATGTGTCTTTTCAACGAAATCTTTCTCTAGATAAAATGGGCATTGAGGTCCTATAAAGTTCCTTTCTATCCAAAGTCCATATCTAGACGGTCTCTTATTCATCTCTACCCAATGCGGTGTCGGTTCATCATCACAATCATAACTATGTTTCTTTACATCGTACACCGACCAAGTATCGCCTTCACCTACCGCTATCTTGGATTCCTTGCAATCTATCATGGCACTAGCGATTGCTAAAAATCCTCTTCCTACCAATAATGGGCATGTAGTGTCACTAACCATGTCTAGGACGTGAAAATCCGCTAATATTGTTAACTTTCCTACGTGAACAACTACATCCTTAATCATTCCAACTGGATGGGCAATACTCCCATCCGCTAGCCCTATCAATACCTCCATTTCCTCTAACTTTCCTAGCTTAAGAGTGGTGAATAAGGATAAGGGAATCAAGTTGAGGCTTGACCCTAAATCGGCTAGTGTGTCGAAAGCTTCGGATCTTCCTATCTTACAAGGCAAAACAAATATACCCGGATCATCAAGCTTTTTAGGCAACTTGTTTTGAACGAAGGCGGTCCCATTTTTACCTAGCTTATACTTCTCATATTTTTCTAAGAGGGCACTATAGTAAGGAGCATGCACTAAGACATCAATGACGGGGCGTTCAAGGTGAAGTTCTTTGAATTCATCGTCAAGGTCTTGCGTAAGAGGTGTTTCAACAATGCTTTTGACCGGCTCTATAGTGGGTGTTTTATTTGATTGGTCCTTTTGGGGAACTTGGTTTTGTTTGAAACACGTGCTCGTTGATTTAACCGAGTAGTATTGTGGACACGAAGTGGGTGATGAAACTGAAGATATGGAATTAACATTTAGTTTCGGATTCTTGATTGTGTCGCTTGGGAGTGCTCTCATTTCTCGGTCATTGAGAACCTTCAACAATGCATCAATTCGAGTGGTCATCTCGCTTTGTTTTTGTTTGAAATCGGCTTCAAACTTAGATATGCGAGCTTCTTGAGATGCCATGAACTTAGACATCAACCCTTCAAGGTTGTTGGTACTACCAAAGTTGTTAGAAGGATTGTTGTTGAAAGTACGGTTGGAGGGTGGACCGGTTGGTTGGTAACGATTAGGTGGGTTGGAAGAATTAGGTTGATTTTGTTTCCACCTAAGGTTTGGGTGATTTTTCCATGAGGGGTTGTATGAATCACCGTAAGTGTTTGGCTCGGGCTTGAAAGTGTACCACTTATCTCCCGCTTTGTCGGTACGCGTGGATTCGTAGTCCGCAAAAGCTGTTCCGGGGAGTTCCACACAATCACGAGTGTCGTGGGGACCACTACATAATTCGCATGAAGAAGTGATTTTGTTCACTTGGTTTGAAGGCTTCGGAGCTTCGTAAGATTTCATGAGAAACTTGACTTGGTCCTCAAGTTCCATGATCCTACGGTCGGGAGTGCTAGGATTGTTCGAAGGCAAAGATATTGCCTTGACCGTTTTGTTCAAATCACGGGGATCATTCCAACTTTCGTTGTCATAGAGAGCAAGATCTTCTATGAGTTCCCATGATTGTTCCGCACTAAGATCACGTAGCTTACCACCGGCCGATTGGTCAATGGCTCGCCTCGTGGAGATGTCGATATGGTCATAAAAAATTTGGACTTGGAGCCAAAGATCTATGCCATGATGATGGACTTTTTGGAGTAAGTCCTTGAAACGAGTCCATGCTTCATAAAGAGATTCATTTTGACGTTGTTGGAACATCAAGATGTCATTTCTAAGCTTAGTAGTTCTCCCCGGTGGGAAAAATTGAGCAAGGAAACGAGTGGTGAGATCATCCCATGTGGTGATGGATCCCGCGGGTAAACGCTCAAGCCATTGACTAGCTTGATCCCGTAGAGAGAATTGGAATAGGCTTAAACTGGTTGTCTCTCTAGTTTCAACATCTAGGTTTATGGAATCTACGATTTTGAGAAGGTCCTTAAGATGTTGGTTTGGATCTTCGGAACGAAGTCCATGGAATGCACATCCGCTTTGCACCAACCGGATGGTGTCGGATCGCAAGGGGGTCACATTGGCTCCGGTGAGCTCAATGGTGTTTCGGTATCCTTGGTGGCTAGGTCGGGAATACTCTCTTAAGGTTCGGGGCCTAAGGGGTTCTGATGGTGGGTTTTGTTGTGGTGGGATGACGGGTTCAAAGATGTTACCACCTTCCATGATGTCGGATGGTAAAGAGTTACGAACAAAAGCACGAAGAAATAAGATAGACTAAAGAAGACCTAAAAATAAAAATAAAATCTTACTAGAAAGGAATCTAGCAAGTAGACCTAATAAAAAGAAATTCTAACCTAGACAATAACTATTCCCCGGGCATCGGCGCCAAAAACTTGATGCGTGGGAATCGCAACAGGCTTTACCTCTCGAGGGATCTCGAGAAGCTTACAACCCCCACCAGGCAGTGTACCTGATCGTTGTAGTATAGTATAGTGACAAGTACCGGGGGATTGATCGTTCAGCTAGGAATAGTGTCGCTAGGATTAGAAAGCCTAAATACTAGTTCTAAAGGTGAGGGATGATTCTTTTTGTGTTTTTATATTTTTTTAGAAAGCAAATTAAAATCTCGGGTTTTGGAAGAGTGGGCGGAATTAGTTGCTATTCAACTAACCCAATACTAAGATGCAATCAAAATAAAATACAAAAAATGAAAATAAGCTAATTTATACTAAAGTTGTGAGCAGTAATTGGAGAAAATGTGTTTACTTAGATTTCACTACTCCCTAGATATCTTTTACACGTTAATTACTTGTTATAATTGCATGGATGACGGATCGTATTCCTTAATACCATTCATGGGGTGGCAAACATAACTCCCCAATTCTATGAGCTCTTATCTCCTCCTACACCATGCCCAGCACAACTATAGGGATTGTAAACAGTGGCTCATGCATTAAATACAACCAATAAAGACCTAGTGCGCGTTGGTTCATGTTTCTTAAGACGTTCAAGCATGTTACCAATTGGAGATCTGCCAGTTTTCTTAAGCCTAACATATAAATCATTCATCCAAGACAAGAATAAACAAGTAATCAACACATAATCAATACCTAGGTTTCATTAGATCTAAGCAAACACAAAAGAGATCTAGCCTAGCATGATAGAATTAAGATAAGAACATGATATAGACAACCAACACATAGACATATTGATTGAATTAGAAGAACACTTATCTTGATTAATCATGCAAGGTATCAAGGGGTTGGAACCCTTGAAAAACCTGTAAAGTTACACCAAAATCGTACTTAGGGTTTCTCCCAAAACTTCTTTTCTAAATGTGAAAAATTAGAAAACTATATATAGAAAAATGGGTTTGACGGCGTCAAGAGTAATCTTGTGACGCCGTCACCTCGCCACCAAAACACTCCTCGGACTGCCTAGATCTACTTCTGACGCCGTCAAGACTTATACACTTCCAGGCCGTCATGACTCTTTTACTCTTGATGCCCTTCCTACGTGACGCCGTCAAAACTCTTCTGGGTCATCATGGAAATTCATGAAATTTGCTCTTGACGCCGTCACCTACTGTTCCCAGCATGGAAAATTAAGACTTTGGTGTTTTCTTCACTTTTATGCTCCAAAAACGTCCGAATTGCTTCCTTTTCCAGATTTCTCTCCCAAATTACCTAAAATCACAAAAGGAACGATTTAGGGCAATATTTGATCAAATAAATTCGGATTTGGGCTTAAATGACCCCCTAAAAACGGATCATTTTTCGTCTCATCGGATTTGTAGCCCCCCACCTCATCTATTGAGTCCATGCATCCTTTCATTTTTGCAATTTTTCTGGTGGGCCCCAGTCATCCCAAACACACCAGCTGCCGAGGGATCTCCCCTGCATCAGCAGCTCCCACAGCTGCCACACCACTTTGGTGGTTCACTTTGGCCATCACAGTGGGTTCCACAGGCCCCCTCCTTGGTTCCTTGGACTCCTCTCCTGGCCACCTTCTAGTTTTGGCCAAGAGTTTGAGCTTAGGCTCAGTGGACCCCACCTGAAACCATCACTCAATTCTGTCCCATTTTCAGTGTTAAATAAGAAAGTTAAATTGCTTATTGTGGTTCAATGGCTTATCTTGTGAGCTTATTGGTTATATTCTTGCTTAAACATGTCCAAACAACAGATTTGAACCAGAATCACCCATTGTGGACCCCACATAAGCTAATTTGAGCTTATTTTCTTATTTGGTCAAAGATAGTCAACTGCATAAGCTTTTAAGCTTCATCTGGCTTATTTTTAATTTATTAAAAAGTTGTTTTTACAAAAGTTGTTTGTTTTTAGTTGTAAAATAGTTTTATAAAAGAAAAATCCAGAAAAAACAAATTTAATTATAAGTGATAGTTTCTATTTAATTTTATTTATCTTTTTAATTTTCATTTTTAGATTTTCATTAAGTAACTTGCATTTTTATATTTTTCTTAATTTCCTTTTAACTTAAAGTATTTTCAGTAATTTTTTCAGATTTTAATTTTGTCATTTAGTATTAATTAGATTTAATATTAGTTTCATTAATAATTAATCAATAATTAAGTACTAAATAGCATCATTAGTTTTTATAAAGTAAAACCTAGTTTTTATATTTTTCCTAGCTTTTATATAACATAATATAATTTTAGGAATTTTTCTAGAATTTTTACTGTTCATCTTCTAATTTTTATATTTTAATTAGTTTAATTAGGTAATTAATATGTAATTAGTAATTAATTAATATAAAAATCACAAAAAGACATATTTTTAATTTTAAAATTTGTTTTTAGTTATTTTATAGTTTTAGAAATTTAATTTTCATTTTTCTACTGTTAAAATAATATTATATTGTATTTAAGTTATTTAAATATTAATAATTAGTATTAAATAGTATTTAATTAATATTAAATAAGTAATTAGTGTAAAAATTTACTTTCTTTTTCTAAAAATTTTCTTTTAACCTTAGGTTTGTAAAAAAGTCATTTTCAACCCCTGGTGGTTTTCAGATTTTACTTTTTTATTTCGTACGTCTACATAAATTTAAATTGAACGTACGCGTTTTAGGTTTTAAGCGTTTCTGGTTTTTCCAAATTCTCAGTCTTGTTCATATAGCTTATTTAAGCTATTTCCTTGTAGATACCTTAGATTAACCAGTCACAAACCCCTTTCTGTCCAAATGCACCCGATCACAAACCCGTTTGATAACAATTCACACCTCGTCGGGACATAACGACCCGGGGAAACACTATATTCCACGGAGCATTGAATCTAGGCATTTTGACCTTGTTGACCATCCTTTGGTCAATCTAGGTTGACCGTTTGGGGCCGATCAGTACCTAACGGCGTCAAGACTTCACACATGACGGCGTCAAGCTTGGCAAAAGAGGTGGAAGTGGAAAATACACATGACGGCCCAGAACTTTCTCAAGTATAAAATGCCTGATGGCGTCACCAAGGCCGTCAGGATCGTGACGGCTCAGAGCTCATTACCTTCATGACGGCGTCAAGACTGGATCTAGGCAATACGATCCTTAATTTGGCAGTGAGTTGACGGCGTCACAAGCTACAACGTGACGCCGTCAGGATGTATTATCTATATATATTTTTTCCAATTTTTCATTGTAAAATGGTGGAACATTGTGTGGGATATTAGGGCATAAACCCTAGACGCATTTTACAGCTTTTTCAAGGGTTTCAACCCCTTGATTCTTCCATGTTCAATTGAAGATAAGTACGTATTCAAATCATTCAATATGTCTATGTGTTGTGTGATTATATCTTACGCTTGTCTTCTCTTTATCATGCTAGGCTAGGTTTTTGTTGTGTTTGCTTAGATGTAGTGAAACCTAGATGTTGATTATTGGTTGATGGTTTGTTTATAATTATTGTGGATAATTGTATTCTATGTTATGCTTAAGAAAACTGGTAGAATACCAATTGGTAACTTGCTTGAACGTCTTAAGAAACATGATCAGAGGTGTACTATGATTTTTGGTTGTATTTAATGCATAAGCGAATTCTAGTGATCCCATGTTAGGAGCTTTTAGTCGGCTCGACATAGGAGTGAAGTAGGAGCTTATAGAGTTAGGGAATATTGTACAGGGCCCTACGACTAGTATTAAGAAATATAACCCGTCATCCATGCAATTGTAACAAGCTAATCAACCGCTAAAAGATATATAGGGAGTAATGAAATCTAAGTAAACACATCTTCTCTCATTATTCTTTCCACCACAATTAGTTTAAGTTTTATTTTATTTTATTTTATTTTTGATTGCATCTTAGTTAATTGGGTTAGTTGACTAGCAACTAATTCTGCCCACTCCTTCAAAACCCGAGATTTCACTTGCTTTCTAATCCTAGCAAACACTATTCCTGAGTTGAACGATCAATCCCCCGGTACTTGTCACTATACTATACTACAACGATCAGGTACACTGCCTGGTGGGGGTTGCAAGCTTCTCAAGATCCCTTGAGAGGTAAAACCTGTTGCGAGGGCGCAATCCCCTGTATCAAGTTTTTGGCACCGCAGCCCGGGGAATAGTTATTGTTTAGGTTGAATTTTATTTTTATTAGGTCTACTCATTAGATTCCTATCAAGTGAGATTTTTTCTTTTTATTTTGTAGCTTTCTCGTAGTCTATCTTTTCTTTGTCACTTTGTTTGTAATTTGCTTCAAATGGACTTTTCACTTAGACTTGTAATATTGCAAGATAAGGTTGAGTGGCTAGAACACCAAGAAGTTCAAAATACCTCATTTAGAGACACCTATGAATCATATGAGCCTTCACCTAGGATAGATTCTTATGAACAACCTGCATGTTTAAGATCTCGTTTTAGTGAGGCCAATAGGAAATGCGACCTAGTTTGCCAAGGAAATATGGAGAGAGCCGTTGCAACAAACCATAAGTTAGATGAAGCACTAGGTTTGCTGTTATCACTACCTAAGAAAACAATTGAGGAGGATTTAGCCGAGCATGATCACATTGATCAAAAAGACCTAGGTTTTATGACCAATGACTTTGAATCTCAAGGAACACATGATGAATCCTTTAGGCAAATTGAACATAAGATTATTGAGGAAGATCCTTATGATTCGGACATTGAAGTTGAGATGCCTAGAGAAGCACGTGAGATACTTAGGAGAATGCTTAGGATAGATTCTACCAAAACACATGATGAGGATATAGGTGATCTTGACACATGGAATGATGAGGTCAATAACATAAGCCCACAAAATATTCAACCATCATTTGAGGCACACACACCGCCCGTGACTTACCCGGAAGAAGTAGAAGAAACTTTAGGAATTCTGATGGAGGTAGAACCCTTGGACCAAGCACCACTTGAGGATATAGGTTTGAATACTTGTAGTGATAACCTTACTCCTAGTTCTAGGGAATTTCTTAGTGTTGATGAACCGGAACCTCAATCTTTACACACCTTTCCATCCTTAGATATATTTCTAGGAGACAAAAGAGGAACCGACCCACCCATCAACCAATATTATCCGGGTAGTTTTAGGATGAAGGAAGCCATTCACTCACCCCCTTCACCGTACCTCACGTGGCATATTTCCACCCTAAGGGTGTGTATCGCTACTTTCACCCGCACTTAATCCTAAGTGTAGGGAAAACCTCCCCTACTTCCGTTAAATAAGGGTAGAGTCAGGCTCGTGACTCGAACAAAAACAAGCGCTTATTGGGAGGCAACCCAAGCTTTATTTATTTGTTTGTTTGTTTGTTTGTTTGATTTTTTTTGTTTTCGTATGCATGTTTTATTTTTATTGTTTGTGGTTCATGATTCAAAATAAATTGTGAAAATGCTTTATTTTGTTTTTAACTTCGTCTTAATTACATATAAAGGTATTTTGCAAAAGCTAAGTGTAAGGGAGACCCAAATTTGTTTATAAGAACGAAAATGAGCATGATTCACTACAATATTTAATGAGCATGTATATTAGTATTTGTTACAGTCAAATGCTTGTATCGAGTCATAATGATGTTTTGCAGGATTTTCCATGAAATAAGGCATAAGTTTTTCCAGAAATTTTCCGGAAACTTAACATAAGAGTTTTCGAGGAACATTCTGAAGGCGTCAGGAGTTACAACCTGATGGCGTCAGGTACTAAAATTCTGAAATATTTTGTGAGTTTTGTTTAAACCAGAGTCTTTAAGTTTTTGTTGATTCTTTAGTTTTATAAACTCCAGGAAATTTGCAAACATTCATTCCACAAGCATTATATCTTAATTTGTTTTCTAGGATTTTTTTTTAGTATATATAGATTGCCGCCGATTTTATGCGAGGTTTGCCTTGATTGTTTTCTCAGGTTTAACAGGTTATATATGACAAGAAGATGATTTATATTTCTGGAGGGAAGCTTTCAAAGTTCATTTTCTTGGAGAAAGATCTAACCTTGTTGACACACTATCCACACCGAACGAATCAGGGGAGTATTTGTTTTCATTCTTTTACCTGCTTTACTTTTACATCCTTTAATTGAACATTGGGGACAATGTTCATCCTAAGTGTAAGGGGAGGGTAAATGATGATACCTTATAGGATACAATTGCACTTGAGTTTGTTTGTTCGATAGTAGGTGTGTAATAAAACTAAGAGAAATACTTGCTAGGGCAATTTTAGCGCCAAATTTAAAATTTTTTACAACATTTAGGAGTGAAACTTTAGCCTTAACAAGCGTATCATGGATAGGAGTTGTATGACTAGCACAAAACCGTACCACTTAGAAAAATTTTCCACCCAAATATGTGAGGTTCGCCTTTAGATTTGATACGAAAAGCATTAATTATTAGTGCTTATGAGTGTACCGGTAGCATTTAGATTCCAGAACTTGCATTAGTGATGCATCCCGAGACCGCTAGTGAGACTACATTCGTGTAGTAGGATTTACTACATGATAAGAGGCATTAGGATCACCCTTGTGTTTAAACCTGTATCATAATTACTTGACCATTTAAGTCATATTACTTGACTAGCAAAGTCAATTAATTTTCCCACACCTTAGCGTTGTACTCATTTTTAGTACACGAAACCCCTAATACACCCCTCCGAGCCTATCTTTTCGTTTCTGACTATAAGCATCTTACTTAAAGGAAGAATTTGTTTACAATCCACTCAAATGTGTAACCAAATTGCATAGCCTTCCGTGTATGCACTCATCTTTAGTGCATTATTGTTACATGTTTAAACCCTTAGTTAGTTGTCTAATTGATTACATGGTTGCTAAGTCGAGTCATATCTTGTACATATTGTTTTGGGACGATTTGGACTCATGGGTAAAGTACTAGTAATATGGAGTAATGGGGAAGACATCAATTTATTACCTCCATATATGCGTTAATATTTAAAAGTACTCCAAGTGTTTTGATTATCTTGATTCGAGTCATTAGAGTAGTTTATTGTAAAGTATGTAAAAATTCAAGTGTAAGGGGAATGTAAAATTCCATATGATGTATTATTTTGGATGGTAGGGTAAAAGTGTATGCACAAAAAAAAAAAAAAAAAAAAAAAAAAAAAAAAAAGGAAAAATCAAGAAAAAAAAATATAGAAAAAGAAGAAGAGAAAAACATACGGACTACCATCCCGTTTCCTTTTATGTTTATTTTATGTTTTTGTAGTTTTGATTAGCTTAATTCGAGTCGAGTCTTGGCTTAGCAACTCCATATTGTACATGTAATTAACCAAGATGATTAACTCGCCACTAGTAAATATTGTCTTTATCCAACAAAACCGTGTTTTCCATATCCCTACACCTAACGTTATAACCCTTTAAAAGACCTCTTTGATAGTTTATCCTAGGTTCTTACACCAGTGGTGGAGGTTTGATCCTTTCCCAAGCCTATGGTAATCTATTTGCTATGACAGGTAGTGAGAGATGTTTTTTCCATTTCCATATTGTGATATATACTTTATTACACCCGAGAGATGTGAGTATCTAAACACTATCTGTGAGGTGCTAGTGTATGACCTCCGTGCTTGTTTTTGGTTTTTAGTGGAACGATTATTTGTTGTAATTACTTTTATATTAGTGTTAAATGACCCCTAACTTGTATTTTGATTAGAATAAAAGCGCATTTACTTGAGGACAAGCAAATCTCAAGTGTAAGGGTATTTGATAAGGCGAAAAGTGTACCGCTTTTAAGGGGTCATTTAAGCCCGAATTCGTGATTATTTGATCAATTACTGCCCTAAATCGTTCCTTTTGTCATTTTAGGTACTTTTGAGAAGAAATCTGGAAAAGGAAGCATTTTGGACGTTTTTGGAGCAATTAAGTGAAGAAAACGGCAAAGTTTCAAAATCATTGCTGGGAACAGTACCTGACGGCGTCAAGGCTTCACACATGATGGCGTCAAGCTTGGCAAAAGAGGTGGAAGTGGAAAATACACATGACGGCCCAGAACTTTCACAAGTATAAAATGCCTGACGGCGTCACCAAGGCCGTCAGGATCGTGACGGCCCAGAGCTCATTACCTTCATGACGGCGTCAAGACTGGATCTAGGCAATACGATCCTTAATTTGGCGGCGAGTTGACGGCGTCACAAGCTACAACGTGACGCCGTCAGGATGTATTATCTATATATATTTTTCAAATTTTTCATTGTAAAAGGGTGGACCATTGTGTGGGATATTAGGGCATAAACCCTAGAAGCATTTTACAGCTTTTTCAAGGGTTTCAACCCCTTGATTCTTCCATGTTCAATTGAAGATAAGTACTTATTCAAATCATTCAATATGTCTATGTGTTGTGTGATTATATCTTACGCTTGTCTTCTCTTTAACATGCTAGGCTAGGTTTTTATTGTGTTTGCTTAGATGTAGTGAAACCTAGATGCTGATTATTGGTTGATGGTTTGTTTATAATTGTTGTGGATGATTGTATTCGATGTTAGGCTTAAGAAAACTGGTAGAATTCCAATTGGTAACTTGCTTGAACGTCTTAAGAAACATGATCGGAGGTGTACTACGATTTTTGGTTGTATTTAATGCATAAGAGAATTCTAGTGATCCCATGTTAGGAGCTTTTAGTCGGCTCGACATAGGAGTGAAGTAGGAGCTTATAGAGTTAGGGAATATTGTACACGGCCCTACGACTAGTATTTAGGAATATAACCCGTCATCCATGCAATTGTAACAAGTTAATCAACCGGTAAAAGATATCTAGGGAGTAATGAAATCTAAGTAAACACATCTTCTCTCATTATTGTTTCCACCACAATTAGTTTAAGTTTTATTTTATTTTATTTTATTTTATTTTATTTTTGATTGCATCTTAGTTAATTGGGTTAGTTGACTAGCAACTAATTCCGCCCACTCCTTCAAAACCCGAGATTTCACTTGCTTTCATAAAATATAAAAACACAAAAAGAATCATTCCTCGCCTCTAGACTTAGTTTAGTAGGCTTTCTAATCCTATCGAACACTATTCCTGAGTTGAACGATCAATCCCCCGGTACTTGTCATTATACTATACTACAACGATCAGGTACACTGCCTGGTGGGGGTTTCAAGCTTCTCAAGATCCCTTGAGAGGTAAAACCTATTGCGAGGGCGCAATCCCCCGTATCACAAATTGTACTCTCATTGTCAATATTGATGGGAGTATTCTTGAAATTGAACCCATAATCTTAAAGTTGGTTCTGTAACCAAAGCACTTGGCCATAACAACTTGCAGCTGCAACATATTCTGCTTCAGTGGATGATGTTGCTGCAATTGTTTGCTTCTTACACTGCCATGAAACTAATCTTCTTCCAAGATATTGGCAGCCTCCAGTGGTTGATCTTCTGTCATAATTGTCACCAGCATAGTCACTGTCTGAATAGGCTTCCAAATGAAAAGGAGACTCCCTAGGATACCACAACCCTAGCTTAGGTTGTTGCCTAAGATACCTAAAAATCCTCTTGACTGCATTCCGATGTGAAACTTTGGGTTTAACCTGATGTCTTGCACATAAACACACAGCTAAAGTAATATCAGGTCTAGATGCAGTCAAATACATTAAACAGCCAATCATGGATCTATATAGCTTAACATCAACATCTTCTCCATCTTCATCTTTTCCCAATGGTTTGTTAGCATCAATGGGAGTAGAGGCTGGCTTGACAGTGGTGAAGTTAAACCTCTTTAGAATGTCTGTGACATACTTATCTTGACTTATGAACATTCCACTGCTTGATTGTTGAACTTGAAGCCCCCAGAAAGAATGTTAATTCTCCCATGGAACTCATTTGAAATTCTTTTTGCATGATCTGCTCAAACTCTTTCACCATAGACTGTTTTGTGGCTCCAAAAATAATATCATCCACATACACTTGGACAAGCATAATATCCTTTTTGTCTCTCTTAATAAACAAAGTCTTGTCAATGGCACCTCTCCTATAACCATGTTGCAATAGAAAAGTGGAGAGTCTTTCATACCAAGCTCGAGGGGCTTGATGGAGGCCATACAGAACCTTAATAACCTTGTAGACTTTGTTGGGATGTGCAGGATCTTCAAAACCAGGAGGTTGTTTTGACATAGACTTCCACTGTGATAGTGCCATAAAAAAGCACTCTTAACATCCATTTGATATACAGGAAAGCCCATATATGATGCAAAAGCCAAAAACAACCTTATGGCTTCAATTCTTGCCACAGGAGCAAACACTTCATCATAGTCTACCCCTTCTTCTTGTTTGTAGCCTTGAGCAACCAATCTTGCTTTATTCTTGATGACATTCCCTCTTTTATCTCTCTTAACCCTGAAGACCCATTTTGTACCAGTTAACCTCTTACCATCAGGTAAATCACATAATACCCAAACTTCTTGAAGCTTGAATTGTAAAAGTTCTTCTTGCATGGCTTCAACCCAACTCTCTTTAGCTAATGCTTGAGATACTGTCTTAGGTTCCTCTTGAGACAGAAAGCCAGCAAATAAGCAAAATTGTTGATCCTTGTGATTTACCCTGTTTTGTTTATAAACAAAGCTAAGTAAAGAAGTATGTTGCTGAGAGAGATTCTTAGCTTTTGTTCTTGTAAGCACTCCTGAGGTAGAAGGTCCAATAATCTTACTGGCAGGATGATCTTTATGAATTCTTAAGGTAGGGGTTGGTGATACAGCAAGATTGTCTTCCAAATTTGTGAAATCAGGATCTTTATTGGAATCTGAGAAAATGCCTTCCTTCTCTAACTCGTCATCAGTATCTTCAAAGGCAGGCATTTTTGGATCATTTAAATCATCAGTATTGACCCAATTTGATGTATCTAATACACTTGAGGTACTTTCAAATGGTGGAGCAGTACTTTGATGCAAAGTACTGTCCAAGTGATCTGTGTCTTTAGACTTTTTCTTTGCTGCCTCATAAGCTCTTCTTTGATCATCATCATAGGATTTTGCAATAGTTTCTTGAAAAAGCATCCTATCAAGTTCATCTTGGATGGCTTGATCTTCATCAGATACTGTGGAGTTTGGTTGAACAGTACTTTGTGGTTCAACAGTACTTTGAGGTTCAACAGTACTTTGAGGTTCAAAAGTACTTTTCTTTTTTTCAATGGATTTTTCATCAGGAACTTCTTCAGATCTAATATTGACACCATGAACAATGTATTGTAATTCATCGTCATTGTGAACAACTTGATTTTCTTCTGTAACAGGCACATAATTCATGGATGAGGCCAAAATATCAAGATCAAATATCCAATCAGGACCTTTACCTTTTTGATTTCCTTGATCTTCTAGAAACTCAACATTAAGACATTCTTGAACCTTCTTGGTAGCCCTGTTGTATACTCTAAATCCTTTACTATTGGTACAGTAATCCAATAAGTATCCTTCATCAGATTTTCCATCAAATTTTCCAAGAGTATCAACAGTATTCAAAATAGTCAATGGACATCCAAAAGGTTTCATAAACTTAAGGTTTGGCTTCTTTCCCATAAGCAACTCATAAGGTGTCTTCATCTGAGGTTTTGTCACTAATACTCTATTCAACACATAACAAGCAGCACTTACAACTTCAGCCCAAAATGGAACAGGTAATTGAGAATCTGCAAGCATTGTCCTTGCTGCTTCTATCAAAGTTCTATTCTTCCTCTCTGCAACTCCATTCTGCTATGGGGTTCTTGCAATACTAAACTCTCTCTTAATTCCTTTGTTAGCACAAAAATCATCCATAAGCTTATTCTTGAATTCAGTCCCATTATCACATCTTATGGATCTAACTTTGACTCTCAACTGATTTTCAAGTGCTATTATAAGGTCATGAATAGCATCAAAGGTTTCATATTTAAATCCCAAGAAAAAGACCCAACTAAACCTGCTACAATCATCTGTTATTACCAAACAGTACTTCTTCTTGTTTAAACTTGCAACAGAAACAGGTCCAAACAGATCCATATGCAATAATTCCAAAGGCTCTCTAACAATTCTTTCTTCATTCTTTTTGCATGAAGCCTTGTGTTGTTTACCCTTCTTGCAAGCCAGACATGAGTGATCATTCTTGTAAGTTTTAGACGGTTAACCTCTAACTAAATTACCTTTGACCAACTTGTTTATATTCTTGAAATTTACATGCCCTAATCTTCTATGTCAGAGATGTGCTTCTTCCATTGTTGCCCTTGCTACTAAACATGTTTCTTTTTCAGTAGCATTGATGTTCTTCAAATTTAAGTTGTACATATCATTGGTTCTTGGTGCTCTCAGCATTACCAAGTTTTCATCTTCTAACTTAAACTCAGGGGAGAGAATAAGACATTCTGTGTCAAGGAATAACACAGGATATTTCTTGTCACATATCTGAGATACTGACAAAAGATTGAATTTAAGCTCCTTCTCATATCTAACATTCTCAAAATCAATGGATCCAGTCTTGATGGTTCCTTTGACAGTGATTCTCCCTCCATCAGGATCATTCCTAAAAGCAACTTTTCCTCCAAAATAAGCCTTAAAATCTGACAAGAGCCCCTTTTCTCCTGTCATGCTTCCAGAGCAACCACTATCAATGATAAGATGATCTTTAAGCTCCTCTTATGGTTTGCCCTGCATAAAAATGAAAAGGGTTAGTTTCTTTTAGGAACCCAAGCCATTACTGACTTGTGTTCCTCTTGTGGAGTGACATACTCAAATTCTTTGAGTATGTAATCACCACTGTTTTTGAAAACATGATCAATAATTAATGTTTTTGTTTCCAAAACTTTTGGTTGATTTTTATCAACACTCCCCTTTACACCCTTATTCTCTGAAAGTACTGTTTCTTCCCCAGTAGTACTTTCTTTCTTAACCTATTTAGTTTTAACAGTAGGTGTTGGGTTCTTTGAGCTAGGTACTCTTCTTGAGGTGTAAGACCTTCTAGGTTTATAGTAATTGAACTTCCTTGGTCTTTCTTTTGAAAAAGTGCTAGCAGTATCTTGTTTGAGTGAAAACCTAGCAGTACTTTGAGAAGATACTGCTTCACCAGTATTTTTAAAAGTATCTTTTAAGGGTACTGGTGGTTTAGAAAAAGGTCTTTTCTGGTGAGGGTACATATAGTCTTTAGAGAAATTTCTATGGTTAACCCTATTTGAGTGATTCCAAATTGGTTTATTTTCCCTTGGTTTATTCTCTCTGTGCTTATGGTTTGCAGATGTGGTCTTTGAGAATTTGCTTAAGTATTCTGAGTGATAATCACAGTTCTTAATCAAATGGTGAGGACTATAACATACATAACATACCTTTGGACCCATATTCCCAAATCCTCTTCCAAAAGGTTTTCTAAAATTAGCAGTATTTTGAAAAGATTTTCTTGAAGGTACTGATGCATGATCAACAGTACTTTGAGAAGTTTTTGGAAGTACTGCATGTTTTGAAAAGACTTTGTCATTCCCTGAACCCTTGTTATCATCCCTAGGTTTCTCAACAGATTCCCTTAAGGACTCAGAACTAGATTGACTTGAATTAGATTGACCTTTAAGCTTTTTCTTAAACTCCAAGTTGTCTACTCCAAAACAAGAAACATCTGTCCTAGGTGGTTGAAAACTACCTGGGGGTGGAGGAACCTCATTGTAACCCTTGTCTTTCTTATATTCAGGAGGCGTTGGACTAGGTGATTCCTCATCACTAGATGTGTTTTCCTCTAAGCTTATGAATTCTTCATCACTAGTTGAGGTGTCCTCTGAAAGAATTAGTTCCTTACTCCTAGTTGGAATCTCATCTGAACTACTATCATCATAACCTAGGCCAATTTTAATGTTTGTTGTTCTTTTTTTTCAACAAAACTAACATGTGACAGACCTGATTCTTTCCAACTAGCAAGTTTTTCTAACAACTTATCCCTTTCATTAGTGACTTTTTCTAGTTCAGAAACCTTACATCCTAACTTCCATTCACTTAACTTTAATTGATAGTCTTGTTGCTGATATTTTTCTGCCCAAGCTACTTCATTGTTTTCATGAGTGATTATTTTGGCTTCCATTGACTCTAAAGTCAATTAGTAACCAACTATCTCAGACCTAGCCCTTCTAAAGTTATCTCTTTCAGTCACATAATCATTAAGCAACTTTTGATATAAACCATTACATTTAGAGCATACCTCAGAGATAGTGGATGAACTTGGTGAAGTAGCTACCATAGAAAGCAGAACTGGTTCTTCTTCACTTTCCATGCTCCAATCAAAGCTTCCTAGACCATCTCTTAATTCCAAAGCAGCATATCCAGGTTCCTCATCAAAAGCTGTGCTCCAATCTTCCAATGCAACCATAGAATAGGTTACTGGTTCATCATCAAATTCATTGGTCTAGTCAACCTCTGATAGATTCTCTTGAGCCACCAAAGCTTTTGGTTTTGGTTCAGTAATAGGAACCTCTTTTCTTTCAACCTTGGGTTTCTTCATAAGTCTATTTGCCTGATACTTTGCAAACTTGCATTCCCTTGCAAAGTGTCCAGTCTTTTGACAATTAAAGCACTCAATCTTGGATTTATCAAATGCTATACCCTATTTAGCCTTGAAATCAATACCTCTTCCTGTCTTGTTCATGAACTTCTTGACCCTTGCTGTAATCATTGCAACTTGCCATCTTATGTCAATTTCTTCAAGAGCATCCTCATCAATTTGTAAAACATCTTCTTGATACGTAACAGGTAAAGTGGCTTGCTGAGCAAAGAAGGAACATATAACATCATCTGAGTTGGTGTTGTTTGATGGTGATGAAGTGGTAGTAGTCATGGTAGTGCAAGGGTGTTGTTTCTCAACAACAGTACTTTGGTAAGCAGTACTTTTAGTGGAAGTACTGCTTCTGTTTTCAGAAGACACAAAGGCAATATTTTGGGTTTTCTGATGTGAACTTGAACCTATAGTACCATTCATCTCATGCTCATACACCTTCAAATTATTGTAGTGATCATCAAAGTCCATTGAATCCAAACCAGGTTGTCCTCTGATCATAGTAGCAACTACATGCCATGCTGATGGCAAACTCCTCAAGAACTTCAAGTTTGCATCTTCAAAAGATGCCTCTGCTCCATACAACTCTAGCATACTTAAAAGATTTTGGAATCTATCATAGGCAGAATCAAGACCTTCTTTTTCACCAACAGTGAATGTTTCAAACTGTTGCTTTAGCAAGTTTCTATGCATCTTCTTGGAAGCATCATTACCTCCAAATATTGTCTTAATTGCAGCCCATAATTGTTTTGCATCTTGAGCATCATGAAACTTCAATATATGACCATCAGGAATAGCAGACAATAGTATGTTGAGAGCCTTATCTTAATTTCTCTTAGTAACTGCTGGTATGGTTGGCTTAGGTGGTGTTGGTTGTCCTGGGAGTGCTACTGGTTCTTCAATAACCATATTACCATTGACTATCACATCCCATAGAGCATGGTCTGTGATAGCAATGTACTGCCTCATCTTCATGCTCTATAGATCATATTCTCCCTTCTTGACAATAGGAATTCTGACTGTGGTAATAGAAGGAACTGGTGCAGCTTCTGTCGACATCTTTTAGGGTTTGTAGTAAAATCGGTTTTAAGGTTTTCTTCTTAATCAGAGTTTCCACACAAGCTCTGATGCCACTTGTTAGATCGATATACTCTGACCAAACTACTTTGTAGCTTGTAAGGTTTTAACAATCTTGAATGACTCCAAAACTATTAATATTGAAACACTGATGTAACCTTGTAAAGTATGCGGAATCTACTAATACAAAGCTTAAGAAGAACTTTATATTAAACCAAACTTGAACCTGCTTTGTATACAGATTCACTAACAATCCCTAACTCTCTAATATTGTATTCTCTAATTCTTCTCTAATTCACATACTAAGCATCTACTAATTCGTACGTCTAATACCTCCCTATGGCTCCTTTTATAGGCACAAGGAAAACCTTAAGTCGGTTTACAATACTTGAACGACAAGTAAACTAACTAAAACAATTCTAGAATATTCTAATAATATTGCATTACAATCCTTAAACGATATTGCATGTCAGTCCTTTATCTTAGAAATACTTTGAATAATTTTCATGCATGAGCAGTACTTTGACCATGAGCAGCACTTTGACACAAGCAGTACTTTGAACATCCAGAAGTACTTTGATCTTCATATCCCAACAATATCCCTACACCTAACATTATAACCCAATCAAAGCCCTCTTTGATAGTTTATCTTAGGTGCTTACACCTAGTGGATGAGGTTTTTTATCCTTTCCCAAGCCTATGGTAATCTATTTGCTATGACAGGTAGTGAGTGATATTTTTCCATTTCCATTAGTTATATAGGTTTATAACACCCGAGAGATGAGAGTATCCAAACACTATTTGTGAGGTGCTAGTGTATGATTTCCGTGCTTATTTTGATTAAGGTGGAACAATTATTTGTTGTAATTACTTTTATATTAATGTTAAATGACCCCTAACTTTTATTTTGATTAGAATAAAAGCTCATTTGTTTGAGGACAAGCAAATCCCAAGTGTAAGGGTATTTGATGAGACGAAAAGTGTTACGCTTTTAAGGGGTCATTTAAGCCTTAAACCGCGATTATATGATCAAATATTGCTTTAAATCGTTCCTTTTGTCATTTTAGGTACTTTTGAGAGGAAATATGAAAAAGAAAGCATTTTGGACGTTTTTGGAGCATAAAAGTGAAGAAAACGACAAAGTCTCAAATTATGCTGGAAACAGTACCTGACGGCGTCACACTCTACCAAGTGACGGCGTCACGTGTTGACAAAGAGGTGGATAATTAGTTTACACTTGACGGGCCAGGAGGGAATTTTGGAGTTAAAGAGTGACGGCATCACGTTATAATTTACCAAGGACGTCACGTGTTATCACAAAGAGAGACGGCCCAGAAAACTTTACAAGGTGACGGCGTCAAGAGTAGATCTAGGCCATCAAGGAACCCTAAGTACGGCAAGGTGACGGCGTCACGACCCATAAGGTGAAGCCGTCAAGGTTGTAAAATCTATATATACTCTTGCAATTTTCATTCATTATGTGTGGAACTTTGGAGAAACTTAGGGTACGAACCCTAGTCGACTTTGCAGCTATTTTGAGGAATCTAAACCTTTTTTCTTCCATGATTAATTGAAGATAAGTATTCTATCAATCATTCAATATGTCTATGTGTTGTTTGATTCTATCTTACGCTTATCTTTCTTTTAACATGCTAGGCTAGGTTTGTTTGTGTTTGCTTAGATGTAATGAAACCTAGCTATTGATTATTGATTGATGGTTTGTTATTAATTGTTCTTGGATGAATGATATCAATGTTAGGCTTAAGAAACCTGGCTAATCTCCTATTGGTAACTTGCTTGATGTCTTAAGAAACATGAATCGGATGTGTACTACGATTAATTGGTTGTGTTTAATGCATAAGTGACTATTAATGAGGCCATGATAGGATACTAAACGTGTCGTCATAGGAAGAGCTAGGATCTTATAGAGTTGGGGAAGGACGTACACGCCCCCACGAATGGTATTAAGGAATACGACCCGTCATCCACCTAATTGTAACAAACTAATCAATCAATGAAAGATAGCTAGGGAGTAGTGAAACCTAAGTAAATACGTTTTTCTCCATATTAGTTTTCCACACATTTATTTTCTTGTTATTTAATTTTTATTGCATTTGTAGTTATTTGGGTTAGTTGACTAGCAACTAATTCCGACCACTCTTCCAAAAACCGAGATTTTTACTTGCTTTCTAAAAAAATATAAAAATACAAAAAGAATCATCCATCACCTCTAGACCTAGTTTAGATCATTTTCAATCCTAACGAACACTATTCCCTGCGGATAACGATCAATTCCCTGGTTCTTACCACTACACTATACTACATTGGTCAGGTACACTTGCCTGGCGGGGATTGTAAGCTTCTCAAGATCCCTTGAGAAGTAAAACTTTTGTGTGACAATCCAAATCGCATCAGTATGGCCATAAGAAAGGCAACGAAAAGGCAAAAGGTACCAGCTAGACAGGATGCCAGTTGTAATATAGGCCCGAACAGTTATCAAAGGCCTGTTAGCGAGTACACCAGAACGGCTGCGTGTAAACACGGGTACTCCATCAGATGCGCAGTCAGTTTTATATAAAGGAAAACATAAAGTGTCATTTGGTTTTTACATAGATAAGGGGTCACACTTTTTTCACTGTACAGACGGTTTGAAGTGGGTTACTGATCAGCCTGCATGGAAGAGGTCAGAAGGAAGAGATCACATATATCCAATTCATCATCCATGGTCTTTTAAAACTGTTCGCAGGTTTGTGAAAAAGGCAATATGCTGGTTGTTACCAGATATTGACTCCACAGGGAATGGGTAACATTTTTTTCTTAATTTCAGTCATGCATCTAATATTTCAACATATTGTTCTAATAAATGAAGTATTATTGATAATTTTAGGTACAAACCTGACCAAGTTTTACTTGAAAAAGATTTGATATTTATGTTCCCAATCTTTATTTATGTGATCACAAATGCTTATCAGAAAGTGCATCATAGAGAACAACACTTCTATACTAATTTAGGAAGAAAATACTATTCGACATGCTTTCAGGCAGTTTTTCTAGATTCAACTTACCAAGTTTGCATGTGATCATGACCTATAATATCCTAATTTCAGGGAGGGAAAATACGTTCTAAACTTGGATCAGAACTTGGAAATGTTGATGGTGTTCTTATCAAAAAGGGCAGTGTTGGAGAGGCAGGGAAAATAGCAGCGCAAAGTGGCATGCGCAAGTAAATTTCTGTTGCTAAATCATGTATTTTCACTTGAAAGTATTATGTACATTTCTTAAGCTGGTTGTTTTCTGGTACGCAGGTCTGTGTTTTGCTTAAGTCCAGCTGGTGATACACCGTCATCTGCTAGATTGTTTGATGCCATTGTTAGTGGCTGCATACCTGTTATAGTTAGTGATGAATTAGAGCTTCCTTTTGAAGGAATGCTTGATTATCGTAAGGTAAGTGCGCTATTATCCATCGATGCATCGTCATTTGGTGTCTCTTGAAGTTTTTAAGTATCATGTTTTGTGTCTTTTCTTGCACATTGCTTAAGTATCGATAACCAATGTTCTAATCTGATTGCATATTGCTTTGTTTGTTTCTTCAAGTGACGTTGTGCAGCAAGGCTGGCTTTTGGCGTATCTAATAAGTATTAAATCTACCAATTAGTTTTTCATTTTGAATGTTTGTTGAAATTTTGAATAGCTGTTAAACTTATTGTTTTCTATTTTCGGGTAATCAGCTTGAGCTTATGGGTTATTTAAGTTTATAAAGCTCAATTTCATAAGCTCCTATGTTGAAAATTGTTAGCTTATTGGGCTTTCAGAATTTAAAAAACCCGATAAGCCTCTAATCCTCTAATCCTGACACCTTCTTAGTTGGAGTTTATTTAACACCTATAAGAAAATGATTGTAGAGTTACAGTTATAGAGTATAAGTTATAGTTCTATACTGATATGCTTATCTTTCATTAAACTAAGTTTGTTAGCGCAAATTGAATTTTATATATGGGTAATAATGCTGGTATCTTCCCTGATTTATGGTTGTTAATGTTTGTGACAGTAATAGGGAATTAAAGGCAGCAGCAACGGCCTTTGATTTAGATATTCTTGTGATAAAATTAGTAGATTAGGCACTTCAGGTTCAGGTGCGCTAAACAATGATGACTTTATGTTAGAAGACGTACATACACCTTACAGTGTACCTTACAGTGTTCCTGGCAAGGGGCATTGTACCAGAGGCAGTTGTTCGTATTATACTCCTAAGGCGCCATTAAGTGGTACTGATGCAAATCACTGAGATTCCCTCTACGTCCAGGAAAAGGTGCCTCGGGACGATGCTGCATTGTTAAGGCAAACCATTACTTTGCTGAACTGCCTTCTAGGATTTGCACCAGTATGATGTGCGTTTCTGTGGTCGAAATATATTCGTAAATTATCTATTGCTGAAGCAATGACTAGATATTATTTTCTCATGTCACTCATTTTGTTTCTTATATGCAGAGATCACTGCTTTTAGTGACCATTATGCCGAAGTATCATTAAGAGGGCTTTTCATAATTGATAAGGAAGGTGTTATTCAACACTCGACAATCAACAATCTTGCAATTTGAAGAAGTGTAGATGAAACAATGAGACGCTTCAGGTAGATAATTACCATGTTACATCCATTTGTTTGCTTAGTTCAAAAGAAACTGAACGCTTCAGGTGCTTAATTAGTGATATTGATTTGTTGTTAACTCACCCATTTTACTTATTTTGCAGGTAGCTCTAACTCATCGACCAGACAATGTTAAGCCACAAATGAAACAAATCGACTAGAATGGCCATTTGTGCTTTGAGTACTTCTCATAATCTTATATCAACAGCATAAATCGAGTTTTTTTCATAACGGACAGTTAGATAAGCTTCTTAGCTATTATGAGATATTCACAATGAATTCTTGACTTTGCATCACTTAATTCATACAAATAAATGCCTTTCAGGTTCTACATTGTGACCAACGATTATTGGCCACTGCATGCAAACCTGATTCTACTCCGGAACTTTTATTTTCGCCACCACATATACATATCAATGTCAATGTCAATGTCAATGGTCCATTGATGTCACCAAGCTTTTATCAGGTCATTATATCTCAAAGTTATATTTCTTAATTTTACCTCTCCTCTTTTACAAGGTTAATTTTAAAATGGTTCAGTTATCTGAAAGATAGAATTAACTATGCATATAATCCAGTCCTAGGTACTACCTCGACTCAATATGACAATACCTTAAAAACTGAGCCGTTTGATACAATCCGTTTCAAATCGACACTGAGTATTTTTCATTTTGTGCTTTACAAACACATCATCATTACATAATTAAATAAAGAGTTAATTACTATATACAGTATGCAGTTAATTATATCTTATAATAACATTGATTACAAGATTACCAATGTGTGTTTAGAATATTGGAAATGGCTACTCTATCCCATAGGACACTAAATTTGGAAAAATATCCTTTTTAGATAGACGGTGTGGAAATGGTGAATAATGTGTTGCTCATTGGTATGACAAACAGAAAATATTTGCTTGATGAAGCTCTTCTGAGGTGAGTTCATTATCTCACAATATAAGCTAAACATAAAATAATTTATTAAATGGAATTACTAAAGATGTGAGTTCAGACCCATTTACTTAAAAGTTGGTTGATATTGGTTATGGTTTATCTCTGATGGGTCAAGCATGTTAAGCTAAAAATCTAATTAAAAATTATATGGTCGGCTATAGAAGTAGTGACTGGAGTGATTGTAGGCTCCTTCTTCCTTGCAGGCCTTCTCATGGCTACTAAAAAGTGGAAACTTAAACCAAGGATTATAGTTCAATGGAAAAAAATCCACACCCAATAAAAACCGTTTGGAAATCTTCATCGGTGAGAAAAATATGTTGTTTATCATAATCTTATTAATATATGAAAATCCTACGACCAATTTAGTGTTTTTTTTTTTTTTTTTTTTTTTTTTTTTTTTGTGTATGAAGATATTAATTTGCCAAAGGATGTGATGAGATATAGTCGAGCTTAAAACAATCAAGCCTGACCGTTTGAATGGCATGCACTTTACCTCTTTAGAGTCATGTGGTAGTTCAGTTCTTCGGAGCTTTAAAAGTAATTTAGGACTCCAAAATTATTATATAGAATGAGCGTTAATTTGTTGTACCATGGCAATAGTTATTATAAAATATTACACTTATTGAGGTCATTTCCAAAAACAATTTGTGATACAACCTCAATTGCAGAGTTTGAATTGAAAGTATTTACCTGTAAATTAGGAACACTGTCTTCAGCTGCAATTGATAACAACACATTCAAAGAATATTTAGCAATTGAGATTATTGTTGCTTGCTCTGCAATGGTTATATTGAAACAAGAAGAGTAAAAAGGAAGAGGAACAAACGAAACCAAAGGACCTGAGGTATGCTTTTGATATCATTTTTTCTTAATTGATGGTAGGGTATATGGATTATAATTAATGAGTATATATGAGTATAATATGGACCGGATTGTATCTTCATACATATAATTATTGTTCATGTGGATCGCATTGTATAACTACTTATCGTCGTGTGGCTTTACGATGTGAATTTGTATTAGGTTGTGGAGCATGGTCTAGGTTACCTTCCTTTTACCGATAGCAGGTCAGGTTTACTATTTTTTGCATCATTCTATGTAGCAAAGATTTTAAGTTTTTGATTTAGGTCATCACAAATTGAACGAAATTGATTATATGGCAGCCGAAGGGGATTTTTTGTATTATGTATAATTATTATGAAGTTTTGTTAACGAACAACAGGGATATTTGATCAAATTGATGATCCTTGAAAGGCATGGAGAGGTATTCAAGTCTTACTGTACACAGCTGTTGATATAAATAATGATTAAAAACGTTATTAATATTTTTCGACATCTCTACGTTTTGATAATCACAAAATATAAACTCATTTAAATCAAAGATTATGACGTAAACAAATATTTAGTCATAAATATTCATTTCAACAACCTAATCACTTAAGGTATGAATAAACAAAGTGACTAATGCATTATATGATCAAAGGAACATTTTCTTAATCACTAGATTTTTTATAAAATGTCACAAACATTTTATATCTTTTAGAAAAACATTTTTGGTACTAAATTAAAATGTTTAATTAAACATAAATATATAAATTCAAATTTTCAACAAAAAATGACAAAAATGGTCCAGAAAAACCTTCCCCACAAAAAGACAATTCTGGGCAACGTTCATATGGGCGGCCCCCTTAATTATGTTAGGCGGCCCCCTTAATTATTAAGGGGACCGGCCTCTAATTAAAGGGACCGGCCAGGCTCCTGCACAGTATTTTCTTTCCTATAAATACTGGACTATTCCTTGATATTTTCCTCACCTTTTGCACTAAAACTCTCCGATCTAAATCTCTCTTTTTAGTTTTTACTCTTTAAAATCCTTTGATCATATATTCTTTAATCTTTGTTTCCAAGTGATTCAAAGCCCCATTCATTCAACTGCAAAAGAAGAACACTCCTTAAAAAATGGTTATTTACAATGCATTACCAAGTAGAGAATACTAAATGATCTTTATGTGTGAAACCGCAAAAGAAATTTAGAACTCTTTACTAATAACTCACCAAGGCAATAGTCAAGTCAAAGATAACAAAATAGATCTACTTGTTCAACTATGAGCAATTTACAATTCCGGAAGAGGAATCAATTGATTATGCTTTTGCGAGGTTTAACACTATCATCACAAGTTTAAAAGCACTTGATGAGAATTTTTCTAGTAAAAATTTTGTTAGGAAATTTCTTAGGGCTCTTCATCCAAAATGGCGAGCTAAAGTGACGGCTATTGAAGAATCAAAGAATTTGTCAACTCTACAACTTGATAAATTAATTGGCAACTTGAAAGTCTATGAATTAATAATAAATAAGGACTCCGAAATGATCAAAGGAAAACGAGAACAAAACAAGTCAATCGCCTTGAAAGCTAGAAAGAAATCTAGTGACGAAGATAGCTCATCTTCCGAAAGTGATGATGAAGAATATGCCATGGCTGTAAGAGACTTCAAAAAATTCTTGAAAAGGCGAGGAAGATTCATTAGACAACCACATGATGAAAGGAAAGCATCTCAAAAGAATAAAGATGACAAGAATAGCAAGAATGAAAGGAAGTGCTTCAAGTGTGGTGATCCAAATCATCTCATTGGAAAATGTCCAATGATGTCAAGAGATCAAAATCAAAGGGCATTTGTTGGAGGAGCTTGGAGTGATAGTGATGAAGATGAGAAAGAAACGACAAAGGATGAAAAGTGTTTTATGGCTAAGACATCAAGCGAGGTACGTTATGAAATCGAATACTTTAGTGATGAGAATCTATCATTAGACGAAAAAGATTTACATAGTAAGTATAATAGACTATGCAAACTAGGACAAAAAGTAATGACTAAAAACAAATCACTAAAATGCATAAACAACCAATTAGAAAATGAAATACTAGAACTAAAAATTAAAATACATCAATTAGAAAAAGGTAAAGAAATTTTTGAAGAATGTAAATCATGTCAAGAGCTTAAAAGTGAAAACGAAATACTTAGGGAAGAAATTTGCAAACTTGACAAATTTGAAAATAGTAGTCACTCACTTAGTAAAATAATAAGTATTCAAAGAACATCCGGAGTTAAAACCGGTTTAGGATTTAACTCAACCGAAGCTTCAACAAGTGAAACTAAAAATGTTAAATTTGAAAGTGAACTTAATGAACTAAAACCTTTAAAATCAAATCCTAAATATATACTTATTAATGATAGAAAAATACCTCTTGCCAACAATGAAGAAGTAAAAACTTTTTATAAACCATCTTTAAAAACCGAAGTAGAATCCTTTAAATCTAAATTAAGATCTAAAATTCCACCACCAAGAAAACCAAATAATCGTCATCCTAGATCTAAAACACCTCAACCTAGAAGAAACCAAAATAGTCAAAATTACAATAACACTAGAAATCAAATGTGGAATTATCAAGCAAGTTACAATCCTTGAGGAATATTACCACCATACATGCATCCTAGCCAAATGTTGAACATGTTTGGACCAAAGAAGCAATGGGGACCGAATAGCTAGATCAACACTCCGTAAGACTACTTTGAAGCTTTCTCACCGTAGACTTTTACAAAGTCTATAATTCATCTTGAAGATTTAGAAGAATTTTATTGAAGACCGCCAGGTACGCCATTCTCTCATAACTCATTGCCATGCTTAGATAGTTCTCTCTTGATTAGTTGCCTTGTTAGTTTAGGAATAGTTCTTTTTGCCACCTTTCTCTTATACTTATATATATATATATATATATATATATATATATATATATATATATATATATATATATATATATATATATATATATATATATATATATATATATATATATATATATATATATATATATATATATATATATATATATATATATATATATATATATATATATATATATATATATATATTATACATATATATGTATACATATACGTGCACATTACCTAGATATGTCATTAGTTGACTTTCTAGAACTCAAAGAAATTGTTCGATCTCGAACCTTTTCTTTCCCCCTCTCTTGGCTCTTTTGAACTTTAACGTTCAACACGAAAATCTTTTGTGTCCACTATGACAAAACTCATGGTGATGAAGAGAAGTGAGTTAAGTGGATCAACACAAAAGTAGAAAGAAGAACCTTCGCACACGTAAACTATGAATGAAACAAACTCCCATCATCGTTAGCACTTGTCTCCGCCATTTCCTCATCATTTCTCGACACCCTTCAAAAATCCACATTAACACAAAATATATATATATATATATATATATATATATATATATATATATATATATATATATATATATATATATATATATATATATATATATATTAGATTTTAGGCCCGCCCCGCTGGGGCGGCTAGTTTTAAGAATTTGATTATACGATAAAATTATTAGTAATATAAGTATGAACGTGTAGCGACATAAATGAAAAAAAAAATGCTATTATTAATAAAATAATAATGTTGAACAAAACCTAAGGTTGAAAAAAAAAACCAACATATAGTTTATAATCTATGAAGAACTTCTCTATATACAACGTTGGTTGTAGAGTTGGTGTAGTTGTCGTTTTTGTCACAACACAACACTTTTTGACCTCTCTTGCTTTTTACTCTTGAGATGGCTACATAAAGTTGCTCGTGAGAAAAACAGACCGTTCCAAATGTCACCTAACCTTAGACAATGTTTGGCCTTGACTTTTGTTTATAGTCATGGCAAAACAAACGGAAATAGGGAATTGTATCCTATTAATTTGAAAAGGCATATTCTTGTCGAATAGGCTCATAATCATTGTAAAATTAGAGCGAACCTCACCCACTTTACCACCTGATATAATCTTTGCCTCAATATTATTGATTCACATTCTCAATGCTTATAACCTGGTTCAATTACACAATCCACCTCATTGATCAATGTTGCGCAAACACATAACCAGAGTGCCAATCTTCAAAACTAATTTATGGTGTGGAAGTCCAGACATTTTGATTGTATTCGAAAAATCTGTAGTGTACATATCCTCGCTAGGATTAAAATCCACGTCTAAATCTGGGACTATATCTGAACTATAATAACTTTCTCTCTGCTACTAATTTGAGAAATCATTCGGTCATTAACTTTGTCAACTTCCTCATATGTTGGTGCAAGAATGGCTCGATCTTGGAAATAAGATGGATCCCAACGATTTTGCTCCCAATTATCATAAGTTTCTTGTATCACAGCTTGTACATAATCATCAGAATCAGGTATTAGCATTTCTTATGGGAATTCAACCTCATCAGTAGCATCTTTAGTGCCGCCTATTGTCCCATCACCAATACTCAAAATCCATTCAACAAAATCCTTAATTTTTTCTGCATAGAAGTACTAAATGCTCGATACAATAACGTTAAACGGAAATAATTGTTAAGAAAATAAAAGTAGTAAATGCTCGATACAATAACGTCAAATGAATATAATGTTAAAATGAAAAATTAAACAATGTTCTTAATAACGGTAAAAAAAAAAGTACAAATACTTTTTTATAAATTATGAATACTTTTTTATACACAATAAAGTATCATTATGTTATATCTACGGTACGTTAGATGGTTAAAAATAAATTACATTTGACCAAAGAATAGAAAATACTATATCATTCTTTTTTTTGCGACTTCATTGCCTGTGTCAAATACAAAGTGATTATATCATTCATTAGAGAAGCCAAGTTAAATAAGATTACATAAGACAACTATATTGAAGGTTCATTATGCAAGTGCACTTGAAGCTTTATCCCATGAAGAAAAAATCACAAATAACGATTTCAACTCAACACAAATCTCCTTAAGAAGAGTTGTATGGAATAAGCACTTTTGCATATACCTGAGTCGCTGGTCTAAGATGATTGTCTAACAAAATTTTAAATTTCAACTTGAAGATGCCAAATAGCTAAACTGAAAAATAACAAAGTTATACTATTAGATGAACACATGTATCAGAATTCATATGTTAAGAAATGGTAACTGATAAATTTATGCAAGTTAAGACTGAAATGTGCATTTAACTAACGTTCCTGCCAATATTGATTTGGGACATATGTTGCTGCAGCCAATAACATATTATAACCCCCTCGACGTTTATTCAGAAGTATAAGCCTAGAAATAATTTGATTACAACACTAAAATGTAGTTCGTTGTAACACCCCCATTTTTAAGACTTGTCGCAGCGGAAAATTAATTTGGGTGTTACGGTGAGGATCGAAGTTTTAACCACATAAAATGGTTTAAAAGAAATATTTTGAAAGTCATTTGTCATTCAAATAATATTTTTGATAAAAGATGAACAATTTGATTTAAAATCTTTTAAAAAGATATAAAGGCTTGTAAAAATGACAAATTTGATTTTTACACCATTTTAATTTATCAGAGTAATATATGCCCACTCCGTGTCTTGTCCTGCTCCGTTAAATTACCTGAGATACACATGCTTAAAAGTGTCAACACAAAAGTTGGTGAGTTCATAGAGTTTTAGGAAAAACCCTTTATTTTGTTAGATTTCAGGAATATTTGGTATTGTTAAAATACAAACAGAAATGAAACAATTATCGAATATATTCACAAATAAATCATATAAATATTCAATCACATTCAATAAAGAATCAACAATCTTAACATGAGCTGGAAACTCATGATACTAAATCGATCAGATAAACAATTCACATATGGGCGAACCTATACAGCTGTATCTAAATATATGTTGAAAACATATATATTTCCTTTATAGATATTGCACCAAGCCTCATGACACCAAAGCTTAACCAAAAGGGGGTGTTCTATCAAATCAATGACAGATTTTGCCCTCTATGCGTAGGTGATCTGCCAATTCCTACATGTCTACAAATATAGTGTATCACGACTAATGCGGCTAACCAATTGCAATTGGCATTCCGTCAAGCATTAGTGGGACAGGGGGTCAATCCTTAACAGGTTTCGAAGCTGTTCACTATATTCGCACTCACTTTAATGTGGTTAATGGCTCATGATTGAGGGGCTTCATGGCGATAGCTAACTTAGGCAATATCAAGGACTTAATGGGCTCATTTAGCACATAACATGAAATCAAGTATCGTATCACAGAAATCCATTTGAGAACAGTATTGTTTGAGTATCAGAAATTCAGTTTGAAAATAGTATAGCTTGAGTATCAGAAATTCAATTTGAAAATAGTATTGCTTGAGTGTCAGAAATTCAGTTTGAAAATAGTATCGCTTGAGTATCAGAAATTCAATTTGAAAATAGTATTGCTTGAGTATCAGAAATTCAATTTGAAAATAGTATCGCTTGAGTATCAGAAATTCAATTTGAAAATAGTATCGCTTGAGTATCAGAAATTCAATTTGAAAATATCATCTTTTGAGTATCAGAAATTTAGTTTGAATATATTGCCAGTAACACATTTACATCACATATCATAATAATCGTATTGGGAACAATTTTCACATGAATATCAATATTTCAGTCAAATAATTCATCAATATAGATTTTTCACATATCACAATAATCACATTGGAAATATCAATATATTATAAATCACAAATTATATTATTTTAATATCAATTAGGAAATTGATTTGAATCATGTATTTTATTTTATTTCATATACTTATCAAGTTATCAAAGTATATGTAAGCATGTATCTCCCCCAATGAGTTAAAAACAATTATTTGAAATGGGGCTATGACTCACCTGGATTGATTTGGAAATGATGAAAAGTAAGATAGGATCAGATTTATGGAAACGATTATAGAAACGTCTTTGATAAGGAACCTGATAAATAAATTTATCTGAGAATTTGACCAAATACGATTTGGCAAATATGAAACGAATAACGATTGATAAATAATCGTTATGATGAATGAATGATATGCAAATGATATGTTTATGTTTAAAATAATATGACAAGTTATTATTTCTAAAGCTTTTCCATTTTTAATGATAATGATAATATGTAACAAAAATTAGTTAATATAAAGTTATATATACTATTAACGAAAATTTAATAAATACATATATATATATAAAATGAAACAAAATGCATATGACGTGAGGGTTGTCGTAAAATAGAAAATAAAATAAGAATGTCAATTAGATTAAGTGTAGTCCTTGTTCTTTTTCCAATTTTACAACTTTTATACTAACGGCGTTAGCGTCACACCGTTAGTCCTTTTTATATATATTTACAATTATAGTCCACTACATGTCCAATATTACAATCTAAACTTGTAACAATATTATATTATCAATTTCTATCCTTTCTTTCTGTTTCTACATTTTTAGTCCTTAGTTTTCACAGTTTTCACATTTAGTCCCTATACGTGTCGTCGCGTTACATTTTTAGTCCTATTTTTGCAAAAGTGATTATAAAAATTTTATAAAAATTTCCGTGGCTTCTCTTATTACTTTCTAGCTTATTTCAACTGCTTATTCCATAAAAAGCTTATTTATTTAGCTTATGGGCCTTGATTCGAAACAAACTAAGGCCCATTTAAAAATTTAGAGGCGAGGGCATAGAAATTCTTTTGGGCTTGAACTTGGGCTTCCATTATGATTCTAAAAATATATTTTATAGGCCCAGTGAGCTGTTAAAACGTGATGTCTTATTGGGCCTTAGATTTAGCCCACTCGACAACTTAAGGTTTTTATATACAGTTTTTGTTTGAAAAACTGTTTTAAGTCGATTTGCTTTGGCTCGTTTAAAGTGTCTAAACGTGATTATTTTTATAAGTCATATAAACGAATCTAGTAGTTTTCTAGGTGGTCTATTAGGTCGAACAAGAATATTGAGTGCTTGTTACATGAATTTAAAAGTTATACGATGCTTTTGTAGGGTGTTTGAATTGTTTATATATTTTGGAGAACATGAAATATTACTAAGTGTTTATTAAAATCTATACGTGTAACATGGTTTGAAATGGATTCGTAGAATGTATGCAACATGAAACTAAACGTGAAGTGTACGTGCTACGTGACTCCTAGGCCTACCAAGATAGAGGCTAGTCACGTTTCGTGTTCTAAAAATGAATATGTACGTGTATTATATATACGAAATGATATACGATGGAACAATTATAATTATGATGCATGGAATGAATATAATGAATGGTATGAAACGAGAAAGAGTGGAGACGACTTACTACACCTCTAGGGTGGTAGAGAGTCGAGAGGGAAGGATTGAAACGTTAGAATGGTTCTCGTTCAAAAGTTAGCTTGGAAAAAAAATGGATCGTATAATCAAACCGATTACAACTTCTTTCTTCCAAATGATCTTGCAAAGTTTTCTTGGTCGTTCTTAGGTATCTTAGAATGAATGGAGAGCAAATAAGCGTTTGTGATGAATGGGAATGAAAGGAACGAGTAGGGAGTAAATATACGTAACGTTCAAATTATTTGCAAGAGACATGAAACACTATGCCTTGTCAGTACATAGCTTTCTAGGGTGAATATCTTGCATATAATATGAGTTTGGGAGGGTTAAATAAGTGAGAATTGTCCTTGTGAGTCCATAGCATGTCGACATCCCTTTTCTTATCACAAACGAGAGCTCATTTGTTTTTCAAGGAGTCTTAGTCGATCACGCTTATTATTTACACATGAAAACATGTTACCAATAATATTAGAAACTCATAGTAACAAACGGGAACAAGAACGGATAAGAAATGAATTTTGTATGAATCGTTTGGGTCGATTCGTAGCTAAACCGAATGCCTCTTAAAAACGTATCAAACCTCAACGTGTAGACGTGAGAATTGACACACTAATAGTTGGCTAGGAGCTTAACGAGATTGTGCAAAAATATATATAGGTCGTGTGTACGAATTTGAAATGAACGAGGGGTTTCGTAGCTTACTTAGTCGATTTGAAATTTTTATTATTATTGAAATTGGGTTATGGTGTGGGCCGGTTGGGCTTAGGGGAAATAAGGCCCGATTTGGTTTTTAGTAAATTTTAGTAATTAAGTTTTTATTAATTAGGTTTAGTGTAGTTAATGTTTTGTTAATTTTGTTGATAACTTGTTTTGTCGTTTGACGAATTTGACAATATTGTAGTCGTGACCACTTTAATATACAAAGAAAATTTTTAATTTCTCCGTAAAAAAATGGTAATTACGATAATGACAAAGATTATTTATTAAATTAACCGAAGTTAATTATGTGAATTTTCGCGAGGTTTTGCAGTACCCACATGTCATTCTGAATTTCGTCCCGAAATTCAAATTTAATGTGATTACTTGAGTAAAGAATTTTTGAACAGAGGTTGTCGGGAGATTTCTATTCCTAAAACTACGGAAACGGGATTCAGTTAGATTTACTTGTACCCAACAAGATAAGGTAACTGACGTATTTAAGGGTTGTGAACATTTGAAATTAGTGGTCATGAATAGTAAAATAACGGCTAGTAATAGTGACCCAACGGTCGGGAATAGTGCCCAACGGTCACAATTCTAGCCTATATATACCACTACCAATTTCCACTCCTTCCATTAATTAATTTCCTCTCATTTTCCATCAAAATGCCGCATCTCATAACCATCTTAGCGATTGTGTACGTCGTCCTTGCCGCTATCTACTTGGCGTACGTTCCGGATGAAGACTTTGGATTCTTGGTTGCTATCTTGATGTTTGTCGTACCCCTGACCATCCTTGCTATTACCGTCGACAAGCTCTGGGGGTAAAATCTTAAGCTAGGGTTGTTTTGGAGTAAGTTCTTGTTATGTTTTTATGTATTTGTAACGAATAATGAATAAAACTTGTTTTATTTTTAAGAATTTGTCTCATTATTATTTTTAATATTTGGTTTATATTTATTTTTCAGCATAATTAAAGTGATTCATCCTATGGTGGCTCTTGCTATTGTTTTGTTGGTGGGAGTCTTATTTGTCATTGCGGATCAACCTATTGAAGATTCCTTTGTTTGTATTGTAATAATTGTAACGATAGCACTTCCGATGCTAATTATTTGTTTATGTATAAATTTTTATGGATTTTAAATAAATATTTTCGTTATTGATGTCTTTTATTAATTGTTTGATTTATTGGTGTTTTTCTTAATTATACTTTTGTTGGTTCCTATCATAATGGTGATGACATATGATAGATATTTATTATGGGTTGTTCAATGTATTATGAACAATTTATTTTAGTATTTTTATCTTGCTTTTGAATGAAGATTGCTATTAAATTATTTAATAATATCATTGTTCCTTTCATAACATAATTCTTCCTAAATTATACATAGTTGATCAGGTTATGTATAATTGAGGACCAAATGATGTGATGTTTGGTTCAATCGTATATTTATATAAATTGTTTTAGATGGTGTTCAAAGTGCTATTTTTATGATATAACACGTAATTTCTTTTTGAAATAAAGTGGAAAATTTTAGGATTCATATTATAATTTAGAGATTTATGGAGTAATTATGGTATATTGTCATTTGATAGATGAGATAGAAATAGAAATTAACTTGGATTATTATTATTATGAAAATATTACAAGGGAGATTTTTCGATACGGTAGAAAGATTATTGTTTAAGTTACATCCATAGTAACTTGAAGTGAAATACAGGAAAGAAATACAACTTAGGAAATTTTAAACTAGATTTTATTTATCTTCAACAGGAATTTACTCATCTGTTCCAATCTAGTTGCCATTTCCCTTGATATTATCAAGGTCTTTAAAGATTCTTCATTTTCTTGTAAAGGTCTTGGCTTTCCAATTAACATTGTAGTTTGGACATCTTTTCACATGGTGACCATGTCCACCACATCCGTGACATACAATGGTTGTTGGTTGTACTTTCACTTCCTTAGTCCTGCAGCTAATTGTCCGATGACCCAATTTCTGACATTTCATGCATCTAACCCTACATTTCCCGATGTGATGCAGGTTGCATTTTTGACACCAGGGTAGAGTTCCAAGATAACCACTTCCAGAAACAGGTGCGACAAGACAATTTCTATTAGCTATCTGATTGATTCCTAGCTGATGTTGATACTTCATACGGTTTTCCAGATTTTTGCGATAACGGTCTTGAGCATTGAAGATGTTGCAGTAGACGGGATTGACGGTTCTTGTGTCGGGTAGCTTCCTCTTCTGATTATTTCCATTTGGTAACATTCCATGCCTAATTCCTTGATGATGGTTGACAAGTATACCCGTCTCTCTTCTCGGATAAACTACGGTAGTCCCTTCTAGTACCACCGACACTATGTCATTTACCAATTTCTAAATAGCTCCAGGAGTCATGGAAATTTCTGATGATGATTGATATGCATTGTTCATGTTGTCCATTTTCTGTAAACAAAAATGATACTCAACATTAGAATCCATATTATATCAGAAAAATTTAAATAATGAAGTTAATTATTTCATTGATGATAGACTGAATTGATTCCCTACTGTAATCTAATTTCAAGATGTCTTTGTTGTGTCATTTTATTAATGATCAACTCTTGATATGGGATTACTAAGGAACAAACCGACTTGTCTATTTCAAATGAAGTTTAATTATCTTTTCTTCATTCTTTAATTCCACTTTCAAAAATTGATATTTAGACGATTCTTAAAGTTTTAGGTTAATTATGAAAATTTTTAAGAAATCTTAACAATTATTAAGAAATCTTACGGTAGATTTGAATAATATTACAAATACAATTAAAATATTAATAACTTGATCGATTGTCTTTGCAAGATAAACGATACAAGATCTTTTATTAATACTTCATTGATCTGAATAGAATCATTTGGTTATTATAGAAATAACAAATGATGAGATTTTTGCATGAAACATGGGGATTCATTACATGCATGATTTATACGGAAGAAAAGATTGAATCACAACATAAAGATATAACAGAAAGGATGTTATTATACAATATGTTTTGATTACACGTTCTGAAATTTCAGAATTATTGAATATTACAAGGAATATTAACCAAGTCTATTTGGTTTATTAGGAACAACAAGGAAACTTGTAAAATTTAAGATTAGTTACGCGTGTGACGTAAATATCTAATTTCTTTCTCAAGTTCAAGTTGTGCAGCTTCCATGTTTGAGAAACGTTCTTGACACATGTTCATTTGATTTGCCAACATACTCTCTAATGCGGCAATCTTTTGACCCTGGTTTCTGGCTGCATCTCTGGCCATCCATAGGGTTCTCTCAATATCTCCAATTCTTACATGTGTTTGACCGTGTTCTCTTCTTGCACAACGAACCCTGGAGTCCAAACTTCCAAGTTCCTGGTTGGTGTTGTTCTTTATTTCATTAATCTTCATCCCTATCTCACATATTGTTTGCCTTTCAGCATCAGCCCTCTTGAACAATGCGTCAAGGTTACGGTCGTACCATTCAAATTTAGTTGGTCGTAACCCTTTCAGCTGTTCAGTGTGAGCATCCAATATTCCGGCATGTCGATAAATAAGATTCCATATTGATTCAGGAGTACTTATACCGTAGTCGGTAGAGTTAGGTGAAGATAAATTATTTGGAGAATTAGGTATTGTAGAATCTGAAGTATAAGGTAACGGAGAAATTGGTTCAACATTCGTCCATGATATCTCTTGGCTCGAACCTTGTCCAACTTCGAATGTTGCCTGGCCACCAATCAAATTTTCATGTGATTCGGTAGCTCTCCGGATTCTTTGACGTAAAGGTGAACGAATAGGTGACGACGGAGGTGATCTCGGATTGAGTTCTATATTAGGTTGGGATTTTATTATTTGTACGTAAGGATCTTCATTATTTGGAGAATTCTTATTGATTGACGAGGTATTAATATTATGGAGAGTAGAATTGATATTCACGGGCGTTCCTGAAGACATGCTACAGTAGTAACCCAAGAATAATATTTTATGAGTATTTTGTATGTTAAAGATATAACAGTACAGATGAAATAACAATTGTATATGAGTAACTATTAAGCATGTAAGATAATCTCAACAAATAAAGTATGGAGCACGGCAGTCTGCAGACACGGAGGGCATAAAATATTATGGTGTAAAATCATTATTTTGAAAATAAAGTTATAGTTTTAATGTTTGAAAACATTTAATTCTCTATAACTGTACCTCTGATACCAATCTGTAACACCCCCATTTTTAAGACTTGTCGCAGCGGAAAATTAATTTGGGTGTTACGGTGAGGATCGAAGTTTTAACCACATAAAATGGTTTAAAAGAAATATTTTGAAAGTCATTTGTCATTCAAATAATATTTTTGATAAAAGATGAACAATTTGATTTAAAATCTTTTAAAAAGATATAAAGGCTTGTAAAAATGACAAATTTGATTTTTACACCATTTTAATTTATCAGAGTAATATATGCCCACTCCGTGTCTTGTCCTGCTCCGTTAAATTACCTGAGATACACATGCTTAAAAGTGTCAACACAAAGGTTGGTGAGTTCATAGAGTTTTAGGAAAAACCCTTTATTTTGTTAGATTTCAGGAATATTTTGTATTGTTAAAATACAAACAGAAATGAAACAATTATCGAATATATTCACAAATAAATCATATAAATATTCAATCACATTCAATAAAGAATCAACAATCTTAACATGAGCTGGAAACTCATGATACTAAATCGATCAGATAAACAATTCACATATGGGCGAACCTATACAGCTGTATCTAAATATATGTTGAAAACATATATATTTCCTTTATAGATATTGCACCAAGCCTCATGACACCAAAGCTTAACCAAAAGGGGGTGTTCTATCAAATCAATGACAGATTTTGCCCTCTATGCGTAGGTGATCTGCCAATTCCTACATGTCTACAAATATAGTGTATCACGACTAATGCGGCTAACCAATTGCAATTGGCATTCCGTCAAGCATTAATGGGACAGGGGGTCAATCCTTAACAGGTTTCGAAGCTGTTTACTATATTCGCACTCACTTTAATGTGGTTAATGGCTCATGATTGAGGGGCTTCATGGCGATAGCTAACTTAGGCAATATCAAGGACTTAATGGGCTCATTTAGCACACAACATGAAATCAAGTATCGTATCACAGAAATCCATTTGAGAACAGTATTGTTTGAGTATCAGAAATTCAGTTTGAAAATAGTATAGCTTGAGTATCAGAAATTCAATTTGAAAATAGTATTGCTTGAGTGTCAGAAATTCAGTTTGAAAATAGTATCGCTTGAGTATCAGAAATTCAATTTGAAAATAGTATCGCTTGAGTATCAGAAATTCAATTTGAAAATAGTATCGCTTGAGTATCAGAAATTCAATTTGAAAATATCATCTTTTGAGTATCAGAAATTTAGTTTGAATATATTGCCAGTAACACATTTACATCACATATCATAATAATCGTATTGGGAACAATTTTCACATGAATATCAATATTTCAGTCAAATAATTCATCAATATAGATTTTTCACATATCACAATAATCACATTGGAAATATCAATATATTATAAATCACAAATTATATTATTTTAATATCAATTAGGAAATTGATTTGAATCATGTATTTTATTTTATTTCATATACTTATCAAGTTATCAAAGTATATGTAAGCATGTATCTCCCCCAATGAGTTAAAAACAATTATTTGAAATGGGGCTATGACTCACCTGGATTGATTTGGAAATGATGAAAAGTAAGATAGGATGAGATTTATGGAAACGATTATGGAAACGTCTTTGATAAGGAACCTGATAAATAAATTTATCTGAGAATTTGACCAAATACGATTTGGCAAATATGAAACGAATAACGATTGATAAATAATCGTTATGATGAATGAATGATATGCAAATGATATGTTTATGTTTAAAATAATATGACAAGTTATTATTTCTAAAGCTTTTCCATTTTTAATGATGATGATAATATGTAACAAAAATTAGTTAATATAAAGTTATATATACTATTAACGAAAATTTAATAAATACATACATATATATATATATATATATATATATATATATATATATATATATATATATATATATATATATATATAAAATGAAACAAAATGCATATGACGTGGGGGTTGTCGTAAAATAGAAAATAAAATAAGAATGTCAATTAGATTAAGTGTAGTCCTTGTTCTTTTTCCAATTTTACAACTTTTATACTAACGGCGTTAGCGTCACACCGTTAGTCCTTTTTATATATATTTACAATTATAGTCCACTACATGTCCAATATTACAATCTAAACTTGTAACAATATTATATTATCAATTTCTATCCTTTCTTTCTGTTTCTACATTTTTAGTCCTTAGTTTTCACAGTTTTCACATTTAGTCCCTATACGTGTCGTCGCGTTACATTTTTAGTCCTATTTTTGCAAAAGTGATTATAAAAATTTTATAAAAATTTCCGTGGCTTCTCTTATTACTTTCTAGCTTATTTCAACTGCTTATTCCATAAAAAGCTTATTTATTTAGCTTATGGGCCTTGATTCGAACCAAACTAAGGCCCATTTAAAAATTTAGAGGCGAGGGCATAGAAATTCTTTTGGGCTTGAACTTGGGCTTCCATTATGATTCTAAAAATATATTTTATAGGCCCAGTGGGCTGTTAAAACGTGATGTCTTATTGGGCCTTAGATTTAGCCCACTCGACAACTTAAGGTTTTTATATAAAGTTTTTGTTTGAAAAACTGTTTTAAGTCAATTTGCTTTGGCTCGTTTAAAGTGTCTAAACGTGATTATTTTTATAAGTCATATAAACGAATCTAGTAGTTTTCTAGGTGGTCTATTAGATCGAACAAGAATATTGAGTGCTTGTTACATGAATTTAAAAGTTATACGATGCTTTTGTAGGGTGTTTGAATTGTTTATATATTTTGGAGAACATGAAATATTACTAAGTGTTTATTAAAATCTATACGTGTAACATGGTTTGAAATGGATTCGTAGAATACATGCAACATGAAACTAAACGTGAAATGTACGTGCTACGTGACTCCTAGGCCTACCAAGATAGAGGCTAGTCACGTTTCGTGTTCTAAAAATGAATATGTACGTGTATTATATATACGAAATGATATACGATGGAACAATTATAATTATGATGCATGGAATGAATATAATGAATGGTATGAAACGAGAAAGAGTGGAGACGACTTACTACACCTCTAGGGTGGTAGAGAGTCGAGAGGGAAGGATTGAAACGTTAGAATGGTTCTCGTTCAAAAGATAGATTGGAAAAAAAATGGATCGTATAATCAAACCGATTACAACTTCTTTCTTCCAAATGATCTTGCAAAGTTTTCTTGGTCGTTCTTAGGTATCTTAGAATGAATGGAGAGCAAATAAGCGTTTGTGATGAATGGGAATGAAAGGAACGAGTAGGGAGTAAATATACGTAACGTTCAAATTATTTGCAAGAGACATGAAACACTATGCCTTGTCAGTACATAGCTTTCTAGGGTGAATATCTTGCATATAATATGAGTTTGGGAGGGTTAAATAAGTGAGAATTGTCCTTGTGAGTCCATAGCATGTCGACATCCCTTTTCTTATCACAAACGAGAGCTCATTTGTTTTTCAAGGAGTCTTAGTCGATCATGCTTATTATTTACACATGAAAACATGTTACCAATAATATTAGAAACTCATAGTAATAAACGGGAACAAGAACGGATAAGAAATGAATTTTGTATGAATCGTTTGGGTCGATTCGTAGCTAAACCGAATGCCTCTTAAAAACGTATCAAACCTCAACGTGTAGACGTGAGAATTGACACACTAATAGTTGGCTAGGAGCTTAACGAGATTGTGCAAAAATATATATAGGTCGTGTGTACGAATTTGAAATGAACGAGGGGTTTCGTAGCTTACTTAGTCGATTTGAAATTTTTATTATTATTGAAATTGGGTTATGGTGTGGGCCGATTGGGCTTAGGGGAAATAAGGCCCGATTTGGTTTTTAGTAAATTTTAGTAATTAAGTTTTTATTAATTAGGTTTAGTGTAGTTAATGTTTTGTTAATTTTGTTGATAACTTGTTTTGTCGTTTGACGAATTTGACAATATTGTAGTCGTGACCACTTTAATATACAAAGAAAATTTTTAATTTCTCCGTAAAAAAATGGTAATTACGATAATGACAAAGATTATTTATTAAATAAACCGAAGTTAATTATGTGAATTTTCGCGAGGTTTTACATTCGTCTATGTTTCATATGATTACACTTTCACAATGTATTTCTGGCTACAATATAAAAACAATACAGTTCATTTTAGCCAAAAGTAATTTCAAACACATCCCTAAAGAAAAAACCACAACGATGCATATATCATATACATGCACCAACTTCAATTCTTCTATCTGCTACCCACCAACACTGTCAATCTGTAGAAACAATAGCCATTGTTCTTTAGCAAGTCTTGAAACTCTTACCACATGCAAAACTCAACACACAAATCTTAAATCCCCGAACTTAAGCCGCTTCACTCCTACACGTTCCTCTTGCTCCTACAAACATTTTCATAATCAACCAATCAATCTATTCCCTATATATATTATAGGAGGGAGTATTGTGTACAAATTAATAAACAAATTATTATAATACAATATCAGTAATAAAATATTGTTTTTGCTTTGGGCTCGTAGTTTAGCCTGTTTTCTCAATCATATGCGGCCCAATTAAGTTATGACTATAATTGTTGAGTTGCTGACAGAGTGTGTGTCGATGTATACTAACACACCATATAAGATTTTGCATCAATTCATTGGCCTGCATACATGCCCACGTAAACCTTCTAACAAATGACATGATCATCGAGGTTAAAAAGAGTGAAATCTGGTGCAAAAATCCGCCGCAACGCGGCGGGCGCTTTCTACTTGTTGTACATATATATACAACATTTATTAATCTGTATATAATTCTCTTCAAGATTAGATACAATACCTTTGGCTTAGGGGGTTCGGAATCTCATCTTCATCTTGATCATCATGACCGATAATATCCAAATAACTTTGTCCAATCTCCTTAACCGTATCTTCTATCTTTTTCATTTTCTATCCAAAACACAATTTTTACAGAACTATTCCAGCCAACTTAAAAAGAAACTATATCTTAGCAACTTTAAGATTTAATACAATTCTCCAACGCTTTGCAGCCTAATCATGCTCTAAGAAAAAAAACTAATGTAATATAGAACGAAATTACTCCATTTCATATATAGGGAAACACTAAATGTCACATGATGAATTAAAAGAAGTTGTAGTTTATTGGATAACAATTTATACATGTTACTATCTTGTTGAAACTAATGTAACCTACTTCATGATGCTATAACATTGATCTATAAATATTAGCATTATAAGCATTTTAACCAACGCACACTTCAACTTATATTAATACCAACTTTATCCACCAACAAACCCCAAGTTATCGAGGGACACATAAAGCATATAATCAAACAATAACATATGAGAGAAACACATAAGAGATAACACTAATGTTGCTCATAAACTACTATACATTCTTTTTTATCTATATCTCACCTCGAATAAATGTTTATATATTAACTGTTATAGTTGTTATATAAAACAACTCTATGAAAGGGAATTTAAGTAGAGTTTATTAAAGTCTGCCTTGAAACTCCCGTTCCTAAACACTACAGTCTTTATATAGCCCACTTCTAAATGCCAAGGTCATTCAACAAAAGAGTGTATGATCAGTCCTATTCGAGCCGGGGTTTTTTTTTTTTTGTATTTTGTTCAAATTTGCATCTGTTTATAAATTTGAAAAATACAGAATGTAACTGCAACCTACACACTTTAGAGACTATTTCGATAATATATAAAAATGACTTCATTAAAGCAAGAAGAACCACATAATGTACTTGCAACCTACACACTGCTGTTATCTGAAATTGTTGCTTGTTGGTTGTATTTCATGTATTTGAGTCTTTTCATCAGCAACCTAAGAAGTTAAAGTCCAATTCAAAATCTTTAATCCAACGATGGCAATGAATCACAAATTTACCACAACAACAATTAGAAAGTTCAAATAAACCTCTCTGGCATACACTAACCAAATAATCATAGTTGGTGTCAACGTCGGATAGGGTCTAAAGGACTTACCATTGCTTCTTTAGTAACTCAGCTTGTCAAGGAAGTGAAATGCCTATATGAGAAAAACATATCAATCAAGTTATATTGTTGTATCCACACCTGCAAAGAGGACCAATTAGTCATCAAACTATATAAATTATTTTCTATTATGTGTCCTCGTGTTTTGTTGAGTCAAAGACTTTATGCAATGATTTTGGTCATTGCATATTTGGATGAAATTAGTACAGACGTATTATCCAAAAAAGTTTTAGAATAATAACAATGACAGTGTTAATTTTCATCTTGAGTTTGTTGTGTACATACCTATTATTAAAAATAACTTACTTCAATCGTGTAGTAGAAATTTCACGATAAGTTTTAGAACCCATGGTTTTGGGGTCTGCTTTTCTTTTTTCTTATTCTGAACTTTAGGACAGACCACAAAGAGAATTGACGAAAGACCAACAACATGATGTAATTATATTTTTTGTGCTTACTCTAAAAATATCAATCAGTATTAAAAAATAGTGATTTACATGTTTATGAGTAAACCAACTTGATTAGTCATATTCCAACTCACACTAAAGTGACCCATTTCAACTATGTCCTATTTTCACATTTTGCTCAACTGCTCATCTTGCCACAAAACTATATAAATCGCTCATGTTGATTCCTTATTGGTACCAAACAGTAGAAGATGTTTTCTTTTTTCAGTATCTATCTCTTTCTCTGCGATTCCATTCCCTATTGCAATTTCATTCTCTGCGATTCCAACGTACCAAACATATAGCAACCATTTAGAATTTGTTTCAAACATTCGTATCACCCTAATATAAATTGCCGAATCCAACATTTAAACACATTTCCAAAAATATTAAGATTCACATAAAATGTTTGACATTAACATTGGAAAGAACATACATGGAAACTTTATACTCATTCTAACAAATGTTTTATGCATACACACTTTGGTATATAATGTTTTGTGCTTACTCATTTTAACAAATGTTTGTGCATATTAGGCTTGGGGATTAACTTACCATCTCATTTTAACAAAGTTTTTGGCATGACACTTGGTTAGGCGGACTACCTTTATGCAATTTGTTTCCGCGTCTGTACTGTTTAGAGACCAATCGAAACCGTTTAGTGTATGAAAGAAAACCAACTGCTGCACAACCAAGTTCATAAGAAGCTCATGTTTCAGCCCCCGTCTCTTTATGCATACTATCGACAACTAGTGGTTCTATGGGCCTTGTCACTCCTCATGGGCTTAACTTCCAATGGACCTAGCGCAGGGAAGTTCGCACTAGCCCTGAAATTGAAGAAATCAACAACCTAGTAAGTCTCGTATCCAACTTACACCTCACTAATGATGAAGATTCATGGGACTGTACAATTGATCCCACCAGAAAATTCTTAGTTAAAGCAATGAGAGTCCATATCACTTCTAAGTCTCATTCTATGGTGTCTCAGCCAACTAGATGGAACAAAATTGTCCTGTGGAAGATAAATATCAATAATTGGCGGGTATCAAATCGGAGATTGCCTACAAGAATAAATCTTGACTGTAGGAGTGTTGAACTTGATTTTGTGAGATGTCCAGTGTGTGATGAAGATCTTGAAACAGAAGATCACATATTTGTGTAGTGTAATGTTGCTACTGAGACTTGGAAACTAATCTTCATCTGGTGGTGCATCACCAATATTTCGGTCAATAACGTCCATGATGTTATTCATCTGGCAGATCAGACTCATTTTGCAACAAAGCAAAAGAGGCTCTTTGATTTCTTGTTCAAATCACAGTCCGGTGCTTATGGAGATTGAGGAATAACATTGTCTTTTCCAACAAGCGGCCTAGCAAAGATCTCCTACTAAATGACATTAAGCTCTTGTCCTTCAATTGGATTACTTCTAGATGTAAAAATTCTTATTTAAACCGGATAGAGTGGTTTAATAACTCGTGTAACGCTCTATCCCATCTTTTGTAACTTCTCTTCTAGCCTCTTGCTGTTAGATTATGGACATTATTTTAGTAGTCGTATGTTAGGATCGAACTCGAGATCACGGGATTGCACACAATACGTATGAAGAGTAAAAGAAATAATTATTTATAAATGTTATAAGTAATTATTAATAAACACAAAAACTAGTAATAGTAATTAGTATTTAATGATAAATGACTAATGACCTATTGACGAAGATTAGGAAATTAATACTTATGAATAATTGGAAACAAGAGAAGGTTCCGGAATCCCCTAGGGGGATCCTCAACCGATCGGCTAAGGGAGGTTTCCACCTCCTTATGTGCCTTGAGCTCCAAGTTTCAATTAGTATATATACAAACCTAAGATGTATTGTTTTCTCATAACTTGTACACACACATCTTGGTGTTTTTCTCTCCTTCTCTTTGTCTATAATTGATCCATCAAAACAATTCCATAAGGGATTCCATTTTCTTGATTGATAAAAGTTTTGTGTTTAATTTACTTGCATAAACTTTTTCTTGAATTAGTACGTGTGTACAAGAACGTGATTCAAACACATTATTGTTTAATTCTTGGATTGAATTATAAAAGAGGTAAGGTGTAATTCTTATAATCCATATAAACCCTAATTAGGGTTCTTGATCCGGAAGAGTGCATTCGATTCTTGTTCGGGCTAGAATCACAAAGGTATGTTTACTTTTATATTTGATTAATTAATTACATATTACGTGATCTTGTAATTGCTTCCGCTATGCTCTCTTGATGTGTTTGGTCTATTTTATATGAAGGTCATGATATCATAATTCCAACACTTGCTAGTTTCTAATTCAATTTCCGTTCTTAAAAAAATACAATGTAGAATCATTTCCTCTCTTTAACCTATGTGGGATAGAAGGTTCTTTTGGTTTTCACTAATAAAACAGTACAAGGTAATAGACATACTCTTTACTCATGATTTAGTACAATTCTAATCAATACGAATATGTGCTCAGCAGAATGTTATATCCAATACAATTAAATTCCAGTACAATTATTAAGTGACGATGCAATAAGATACAATTATTATGTGCTAAATAAGTAGCCATCCGAACAGGTCCTTGGTCATATCAATAAATGATAAACTTCTGTGCTTGGTCAACATTTGCGAGATAGAACATATTATGTCCTCTTTTTAATGAACAGTTCTAGATTTTGGCTACAAAACGTCTATGTTCGACTAACATACTTAAAAATTTTAAAAGTTCCATGATACCACTTTACATGGTAATACTTCTATCCTCCATGGAGTACTCTATCCCCACAATGCAGAATCATTGTTCAAACAATATCGAAACGATATTTCAAGAAAGTAGGAGAACAGAAGAGAAACACAGGTAAGACATTGTTCGAGAATCAACCGATGTGATTGCAATTTAATCTTAGCAAAGAAAAAAACAAAGGTGAGATCAGATTTTCCGTTACTTATTACATTCATAATTTGCATAGTCCACCGAAAGACTTCGCAATTATTTAATTGAATTTAAAAAAAGTGACATTTTCTATCAAGTTCTCGGGATACGTCTATTTGCAGGTTTGACATTAACATGCAAAAGAACATATACACGAAAGCTTTATATTGATTCTAACACTAGTGTTGTGCATACACTTTGGTATATAATGTAGAATCATATCTTCTTATTAACCTATGTGGGATAGAATGTTCTTTTGATTGTCATCACAAAAACAATACTAGTAAGTTACCTAGACTTGCTCTTTACTCATGAATTTGTACTATTCTCGGTGGCGGAGCTATGTGGGGGTAAGGTGGGTCATGGCCCACCCACAAAGCCCTAAAATTTGTATATAGTATTATACAAAATGTCTGATGTTTTAAAGTGTAACTAATATTGTTTTGTAGCCACCTAATATACTGATAAAATCCATGTAGAATACTAGTTGTTGTACAACTGATCTATCGCCCCTTATTAATTCTTCTATAAATACTTAACAAAACTTGATTGGTTAAAAAAGTAAATAATCCTCAATAGTTTAGATTCACTTTTAGATGATTTTAATGATGCAGATGAGCAATATACGTAACTAAAGCACTAAATTAATAAATTTGTTGCAACATTTTACATAGTTATATATTATGTGTCTTTTAGCACTTGTTACCGTCCATCAATTTTTTTTTGGCCCCCCAAAAAAAAATTTTTCTGGCTACTGCCCTGGTTATTCTAATCAATACCAAATATGTGCTCAATAATTAAGTCATTATATATAAATCATTTGTCTTTTGAATCTACTCTCTGTTAATTGATACTAAGTTTCGGTGTAATTATGAAGTGACGATGTAATCACATACTGAAATCCTACATGGAGTGCTCTATCACTTAATACACAAATCCATTGTTCCGAACAATGTGGAATAGAAAAGAAACATAGGTAAGGTATTGCTCGAGAATCAATTGATGTGATTGCAATTTAATCTCAACAAAGAAAAAACATAAGATGAGATGTTCCATTACTTAATCCATTCATTATAACACTTTAACAATTATTCACACAATCATATCACCATCTGTATACTACTTATAAGAGCGAATGTCCATTTTTGAAATATTCAAAAGTTAAATTAATATATTATGCCTAAGTTACTCCTAACTATCCCTTAATTAATACACCTTATATATATATATATATATATATATATATATATATATATATATATATATATATATATATATATATATATATATATATATATATATATATATATATATATATATATAAAGACATGCTTTATATTTCATAAAACAGTATAATTATTTTCCGCATGCAAGATTTAAACGCATTTCTCCAAAAAGGTTAATATTTCATATTAAGCTTTTACAAACTTTGTCACATGTGTTTGACATTAACACAAGCAACAACGTTTATGAAAGCATCATACTAATTCTAACATGCACAATGCATATACACTTTGGTATATAAGGTAGAACCATTTCTCCTCTTTAACCTACGTGGGATACAAAGTTCTCTTGATTTTCACTACAATAACAATAATAAGGTACCTAAACTTGCTCTTTATACTAAATTCCTGTATAATTTTTTAAGTGACGACGCAATTAGATACGAAGATCCCCTATGGAGTACTCGATCATTGCGTTTAAATTGATATGAATAAAATCATTCTCTTTTTTATTTTCATTTTTTAAATCATTTTAAACAAAACTTAACAAAAAAGGTTAACATAAAATCATTCAAACTCACCATATAATGTTGAATAAAATCCGTTATTATATACTCGTTAACAGTTACCATTGTGTTTCCGTTATTTTTGTTACGGTGAACGAAATATACTAGTTGATGATTACCGTTGTTATAATCGTACGTAATGTTTTTCGTGTTTACACGCCATGAATGTGTAAATGTATATATAACATGTATTTGAATGAACTAGACGAGTACCCGTGCATAGCAACGGAATTTTATAACGGCATATACTTTTAGTGATAAAAAAAACTTCATGGGTTATAAACGAAAAATAATAGAAGTTTGAGAATTTGGGGATTAAACATAATGTTTGAAACCCGGTTCGACCCGTGTGGTTCAACCGGTAGAACCGTTCAAGTCGAAAATCGGGTCAATTTAAATCGGGTCAATCCGACGGGTTGGGCGAAAAAACATGTCAAATTAAACCAGGTCAACCGGCCGTGTTTGATGCGTCCCAGGTCAACCCGGGTTTCGATGTGTATTAATAGTTTCCTTTTGAAATATATGTTTTCAACATTTTTTTTTTAATTTTTTTAATATTTCACTTTCTTGACTTTTCACTTTGCCCATTTATGTTTTATAGATATTATAAATATATTTGTTTTAATCCGTTATTAGTAGTAGTAGTTTTGCTAACAGCATATACTCTCGTTAACGGTTTCCGTTACAATATTTGGTGTTAACGGATTATAGTCGTAACCACTTTCCGTTGTTTTTTCGTTATCTTTGTTGTTATCCGTACAGTTATGGTGTTTACATATAGTTAAGGTACGTGTTTGTGTGTGTAGATATGATGATTATTATGCTCTATATCAACTATCAAGTGTTTGTTTGGTCAAGTGAATCGTCATTGTATTATATTTGGGCCTATCAAAAAAATAAAGTAGCTAGCAATACCCTTAACTCATGCATTTGTCCTGTTATAAATTGTTTTATCTTCTAAATCACTTTAATAACTGATACTAGTACTTAGTTACGACGTAATTTTTGAGAGACGGTGTGATTGCAATTTAATGAGTAGGAGAACGAAAGAGAAACATAAGTTAATTAGTAAGATATTGTTTGAGAATCAGTCGGTGTGATTGCAATTTAATCTTAGTAAATAAAAAAACATATGTGAGGTCAGATGTTCCGTTGAAACATTCATAATTTAGGAAGTCCTCCGTAACACGTAGCAACAGTGAATGCGACATTTAAATGTGTTTCCAAAAATATTAAGACTTCATATAAAGTTTCGGCGATGGCATGCTCCTTACATTTGCTATTAACGTAGAAACACACCTACACGGAACCTTCATACTGATTTTACCACATATGTTATGCATACACTTTGGTATATAATGTAGAATAATTTCTTCTTTTTAACCTATGTGGGATAGAGACTTCTTTTGGTTTTCACCACAAGATACCTAGCTTCTGAAATTACTCTCATAATTGATACAGTAATAAACTCCAGTGTTACATATGTTATTATAGTATACATATTAGATTGTCTAGGGGTTGAATGGAACTTTTGTTCATGTTATACTAGCATATGCAAAGTACGTATAGGTCGGTTCCCATGCATGCATGCTGACTTTATATACATCATATTTTATAGGGTGTTTGACATTTGCTTAGTCCGCACGAGCATTCGTGCGTCTTGTTTTTCCCTATGTAGCCAGCCAACTTGTGTGAAGTACTTTTCTGTCGACAGTACAATCTGCTTGTGTGTGTTCGTCTCTTCAAGTTTCGAATTATCCGCTCAAGTTCCAGGTTGTTGCAGGAGATGCAATTAGATTCGAAGATCCCCTATGGAGTACTCTTGTCACCCACACCACAAACATATTGAAACCGACTATCTCACTTAAAAGACAAGCATAAAATCTCCTTGTTGTGATATTTTGATTACCAATATCCAGTCGTACATTACATCCGTTAGAATTTTCATTATAGATTACAAGTAGCTTGTATAGTCTATATTGTTGTGTAAAAATCACCTTTAAATGGGACTTGATTACATTTGCGATGTATAATGACATTTCAATTTCAGTTCTCAACTAGTATTGGTATATTGTAGGCTACATAAGATATGAGTGAAAACCGACAGTCGCCTTAAAAAGGCTCTGCTAGTTGTAGGTATAGCCGCCTTTGCTAAGAGAGCGGGAGCTGCTAAAGTTGCAGGCGGTATACTGCTAGATAGGATGCGTTTTTTAATAATCCTGTCACGGTGGTTTCTCATCTAATATGTTTGTAAACTTTTGAGGATTTTGTCCCACCATAAAATTTCAAAATAATTTCCTTTCGGCTGAATTGATATGTACATTTGTAGTGATAACGCGTTATGGTTATTTATGCCCGTTATGGGTAACGGCGTTGAACTCTGTCATGGTCTTTTTGAACTGTATATGTTTTGTTTGCATAAATTAGCAACTTTTATCACTTTAGTAGAAATAGTACATTCTAAAGTAAGTTACAACACACGCGTTCAAAAGGCCTTATGGGTTATGACCATAATCACTATGACTGAAACATGAACTGATAAAACCGAGCACCAAAAAACATAACATTAGCACATTGATTCTCTTTTCGAGTATGCAAAGCCGCTTTATATGTCTGCTTAGGGATCAAGAAGATCAATAAAAATAACCATGTCACTCTCTTCAAGAAGAACCATAGAACGTACTTGATCAAACGTAGGGAGTTTTTCCCTATCATGTACTATTTGTGCAATCTCGGGGAATTTTGGGCAAAGTCAACATTTAAATCGTAGGGAGTTTTTCCCTATCATGTACTATTTGTGCAATCTCGGGGAATCTTGGGCAAAGTCAACATTTAAATGCATTTCCAAAAATATTAAGACTTCATATCAAGTTTCTTTGTGCTAATGTCAACCACATTTACCATGAACATGGTTAACACACGCACACAGAACCTTCATACTGATTCTAACACAAGTGTTGTGCATACGCTTTGGTATATAATGTAGAATCATTTCTTCTCTTTAACCTATGTGGGACATAATGTTCTTTTGGTTTTAATCACAAAAACAATACCACCCACACAACAAATTCATTCTTCCAAACAATATCAAAACGGCGTACTTTTTCACTTAAATGGGAGACCAACGAAGAGAAACATAAGTGTGACATTGTTCCACAGTTAACCGAAGCTTTTACAATCATCACTTTGCAAAAAATGTTTTAAAAATGACATGTCAAGCTAACTGATTATTTCACCCACACATAGCAACATAATATAATAACACAATTTTATAAATTGCTAACAATATACCTGAACGCGTTAACCTGAACGCAAATAAGTTATTAACATTCCGTTAGTAAAATTTAGCATTCCTATTAGCCAATAAAAGTGAAAAAGTTGAAGCTCAATTTGCTCAAACTCTTTAATTTTTGTCCAGTTTGTAAAATCTAGTAAAAAACACATGTGTTAGTAAAGATATCCGGAAAAGTACTATTTTTTAACTATCTGCATTCAATAACGAAATATGTTATTCTTCTTTATAAAAATATAAATAGACGAGAATTTACATATAACAACTAAGCATATTTTGTCAAAGTCATTATGTACTACTAAACACATATAATGTCCAGAACATGATATTAATAATTAAATTTATAAAAGGTTAACAATAACACCATGCTAGTTAAAAAATAAAATAAAATAAAATAAAAAATAAAATAAAGGTTCAAATCATACGAGCAACAATTATCTATACAAATTGTTCACAAAAATACTTATCTCGCAATTCTTAAAAAAAAAAGAAAAAAAAAAAGAAGAAAAAAAATTGAGACTTCATATCAAGTTATCGCATTTGGCTTTCGTGTTTAAGTTAACAGAAAGAAAGACACTTGCGAAAGCATCATACTAATTCCAACACACATGATGTATATTAATTTTGGTACATAAGGTAGAGTCATTTCTCCACTTTAACGTATGTGGGATAAAAAGTTCTTTTGGTTATCTAGACTTGCTCTTTATACTAATTTCCTGTATAATTTTTTAACTGATCATACAACCAGATATGAAGATTCCAAACTCATTGCGTTTATATTGATATGAATAAAATCATTCTCTTTTTCATTTCCATTTTTTAACCATTTTAAACAAAACTTAAAAAAAAAAAAAAAAAAAAAGGCCAACATAACATCATTCAAACTCACCATATAATGTTGAATAAAATCCGTTATTATATACTCGTTAATGGTTACCGTTGTGTCTTCGTTGTTTTTGTTACGGTGCCCGGAATATACTAGTTGATGATTACTGTTGTTATAATCGTCCATAACAGTTTTCGTGCTTACACACAATGTGTAAATGTATATATAACATGTATATGCACAGTTCGTGTATGTACATATTAAGCATTGAAACGAATATCATTTTGTTAACGGATTATAGTCGTAATTGGTTTCGTTGTTTTTTAGTTATCTTTGTTGTTATCCGTAAACTTCTTGTGTTTACTTATAGTGTAGGTGTTTATGTGTGTAGATATGATGATATCGAAACGATGGGAATCGTTTCCATCACAAAAACAGTAAACTGGCTAGCAATACCTTGACCCATGCATTTGTCTTGCTATAACCAATACCGAGTTTAGTGACGGAACCAGGACTAAAAGGGATCGGGATGCACAAAATATTTAAACCATAATACTAGACACAAGTTTTTGGGACCAAGTGCATTAATTTAAACAAAATCGAAGTTCTTTTAGAAAAATTAACACTAGAGCAAAATTTTTATCGGTGTCATGGGACACCACGGGACCCCTAGTTCCATCACTAACCAAGTTTATGTTCATTATAAATGGTTTTATCTTCTAAATTTACTTTGATAACTGATACTAAGTTACGACGTAATTTTTTAGTGACGATGCAATTAAACGTAAATCCTCCATAGAGTACTCTAGCATCCGCAACACATGGATACGACTCTTTCATGAGCAGGGGCGGAACTAGGATTAAAGTTCAGGGGTAGCGGAAAAAAAAATTAACCATAATTTTTTTTTAAACGTACATTTAAATAATTAAAAAAAAAAAACACAATAATAAAAGAAGTTAAACAAATACCTAATATATCTCAGAAGTCTCCTTTTCGGTTTGTCATAGCTTGAAAACGAACCATTACATCATCATTCGTTACTTCGTCAAACGCTCTCCTTCAACAGTACATACCATAACATCGTTCAAATATTTGTCCCCCATTCGATTCCGCAAATCCGTTTTAATAAGCTTCATTTTAGAAAAGCATCTTTCAACAGTTGCGGTTGAAACCGGTAAAACCAATGCAAGCTTCAAAATCCGATAAAATAAAGGAAATGAAAGATTTTTTCCGGTTTCCACCATTACCCGAGCTAGGTGACAAATCCCATCCAAATTCAAAAATCTATCATCTTCCTTTACTGAGTGATAAAAGACTTTAAGCTCACCCAAAATACACCCGCTATCGTTCATATTAAAATCATCCGGATACATCTCAGAAAAGGCTACTATCTTAGATATGTCAAACTTAGAAAACCCATTACAAGGATTTAAACCCGACATATTTTCTACCAATGTAGTTGATACCTCATTGAAACGGTTCCCAAATTCTTGAATTTGCTTATCCAAAACCGTATTAAAAACCTCAACCTCAAAATGATGTCGATTAGTAACGACATTATTCCGGCTCCTTGGGTTACCATAACTTCCCATCATATCCAACACCGTAATACCATTTTTTTCACAAAAAGAAGTCACTTTTTTCAACATGTCATCAAACCCATTTTGTCTTTAAAATTGAAATTATGAAAAAGACTTTAAAATTGAAATTACCTAAGGGGCGGATTCACGATTGGCAGCAGACAGCAGTGCAGCACTTTGGCAACTGGCAGAATGGGGCGGATTTTTTTTTAAGAAAGCGTATGTTTTTTTTTTTGGTTTAAAATTGTGATTTGTGGTCGTGGGTTTGATTTGTACTAGCTATGGGCTTTTTTTTAAAGAATGCACTTGGGCTTTTTTTTTTTAAAGAATGCTTATGGGCTCTTTTTTGGTTATAAACTTATGTATGTATTTTTTGGGTTTATTTATAAAATTGTGTATGTTTTTTTTTGTTTATTTATTTAGTGGGCTTGGGTCTTGGAGTTTTTTTAAAGAATGATATGGGCTTTGAAAATTTTGTTTAGGGGTAGCGAAAATTTGTTTCAGGGGTAGCGAAATACGAAACATAGTACGAAAAACATAAAAAATCGCCAAAAATTCCACTACCGGGTAAAAGTTCAGGGGTAGCGACCGCTACCCCTGAGATACAAGTACATCCGCCCCTGTTCATGAGAGTAGGAGAACGAAAGAGAAACATAAGTAAGATATTGTTCGAGAATCAGCCGAAGTCCATCGTAACACATAGCAACAGTGAATGCAACATTTAAATGCATTTCCAAAAATATTAAGATTTCATATCAAGTTTCCCATGCGTATGCCCTATACATTTGCTATTAACGTAGAGAACACACGTACAAGGAACGTTCATACTGATTCTAACACAGCTGTTTGCAATACACTTTATTATAAAAAGTAGAATAAAATTTTCTCCTGAACCTATGTGGGATAGAAAATGCACATGCCCTATACATTTCCATTACTTTTTTTTTTTTGAAAATTGACTTTCATTGGGGAAATCCAAGTCCAATTTGAAACCCGATGGGGGGAAAACTTTCAACTTAAGCCGCCCGAAGGCACGACACTTAAATTGAAGTAAACCCTGCCTTCTCCAGATTCGAACCCTTGTGGGTTGAAACCTTCATTGAAGGACATTGAAATCGTACCGACAAGGCAGTGGTCCACAAGGGAGGACTTCCCGGTTTGGTCACCCAAACCGGTACTACTCTCCACTAGGCACGCTTAACTGAATAAGACATGCCCAGTGGACCACAAGCCCATTGGTAGTATACATTTCCATTACTTGATCCATTTATTATAAAACTGAGCAATTTATTCACATAATCATATCACCATAATATAAAATGTTGACTTTCCCAAAAATGTACTTTAAGGCTTCATATCAATTTTCGACAAACGTGATTGTGTTTGACATACACACAAGCAACACGAAAGCATCACACGAATTCTAACATGTATGACGTGTTTACACTTTGGCATATAAGATAGAATAATTTCTCCTTGTTAACCTATGTTAGATAAAAAGTTCTCTTGATTTGCACCACAAAAACAATGCAATTAAGTTATCTAGACATACTCTTTTTACTAAAATTCCAGTATACTTTCTTAAGTGACGATGCAATCAAATACCAAAATCCCCTACGTGGGATAAAAAATTCTTTAGTTATCTAGACTTACTCTTTACACTAAATTTCTGTATAATTTTTTAAGTGACGATACAACCAGATACGAATATCCCAAATTCATTGCGTTTATATTGATACGAATAAAATCATTCGCTTTTTCATTTTCATTTTCATTTTTTAATCATTTTAAACAAAACTTCACAACAAAAAAAAAATATATATATATATATATATATATATATATATATATATATATATATATATATATATATATATATATATATATATATATATATATATATATATTAATATAACATCCATGCGTTTGTATATGTATAGATCAAGCGTTGAAATGAATATCGTTTTGTTAACGGATTACAGACGTAACCGGTTTCCATTGTTTTTCGTTATTACTTCATATCACAGTTATTGTGTTTACATATAGTGAAGGTGTTTGCGTGTGTAGATATGATATATTTTTGTAAAAGTTTACCACTTTGTGATCTTGTGTCAGCCATTTTTATTAATCACTTCAAATCAAGCTTTCATATTCTTTATCTTCTGAAATGAAGTTGGTTTTGTAAGCCCAATATCATTTCGACCCAGTCTGAGGCCCAATATATTTTCTTAATTTGGCCCAAAAATCCAACTAAAACATTTTAAATACTAGTACTAGTTAAAAATACTTTCGTGTAAGGAAAAAAAAAAGTATGTAAGATAAGAAGTTCCATTACTTGATCCATTTATTATAAAACTATAAAATTTAAACGCATTTCTTAAAAAAAATAATAATAAAAAATAAATAAATAAAAAAAAAAAAAAAAAAAAAAAAAAAAAAAAAAATGATAAGACTTCATATCAATTTTTCGAAGTCAGCGATGTTTTGTGCTTGAAATCAACATAGGCAACACCGACTACGAAAGTGTTTAGATTTATTATAAGATAAGAAGTTCCATTACTTGATCCATTTATTATAAAACTATCAAATTTAAACGCATTTCTAAAATAAAAAAAAAAAAAAAGGATAAGACTTCATATCAATTTTTCGAAGTCAGCGATGTTTAGTGTTTGAAATCAACACAGGCAACACCGACTAAGAAATCATCATACTAATCCTAGCATGTATGATATCTATACACTTTAGTATATAAAGCAGAATCATTTCTCCTCTTCAACCAATGTGGGATACAAAGTCCTCTTGATGTTGGAATTATTATATCATAACAATCATATAAATAAACCATGAACATCAAAGTGAGCATAAGCGGAAGCAATTATAATAGATCGAATAACATGTAATTAATTAATCATTAATTTAAATAGTAAACATACCGTAGTGATTCTAGCCCGAATAAGAATCAATGCAATCTTCCGGAACTAATGAACCCTAATTAGGGTTAATAATGATTATAAGAATTACCCCTTACCTTTTTTTTGTAATTCAATCCAAGAATCAAACAATAGTGTGTTTGATTCACGTTCTTGTACACACGTACTAATTCAAGGAAAAGTTTATGCAAGTAATAAACACAAAACAATTTTTAGATGCAAGAAATCGAAACCCTTAGGGATGTTCGGTTTGAGAATCGACCAAGGAAAAGAAGGAGAAGAAAAACCCAAGTTGTGTGTGTACAAGTTATGAGAAAAACCTACACCTTGGGTTTGCTTATATACTACACATTACTTGGAGCTCAAGACACAAAGGAGGTGGATCCTCCCTTGGGCCGATCGGCTATGGCACCCCCTAGGGGATTCCGGAACCTTCTTTTGTTTCCATGTATTGTCTAGTAATTAGTTTCCTAATCTTCGTTTAATAATTAGTCATTAATCAATAATACTAATTATTATTTATTTGTTTTGTGTTTAATAATTAATTATAACATTTTATAAATAATTATTACATTTCCTCTTCATACGTATTGTGTGCAATCCCGTGATCTCAAGTTCGATCCTAACACACGACTATTATTATTTTGTCTATAAAACCAACAGCTCCCACTTAGACATATCATAATAGTGTGATCACATCAATTAGCGTCTTGCAACACGTCGATGCCTCTAGTACAACTTGAGTAAGGCTCCTGGAAAACCTTTTAATGATTTCTCATTATTATTATCCCTTTGTTTCTAATACCGTGTTAAATAAGGATATGGATCTAGGTCATTCATTAATTAACCATTCTGTTTCTCGTTTTTAGAAATTGACAAGATTACCAAATCTTTTGAACCTTTCATAAAAGACCTTGGGCGTGGCCACGCAAACACCTTGACAACCCTACGAGGGGCCCAGCAGTATTAAACTCCAAAAAATAATTTGAAGGAACAAATTCTTTATTGATTACAAGCAAAACACACAAACTTTGTAACACTTCCGAAAACAACCCTTATGACTACCAGTTACGTATAGCGTTAAGTTATTCTACAAAAATGTACTACATTCATGACCGTTATCTTGTATCTCAAGTCTAAGGATAACTTCTTATGATTTACTTAATGACAAGATCCATAAAGTAACATCATATAATTGGGATAAGTCCTATATTCAGTATCATCGAATATCGTCTGAAATGACATATCTACGCATCAATATACTTAAGTATATTATATCAACTTCAGATTTGTCTTAATTTAATAATATTCCCATATTATTAACTGACAACGAACAATTTAGAATAACTCTTATTCATGGATTTAAACATGCAAAATTAGGACAACAATAATTAATAACAGAAATAAACATACCAACATACTTTATTTCATTAAAATAATAATTTTTTACAATATCCTTTATCCAAATACTAATCATAGTTATGCATGAAACTACTAGCTAATTTAAGTCCAATTCCATTGGCTAATTCATTAAGCTTCTCTTTCGCCAAAGCCTTAGTGAATGGATCAGCTAAGTTTTCATCTGTGTGAACCTTTAACAGATTTATTTCACCTTCGTCAACCTTTTCACGAACAAAATGATACTTCCGTAGAAAATGTCTGGTGCCTCTCATGACTCCAGGTTCATTGGCAAATATGATTGCAGCAGAATTGTCACAATACATATTAATAGGTAATTCAATTGAAGGCATAACACCAAGCCCAGAAACGAATTTCCTAATCCAAACAGCCTCCATAGCAGCTTCTGAAGCAACAATGTATTCAGCTTCTGTTGCAGACATCACAATCGTACTCTGCTTCTTGCTCCTCCAGTCTACAGCTCCTCCATTTATAACAAAGACATAACCCGTCTGAGACTTCGAATCATCTTTATTACTTTGAAAGGATGCATCACAGAAACCTGTAACACAAAGTTCTGCAGATGGATTTCCACCATATACCAAAAACATATCTTTTGTATTCCTCAAATACTTAAGAATATGTTTAACAGCAATCCAATGTTTTTCACCTGGATTCTGTTGAAATTGACTGGTAATATTTTGAGCAAACGCCACATCTGGCCTTGTGCACTTAACCGCATACATAATAGATCCTACAGCCGAAGCATAAGGAACTTTACTCATGCGAGACACCTCAGCAAGTGTTGAAGCACAAAACTCATTACATAAGCCATGTTTTACTTCCATCGGCAAATATCCTTTCTTGGAATTTTGCATATTGAATCTTTTCAATATTTTGTCAATGTAAGCACTTTGACTTAATCCAATTAACCGCCTTGATCTATCTCTATAGATTTTGATTCCCAGAATGTATGCAGCTTCTCCTAAATCTTTCATAGAAAAGCACTTTCCAAGATATGCCTTAACTTCTTGCAAACTTGGAATGTCTTTTCCCATGATCAATATGTCATCAACATATAGAATTAGGAAAGTTACATTATCACTCCCACTAGCTTTGTGATACACACATGGCTCATCAAGATTTTGAGTGAATCCAAACTTTTTAATTTCAGCATCAAACCTCTTGTTCCATTGTCGTGATGCTTGCTTTAATCCATAAATGGATCTCTTAAGCTTGCAAACATGATTTGGGAATTCTGGATTTTCAAACCCTTCTGGTTGTGCCATATAGATGTCTTCATCTAAATGACCATTTAAGAAAGCGGTTTTTACATCCATTTACCAAATCTCATAGTCATAGTATGCTGCTATAGCTATGAGAATTCTTATAGCTCTTATGTCTGCTACAGGAGAAAACGTCTCCTCGTAATCTATTCCAAAAGTTTGAGTAAAACCTGTAGCAACTAGACGAGCCTTATAAATGTGTGCATATCCATCCATGTCAGTCTTGATTTTGTAAAGCCACTTAACCTTGGCACCAGGAGGTAAGTCAACTTCTTCCCAGACTTCATTGTCATGCATGGATTGTATTTCCCCATCCATAGCAGCTTTCCACTTAGCTTTTTGAGGGCTATTAATGGCAGCTCTATAACTAGTAGGTTCATTAAGATCCCCTAGTGTATGCTCATCAACCTCTACATTAAGACATAGACGGTCAGGAGCTTTCACAGATCTTGAAGACCTGCGAATGGGAATTACTTCAACTTCCGGTGGAGGACCCAGACTTTCCGGTTCTATAGGAAGTGTGCTAGTGTTTTCTGAAGGCAATGCATTATTTAGATCATCTTCTAAATCATATACTCTCCCACTGATTTCTTGAACCACAAATTCACTTTCAAGAAAATCACCATATCTTGCAACAAACACTTTGTTCTCAGGTGGGTAGTAAAAGTAGTAACCCATAGTTTCCTTAGGGTATCCTACAAAAATGCATTTTACAGATCTTTGTTGGAGTTTGTCTTGTGAGTCACGTTTAACATACGCCTCACAACCCCAGACCTTTAAATAAGACAAGTTCGGAGCTTTTCCAGTCCATATCTCATATGGTGTCTTATCAACCTTCTTGGTGGGAACCATATTCAAAATACGAACAGCTGATTCAAGAGCATAATCCCAAAAAGACAAAGGAAGATTAGTAAGATTATACATTGATCGAACCATGTCCAACAATGTACGATTCCTTCTCTCAGATACACCATTTTGTTGTGGAGTATATGAAGATGTGAGATTCTGGACAATTCCATTCTCAGTTAAGAAATCTTTAAAATCTTGACTAAGGTATTCACCACCTCGATCAGAATGAAGAGCTTTAATCTTCTTTCCCAATTGCAATTCTACTTCTGCTTTGAAAACTTTAAATGTTTCAAACACATCATGTTTATGCTTAAGTAAATAAACATAACCATAACAGCTGAAATCATCCATAAAAGTTAAGAAGTAGACAGCACCTCTCCTTGACACATGTCTAAGTGGTCCACACACATCCGTGTGTATTAAACCAAGTAGATCTGAAGCTCTTTCCATATTATTATGGAAAGGTTTCTTCGTCATCTTCCCAGAAATACAAGATTCGCATTTATCAAATGACTCATCATTGATATTATTCAAAAGCCCTTCACGTTGTAGCTTTTGCATGCGAGTCTTGCCTATATGGGCAAGTCTACAGTGCCAAAGGTAAGACGAATTCAAGTCATACTTCATTCTCTTACTTATGCTGTACATCGAATTATTATTATTGTTGGAAGTCACACAATTATTCATATCAATTTCAAACACACCATTCACAGCAACAGCATTAAAATAAAATACACCATTTAAAGAAACAAAAATTTTATTGCCATCAATAGTATGAGAAAAACCAAGATCCAACAAACATGAAAAGGAAACAACACCTCTAATTATAGAAGGTGCATAATGACAATTGTTTAAACAAAGTACTAAACCCGAAGGTAAAACTAAATCAAACATTCCTATGGCTTCAACTGCTGCTTGTGCTCCATTTCCCACATGCAGAAATTGCTCCCCATAAGCTAGTCTCCTTTCCTCTCTAAACCCCTGCAGTGTATTACAAATATTAATACCACATCCAATATCATATACCCAGGAATTTATTACACGAGATAAATTAAATAATTCAATGACAAATAAGTTACCTGAAGTGCTGGCGCCCATGTGCCCAGTCTTCTTAACCTTATTGTTTCGCAAGTCATCGAGATAAAGAGGACAATTCCTCTTCCAATGGCCCATCACCTTGCAGTAATGGCATCCTTGATCCTTCTTTGGATTATTCTTGATAGGAGGGTTCTTCTTAGGTTGAGGTGGTTGATAAGCCATAACCTGCTTATTCTTATCAGCCTTCTTCTTTCCTTTACCCTTCTTCTTGTTCGCATTTGGCTTGTTAATTCTACCCCCTTGTATAGCAAGAACTTGGGGCGTAGGAGCCTTTGGTGTCAACCCTTTCTCATAATCAATGAGCAGTGCGTGCAATTCACTTACTGTCTTCCCCACGCAATGCATATTGAAGTTCCTCACAAAACCATTAAAATCCTTGTTAAGGGACCTATTGATTAAGTTCATAGCCATATCATTGTCATAGGGTTTCTTAAGTGTTTGTAGTTGATCCATGAAACTTTTCATCTTCAACACATGAGCCTCCATCAAATCGTAAATCTCTACATTTGATGGTTTCTCATAGAGTTTCTTGAGTTCATCAATCATGTTCATGGGGAAATACTCCTCAAACTGCCTTTGAAGAGGTGTGGACATCGCCCCTAACATCATTGCGGCCACATCAATATGTTCCTTGCAATCAAGATTCCATTTGGCCTTAGCAGCATCAGTTGCTGCCACGCCTTCAAGATTTCGAGTTGACCAGTCACTCGCAGGACAATCCTTAGTGAACGGTACCAATCATTGAAATTTTCCGAGCCAGTCAATTTTTCTCGTTCAAAATAAGTTTTGAACACAGAAAGAAAGTTGGTGTTATCAGTTTGTTCCGCGTAATAATATTTCCTTTCAAGTAACATGAAAATTGTTCCGCGTAATAATAGTAAATACTTGGTGCAATAATGGAAAAAAAATCAATTTATAGGGTGGTAATAAAATAGTTTCTTTTAATAATTCCGTAAAACAATTTCCCCATATGGTAGTAAAATAGCTTGAAGTAAAATTCGTTGAATGGTTTATTGGATACATGGGTGAATCTTATGGTATGGTAATAATCTACTAATCCACTTATTTAAAGAATGTAAGCATCTTAGTTCCTAACAGGGCAGTGGTTTATGATTATGAAGTGGTCGAGAATATGGTAGTGATATTGAGAGCGTGAAGGATGAACGTGTTGTTAAGGCATCTACAGTCAATTGAAAAGGATAGTCTATGTATGGAAGGATATAGGGCTGAAATTTGGTGCCAATGATTTGAAGTATTCGAGAATTTATACTAGCTAAAGTTAGCAGGTTCAAATGCGTAATCTCTCTAGGCATGACTAAAATGTATAAAGTATGGAAATTGTTGTACGGGTGATCTGAGTCAAGTAGGTACCACATTGAATGATGTTTTGATTTGCCATGAATGCAAGCTAAATGTCTTATGGTCAGGTGGAACTTTTCGGTATCCTTTCATGAAATGAGGTCTTGTCCCAATGTGACTAAACTATATCGATCTCCGAAAAGAATATAAATTTTGCTGAGTAATTGTACCTTGATCTTTTAATCCAACGAACTTATACTAGCGTGAGGGTCTTATTATATGGAATGAGCGAAGAAGGTCGTAATTTGAAGTATTAGTGTTAAGGCATGGTGTATCAATATTGGCAATCTCTGGTAGAGGGGTTTCTTTCGAATCTAAGGCCAAATAGCAAGTAGGTATAGTGGTTGCTTCTCAAGCGGCCTGTCATATATGGGTGTAGAGTATCTGAGATGTGATGGTGATAATAGTGAATGGAATACTACCCTCTTTCGCGCTAACTCGCGGCATCCAAGAGGTAAAGTTGAAGTACGCACTATGGGACGATCAATAGTGAAATAAGTAACTGACGGTGGTGGTGGTACCTGAGTAGTAAGCGCCCTAATAAGCATCCTAATAAGTCCATTAAAATTAAGTCTGAATACTCTACAAAACGGCATTCTATGTATAGGTTGAATGATAGGAAAACCTTGTTCCTATAACAATTCAATGGTGCTAATGGCGGCGTAAGTGTAACTGGTAGTACAATGGTAGTGGAAGATGACAATGCATCTTCAATGTCGAAATCTGATAGAAGGATAATAGGGTGAGTATCTGAAGACATGTCACTTGTGAACCAGGTCAATATAATCATATATATATATATATATATATATATATATATATTATATATATATATATATATATATATATATATATATATATATATATATATATATGAGTATGGGTATAAATAACTCGCACAGTGTGTGCATGAAACAACATGTATAATGAATATGCACCTATGATGAAATGATGAGATGCTATGATGATGTGGTTATAGTCTAGGGTCCATGATACATCCTAGTTCACTATAACCTTAGCTCTGATACCAATCTGTCACACCCCCAATTTACCTGTATGGCAGCGGAATGGAATACCTGGGGGTGACTGTCATAGCACCACAGTTATAGTCATATTGAACGACCTAAAGTGTCGTTTGGAAAAATACATCGTTTGATCATTAAAACATTCAGAGTTTACAAAACTTAGGTCCCAAAATATGTTGCCAATTTAGATAAAATAAGTTCAACAAGATCAAACGTTTCATAAGTGCAGAAAATATAAGGTGAGACGCGTCGACTCCGCGACTCCATGAAGGTCCAAATGTATGCAACATGAGCTACCTTAATAACCTGAGAAATACATTGCGAAAAATGGTCAACACGAATGTTGGTGAATAATCATAGGTTTATAAGTTAAATCGTAAGTACAATAGCCACAAGTATAAAGTAAAGTACTAAGATGTCAGAAATAGAAATACATTGTCTCTTAAGCTCATGGCCCCGAAGCTAGACGTACTAAAATTGGCCCCACCAGAGTGTTTACCAGACACTCAAATTGTTAAGACATGAAATGCATTCGTTTTCCTTATGGAGCAACCCAAACACGAATGGAGGAGTCACCCTCAATAGATCTATTCATTCACTCTCGCTTGGCAATATAATTAACGGTCCATGATAATAAAGGGGACTTGAAGTGGTAGTACTAACAACTTAAGCAATGTATGGAATTTAATATTTGGGCATGTACAAAAATAATTGTGCAATGTATTCTCCCCCGTGGGATTTGAAATCAAATAAGTAATTAAAACGGGGCTATGAGAACTCACCTTAGCAAAAGCAATAACCGATAGACAAAGTAGTAGTTAGAAATAAGGTCCGGGTACTCTAATCGCGACCTAAATAATGCATATGTCTTAGGTTCGAAAACAAGGTCAAGCATGCAAGTCATACACTATATTATCACTTGTACATGTTGTTGAAATTTTTATTGTCAAAAACGTAGGTAATTAAAGTAATCTCGTATTTAAGTCATCCAGCATTTTAGAAAACGTAGCTTGTAAATCTCACGACCAAATATTAGTCGTCTTGTAAATATATATTTTGAAAAACTCTAACGCACCTAATAAGTATACACAATGTTCTACTATTTTTATATACTTCATTTTAGCCAAATTATACTCTAAAATGTCCAAAAGTCAATTTTAAATATTCCATCAGCTTTTAATATTTGAACAAAGCTGTCAAAATTTGATGTTTCGTCGCAACTTTCCTAGGCCATAAATTTTGCGTCGTAATTCCGTTTTTCAAGTTCTATATATTCCCGCGAAGGTATTCAAGTATACTTTAGGTTCTTCAAGGTCTCGGCTAGTCTAGATATCATTTAACCTCAGTTTTACTAGCTAGAAAATCGGGACAGCTTCATTATTTCCAGAAAATATAGTTTTCGTCGTCAATCTTGAAAATAGCATATCTTTTTCGTTATAAGTCCGTTTTAACTCGTTCAAGCGGCTATGTTTTCGTTATTAAGTCTATTTTCTATATTTCTAGCCTAATGTGGCCACCAAGGTACTGATTTTTCCGTGAAGGGTCGAATAGGACAGATCCAATATAAATAATGTCAAACTATATTTCCTAGTGTTTTATTTATTATCACCACTTAACAACAACTCCAAATCTAGTCCTAGTCCATCCTTCAACTTCTCAACTAGTATATGGTGATCTAAACATAAACTTAACAATATTCAAGATCCATGTACAAGATCATCTAAGTATTTAAAACTACAAATAACATATAGTTATATATAAAGATTTCATCATTTTTCTTGTAAAGATTATTACTAGAAATTTTCTTGTAATCAAAACTTGTTCAAAACATGATTTCTTGTTAAGAGATCAAAGTGGATGTAAAGATTTTCAACATGTACCAAGTGATAACCAAGTATATATACTAGACAAGCATGAAACTCATGAAAAATCATTAAGTATATAAGTAGTGTAAAAATCACCTACAAAGAGGTTTGTGATATAAGATTTGTAACAACACTTGTGTAATCCCCAAGATTAGTATCAAATCCTTGTTAATCTACCCTAAGTACTCTAGATAGTCACCAACAAACTCCTTCTTCTTCCTTGCTCCTTGGTGGATCGATTTAGGTGTATATGTGGGAGGTGAGTATATTTTTTTCTTGTAACTAAGAAATGGGTGCTAGGTTATGCATATATATATAGCTAAACATGATCAAAAGTGTGGTCAAAATATCTTGAGCTTGGTCTTTGGGGTTTGCCGAAAATCAAGGAAAAGGGATAGGCAAAAGGGTGGCTCTAGCCTCCTAATATTTAATGCCATGTTTCAAGGATATATGTTACAAGTATTTAAAATTGTGTTAAGTAATTATGGGACTAGGGGGGGGGGGGGGCGGCTCCTTGATTAAATTTGGAAGAAAATGTGTTCAAATTATATAAAATATATATATTGAATGTATTGGGTAGTAAAAAAATATGTATTGGGTATTAGTTTGGTAGTTAACGGAAGTTATACGTAATTAAAAGTAAAATATAGAGAATTTAACTTGGACATCGGAAAATATTTTTAGGACTTTTGTAATAATTTTGGAAGTATAGAAATACCCTAAAAATAATTGTTGAGAAAGTCGGGTATGTCGAGTGTTACATTCTTGAATAAAAATTAACGTTATGTTGAATTTAATAAAAAAAAAAAAAAAAAAAAAAAAAAAAAAAAAAAAAAAACGTAAGTGTTTAAAGAATAGAATTTTGTTTCATAGTATAAAATGGTGAACTGGAGAAGGAGCAAGGTGCCGGAGCGTTGTGGACTACAATTAGTCTAAGTCCTAGAGTACTTAGAATTTAGTTAGAAATTTGCGTCAATTCAAGTAAAAGGGCTGACGTAAAATGTTTCAAATTAAAAGTCAATAATTTAAATTCGAGTTTAGAAAATAGTATTGACCTGGGAAATAGCGGGTTGTGACATTCTACCCCCCTAAAAGGGAATCTCGTCCGCGAGATTTAGTCAGCGTTGGTCATTGGAGTGGTATTGGTGAAGAGATGATAATATTTGAGAATTCCAACGAACTATCACGATAGGAATTCGACTTTGCTTCAACCGTTCGACCTCACGGTCCATGATTTCTACTGGTTCTATTACCAGGTTTTGGTTTGTCATTGGGTTGGGTTCCTTCTAATGGAATCATAAGTGACTAATCTGAAAGTCATTTCTTGAGGTGTGAAATATGTGAAACATGTTTGTGCAATACTGCTACTCTCTAACAGAGCTCAAGTCTGAGGGTTACTGGCCTACTCTGTCTGAACTATTAAATGGTCCAGTGTATATCAGGTTTAACTTTCCAAATCTTTCCGAATAATTTTATGCCTTTCCTAGGCAGAACTTTCAACATAATCCTGTCATTAACTTGAAATTCTAAGGGTTTACAACTTATTGAACTTGTAATTGATTCTTGACTTGTGAAATTTCCTTTGTTGTTCCATAGTTTAGTTCTAGACCGGTGAATTTAACTTTCCGATTTCGGTCTGTAAATGGGTAATTGGTACTTAGACCATAAAGTGCCTCAATTGATGTAGTCTCTATACTCGCGCGATGACTATGGTTGTAAAAGAATCCGATTTATGGTAAATGGTTAGTCCAACCATTTCTAGAGTCTATCACTCATACTCTGAGTATAACTTTCCTATGTTTGAATCGTTCTCTCGTTCTGACCATCGGTCTGAGGATAATAGGCGGTGTTTACATCTAATTGGGGTCCCGAAGGAAGTCTTAAAATGATAGATAGATGTCTGAGGTGATTCGATCACCTTTATCAGGAACAATTGAAATAGGTACAATAAATCTTGTGACTAATTCCTCGACGTTACGTCTTTCGAACTCAGCGTCATTTAGAGGGGGTAGAATGTGGGTAACAATCTTTGATTCCTTGTGTTTTGGTCTAATGGATTGCTAAGACATGTGTCTTTCTTCACCTATTGGGCTACGTCTCCATTGTTGACGTTTGTACTTAATGTGTGGTGTTCCTCCTAATTTCCTTCATCAAATATTCCAAGGTTCTTTGTTGTCAAGTTGCAAAAATCCTAAATGCATAAGCGATGTAGTATGGTGATTAGCTTTGGAAATTTGTCTTGCGATTGAGTTTTGGTTGAAATCCTTTCCTGAATAAACGAATTTGGAAAAATGGAGCAAATGATTTATTAAGTAATATTTTTCTTGATGATTCAAAATTCAATAGTTAGGAAATGTGACACGGTTTTCAAACAGGTTGTGAATAGGACTGTTTACCAAAGTTTGATGTTTATATATTTCCCATTGTACAATGGTTTAGCTAAATATTGATTAAAAGGATCGTATTTGTTCAAAATAGGCAATAAAAAATTATTTTCCACGAGATATGTGATTTGTATAACCACAAATTTTAAATCAACTTTATTTAAAAGTGAAATTACTAACAAGAATAAAATAGTAGGATAGGTAATGTTCGCATAATGCATAGATGTCTAATGTTCGGTTCTTGATATTAGATGATGCCTATTGTTGGTTATCGGGCAAAACTACAAGCCTAGGTATTCAACCAACTTAAGTCTTGAGATGGTTTATCGTTGAAATTGTCATCATGTTGGCAATATGAGGGTTTCAATTGATACTATGTCGATGAATTTCCGTATTGTCTTCACATGTAGCTGGGGAGATATGCTTGGGCCTGATGCCTCTCTTGATATATAGGTGAGGTTATCTAGAATTTCTTGAGAACACAATGTCTTAAGGGAATCGATATCGATATCCTTAACTCAAATCAATTATCCTTGGTGAAACTTATTATAGGGAAGTTTGCGTTTAGATAAGACCATGTTTAATCAAATCACTCTACAGTATCAGTTAGGAGGCTTTGTTTATTTCTATAGTGTTGCTTAGCGTACCTTCACAATGTGTTTGATCCTGTAGCTCAGTCTTGCTAGTACCTTTGAATGATAAAATTTGGCAACCAGGTCAGAAATGGTGATTCGGATGGTATCGTGGTATCTTAGGATTGTTGTTGAATTATGAATTTTCTTTGTCTAGGTTTAGTAGTTCCATAATCCTTTTATTGTTTTTCTTGTATCGAGTAATCCTCCTAGTACTTGATAGGGAAAGTCTCTCCTAAGGAAGTCGATGGAAAGTCCAACTTAATGGCTAAGTGAGTGACAGGTGGGGTAAGTATCCAAGGGAAAGTTTGTCAAAAAGAGACATTTATAAAAGATTTTACTTATTCAAAACGCTTTTACATGAAGATTGTTATTAGCAATACTTAAAAAAAAATTATTTACTTCATGGCATAATCCTTCCTGAATTATACACAGGTGATCAGGCTATGTATAATTGAGGACTAATGATGCGATGCTTGATTTAATCCAAATATCATTACTTTTCTCAAAAGTTTTAGATGATGTTTAACGCGTTGTTATTAAAAGTGGTATCCTAATATTTCCTTTCAAGTAACATGAAAATTGTTCCGCGTAATAATAGTAAATACTTGGTGCAATAATGGAAAAAAAAATCAATTTATAGGGTGGTAATAAAATAGTTTCTTTTAATAATTCCGTAAAACAATTTCCCCATATGGTAGTAAAATAGCTTGAAGTAAAATTCGTTGAATGGTTTATTGGATACATGGGTGAATCTTATGGTATGGTAATAATCTACTAATCCACTTATTTAAAGAATGTAAGCATCTTAGTTCCTAACAGGGCAGTGGTTTATGATTATGAAGTGGTCGAGAATATGGTAGTGATATTGAGAGCGTGAAGGATGAACGTGTCGTTAAGGCATCTACAGTCAATTGAAAAGGATAGTCTATGTATGGAAGGATATAGGGCTGAAATTTGGTGCCAATGATTTGAAGTATTCGAGAATTTATACTAGCTAAAGTTAGCAGGTTCAAATGCGTAATCTCTCTAGGCATGACTAAAATGTATAAAGTATGGAAATTGTTGTACGGGTGATCTGAGTCAAGTAGGTACCACATCGAATGATGTTTTGATTTGCCATGAATGCAAGCTAAATGTCTTATGGTCAGGTGGAACTTTTCGGTATCCTTTCATGAAATGAGGTCTTGTCCCAATGTGACTAAACTATATCGATCTCCGAAAAGAATATAAATTTTGCTGAGTAATTGTACCTTGATCTTTTAATCCAACGAACTTATACTAGCGTGAGGGTCTTATTATATGGAATGAGCGAAGAAGGTCGTAATTTGAAGTATTGGTGTTAAGGAATGGTGTATCAATATTGGCAATCTCTGGTAGAGGGGTTTCTTTCGAATCTAAGGCCAAATAGCAAGTAGGTATAGTGGTTGCTTCTCAAGTGGCCTGTCATATATGGGTGTAGAGTATCTGAGATGTGATGGTGATAATAGTGAATGGAATACTACCCTCTTTCGCGCTAACTCGCGGCATCCAAGAGGTAAAGTTGAAGTACGCACTATGGGACGATCAATAGTGAAATAAGTAACTGACGGTGGTGGTGGTACCTGAGTAGTAAGCGCCCTAATAAGCATCCTAATAAGTCCATTAAAATTAAGTCTAAATACTCTACAAAACGGCATTCTATGTATAGGTTGAATGATAGGAAAACCTTGTTCCTATAACAATTCAATGGTGCTAATGGCGGCGTAAGTGTAACTGGTAGTACAATGGTAGTGGAAGATGACAATGCATCTTCAATGTCGAAATCTGATAAAAGGATAATAGGGTGAGTATCTGAAGACATGTCACTTGTGAACCAGGTCAATATAATCATATATATATATATATATGAGTATGGGTATAAATAACTCGCACAGTGTGTGCATGAAACAACATGTATAATGAATATGCACCTATGATGAAATGATGAGATGCTATGATGATGTGGTTATAGTCTAGGGTCCATGATACATCCTAGTTCACTATAACCTTAGCTCTGATGCCAATCTGTCACACCCCCAATTTACCTGTATGGCAGCGGAATGGAATACCTGGGGGTGACTGTCATAGCACCACAGTTATAGTCATATTGAACGACCTAAAGTGTCGTTTGGAAAAATACATCGTTTGATCATTAAAACATTCAGAGTTTACAAAACTTAGGTCCCAAAATATGTTGCCAATTTAGATAAAATAAGTTCAACAAGATCAAACGTTTCATAAGTGCAGAAAATATAAGGTGAGACGCGTCGACTCCGCGACTCCATGAAGGTCCAAATGTATGCAACATGAGCTACCTTAATAACCTGAGAAATACATTGCGAAAAATGGTCAACACGAATGTTGGTGAATAATCATAGGTTTATAAGTTAAATCGTAAGTACAATAGCCACAAGTATTAAGTAAAGTACTAAGATGTCAGAAATAGAAATACATTGTCTCTTAAGCTCATGGCCCCGAAGCTAGACGTACTAAAATTGGCCCCACCAGAGTGTTTACCAGACACTCAAATTGTTAAGACATGAAATGCATTCGTTTTCCTTATGGAGCAACCCAAACACGAATGGAGGAGTCACCCTCAATAGATCTATTCATTCACTCTCGCTTGGCAATATAATTAACGGTCCATGATAATAAAGGGGACTTGAAGTGGTAGTACTAACAACTTAAGCAATGTATGGAATTTAATATTTGGGCATGTACAAAAATAATTGTGCAATGTATTCTCCCCCGTGGGATTTGAAATCAAATAAGTAATTAAAACGGGGCTATGAGAACTCACCTTAGCAAAAGCAATAACCGATAGACAAAGTAGTAGTTAGAAATAAGGTCCGGGTACTCTAATCGCGACCTAAATAATGCATATGTCTTAGGTTCGAAAACAAGGTCAAGCATGCAAGTCATACACTATATTATCACTTGTACATGTTGTTGAAATTTTTATTGTCAAAAACGTAGGTAATTAAAGTAATCTCGTATTTAAGTCATCCAGCATTTTAGAAAACGTAGCTTGTAAATCTCACGACCAAATATTAGTCGTCTTGTAAATATATATTTTGAAAAACTCTAACGCACCTAATAAGTATACACAATGTTCTACTATTTTTATATACTTCATTTTAGCCAAATTATACTCTAAAATGTCCAAAAGTCAATTTTAAATATTCCATCAGCTTTTAATATTTGAACAAAGCTGTCAAAATTTGATGTTTCGTCGCAACTTTCCTAGGCCATAAATTTTGCGTCGTAATTCCGTTTTTCAAGTTCTATATATTCTCGCGAAGGTATTCAAGTATACTTTAGGTTCTTCAAGGTCTCGGCTAGTCTAGATATCATTTAACCTCAGTTTTACTAGCTAGAAAATCGGGACAGCTTCATTATTTCCAGAAAATATAGTTTTCGTCGTCAATCTTGAAAATAGCATATCTTTTTCGTTATAAGTCCGTTTTAACTCGTTCAAGCGGCTATGTTTTCGTTATTAAGTCTATTTTCTATATTTCTAGCCTAATGTGGCCACCAAGGTACTGATTTTTCCGTGAAGGGTCGAATAGGACAGATCCAATATAAATAATGTCAAACTATATTTCCTAGTGTTTTATTTATTATCACCACTTAACAACAACTCCAAATCTAGTCCTAGTCCATCCTTCAACTTCTCAACTAGTATATGGTGATCTAACATAAACTTAACAATATTCAAGATCCATGTACAAGATCATCTAAGTATTTAAAACTACAAATAACATATAGTTATATATAAAGATTTCATCATTTTTCTTGTAAAGATTATTACTAGAAATTTTCTTGTAATCAAAACTTGTTCAAAACATGATTTCTTGTTAAGAGATCAAAGTGGATGTAAAGATTTTCAACATGTACCAAGTGATAACCAAGTATATATACTAGACAAGCATGAAACTCATGAAAAATCATTAAGTATAACTAGTGTAAAAATCACCTACAAAGAGGTTTGTGATATGAGATTTGTAACAACACTTGTGTAATCCCCAAGATTAGTATCAAATCCTTGTTAATCTACCCTAAGTACTCTAGATAGTCACCAACAAACTCCTTCTTCTTCCTTGCTCCTTGGTGGATCGATTTAGGTGTATATGTGGGAGGTTAGTATATTTTTTTCGTGTAACTAAGAAATGGGTGCTAGGTTATGCATATATATATAGCTAAACATGATCAAAAGTGTGGTCAAAATATCTTGAGCTTGGTCTTTGGGGTTTGCCGAAAATCAAGGAAAAGGGATAGGCAAAAGGGTGGCTCTAGCCTCCTAATATTTAATGCCATGTTTCAAGGATATATGTTACAAGTATTTAAAATTGTGTTAAGTAATTATGGGACTAGGGGGGGCGGCTCCTTGATTAAATTTGGAAGAAAATGTGTTCAAATTATATAAAATATATATATTGAATGTATTGGGTAGTAAAAAAATATGTATTGGGTATTAGTTTGGTAGTTAACGGAAGTTATACGTAATTAAAAGTAAAATATAGAGAATTTAACTTGGACATCGGAAAATATTTTTAGGACTTTTGTAATAATTTTGGAAGTATAGAAATACCCTAAAAATAATTGTTGAGAAAGTCGGGTATGTCGAGTGTTACATTCTTGAATAAAAATTAACGTTATGTTGAATTTAATAAAAAAAAAAAAAAAAAAAAAAAAAAAAAAAAAAAAAAAACCGTAAGTGTTTAAAGAATAGAATTTTGTTTCATAGTATAAAATGGTGAACTGGAGAAGGAGCAAGGTGCCGGAGCGTTGTGGACTACAATTAGTCTAAGTCCTAGAGTACTTAGAATTTAGTTAGAAATTCGCGTCAATTCAAGTAAAAGGGCTGACGTAAAATGTTTCAAATTAAAAGTCAAGAATTTAAATTCGAGTTTAGAAAATAGTATTGACCTGGGAAATAGCGGGTTGTGACAATCGGGTTCACCAATTAAAGAATAACCATCAATTATCGTTCACTATATCGTACTTTTGCTTAAGCCCGAAGGCTTAGTGTTTCGGATAATCATTGTGGAATTGTGGATTATTCACCCTTAAGATGACAATGTACATGTAATGGTTGTTCGGTAAGTCTAATTTACACACAAACGAGCGTTAAGACATGAATATTGTCTATCTAAGGCCACAATTTAATGCGATGCCATCCTTATACCCATCTTGTAGTGTGTAAACTTCGGTCGAGCCTATTTAACCATTACGTACAAAAACATCAATCAACCAATCCTTTGAAATTTTAACTCTTAAAAACCAAAACAATTTCGCTATTATTTAGTCCGTATTATTTTTCTATTCAATAAAAAATTACCCTTTTCGTTTATATAAACATGTCTAACACCATAAATAAACAAAACAAGTAATATGCAATAAAAAATAAACAACTAAATAAATACATATACATAATCATAACAATTAAATATGTATAAAACATGTAGCCACATGCAAATCTTATTCAAAAGTCCTATTAATAATCAAATCTAGGCGTATAACGTATTAATTCAATTAGGGCTTTCTTTTTCTTAGAAAAAGAGCAACATACATCGATAAATCAATTGCGTAAGCCAAAATTAAATAAATACCACATAGCACATAATTGATTACTAATATTGGAGTCTTCCCCAATTCGACATCTATTAAAATTTACATGTTTTAATATAACTTAACCATTAATATATATAATCAATTTAAACAATTTAAATAACACAATAAAAATTCATGCAAATATGCACTTTTTCATGGATTTAGCTTAACAATTAACACATTGCACCAAGATCGTTTACTAAAACGCATAACAATTACATGACATCTTAGGGTTTCTAATTAGATTTAAAAAAAAAAAAAAAAAAAAAAAAAAAAAAAAAAAAAAACCCTAAAAACCCCTTAGGTCATTCGACCCAAAAATTAGGGTTAGGGTTAAAAACATAAACCCTAAAAAAAACATGTAACTATACGAATCAAAATCCAATTTTTATGCGTTGCGATAATTAATTACACGTTATAACGGCTCTAGATGCCACTGTTAGAATTATTATATCATGACAATCATATAAATAAACCATGAACATCAAAGTGAGCATAAGCGGAAGCAATTATAATAGATCGAATAACATGTAATTAATTAATCATTAATTTAAATAGTAAACATACCGTAGTGATTCTAGCCCGAACAAGAATCAATGCAATCTTCCGGAACCAATGAACCCTAATTAGGGTTAATAAGGATTATAAGAATTACCCCTTACCTTTTTTTTGTAATTCAATCCAAGAATCAAACAATAGTGTGTTTGATTCACGTTCTTGTACACACGTACTAATTCAAGGAAAAGTTTATGCAAGTAATAAACACAAAAAAAATTTTAGATGCAAGAAATCGAAACCCTTAGGGGTGTTCGGTTTGAGAATCGACCAAGGAAAAGAAGGAGAAGAAAAACCCAAGTTGTGTGTGTACAAGTTATGAGAAAAACCTACACCTTGGGTTTGCTTATATACTACACATTACTTGGAGCTCAAGACACAAAGGAGGTGGATCCTCCCTTGGGCCGATCGGCTATGGCACCCCCTAGGGGATTCCGGAACCTTCTTTTGTTTCCATGTATTGTCTAGTAATTAGTTTCCTAATCTTCGTTTAATAATTAGTCATTAATCAATAATACTAATTATTATTTATTTGTTTTGTGTTTAATAATTAATTATAACATTTTATAAATAATTATTACATTTCCTCTTCATACGTATTGTGTGCAATCCCGTGATCTCAAGTTCGATCCTAACACGCGACTATTATTATTTTGTCTATAAAACCAACACTTGGTTCTCACCATTAAAATAATAGAGGTACCTAAACTTACTCTTTATACTAAATCAAAGTTTAGATTTTTTAAGTGACGAGGCAATCTGATACTAAAATCCCACGCCACAAATTCATTGTGACAAACAATATCGAAACAATTATTTCATTTAAGTGGGAAATCTTCATCTATCCTATCTTAAACATGGAAAAACTTGTCAAAGTATTGGACCGGATGGGCTGCATATATATAATACTCAGCACGAAATGCAGAACCACTATTCGCCTAATTAGATCGATAACGGCAACCGACACAACAGCCTTCAAATCAAACTTCGTTACCATAAATTCCTACCCAGCCCACCGAGCGGACTCATTTCACCACTAGCTCAATCCATCATCCAAACTTTTCTTATTGTGTGAAAATTAGTAACTTTTAGAAAATTATTATTGCCTCTTATTGTGTAAAACTCACTTTTTAATGAGACTTGATCACATTTACAATGTATCAAAATTGCAGGTTACATCAGATATGAATGTAAAACTGACAGTCGCCTTAAGGGCTCTACTAGTTGGAGGTATAGCCGCCTTTGCTAAGATATAGCAAGAGCTGCTAAAGCTTGGGGAGGTTTAAAGCAAGGTGCTGCTGCTGTTGGCGCCACCATGTCGTCGGGATCAAAGCAAGCTAGCATACGCAAAACAAGCATCCAAATAACGGATTTTATACAGTGGTTTCTCATTTGATATGTTTGTGAACGTAACATTAGCACATTGATTGTCATTTCGAGTATGCAAAGTCGCTTTACATGTCTGCTTAGGGATCAAGAAGATCAATAAAGCTAACTTGTATAGATGATTAGATATGAAGAGATTAGTTTTGCGTGTGCTAAATAAGTAGCTTTCAGAACAGGTCGATCAGTCATATCATTCAATGATACGCTTCTGTGCTTGGTCAAGATTTGCGAGATAGAACAAGTTTATGTCCTCTCTTCATTGAACAATTCTAGATAAATTTGGCTCCAAAACGTGAATGTTCAACAACGCTATATAATTTTCTAAAAGTTCCATGACACAGATTCATTAATTGTTCCAAACAATATGGAAACGACTATGTCCTGAGTGTAGAACACAAGATAAACATAGGTGAGACATTGTTCAAAAATCAACTGATGATATTTAAATACATTTCCAAAAATATTAAGACTTCATATCAAGTTTCCCTAACAATTATCTACCATGTCTTCCATTAACATAGAGACAAACGTGCAGGAAAGCTTCATACTGATTCTAACACAAGTGTTGTGCATACACTTTGGTATATAATGTAGAATCATTTCTTTTTTTCAATCTATGCGGGATGGAAAGTTCTCTCACCGCGAAAACAATACCAAATATGTGCTCATTAGGTCATTTTATTTTATATAAATCGTTTATCTTCCGAATATACTCCGTTGATTGATACTAAATTAAAGTATAATTATCAAGTGACGATGCAATTGGACACGAATATTCCCTATTAAATACCATATCACCCACACCACAAAGTCATTGTTACAAACACTATCAAAACGAAGAGAAACATAAGTGAGTTATTGTTCCAAACTTGTCAAAGTATCGGACCCCATGGTCCGCAAAGATTTTGTGCTCGGCATGAAATGCAGAACCACCATTTCATGCGCTCGATAAAAGGCATCCGACACACTAGCCTTCAAAATCAAATATCATCACCCCACATTCCTAGTCAGCTCACCGATGGGACTCGTTTCATCTCTAGTTCAATCCATCATCCAAATCTTTCTTAAACCTCGACCCCAAATTCCGTCTTCGTTCCCGCACTCAGCATTGGATCAGTCCTGAAGGCACTTTATATTCTGCCTCTTACATTGTCACACTTTAATGGTGAATGGCTGAATGCAACGTTATATTCTTATCATAATGTAAAAAAAGGCTTCATATCAAAATCATAACGTGCTCGATGTCTAAAATTAAATGAGATATAAGATGTAGATTCATATTTTCATTTATCAACAGTAGAGATTATTACCTCAAGTGGTTCTCTGTTTTCATCATATCATACGTAAATTTTTACCTCAAGCTCTCCAATAAGCTCCTTTTGGGCTTATTATCTTGTTACTTCTTTAAGGTCCCCTCTAACTACTGTTTTCAAAACCGGGTCTGTGATCGACCCGGCCGGGTTACCGGGTCAACCCGGTTTATGCAACAATAAACCCAACAGTTTATACTCTATACACATGTCCAGGCACCCATGTTTCAACCGGTTGGCCTGACTGGGGCCGAACTGGGCTTCAAAATTAACTGCCTCTAATGATCAATTAAATGGCTTTTTAAATAATATGTGTTGAAAAAAAAATCAAAAATTCCTTATAAAACAACAATTAAAGGTTTTGTAAGGGTGTTGGCAACCCATCACTCACCCAAAATCCCATCACTCACTCCCAACCAATCCCTTTATGACATATCATTCACCCACTTTTTCCATCACTCGCCCATATTTTTGTTGGCAACCGATCATTCACTACATCCCTTCACTCACTTCATTTTTTTTTTAATTCAAGTATTTTATCATTCGTAAAATGTTTTAATAAAAAAAGTAAAGGTTCTTAGACAAGGGTTAAAACTATTAATTTTGTAACCTACTTGCCTTTATTTAAAGATATAGCTTTAAAAGCTTTAAAAACTTTAGAAACATTAAGGCGCGAAATGTAAAGAATAAGAACTTCAAAGGTCAAACTATAAACAACCCAAAGTAATCATCTTCCTCACCCAATGTCGCAATTTATAACCACACCTCTGAGCACTTTGTATACGCCATTTTTTTTTTCTTTTTTTGATATTACAAGAATCTTATCAATATCTTCCAACGTTCAAAGAAGGTGCCCTTAAAGTAGTTCATCAACTAATCGAAAAGACTGTTGGACAACTTACTCCTACTGTGAAAGCCATGTTTGATGCTATAAAGAAAAGGAGCTACTGATTGCGTTGTTCAATGGATTAAAGGTTCTTTATATCAAGTAATTGTGCCTTACGAGGATCAGTGTATTCTTAACATTGATACAAATGAGTGTTGTTGTAGGAAGTGGGAGCTGATTGGAATACCATGTAAACATGCTGTGGCTACAATAAACCACATGATCGACGATGAAACTTGGTTTGGTATACCTGAAGAGTGGGTTTATGCTGCTTACAGACTAGAAATATAGGCACGTTTATACTCATTCAAGATCAGTGGCTGTAGTGGCAGAGACTTCTGGCCATTTGTTGAGTCTACATCAGTAATAATACCACCCATTCACAAACCACAAGTTGACAGTCCACCAAAGAAAAGGAAAAAGTCAGTTGATGAGCTTGCAAGTCAAAGTTGTTCAGTTGTTATGCAGTGATCTTTGAACAATAGAAATTCTGTTAACTTTCATGTCTTTTAGATTATATGTTTGAACTCTATGTTTATCTTTAATGTCTCTAGAACAATGTTATGTGTCTATCTTTGTTTAATCATGGTATGTATTGAGAAGTTGGGATGAAACAGTTACATTGAATTAAAATGAAATGAATGGTTACAAAGAGTATTTTTAGTACAATGTGTCAAAATCTAAAGTGACCCAAACATTAACATTCTAAAGTCAACTATCATGTAGTGTATCTAATTTCTGTATTTTACTGGAAATCATTCAAATGTTAATGGATACACTCATGCCAAACACCCCCTTTATCAAATGTAGTCGAAACTCAATGGATACACTCATGCCAAACACCTCCTTTATCAAATGTAGTCGAAACTCAGGACTCCCATTTACCAATTGCATTTTGACTTTCCAAAGTCAACTTGCACATGTTAAATGGGAGTTATGTATACACTCATGTCATATTTATCAATTGCATTTTGAATTTTCAAAGTCAAACTACACACATTAAATTTGAGTTATGTATACACTCATGCCAAACACCCCTTTTCTAATAGTTTGTGCATTTGCAGACTATCTAGATTCATCACTTTAGCAATTTGCAACAAAAATAGATCAGTAACATAAACAACCAAAATTTTATTGATGATAATATGAGTTTACAACCATTAAACTTTTTGCATATTATCTAAACACACAGTTAGTTAGAAGTTAGAATCGCTACTTTCCACATCACCCTTTTCCTTCCTTTCCTTCATTTCCTTCTTTTCCTTCCTTTCCTTTAGTTGTTTAAACACATCTTCAAGATTTGAAATCCTCCTTTCCAAATCATCAACCTCTAGTATACCGGTATCCGCAACCTCTTGCTTCTCCTCCGGAACACCTAAAAGCTCTTCATAGTAGTACTTTTGTTTCCTCAGCCAATTCAAAATCTTTTCTCTCAATTCCTTAGCTATTTTCCTATACGAACCATACTCACTAATTGGTTCATCGCTAAATTCCTCAAGAACTAAATCAGAGAGAAAATAGTTATCTAACACTTTTGCAACTCCTCTTCATCGGACCCAATGTAGATAGCTTTCCCTTTACTATTTTCTGTCATCGTTAGTGGTTTGGTTCGATGGGATTATGTGTGTTTTGGGGAGAAAACAGGGTTGGGATACGTGTGCTTCGTTTGGTTCATTTAAATAAGTGGGATACATATGGAAATGAATAGTCCTGAGGCAATCTCTTCAGTTGCCATGTGTTTTAGGCGGCAAACATAAATTAAGACATTGCAAATTTGGTCCTTGAAATAAGTGTGGCTAGACAATGGCCGAAAATGAGTGAAATGGCTATAATACCCTTTACTAACGAGATAACTAAAGGGCGTTAGCAAAATGTAGCTCTCGGTGGCTGTTTTGCAAAAAAAGGAAATATTAATGTCGTTTTTGCAACAAATTTTGTCTCAGTGTCATCCTTGCACATTTGGGCTACTTATAGCGGATTTTGTGTAAAGATAAATAGGGGCAAAACTAGAGAGTGCTTTTATTTGCGCAAAAAACACTTAATGTACCCGGTTCAAAATGATTATGTGTCTAGTTATATTTAGTTAATCTATTAACAAGTTAAAAACAAGCTGAATTTCAAATAAAATAAGTTGTTTTAACGAAATTGTGGTTTTGTTCGTTTTTCTCCCTCATATTGCATGTCAAAAAAAATAAAATTTCGCTCGTTTATTTATACTCCTGTTCCGCCACTCACAACAATATATACACATTTGTGTCCGTTGACCAAAAACATAGGTGGTTGAACATAAACACCAACCATAATGAGGGCAGGGGAGGGCCCTGGCCACCCTAAAAATCTAACCAATTTATGTGAATAATTGCATGCTTATGGGATAAAAAGAATATTTTACTATAATTGTTGTACGAAACATAATTTCTTCATATTTGTTGAGTGTATCTTTTCCATTCCTATCCTTATGACCATATAGTCATCGTATACAAAAATTAAAATTTCTTCAATATTGTTTTGAAACAACAGGTCTAGTAGCACAATAAGAACAATAATCAAAGGAACATATGAGAGTATGAGAAGAAGAGATAGAACTTGTTATTGGTGTCTTTGCATTGCATTAGGTACCTCTATTTATAGGGTCCTTAACATGAATGGAATTAAGTACATATTGGGTGTTACAAGACTAATCATAAAGGTAATGAATATGATGATTAATGTACAATCAATATAATTAAATATATATTCATAACATTCCCCCTTGATTGTACATCATTCAAAATACGCTTTGAATACTGCCTCATTAAAAACCTTGCTAGGAAAAAACCTAGTGGGAGAAAAACCATAGCTAAGGAAAAAAGAGTGCAGTGCGTATTATTCCCCCTCATAATCACTTCACTTGAGCTCACTGAAACGCCGCATTCCGATGCCATATATCAATTTCTTAAATGTTGAGGTAGGGAGTGCCTTTGTAAATAAATCTGCTAGATTGTCGCTTGAACGAATCTTTTTAACAATAATATCGCCATTTTTTGTAAGTCAAGAGTAAAAAAAAACTTCGGTGAAATGTGCTTGATTCTGTCACCTTTAATAAACCCTTCCTTAAGTTGAGCAATGCATGCTGCGTTGTCCTCATGTAAAATTGTTGGTCCCTCATTTCCCACATAAGTACCACAACATTCACCAATATGTAGTATAACATTTCTTAACCAAACACATTCTCGGCTTGCTTCATGGATGGCCAAACTTTCTGCATGATTAGTTGAAGTGGTTGCGATTGTTTGCTTTACGGAACGCCATGAAATTGTAGTATTGCCATTTTGAATACATAATAGTTTGAGATCAACCATTGTGAGAGTCAGACATATATCCTGCATCTGTAAAACTAACTAAACTTGTATTTGATGGCTTAGTGAAGTATAAATCCATCTCCTTTGTACTTTGAAGATACCAAAATATTTGTTTTACTCCATTTGAGGATTATGCCTCGTTAAAACCTTACTAGATAAAACCCAGTGGGACAAAATTCTAGTGAAGGAAAAAAAAGTACATAACTCCTTTATATGCTCGGGGATGTTGCCTCGTTAAAAACCTTGCCGGAAAAACCCTGTGGGGACAAAACCGTGGTCAAGGGAAAAAGAGTGCAACGTGTATCTTCTCTCCCCTGATGATCACATCACTTAAGCTCATTGAGTTTTAGTGAAATGCACATTGAAGTGTTTTGATAGAATCACTTGAATAAATATTCTCTACATGTTATTTTCATATCCATTTTAAGGATTAACGTACGTCATACATTTCAATCAAGTACATCATCGTACTTCACAAGTTATTCATTGCAAACACAATTAATTCAAATGATACATTATATCATGTATGACCATTAGCAGTATTCATAAATGTTTCAAACGCATTTTAGTATGACACTTTAAATTGATATTGTGATCATCATCTTTATAAATCAAGGGGTCTTTCTTCATCATGTTACCTCCAAAACATGAGCGTCATTTATCCATATAAAGATGTATAGCATCTTTCTTTAGCTTTCATGATACAATGATTTCATCTTTAAGATGTTCAATTCATAAACTAAGACAAGCTGCATCTTTTGTTTCAAATTCAACTTTTATGCATTCAATCACCTTTACAATAATAAAATCAAATTGTATGAAACATAAAACATATTCACATCTTGATCTCTTTACACAGTTTCATAGGCAAGCAAAATTCTTTATTTGGCACAATATTTGCCAATTGTAAGGCGATTATAACATATTTGCCAAACACATGATTAATTCAATTCAATCAAGTAGTTTCTCGAGAACTTTTCTTATATACTCTAAATATCACTAGCATGCTCCATGCATTTTATATGCTATAATGAAATCTCAAAAACACATGAGCTCTATTCATTAACTTTTAGATGCATATCGATTACTTATTATATTGCCAGAACTATTTTATATATTATTGGATCCACCACATGAGAACATATCTCCTTATGATCATTTACATGTCTTTACAAAAGTATTGCGTGCCATTAGTTATGACTTATATACTAAAATTTCAATACTTTAATTTCACTTTCTCATAAAGATCAATGCCTATCCAATAATTTTACACATTCATATATACGGGCTTCAAGTCCCATTAACATGTCTCTTCACAAGAGACTTTACTCTTTCATTTCTTCTTTGCGTCTTTACATCTTTTGGCCATTCATTGATACATCTGCACTTCCTGCAAGTATTCTTCTATGATCCTCACCATGATTATAGCGCTATGTTATTTATTTACATAATCATTATCATGCATATTATTTTATACAATATCTCTATCGACCTTGATTCATTTATATTTTCGATTCCACACTTTACTAGACATTATATATCATTTATTGAGATCTCATAGTTTTTCATGTACCCGGGGTTTTTCAATAACCTTCATGTCTAGTGTCTCTTGACTATTATGGGGTCTTATTACCTCGATTTGACCATCTTCATTTTCTTGCTCCATTTTATTTATTCATTTGAGGACTTATTTGGAATCGATTAGTCTATCACGTTTCAGACGTGCTATAGACTCACTATCAATCATTGGTTTTAATGTTGGGACACACATTTTAATTGGAGCATTAGCAGTGTATGTATGATCTAGTGACTTTATTTAGGTCACAATACTTGTCTTGCAACTACTAGATCAGGAATGTAAATTGTCCCTTGAACTTTAAGTTCATTTTCATTAATGTGAGGATCAATCATTTTTATATCATAATTCATTCCATATTTCTTGCTGCTCATTCTCTTCCCCTGAATGAATTATCCATTTCAACATCCCATCATTGTGCGTTGTGGTGGATTTACAAGAAACATATCTCGCACATTTATAAAATTCTTATGTGGGAAACATATGGTTCGTGACCAAATCCGTTCTAATGGGGAGGATTCATTATAATTGTTGGCAAGATGCGAATTCATATTTTATAACATGCCTCATAAACTAATAGTTTTGTTCTCATAATTATTGGCTTTGCAATCAACTGAAGACGTTTAAACGTTTCAACAAAAGCAATTCGCGTTTGAACATGGGCTATTTTTTTTTTTATGTTCAACACTTATTTCAATAATTGCCCAATACTTAAAAGTATTCACCACCATTTCCAAAGATACAATTTGGAAAACCATGCTCGCATTTTATAAGACGGGCCATTAATCACGCTAACCTTTGACTGCGTCTTTTATGATCATTTTGACGATGCATCGATTTTAAAACTCAAAATGATCCAAATGATAGATGTATAGGCCTGAATACATCCCCTTTATATTCTTTCCAAAATTTCATAGGACAAAGCCCTTCCTTTAATTTGGTGATGATAGATGAACAATTAACTTCCAATGAGAACAATCAAATCTCTTTTCGAAAAAACTTATGGTTCTTCTATACACTTCGCATCATCATTGACTCGGGATGGTTTAACCGGTCATGCCATTAAATAAAATAATCTTGGCTCATAAATTTTGATTTATGACCACGTGTTGCACATAATTCTATGTGAAATCTTGGCTCATAAACGTGTGGTTTATGACCACATGTGCTCCAGTTGCACTTGACTTTATTCAAAAATCGAATAATATGTAGAAATTAGCACATCGTCACATTATAACTTATATTTCTCCAATCAAATATATATAAACTCTTTTATAGGTTTCATATAGTGTAATATAATGCTCCACTAGCCTATATCTTTATAACACAAAAAGACATATTCTACACTGGTGAAGTTGCATAATTTTCTAAACACATACACCAAATGTCTCGTAAACAAATAAAACCAGATAATAAACAAGGAGCATATATATGATAAACTTAATGACGTAGCTTAATACATGTTGTCTTTTAATCTTTTCCTTTAATTCGTGGTATGCTTTCTATGCCTTGTTAGTCATATCTTTAAGACTATCACTCATAAATATAAAGATTAGCAGCTAACAAAAACGAATTATTTCTTCAGCAGTGTTCAGAAAATTATGCCATTCATCAATTAATCAAAAGTATGCCATTCATCAATTAATCAAGTATCTCACAAGCAAATAAAAGCACATGATACGATAAATCAAAACATACATTCCAAATCTAAAGTTAATGGCATAATATGAGTTAACTAAGTCATCATATTCTCATATTTCGATATTTTCATTGCTCTTATGCGACATTGTTACACCAAAATGATTCTCATACTTATAACTATAAGTTAATGACACATTTGTCTCATTTATCGTGTCAAGCAGCAGGGAATGAAACTCGTTAATTTATGCGATCATAAACAATTAAAGTCTTATTGATGCAAAACACAAACATATTTTTTACTGTTGAGTGGTATTATTTTCACATAATATTAACCAATAGACAAAAGCCTATTTCCTTTTACATCTATATCTGCCCGTATTAGTTTATAGCCAATTGTATATATACTCCAAGTTTGGTTTTCCTTAACCGATATACAATTCATATTAATGTATGGCTATCTTGTTATACACTATTTTCCGACGTATGCTTAATAATACCAACAAGATTTTATGATATTCATGAAAATTTACAATGTGTGTGGTTAAAGGCTGCGACTAAAATTGTGTAAGTTAATGTAACACATTACATGTTTGAATCACATCTTCGTGAAGTTGCACAACCATCTAAATACACGTATACATTTAACCATATTTAGCAAGCTCAATGACATAATTTACACTTAATTCGTATTATATATTTGCCTTGCTAATAATGTCATCAAGAAAATTAGTAACATCTTAAACAAAAAACAAATCATTATTATTGCTGGCAATCTCTAGATTTGTGTTTCAATAAGCTATGATCAATGCATATATAAATCCTACTAATAACCAAACTCGTAAATAGAAATCAACCCAAATATTACTCGCATGCATATGCATCAAGATCTATCTATAACGGCATTTTAGCAATTATCTTCAATATTCTATAATTTCTTTCATGATATTATGGAAAATCAATGCACTAGAGCAAACATTGAGAGTTATTCATGCTAAGAATTAATATTGTAATAACTAAGGTTTAGGTTACATAGCAATCTCAAGATATCTAATGCACCTTAATACTAGAACATATATAATTAATTACACACCTATATGTGTTTATAAGATGCATATCTTCACTTGCTACACAAATTTAAGCATATAGACAATCTTAGGGGTCTCGTTACTTTGTAAAGCTATAAATATCCATCAACCCTGATAATTTATATATGTTTTGACGATTAACAACGAGTCAAGAAATACAGTTATACGAATAATAACGTATGGTTCTATTTCATAATTGTAATTATCTTATGTTCAATAATGTTATTATATCTAAGAGCGTAAAAACTTATAGTTCAACTTCTAAGATAGCAAACAGGGGCATATTATAGCCACAAATTAGAATATAAAAATAATGTCACAAACGAGATACATAATTTAAAGACTAATAAGGGATAAACATCAAGCATGTACATAGAAATTGTATATTTAAATGCCACAATAACAATGAGTTTGCAAAGCTTAACGACGAAATATATATAATATTAGATACCAATCATGTGCGTGACCTAAGAAACAATAATAGTCATCATATATAGCTTTTACCATAACGATCGCTAATCAATTGTGCATGCAACTGTTTCAATTTACATCAGTTATGATAAAATAATAAGCAACTTTAATCCAACAACGACGACAGTAAAGCAGATTTCCAATAGACTAACATACAAATTTCCGACAGATCAACTCACTGGTAATATTGCTCTTGCTAATTAACTATAAGTAATATTACGCTTCATTATATATTTACATGAATATTAATTGTTTTAATTTGTATGATATGGGAGTAATAAAGATGATAATAACGTGAAACAAAGTATGCTACCATATCAAAATTATCAATATAGACAGTAACCATGTAATTAAAAAAAAGAAAAAAAATCAAGTTATATCATACGTCTCATGATCATCTTCAAAGAAAACCATTCGCTTTTCAATATAGCTTATAGATGTTTTTTTTTTTTTTTTTTTTTTTTTTTTTTTTTTTTTTTTTTTAGTACTTTTAATTCACTTGAATACCACTGATAGTAATCAATAACTAAGCATATATAATTTTCACACGTCAGACATTAACAATCAAAAAATAAGTAAATAAATTAATAATCAAATTAAATTTTTATGAATAGAAAAATACATATGTGGTATGAATTATCTAGATTTACTTATCACCAATAGTCTAGATCAATTGCATTGATGCACGTTTCTGATTTTTATGTTAAAGATTAATAACTAGTCATGTATACATAACAAATAATGTTTACAGAGATCTAGTAACAACATACAAATACCATCGTAGGGGTTTAATAACGTACCTCTCAATATCTAAACATAGAGCGTGCTGATAACGTGTTATGAAACAACGGGTCTAGTAGCACAATAAGAACAATAATCAAAGGAACATATGAAAGTATGAGAAGAAGAGATAGAACTTGTTATTGGTGTCTTTGCATTGCATTAGGTACCTCTATTTATAGGGTCCTTAACATGAATGGAATTAAGTACATATTGGGTGTTACAAGACTAATCATAAAGGTCATGAATATGATGATTAATGTACAATCAATATAATTAAATATATATTCATAACAAATATCTTATTCATCCTCTAATTAATCGTCATCTATTTTTTGTTGAAGGCTTTTTTATTTATTTATTCTTCTTTGTTATTGATTTTACGGACAGTCAAGAAAACAAAAATAATATAAAAAATAAAAGAAAAAGAAACTCCGAATGTTAGAGGAAGGAGTACCGTAACATGCCGCTTAGGTGTTTTTTGTGCCAAATCAACGTCACCTCATCATTTCACATTTCGCATTCACATACCAAAAACACTCCCTCTACCATAGTTTGAGCCATTTGTATTCCATTTGCCAGTTTTTGAGCCCCACCATATATCCAATTAAAACACAAACTCAACAACAAAACATAATTTAAAAAAAAAAAAAAAAAAAAAAAAAATGTGTAAATGGTACATGTGAGTTCAGTCACATGGCAAATGCCACAAGAGGAGGTGTGGTAACATACAAAATGGTAGGGGTGTGCACGGTTCGGTTTGGGTCGGTTTTTGGCTAAAACCAAAACCGAACCGAAATGTTCGGTTTTTACATAACCCGAAACCGAAACAGTTCGGTTTTTGGCGGTTCGGTTTTTTTGGTTTTTCATCGGTTTCGGTTCGTTTTTTCGGTTTCTAATTTGTGCATGACAAATTTATACCAATAAACTTGTATTTATTTATTATTTATTATTATTTTTTTTATCAATGTAAGCATAATAATGTTTATTCCATAATTTTATAATTACACACATATAGATGAGACACACACATGGAAATAAACATACAAATAGTATGATCATCGTAATATACTTATTGATCTATATTCTCAAGTAAACACAAGACACGACAAACACGTATATAAATATAAAAGTTAAGATAAATATATTATATATCTACCCACAAAATGAATATAAACTTATAAATTTGATTTATTTAGTTATTTATTTATATTATATTAATTATATATTTTTATATAATAAAATCGGTTTGGTTCGGTTTTTGGACGAAAACCGAAACCGAACCGTATATTTCGGTTTTTAAAAAAGTAAAAACCGAACCATCGGTTTTTAGTTTTGGTCGGTTTTTTTGATTCGGTTTTTTCGGTTTTCGGTTCGGTTTCGGTTTTGTTTGCTCACCCCTACAAAATGGCATGCCATTTCCCTTACCACATACGAATGGCATGGCAACCAAGTCATGATACCCTCTCTCTTATTGGTTTATTCGATGTTTATATGCATGCAAGTGTACTTTTCTCATACATGATATAAATCTTTTCTCTTCATTTTTCACATGGATGTTTAAATTATGTGCATAATTTGATAATCTTGGTTAAACTTGCTATCGATATTGAGGAAACTTGCGCACCGGTATTATTGACTAATGTCATTAAGTAGTTAATTTTTGGTTGTATAATCGAATCGACATTTTTTTTATTAAAAACTGTTTCTACACTTCAAACAATTTCTGCCCTCTTAAGAAAAATCTTCAAGTTCCGTTAATGAACGTAAACTCACAATTTTCTGATAAGTGAACCACTTTGATACCACTAGATCAAAGACTTGTATACACTTAAAACCTTGTGTGAGGATACCACATGAATTTGCAAACAAATCAATTTATCTACGTCAAGACATGAAAACTAACACCTACTCAAGACGTGTTATATTTTATAAAAAATTTCTAAATATAGTTAAAACACATAAATACGCTTTTGAATTCTAGTTAAATCCGAATAAATATAAAATATAAAATCTTTTACTCAACCAAGTGATACTGATTCACATGTATCGGCAAAATTTAGTTTTGGACAAAAGTGTCACACCCCCAAAATCGGGTCCAGCGGAAGCATACGTGTAGCTGGGGTGTAACTCAATTGGTATTACAACACTAGTTCAAAAGTGGTTTTCACTTAAATCATTTAGAATAAAAATAGTTAAATCAAAAATGTTGAAGTTACATCGTTAAAAGTAGTGCGGAAGTAGGCCCTTAAAATAGTTTAAACGGTCCCCAAATGAATAATCAGAGTCTTCTATGACCATGCCATGCCCTGCCAAAACCTCTAGTAGCGTGCCAATGGTTAATACCTGAAGATACATGCTAAAGTGTCAACACGAGGTTGGTGAGTTCATAGAGTTTGTTTAACAAATAAAGTTTATAGAAAATGTTCACACAGCAAAGGCATCGTAAATCCACTCAGTTACAAGTCCCGCCATAAGAGACTTGTAACCTGTGTGTTCACAACCCACTGCTAATAATTATAGTTTCTCATGATTATATTCACCCATGGTCACGTCTGTTTTGGACCCATAGGCGGGGAACCACCATCCCAAATAGTACATGTCACCCAACGTCGCATCTGTTTTGGACTTGGGTGGGGGGTGTTTCCCCATAATAGTACTATCAATACCTCTCCTTTGACAGATTTCTGGGTGCCATTTCCCAAAGTATAAAAGTTTAAACGTTTCAAGTATCAAGTAAGTATAACACAGTTAAGTATAACACAATCACGTATGTATAAAATCATGTATAAGTATAATCAAGTATAAGACAATCAAGTATAAATGTTTCAAGTATCAAGAAAGTATGTTTTGAGTATTTGTACAAGTAAGTAAGTAGTTGTGCATGTATCTCCCCCAAAGAGATAAAACAAGTATGAAAAGAGTAGGGGCTATGACTCACCTGGTGCGATAGCTACGATGACAAAAGTGGATACACAGAAATGAGGTTCGATCTCTAACCGCAACCTAATATGAATGATAGTGATCTACTTAGATCATGAAATGATGTAGAGAATATGCATACACATGATACCTATACCACTCGTAACTTGAAAATACTAGTTATAGTCAAAGTAAAGTATTTTCCATACTTAGGAAAAATAAGTCCAACTAGATTTATAAAAACTTGTCGTAATATATCGTATATCAAATGTTAGTGTTATATTACCTAATTTGGAAAACCTTGAGATAACTTCTAATCGCCGTAAAGATAAACTTATAATCCTTAGTACTTCATTAGTTATGAATTTGGCACCTTGGTAGTATTTTTAGAAAATCTAGAATTTAGTACGTAGAAGTATTATTATTATTATTTCTAGTAGTGACTAAATATATATATAGTTTTGACGATTTTAAAACATGTATAACTTGGTCGTTTTAAGCTCATTTTACTCGTTCTTTATATCCACGGATTCGTTTTAATATATACTAATATATTTTTGATAGTTCGGCTCCTCTAGGTTACGTCTAACGCCTCTATTTGTCCGTCGAAAAATGTCAAACAGCATGCAGTTTTCAGAAACTATAGTTTTCGTCGTTAAACTCGTTTTTAGCGTATCTCATTCGTTATTAACTCGTTTTCATCCCCGTTTTCGGCCATAGTTCCGTCTCGGAATGTATTTTCTAAATATTTGGTCAAAAGTTACCCCAAACCCACTGAGTTGGCCACGTTTTCATTTTAAGGACAGTAGGTTTTTATATATGTTTAAAATCCATTTTTAATGTTCCAAACTAGTTTCTAATCCAACCAAATCACTTTCAATCACCACCAAACTAATTTATTCCTACCATACACCTTCCTAGGGTGTCATGGGTTATTAAACATCATCATCCAAATAGATCTAACAAGGGTTTCCATTTCTAGTGTTTCAAAGTTATATATATATATATATATATATATATATATATATATATATATATATATATATATATATATATATAAATGAGTGGTATAACTAACATATGCATGTAGATCTTGAATGGAAATCATGTGATCATAAAAATAACATGAAGAAATTATGGAAAAGAGTTTGACAACTTACATAGAAAGATTATAGAGCTTGGATGAGTAAAACCTAAGAAACCTTGAGTTTTTATTTCAAAACTCAAACAAGGATCACTAAAGGAACTAGATAATGACTTGATCTTGGAAAAATGATGGATTCTTCCTTGTGTTCTTTTCTTGGCCGATCACCACACCAAAGGAAAGAAAAGAGAGAGTTTTGCTAGTTTAATTTGATGTGTAAATGAAAAATGGTGTTGAAATAAGGTATATATCTATTTTAGAGGGACAAGATCCACAATTTAAGGATGACAATAGGGGGGGGGGGGGGGCGGCAATTAGGTGAAAGGAAGAAAAAAAAATGGAGTTGTGTAAGAGTTGGTGATTATTTAGTGTATATTGTGTATATATTAGTAGTTTAAAGGTATACCGGGTACCGAGTTAACTAAAAATAAATCGTAACGAGATAAAATAAAAATATAATGAAGTTGTAAAAATTGTAAAATAATATTCCTGATGAGAATCGGAAGTTAAAGTAATGATCAGGTTGAAATATTGCAAACCGACGGAGTTATAAGATTTGACCGGAAAACGTAACAGTTAATTTGAAAACACCGGGTAAATTAATAATATAATTTTTATATTATTATTATAAGTATAAAAATGTATTAGGACCATAGTTGGGATTGACGGATCAATTATTTAAAATAATAGCTCATAAGATAACGTTTATTAAGTTGATAATCGTACGTTTACAGAAATGACGCAACTCACGCATAAACGACAAATTTTCTCCGGAGGTGAATAGTGCTTTATGAATAGTAAAATTTTAAAACGCTTCTCAGAATATCAAACTGACCTAAAAAATGATGAATAGTAAAATGATGAATAGTGATCGATGAATAGTAAATGATGAATAGTAAATGTGAAAGTTCGGGAAAAGACCAGAATTTACGAGTTGTGACAAAAAGTCTACCATATCTAAATATAGGTAAAATATCATTTGAGGACTAATCTCCACCATCTATCTTTCCTCCATCTTTATTTAATCTAATGGATGAGATTAATCCAACAATTTAAAAAACACACTTTCATCTCTTTTTTTTTTTTTTCAAATATTAATATTTTTCAAACCGTTAATCGTTAAGCGAAAAAAATATACCGTTACGACAAGCATTTAATTATCTTTCTATAGATAGGCTATTTGATATATTTTCGACAAATTTTTTTTCGTTTTTTCACGTTTTTTTCGTGGCCGAAAAAATCATATATGATATTACATATCATATCATATATGATGTAATATCATATATGATATGATATGTAATATCATATATGATTTTTTCGGTCACGAAAAAAAACGTGAAAAAACGGAAAAAAAAAATTGTCGAAAATATATCAAATAGCCTATCTATAGAAAGATAATTAAATGCTCGTCGCGATGGTGTAATTATTTTCGCTTAACGATTAACGGTTTAAGAGATATTTAAATTATAAAAAATGGGTGAGATATTAAAATGCTTTTAATATCAACCATTCATTTCTTTTTAGATGAATGGTGGTGATGAGTCCCTTGGTATTTAAGAAATGTTTGTTTTTTTAAATAAATCGACTCCTAAATATAAACATAGACAACATATTCACGTTATGTGATCCTACTTTAATTTTGTTATGTAACATGCATGTCCTTGTGACTTGTAATTTTTAATGAAAAAGTATATGCTTTAATATCAATTTTTACGAAGAAAACAAGCAAAGTCATTTGTATATATATATCGAATGACTCAAGGCTAGAATCATACATGGTTAAGTTGTGGTGTGTGAAAAGTACAAAAAGAGGGAGGATAAAATACATGAGTTCTCACGGTTTTATTCCCATGACAAAAAAATTCAACAAATAGGCTTTAGCTGTTTTTAGTTGCTTCTAAAAACTTTGATTTGATTGTCTTTGTTTGATAGAGGGTCGTATTTCGTGAACCTTATCTTGTGTTACGTACGTAACACATCTATAAACTTGTAGTCAGTTTAAGATGCTTGGATAGCTAAGATTGATATATTCCCCGTGAAGATAACCAAAAGCTCGAGTAGTCAGTTTATATATTTTCAAAGCTTATTTGCTCGTTTCACTTTCAGAACACAATAGATTGCAAGTAATTTAAAAAGCAACTATATATGCATTGCCCGAGCGTTTTATTTAAGTTATACATTAGTTAAATGTGCTTATACAAAATATGAGTTATAAATATGAAAAGGAATTTTGACTTGTTTGTTATGTTCATTTTATGAAATGCCCATTTACAATCTTAAATATAATGGTATGGTCTACCTGATATATCATAAATACATTCAATATATAATGTCGTAGTAGAATTGTTTGCAACTATTTACATTTACATTGACGAAAGTTTATATCAACTTTGAAACTAGCAAATGTCGTAACAAAAATGATCAAGTCACAAAAATAATACAGGATATATAACTTTAATTCTAATTTAACTTTAGTGATACAAAAATCATTTTGTAAACATTAGTAACTATGAAATAAATGCGGTATGTCCCAACTACTTTTTTTTTTTTTTTTTTTTTTTTTTTTCTGAAATTTATCTAGTTATAAAGTAGTATGGTGTCATAAATGTCTTTTTAAAGGGTTTCCTCGAAAAATGTATTACTATAAAAAAGTGTTCAAGTACATAGGATGTAGGTGAAGTCTCATATCTAAGATCGTTACATAGGCGGGGAAAAAAAGCATCATTTGTGCTTTAAACTAAATCTATTATAAGAATGTCAAACCAATCTTACGAACTACTATAAGGAAACAACCACTAACTAGATTACATTAGCCTCACAGCGATATCAAATATAACTTAATTAGCGTTTAATATGCCCTCAGAGAGTGATATTAAACGCATCACAAAATGCAAGTTAATTGGTCTCCCATTATGTCCGATACCATATCTTCATACAAATCATACTCATCAAGTTCATGTAAACTCGGTTCATTAGTTCCGTCACCATATCCTTATATGAAGAGGCCATAAACTAAGCAATCTCATTATTATACTCTTCAATCTCACTCTCTGAATTACCATCTTGCACTTCCATTGAAGTACTAGGCATAGAAACTGATTCCACAGTCACACGCTTATCCTTGTTAGCATCCTCTACATGATTAGGCGTTAACCCATGTTTTTCTAAATTATGCACCTCCTTTTCAATAATGGAACTGACATGACCCACACCCGTAGCATTTTCCATGTCACCCGTACTACCCAAAGCATCAAAAGGATTTGAAGTATACGTAGTATTAACAACCTGTATAGTTCACGGAACCTTCGGCTTTGGCTATCTAGAATCAATCTTCTTGTCATTTTTTGGTTGAACCTGTTTGTAAACAAGATGCGACTTCGAACCAACATGAACACCATGAACCATTTGCCTAGTTGCCTTTGTATTCTTCAAAACATTGGTGACAAGTTTCTTCAGTCATTGGTCCAATACATGGTCAAACACCTTGCAATTGGACATCTTGGTGGTTTTCACAAGTACTTAATTTGAATGGTGCTCAAAATATACCCATCACCCTCTATTCTCGGGATTGCCACCACAAGAGTATCTTTCAACTCCAAATCAGCCTGTAAGTCAATCATAGCTAAGGGTGAGCAAACGGACCGGATGGACCGGACCGACCGACAAAACCAACTGGACCGGACCGGATCGAGACCGGACCGACCACATTCGGTCCGGTCTCGGTCTAGGGATTTACATAATTTCGGTTTCGGTCCGGATTGGTCCGGTCCGGTCCGGCTTAAAAACCGGACATTTAGCCTATTTGGACCGAGACCGGACGGGACCGAACCGGACCGACCACATTCGGTCTCGGTCTCGGTCTAGGATTTTTACCGGATTCGGTCTCGGTCCGGTCCGGTTTTTTGGGTCCGGTCCGGTTTTTGGACCGTGAGCACCCCTAATCATAGCTCTTACATAACTCAACCTACCCCATGACTCCGTACACATAGTTGTCGTATAGGCATCTGACATAAATGATGTATCAAGCTTAGTAGCAATAACTCTCAACCCATCTTTCGTGAATGCAATAGAAGGAATTTAATACAAACAAGTATGTTAGACAAGACTTCCTTTGATAAATTCGCATTCGGAGACCACTTTTTCAGAATTAATGGCACATTACAAATTAACCATGGACTATTTTCAAGCATAGCATCCATCCCGTTCTTAGAATTAGACTTGAAAAAACAAGTCTCTAGAGTTTATCATAGTTTTAACAAGACCATGGTTACTCCAAGTGTTCTTAAAACACAACCGGATATGCCACTCTTTTGCCCAAGAAATACCCATAAACTGAATTGCTAAATCGTTCATTAACTTCAACAACCTACTTTAATGAAATAGCAACATCAGCTCCATTACTAGTTGGGGCTACTAAGGTACAAAAATTAACAATTCTTTTACTTGATTCTCCATTAAGAAGATTCGTATATGAAACAACCCCATTCCCAGTCAATTTCGCACCATAAGTGGCCTTAATAGAACTATCATCCCTTTTATTCAATAGATTATCGTTTGGACAAGCAGTAGCCATTTTGGTGGATGTATTAGGGGTACCAAATGTGTCTGACAAGCAAGGAAACGATTCCATTGTATTCGTTTGACCATCGACATTCAAAGGTTTTAAATGTTCCCCATCATCACCCAATAACACATGCTTACCATAAAGCATTTGACGTTCAATATCATGAATTTTTGCAGCCAACGAACTTGTGTCTTCCTCATTCACAGTAACAAGACTCTTAGTTGAGTAAACAACGAATTTCAAACCATTCCTCCAATCTTTCTCTTTCCCCCGTCTTGCCCTTTTTTCTTACGCTTGCTATCCATCCCTCCCGAATTCAAGAACCCACTCTTTATACTTACACCATGCAAAAACCAAGTTGCTTACACATAAAAAACAAGAACAATTAACCCTAATCTTCAACAGAACCCTAATAAGCAGTGTTTAAATCTTTAAACAACACCAGACAAGAGAACAATAATAAAAACAACCCACAAGTAAACCCTATATGACTTAATAATCGTTAGGGTTAAATGATGCACAAAATGCCACACTTAATGAGAACATGTAAGCCCCGATATTAACATTAAATGCATAAACCCAACAATGACTTTAAAAAACAAACCTGAAGAAAATTATGAAACCATAAAATTAGCTTTGATATCTTGGCAAGTTAAAGATACTCGTACCAATCACTGATCGAAATCAAGGTAAGAATCAAGGATTAATAACAGGAATGTTAACAAGTTAGAGATCTAGGATGATAATAGCATAATCCAATGAAAAAAGAACGTTTGGTTTAAGTAACGCATGAAACACCACACTTAACGCGAACAGGTAAGCCCTAACAATAACATTAAATCCATAAACCCAACAATGACTTTTAAAAACAAATCCTAAGAAAATTATGAAACCCTAAAATCCACTTTAATATCTTAGCAAGTTAAAGATACTCGTACCAATCATTGATCGAACACGAGGTAAGAATCAATGATTAACAACAGGAACGTTAACGAGTTAAAGATCTAGGATAGTAACAGCATAATCAAATGAAAAAAATACGTTTAGGGTTAAGTGATGCACAAAACGCCACACTTAACGCGAACAGGTAAGCCCCGACAATAACATTAAATACATAAACCCAACGACAAGTTTAAAAAACAAATCCTAAGAAAATTATGAAACACTTTAGCTTTGATGTTGGCAAGTTAAAGATACCCATACCAATCAATGATCGAACACAAGGTAATAATCAAGGATTAATAATAGGAACGCTAACAAGTTAGAGATCTACGATGATAATAGCATAATAGAATGAAAAAGGACGTTTAGGGTTAAGTGATGCACGAAACATCATACTTAACGTGAACAAGTAAACCCTGACAATAACATTAAATGCATAAACCCAACAAAAACATTAAAAAACAAATCCTAAGAAAATTATGGAACCCTAAAATCAGCTTTGATATCTTGTCAAGTTAAAGATACTCGTATAAATCACTGATCGAACACAAGGTAAGAATCAAGGATTAATAACATGAACATTAACATGTTAGAGATCTAGGATGATAAAAGCATAATTGAATGAAAAAGGACGTTAGGGTTGCAGCCGCCCAACTCGCCAAAGGGAGTGAAGAAAAAAACTCCAAGACTTAAGACGCTTCGTTGCAATAGATTTTTTAATGAACAATGGAAGGTACATTTTACAAGAGGTAAAAGGCTCGACTGAGATAAAGAAACTAATGGGCTTTAATTGGTGTAGATGAAGGTCATCCGAGGTGCGGCCTTTAATGAACAATGTGCATCGTGTCGTAGAACATTTACGGTGTAAACCTTTGTGCTATACCTAACTGACCGTTACAAATCTTGAAATGTTTGAGTAAAAGTACAATCGATACAAAACAAACAGTAGCTCAATCGAGCCGAGTAGTTATTAAACGAGCCTAGCGCTCGTTTAGGCCAAAACTCGACTCGATTCAGATCATTAAAAGCATCCACTATAGTGGTTTATAAATAGGTTTATAATATGATGAAAAGGTTCATACTCTTATTAACCATAGTGAAAACTTATTTCATGTTTACTTGGCATTAAAGGTCTAAAATCTTGAACCTCTTCACAATTTAATGTGTTTTACATATATCTGATGTTTATAAAGCTTTAAGAAGTTTATGAATAGTGGAAATAAGTTTATACAACTAAAAGGTTTAAAGTTTAATAACATTAATCAATTACAAACTTTTATAAAGGTCTATCATAGTGGATGCCCTAACACCCTTAATAGCAAGTGTTAAAGAGTAGCATTGAATGTTTTATACTTTTATCATTTAATTTGATTAAAAGTGGATCACTCTGTATTAAATTTGTTCATTAATAGGTGGTGAAATTAAATGATTAGAGTACGTATATTTAGTTTATTTTTAGAAAAGAGAATTAAATAAATAATACTCCCTCCGTCCTAAAATTGTTGTCACCTGACAAAAAAACACACAGTTTAAAAAAAAATACAATTATTACAGCTTTCTCTTTCTTACTTTTTGATAGAATGACAATTTTGCCCTAAGGTAATTAATTAAAGTCAGCTATGTAATAATAATTTTAAACAAGGGTAATGTAGTAAACTTGGTTAAACTTCCCAATCTATTTTTAGTAATTGACAATTAAATTATGACATTTCAAAAAAGAAACGTGGACAATAAAATTGGGACGGAGGGAGTAAATAGGTAGAGTATGGTTTACGCAAATTACAAATGTTGTCATCCTCTTCCTCTTTCTTCTACTATAAAAACAACCTCTTCTCATTTCCATTCTTCACATAAACAAACTTTCTTTTCTACTTTTCCAATACTCATTAAATGGGTTTTCCAACATTTCATTTTGATTAGCATAAAAAGCAAAACTTTTTTTTTTTTTTTTTTTTTTGAAAAAGTATTTATATATAGAAAGATGGACAAGGTTAACTTTGTGAAAAATGGTGGGTTGAGATTGCCGCCTGGATTCAGGTTTCACCCAACTGATGAAGAACTCGTTGTTCAATACTTGAGGCGTAAGGTTCACTCTTCACCTTTGCCTACTTTCATCATCCCTGAAGTTGATGTTTTCAAGTCTGATCCTTGGGATTTACCAGTTATCTACTCGTAACTGTAATACTGTGAGAAAGTCTAGTACATGCCTTCTCATGATATTTATAAAAAGTTAACAATGTGGTATTTAATATAGGTGACATGGATCATGAAAGATTCTTTTTTAGCACAACGGAAGTCAAGTACCCGAATGGCAACCGGTCAAACCGGGCTACATTATCCGGGTACTGGAAAGCAACCGGGTTGGATAAGCAAATTGTGTCTTCTTCTTCTTCTAAGACTAATAACAATCAACAAGTTGTTGTTGGTATGAAGAAAACACTTGTGTTCTATAAAGGAAAGCCTCCAAGTGGGACTAGAACTAATTGGATCATGCATGAGTATCGCCTTGCTAGCCAAACGACACCACCCAAAAGCCAGACAACTCAGGTAAAACAAAAAGTGACAAGTCAGATACATTTTTAGACTGTGTATCTTGTTATGGGACTTATTAAATTTTTTATGATGCAGGGTGTTGAAAATTGTGTGCTTTGTAGGATTTTCTTGAAAAAAAGAGGGAACAAAAAAGAGGAAGAAAAGGAGTACAAAGAGACAATTATTGAAGTTGGAAATGTTGTTAATAATAATGTGGAAATGAAACCAAACATGAAGCCTGTGTTTTATGATTTTTTGGCAGCAATTAGTACAAGAAAGGAAAAGACCAGTGACTTAAATTTGGTGCCAGCTTATTCGAGTTCGGGTTCGAGTGGAATTACAGGTGCAGCTTTGTGGTAATGGTTTGGTGAACATGAACATGAACATGAAGATGAGACAAGTGATCGTGTTTCAAGTTTTAAGAAAAAACAGTGGTCGTAAATTAAGAATCTCTTTATTTTTATTTTTTTGGTTGGTTCTAGTAATAGTAATAGTTGTGGTTAAAGAATTAGGTTTGAGACTATCTTTTTTGACTTTTTGTGTTTAGGGGAAGCTTAAGAATAATCTAAATTTAGACATGTTCAAATCGGCCTTCGTAATATCCTCTTGGAAATTTTGCAGCTTTTTGGTAGTTAAAACTTTCTCATCTTCACCACAAAATGTTGTTGGACTTGCCCAAAATGTTAAAAACTTTATTTTTCCTGTGGGTCCCATTCGAATCAAGTTAATCTTGGGTGGCAAAGATGAAAAAATTATAAATGATAGCAAGTTAGAGGTTCATGATAAAGAAAGATAGCTTTGTGTATATGATTGTTGGTTTATGGACAATTACTTACCCATAAGGAAGCAAATAATTGAAAAAAGGAAAAAAAGTGAAAGAATGAAAGAATTGGGACTTGAGGAGCCAAGACAAAGTTTAAGAATTAATTACAGAAAAAAAACTATTACCAAACTGATTAATCAAAATAAAAGAAATAATTAATACGTATATACTATACTAGCTTATAGACCCGTGGAATCCACGGGATTTTAGAGAGTTTTGCATCAGAAAATTAAGTACGTGAATAAAGTAAGAAAGAATAACGAACATAAACGGTATGGAATTTTTTTTAACGGAATAATAAGTTATAAGTGAAGAATAGTATAAAATACAATGCTTGTAAATATATATGTAAAAAACGTTCATTGCCTCGTGATCTCCAATATGTTTGTCTTCGAAGGAAAATAAAACATAATAAGTTAATGATACTATAAACTATTATGCTTATAACTATTAATGTAATAAACATTTATGCATCATGTTCTCCAATTTTGATGGTTTTGAAAAACAAATGTATGTAGTGAGCGTTAATTAATTGATAAGCCAATGTCCATTCCATGACACCTACCAAGTTTAATAAAAAGTGTAAGTAAAAGTTTTTGTGATTGATAATATATGTAAATCTAAAAAATGGCGTAAAACATGTCATATGTATATTAAAATTAAAAAAACATGCCCGAAAGTGTAGGGTATGAATGGAGAAAAAGAAAATGATAGCTCTTATGAAAAAAGACAGATAGATACAAAAGACATGCATTTGTAAAGGCCAGAGTAACATTGAAGAACATATTGCTAAAGTAATAATTTCAGCCCATTTAGTGATGAATATATTGATATAGCTTTAAAACCCGTGGAATCACAGGAATTTTTGAAGAAATTATTCATTAGGGATACAAGTGTGTGAATAAATTAACAAACAACAAAGAATGTAAATATGTTACATTGTTTTTTGAAGAGAATATACAACAAACAATTTGGTTTGTTGCACATGATCCATGATACACCAATTTTTAGACCCACAACCATGTTTGCTGCCCATTCTGAATATACTCGAGCCGGGTCTCCCAAGTTCATACTCCATTGGTCCATATTCATTCTTGAATCAAGATTAATTACATTCTAGAAGCGACCAATTTCGACTCAAATAACTCAAATGGTCAAAAAAGGATGAAACTCACACCAAACAAATGCTTGCATCCTCATAAATTGTTGTTTTATACTGAGTATTTGAATAAAAGGCTTTAGAAGATTTGTATGCATTAGAATAGCCTATGGATGACTTTTAACCATTGACTCATCATCTTTTCGACTAACGTTTTTATTTATGTTGACCTAGTTGAAATCAAACACAACTTGACTACAAAGTCATAACTGGATTGGTTTAAAACAACACCTCTTGCATCAAGCAATAAAATATAAAATGCACACCTTTGTGCAAGTGGCTGAATTTTAAGGCGGTTCATACACATTTTCGTTGCATCATTCATGAAAATAAATCAACTTTTTAATTAACCACTATACATATCCATTATATGGTTACTTAAATTGTCATGATCGAACCGTAACGCACAACTATATGGGCAACACGCAACTCGACTCTTGAAAATCCGCTTTTTAAGATTATTACTAAACACTTGCTTCACTACATCATGAAATGAAGTCGAAAACACATGTACTCCTTCTCCACCAGACCATCACCTTCACCATCAGATGTTTAACCTTTTCTTCCATGACGCGACCCGTGCAATAGCAAATCCAGTGAATCTATAATATTTCATATTCCAAGGGTCTTACTGTTAGTTATAGCTTCATTGGCAAAGGTATGACAGAGCGGGCTAAAAAGAACAATTTGAGGTGGAGAATTAGTTATCTCACATACTGTATTTTTCAAAAATTGAGCTCTAATTACTTAGTTGACCATTAGCAAGTACTGATGATACTTATTTGGATGCACATTATTATCATGCTTTGTCACTATTTAAAGGGATCTTGAAACATCGAAACACAATGCACAAAGAGTTTTCGTTTATCTTGAAAAATCAGCACCAAAAGAAAGTATTTCACTTTAAAAAAATAAGTATAACTTTTTTGGTTGAATCGACACAAACATAGCGAGACTTGTGTAATAAAACAAAACAGACCCCAAATATATACAACCCCTCACAGCAGAATGAACGCTATAAACACACATAACCAAATGCAGGTAAAGACCAAATCAAAAAACACATGAGGTATGTGTGCAAGACAATTTGCCAAACACCCCACTGCCACATAAATTCATCATAGGATACCACCAACCTCGGTTGACATCAACAAACACCGGTAGTCACAATACCGCAATAATGTTGCTATGCATTTACCCTTTAAAGTTTAAATATTGTAGCTTCTTGTGTTACAATTAACTTTATATAATGTTCAAAACGAAATGCCAAACACCCATTTAAAGGTTTTGTTGTTACATTATGGTCTCAATGCAAAGATAGCACATGCTGGAACTTAACAGATAATATTTTATAAGTGTAGAGAGCGTAAATACATGCCTCGTTTCCCCCTTCTAGCTATTTTTCCTTCACGATAATTCTACTCCTTCCAATGTCTACTGACAAAGGCCTACACAACAAACACCCTGATAAAAGAAAACACATTATGTGTTAAAATGTTACCAGGAGGGTGGGTTTTTTTATTGGTTAAACAAAGAGGGTGGTATAGAATGGTTATTTAAGTGCCATGTTTACCTGAATAAATTTTATTTAAATTAACATGCAATAAAATTAAGTAATGAATTTAAAATTTAAGTAATGAAAGAAAAATCAAAATTCAAACTATCTCCTTTTACTACCAAAATTGGTCGCTTTTACTAAATAAACTATCTCCTTTTAGTATAAATTATTCATTGAGGGGAATATGACAGTAATGCTAATTGTTACCAAATACTTTCAACATATGTCACATTTCTTAATCTTTAAAACCCCCTTATAGTTGGTATGAAATTCAAATATGTCGTATACTAAAACAACTCATAAAACCTGAAGTATACAAACTAATACGAATATTAAAATCCTAACAGGAGTATACCGAAAAAAAAGAAAAACCTTTGAATCCTTGTAGCATAAATGCATAATAAGCAATCCGCGTATAACAGAATCCCAGTATGAACAACACAACCTCCAATGTCACAAAAAATATCCCTAGTCACTTACAGTATTATTCAGTAACTTCTAAAAAGGTTAATCAGACAAAAAAAAAAATATAGTTTTGGTAATTTAAGTGACATATTATTGATCAAACTAAGACATGGCATAGAATGGTTATTTAAGTGACATATTTACCTGATGAGAACGGTTGCTTGATGACCTAAACGTCATAGCCTATCATCACCAAAGTGCAACAATCATTTAATCATTCAAACTAACATAAAAATGGAAAGAGGGTCAACTTTTTAGACAGTAGAATTCATGTCATGACTGGAGGCGCTAAATGAGACTTACTGGGCTCGTAGACGGCGAAGTGGTAGTAGCAAGATATTTGTTTAACGATACAGAAAGTGGTGGCCCTGACATATCTTATGCTTCACAAATTCTCAATATTAGCAATCATCATATTTTGAAGAAAAAAAGGTCCACGTAAGTGTCATATGACTTGTCTTTTGACACCAAACTCAAGAAAAACTATTTCTAAATTTATAAAATAATAAATTGATTTACACAGGTTTATAGGAAACTAAGGTGATTGAAAAACTTTAGAACACACCCGACCCATTTGACCGCACCGGAATTTATGCATTGTGATTTCTTACCATTACCCGTTATCCAATCTGCACAAAACCTGCACCATTGTCATTAGTAATCTGAAAAGCTTCGTTTTAGATTGTATAGGTTCGAACATAATAACTAAACATAGTGTTAAAGAAAGTATACAGCTAAACATGCTTTTACTATGTGTACGATACTACATATAAAGAACTTGAAACAAAGCATTAAATTTGGTTTTTTAGTAAGCTTTGGATATTTTGTAATTTATGGTTTGCAAAATTTAATGCCTGTCCTTTATCTTTCAATTCACAAACCTAATATGATTCTGTTCCACGGAAACGCTCAAAGATAGCTAAATAAAAACCAAACATAACATAGGTCAAATGATGTCAATGAGAGATTGACATAGACTAAAGTCGCAAGCATGTACCAAAAAACTATAGATTTTCACAATCAGAAAATAAGGTTCCAATCCAAGAACCGAACATTAAAATTTATAAAAAGATCAGGTTTGTGTATAATTTCCTCTGAAACTCATTTATGTTTATCTGAATGTATATTTTGGCAAATGTAGTACAAAATTTCACAAAATAAGGTTCTTATCAAGGCTTTCCAATTTATATCATAGACTTGTACATTAAAAAAAAAAAAAAAAAAAAAAAAAGAAAAGAAAAAAAAAAAGAAAAAAAGAAAAAAAAAGGTCCTACTTGTATCTACTTATTTTAAGGGATCATGAAGATTTAGATACCTTCTACTAATCGACAACCACACAGATTCAACCGGAAAACATACACAACAGATGAAGTGAAGAACCGTCTACAGTAATAGGAAAGAGCAATTGAGCACTATGTATATTAAAAAAAAATTGCTTAAGAAAACAATAAGAACCATTTTGATATGATACCTTAAAATCAGTAACAAAGAAATTAGTAGCACAAAGTTGCTGAGGCAGGAACAAAAGCAACCTACCAAGCCATCAGCATAATCAAGCTCCTTAAACAATTCCGATCCTTGTTCATTACCAGGATTCCTGTAGAGATGATATCTGTCAATAAGCTGTATTAGATAAAAATAAATAAATAAATAAAAAATAAAATAAAAATAAAAAATAAATAAATAAATTGCTGAGTTGAAGTGTATAAAGGCGGTTAACCATAAGCAATGTTAATGTTGAAGATGATAACTATCAATTAGCAATGTTAAAGGCAGTTAACCATAGTCAACCTCACAATGTCTCACCATCATACTTATCTCAAATTTCTCTTCTTTTTGACTTTCACTCGCTGGATTACACAACTTTTTACAAAAACAAAAACACACAAAGTCACTATTAAGTGCATAATAAATGTTTTTATTGTTCTTTACCTTGGAAAAGTTCCTTGCGGGCTGAAACCTTGATTCGTCCGCTTTCGGTGTCTGCCTTTGGCGATCCACGTGTGTCTTCGGGTGGCGGTGTTGTTGATGTTCTGGTTTCTGTGTCTGTTTTTTCAGACAATGGTATTTCTGTGGGGGGGTGGTGGTTGTTGTTGCCGCCAATGAGCCTGCACTTGATGGGGACGGGATTTCTGTGTCTGTTGTTTTTCAAGCGACGGTATTTCTTTCGGTTGTGGTGTGGCTATTGCTGTCGTTAATGTGCCTGATGATGATTCTGTTTCAGTTGCCGTTGATGTTGGTCCTGTGAGTAGCAACAGTCCTTGATCCATTGTTTTGTCCAGGATGAAGTCGGTCCTTTTTTTGTGCTCCCAACACCAAAGTGAAACTGGAATAGATGCCTTGTGTTTTCTAACTGCCTTAGTACATCTGGTATTGTGTATGGGTCCTTGTTCTATAGCTCGGCAACCACTTTATCACAATCTGTAGTCATCAATTGTGCCTCAGGGCTCAAGCAAGCCAATGTTATAGTAGCCGTCCCGTCACTTATGATCGCCTTAAAGCAATATCTGTTTATGGTAAATGCATGTTTGGTTGTCAGTTTGTGAATTAGATATTGGCTATTGCCATTTAGTATGATTCAAGTATTTCATACAGTACCTATAGTTAGGTATTTGCTCTGTTCCGGTTTGTCGACACTGCTAGTGTGGGTGTGTGGGTGTCACTTTCTTCCCATAGCCGACGCACTTGTTGAAATACCATGGTCATGTTGCTTCAATCCTTACTTCCTTAGTATGTTGGCCTCTGCTGTGAACTTGACATCGTGCATTATGTCGACGATATTTGGACAAACTGTCACAATAATGTGAAAAGTCAAGTCAATATCTCACATAGGGGGTGTTTGCTATTGTTTATAATACTTCTGAAGTGCTAAATTTTAAGCAACACAATTATGTATCAAATGCTTATGCGTTATATTTTACACCTTATCAACAAAAACGCTCCACCAATTATAATCTATATTGTGAACCAAAAAGTCCTTATAAGCAGTTTAATAAGCAAACCCAAACATCCATTAAAAGTATTATTCAAAAAAGCAATCACATATAGCCCCTCTACGAAGTTTCATAAGAAATCCTAGATAGCCAAAATGCATTTAACCTGATAGGCAATGCCAAACAGCCCCTATATTTCTATAAGAAAAATTAAGCTAATTTTTTTATGTACTGCACATATTGCAACATTGTAATCTCAACTTAATACCTCACAAATCACAAAATGTTTATACTTTCTTGGATTAGGAGAAGTTTGTTTAGGAAGTAACCTGATAGCTATGTTGAATCAAATTGTTACCATTAGTGCCCAATCAACAATATTTCCACAGCAATGATTATATGAAGCAAATATTTTAATGATTCATATGTGGTCGCATTTAAAAGAAATGAAAGTGGTAATTAACACCAAATGTAAATACAACAAAAAAGAGCACCATGTAAAGAAAAACAAAATATTTGACCAATAACTATTGGGAGAAACACGTATATATTGTTGCTTACTTTTCAGTGATCGAATCATCGAAGTGACCCATAATGGTGAGACCAGGGGGTCTATCTTGTAAATGGTCGAGGTCTTCTTCATAAAAAGTTTCTTTCTTTTTCGCCAATTATGATATTTTAATTGGACATCCATCCATAACTTTCACATCGTACTCCCTACAAACCACTTTTCAACTTCATTTGCCGATTCATTCTACCTAATCATAAAGAAAAGCTAATCATAAGGCTAAAAATCTTGTTGAACAAATACATCCTAACAACATCATCCAAATCATAAAATAAAGAACAATATGATTTACCTTTTAAATAGAAAGACATGTATGCCCATCTTGTTCGGGCTATTTTTCGCCTGCATCCACCATTAACAAAAGTTTAAATTCATTGTCGATCATTTAAACTACAAATAAATAAGAGAAACAATAACAAACAACCAAATCCAAACATTATAAAACCCAAGTCAATAACGAAAAAAAGAAAATTCTTTTATCTAATACATTTCATCAAAAAAATGTGCGCATACAAAACCACAATAACAAACTATCTATTAGGAAAATGTGAAAATTACATTCAATAGTGTTCTTAGAATATTTGATTTAGTAAGACCAAATCAAGTATCAACACACACTAATAAAAAAACATAGAATTAAATTACTATATCAATTAGAATCCCAAAAACAAATTAAAATATAAACAAACACGAACCATATCTTGTGATTTAACATCAATCTCAAAGTGAGTTCCCTTAACAAAACCTTCATCTTTCTACTTGTTTACCTGCAATCAATGGAATCAAAACAAAATTAAATTGATTATTAAAAAAACATCAAAATAGATGTATTATACTATTATGTGATTTAAAGCAACACCAAAAATTAAAAATAAAAATTGTATATGTATGATAATTACCTATTTTACGGTGTGGAAATAATAGAATCACTGGCATGTTCATAGAAATAGAGTGGAGATCCGTCGTGTTTTTTGAATCGGTTGAGTTGGTGATATGAATTGGTGATGGAATCGGTGATATTATTGCAATGATTTGTATAAGTGTATCATACATGTTTAGGAGAAACATTAAATGATTTGATTCAAATGAAAAATAGATTAAAGAAGCGTATGCAAGAAGCTGTAGTTGAAACCGATTTGTTTGAATTGATAGTGGAGCATGGAGAAGAATTCATTGGATGGTTAGAATAAAAAACAATCGGTGGAACTATTTTGTGATAGTCGGTTACAATGAATTTGAATGATTTAATTACTTAACAAAAATAGAAGCATTGAATGTGGGATAGCAGTTTTGATGAAGAGTGTTGAAGAAATGTTTTAAGAAAGAAGAATTGAAACATGTGCAAAGGCGTGTTGTTCAACCAAATCACAATTGAGACACATCAGCGAATTAATTACAAAGAGTGCTTAAAAGACTTGTAAATTATTCTGGTTTATTAGTATACACTAGCTTATAGACCTGTGGAATCCACGGGATTTTAGAGGGTTTTTTTATTAAAAAAGTAAGTAAGTGAATAAAGTAAGAAAGAATAACGAACGCAAACGCTATGAACTTTGCAATGATCCCACAAGTACAATTGTTTTATAGATGCACTAACTATGTCTTGCCATGAACCTTTTGGAATAACGGGAAGCACCTATCTAAAATCACCACCAAAGACCATTGTCATGCTACCAAATGGCGTTTGACAATCATCATACCTGCTTTTACGTAGCACGTTTCTCAAAGAATGATCCAAGGCCATAAAACAAAGCTTATATGTCTTGGGCGCTTCATCCCAAATAATAAGCTTGCGTTTCTTAAACAAAGTTGCCAAGTCACTCTGAGGACATATTGAGCAAGTAGAAGTCTTGTCAATATTGATAGGAATATTGAATCTCGAATGAGCAGTTCGTCCTCCTGACATCAATAATGATGTAATGCCACTGGATGCAACATTTATGACTATGTCACGCTTTCTTCTAATACGGCAGTAAGTGTTTTTCACAAAAGGTTTTGCAAGTACCTCTGTATCCATACACACAATATACACCTCTTGTTCCTTTTTGAACGGAGGTCATATAGGTGTCATAGATGGATTTATGTTCCATGGTTAATGCAGCATATAGACCTTCAAACTCAGATATGTATCTGTCATCTGGATAAGGCATTTTAGGAAAACGCCTCAAAGTAGTTCATCTGGATCGCATAAGTTGTTTGATATAGAACAAAGCAACATTTGTTTTCATCGTCACTAAGTCGCAAACCTTCATGAAATAAATGATTTATGAGTACCGAATTAACACCAAGTTTATTCAAATATAGCTTATAGACCCGTGGAATCACGAAGGTTTTTAAATTAATTATTCATTCAGGAAATACATGTCTGACTAAATAAATAAACAACAACGAACGTAAATAAGTTCCATTATTTATTGAAATAAATAATAAACTTGCATGTATCGTGTTTTCCACTTTTGATAGTTTTGAAAAACCAAGGTATGCAGTGAACATTAAACACTTGAATAGCCAATGTTCATTCCATGAAAACTTGAAAAGTTAAAAAGAAAACAAAAGTGAAACTAAAAAGAAGTTACATGTGTAAATAATAGTTGTAGTCTTGTATCTTTTTTTGTCCATGAAAAACTATAAGAGTATAAATTCATAAGCCGATTTGGACCAGACACGTAATATTCAGGAACGTTGGGGACTCGCCATGTGAATTTTCTCGAAAATGGACTAAAAATGAAATCCTGGCCGAACCACAGGGACTAATAGTGTATTTTACTCATGTATCAATAATTTTTTTTTTAATGCTTCGTGTTTTTTAGGTTTTGGTTAGTGTTAAAATAGTTATTGGGTAATGGGTAGAACATGTCGTGTTTGGTGTATGTCATAATGGGTCATGCTTACTCCTAACATCATTTGGCAAAAAAAAATAACTTTATTTTCTCTCTCAAACTTTTCAAATATTTTATTTAAGCTTATTAGCTTACTGTCAAAATTTTAATTGGTGATGACCTTTTGTTTACATGGCGCCAAATACTTCCAATCAATGTTAAGCTTTACCTCTACTTCCAATCAATGTTAAGCTTTACCTTGAACCACTCGGATTGATGGTTTTTAAGGTGAAATAATAAGTGGTTACGTGAAATATAAATCGGATTAAGACTCCTGTTGTTATTCCAAATATATAAAGAAAAGATGATCTTAAGCATGCTTATATTTCTATATTGCCCAGTAAATTATCTTAAGTTCTATGTTGCAATAAAAAAAGCTTATCCGGACATCAAAGTAATCTATATATATTTTTCCAAGTTTTCTCAATGTGGTAATAATATGGTCACGGTTTATCGGTTGAGATCTTCCTATATCTTTCTTTTAAATCACGTAGTCTTTCATTTTACCTGTATTGCTCCATCTTTATGATATAGTCATTAAAATGATCTTTATCAACCTGTAGTTTAGCAGCAGCCAACCGCTGAAGCCAAAGAGAAGGAGCTTGCCAATGGTAAAAAAGAAACTACCATCTTACCCTTGATACAACTACTTAGTACATTTTGATTAGAGGTGGTAAAATGGGCAGAAACATAACAGGCCACAACAATATCAGGTTAAAATGGGCATTTTTTTTTGGTTTAGGTCTAGTCATTTTATTTTTACCCATAAAACCTTTTGTCCAAAGTTTTTAAAACTTTGTAGGGAGTATGAGTTATTAGCTTGCAACCTTTGATTACAAAAATTATATTTGCTTTTAACAATGCTCTAACCAATTAAATAAAATAATTTGTGATGTTTTGTGAGTTACGATCTGGCAATTTCAACCCATTTTACCCGCCTCCCACCCATTTAAGCTTTTACTTTATTTTTATTTTTTAAACACCATGGAGCTAAAACTTACAGTACTACTTTATTTTTTAAATATCAGGGAGGCTGGAGATGTGGCAATTTTGGAGTTCGTAGTTCAGCACAATGTGACCCAAAAAGGGCCATTCGACAACTTATTGTAGCACTTGTATGACCCATGGCATAACACTATTGTCTAAACACTATCCGGAAACTAAATATCTTATAGCTAAAGGAAAGGGAAATAAAGTATCTTGTTTTGCTATGTTTGTGTAAGACCTAGATAAATGTTTATAATGTACAGTGGAATATGAGATGGTAATCTATGATTTATCTGAACTTGTTGCCAGTTCATCATCTCATTTTCGGGAAGAAGAACAAATAAAAGCTCAGGCTTCCTCAACCAATACTGCCTAAACCTTTGCCTTGCATAATCCATGTAATCAAAATCAATATTTGTCGCAAAATCAATATTTTCGCATAATCCTTGCATAATCCATGTAATCAAAATCAATATTTGCCTTGTATAATCCATGTAATAATACGAACCAAGATTATTCCCCATAATCCCCAAAATAGATGATTAGCAAAAGTGTATTTTTCGATGCCATCAATAAGCTGAACAACTTCCTCATTACTCGACTCATTTCCTGTAAACATTAACAAACATAACATGTTAGTCATTTAATAAGCCACACTATCAAGAAGACATTTTCATCACTTTTTTTGTAATTTAACTATCGTTTTCAGTCAACACCAAGAAAGTTGACTTTTTATTTGGCCATTTATAGATAAGGATGTCTGACTTTAACATCTTATGCAAATCTTAATATATTGTTGTACAGTGAGTTCATAGTAAAAAACAATAAAGCATAAAGATGAAAATGGATACATGGTATAAATAACAAAATCATGTAAGTGAATCTTAATTTAGCATAAAAACATAAAAATTCAAATGTTTCGGACAATCATAAACGATTCAGACTACCACAGCCTTTTACCTGGTTGACAAACTTATACAATTCAGTACGGAAGAATTCCAACACTCGTTTCATACTTTCATTCTCTTGAACTAATGCAACAATTTGCGCTTTTTGCCTTGCATTGATAGACTTCAAGCTGCTGCTACACCCCTCCAACTGTCTCAGAGGAAGGATTGGAGACCTGATAGTAAATGTTTACAATATATAAGCCAAAATAGTAGCATGTTACGAATGTGAGTTCAATTAAGCCAACAAATAAGAAATGAACCTTGCTAAGTGGTCACAGAGTGAATAGATATTTTGGAACATGAAGAATGTGATTGTTGTCATAATTTTTTGCAGTAGCAACTAACGCCTTGAGATTTTCCTTCTTACTTTCTCCTTTGATGTTGTTATCATTTCATGAAGGATCCCACGGCCCAGCCTAATTCCTACTTGAGGTCCGTGCTTGTCACCGAAGTTAACAACATCAACAGATACACCCTTCAATTTTAACTTCGTTGCAATTTCTTTTATATGATACTTAAACCAATATATAGGACTGAAAGCCAAGAAACACACACAACATATGTGATAATTATTAGAATGCTTGTGTATGTGATACTTAAACCTATATTTAGAATGCTTGTATATGATACTTAAACCAATATTCAGAATGCTTGTATGTATTTTTAAAGGCCGTGCATATATATTACATGCATATGCTTAAATCAAAGTATAATAATAGCAAAGAAACAGTAAACATATACATCAAACACGTCATCTCCATATGTTGAGGTAAAATTCAATTTAAAATCTTTGTGCCACTTACCCAACCTAACACTCTCTAGAATTCACATTCACTCAATTTACTGTCACAATTACCTTAATTTGCTGAACTTTTACCGTGGATAGTGTTTAATGGTTTGGAGACCACTATTCTTCGCAAGACCTACGGGATAAAAGTTTCAAGCATCGGAAAAAGTCCTGATGGCATACTATCCAACAAAATTAAAAGGAATCCTTATTACATGTTCACATAGATGGGACCATTTTCAAATATTAGCTTTGAGGATTAATTTTGTTACTTGATTAACTTCAGTTGATATATAAGCATATAAGCAGCAACTTCTACTACATTGAACATTATCTTATTACCTGATTAATCACAAAAGTTTCAAGTAAACAAATTAACACGGTAACAGTTTTATATATTAAGTTCTGCAATACCTTTACTCACATGAATAAATTTTCGATTGGACCGGACGACACAAGGGGTGCACCAGAATCTTCTGCAAGAATAGGGGCATCATTTCACAATATATACAAATTTCAGGTATGGCCTTGAACATTGGTAAAAATTACTCATTTTGACCCATTTGGAAAAAACATAGTTTGATATGTACCAAATTTACCCACTTGACCTGTTAAATTGCATACTTTATTTTTCTTTAGCAATTGAAATGATTAATGCAAGAATAGGGAAGCTGATATTATCTATGAAAATAAAGAAAATTGGGGCGAAAGACCTGAACGTGATCAAATGAGTAAAGAGGAGTTCACAAATCACAATATCAAGAGAGTTCGACTCTATAAGTAATTCTCTGTTGTTTTTTTTTTTCAATTTAATGCAAGAATTGGGAAGCTGTTATTATCTATGAAAATAAAGAAAATTTACGAAGTCACTTGCTGCAATAATAAACCAACATTAATATGTTCAATTATTACAAATTCATTTATCACAGGGTTGTTTTTTGTTCTTCTAGACAATATATGAATGCACGGCCTAATTTCGTCATCCCTGTTTATCACTGGATCAAGCTTACCCCTTCTAGCAAGTTCCGTCAAGTCACTGCCATATTTTGTAAGTGCCTAGTATTTCCCTTCGGGGTTTGAAAATATCTTGGCACTTCATTTACTACATACATGAGTTCCCATTCATAGCCTCAATCAGAGGCGCAGCTTCTAAGGGGCCGGGGGGGGGGGGGGGGGGGGGGGGGGGGGGTCGACCCCCCGAAATTTTTTTTTGCGATGTAGGGGTATATAGTTTTCGTGTAGAAAAATTTCGGTATTTTCGGTTTCGCCCCCCCCCCCCCCCCCCCCCAATTTAATTCGGTTTCGACCCCCCATAGTGTTAGGAAAAAAAATTTTTGATCCCGACCCCCCACTCGAAATTTCCAAGCTTCGCCACTGGCCTCAATTACTTCCTTCAGTTTCTTATCACATGTAAATAGACTATTTTCCTAAAATCAAGAACTGCAGATAAGGGGGTGTTTGGGATTGCTTACAAAATAAGCATATCCAAACACTATTTCCAGAAGCGCTTGTTTCTAAGCAGCTTATAGCTTATATGTACTTAATTTTAAGCATAAAAAGAAAATACATAGTCCCAAACACACCCGTAAGTAAGTCTACAATAATTATTGTCGGTGTCTAACCTTATCTACAAATGTAGATGTCGTAGCATTTTGTTTAGCTTCATCTCTTATAACGTATGCATCAAGAAGGGGATTGGCCTCTTAATCATCATTCTGGTTATCCTGCATACATTACCCGTAAATAAACTGCAAAATTTTTCATGTTATAAACCCATTATGCAGAAAAGAGCATGCCACCAGCATGTCTGTAGTGCCTAGCTGCTGAGGTTGCTCTGAATTTACCACGTTTTCTTTGATTACTGCAGCAACTTCAATCGCAATGGTGAAATAACATAGGTTACCTGTTCTGACACCTCTTAAGCGGCATTTTGTCTTTTGGGAGCTTGGTAAATTCTCGTACTTTCTGGTGCTTCTGTACAAAAAAAAGTATTAATGAAATGGTTTACAATATCAAACTTGTATACCTTTCAGTACACACACTACCCATACTACAATACCATAACAAATTCATTTAAAAAATATAATGAAAACGGATCACCTTTAAGCAACAAAATCACCTTCTCACTGATTATTTGCGGCACCATTTAAACTAACCTCAGAACCAAATGAGCTTGAACTCGCAATCGGTGTACTTGACTCCATCTGCTGTAGCCTTGAAACCTCCATTTAAAACTCCAATCATTATATCTCGATTAAAACACATCTTATAATTACTGTATATGCATATTATTAAAAGTACCTGGCCACTTCTACGTGCTCTTGTTTTCCAAGGTGAGGAATCTGTGGCACCATTTAAATCAACCTCGGAACCACATGAGCTTGAACTCACAGTTGGTGTACTTGACCCCTGTATCATATCCAACTTAATGAGACAAAGATGGATTATACAATTTAACAGTACGCACAAATACTTAATAATTAAATAGATGAAAAACATTAGAATTTAGTAATATATTTACCTTGCAAAACTCTTCTCTCCACTGCTTCAAGACATTGGATCAGCCTCAGATTCTCAGCATTCTCGTACCTGCAAGTATTCATACATTCTTCCGTTATACTAACCTTGAAAACAAAAGATACAACATCAAATTGAGGAAAATCAATATAATTTGAATTAGGTAATACAATATTTCCTAGAAAATGATAAAAATAAACTTATAATCCAAACCAAAAATAGGTTTGCCTCGGATCAGGATCATCCCCAATTTTAGGGTCATTACATCAGCAAGATGATTTTTTTATCTGATTTGACATGTACCTTTAATTCGACAATCTAAAAAAACAACAAAATTAATAATTATTGATCTATAAATAATGGTTGAGAGGCTAATAGGTTATTTAATCAAACTCGAGATGGCGCACCTAATTTCTTCTACCTCTTTTGTGGATTAGTCATCCTGCATTACAAAAACCTTAGCTTCTAGGTTTGAGTGGTAACATAAAACCTACAATAGTCACATGTTGCCATTGCTTCTGTTTGCATACGGGGACTGCAAACCAAACAGACAAAGAAACCAATGAGAGTACAAACACAAATCATCTCAAATACAACAGTTGTAAGTTGTAATTTGTGAACTTACAATGAGTCAAAAGAGTTACCATTATTTTTTCTTTGTTCAAAAGTGTTTAAAAGAACAGTTGTTGGGAAAATACCAGGTTTACTAAACATTTGGTGCATCTATAAAGTCACATGAAAGACCTATAAATCTCTGATCAAAACCCAATAGTTAACATGTATTTGCAGGTTTTCTTAAGCCATTATATTTCCTTTTCTCAACTAAATAGCAATTGATAAAAATATCCATTGAAAGAATGCATGGATTGATCTCTACGCTGGATAAATGCAACAATATTACATAATTAAATCCCAAAATAAAGCATAATTTACATCACCGATTACTTACTGGTTGTTTCTATATGCTTTTCCATCTCATCCAGAAAAACAAATGAGCAAAAGATATAAGATATTGACTGTGTTTGAACAACCGATTCCTCTTTTGCTAAATCCTTTAGCTTAACCCAATGGAACCATTAAAAGTAAATATGTATTAACAACCTGTACTTTGAAGCTTTATGTATTCTACATAATCCAAATATCAAAACTAAATACCATTGATTTACCTAAAAATTCGCCGTTCCTGGAAATGCTCCATCATAGACGGACGACCGCAATCCATCACAAAATTTGCTATCTCAATATGCCCTCTTTAAATCACTCACAAACCTTTTATTTTCGATCTTCAAATTCCGTCACAAACATGTATCACAGAAAACATGACACCAATCATATTCATAATCAATGGAAAATTCAAGTACCAATTTTACACATCAAACTAAAAAAAGGAAGATAAATTAAAACATACAAATGTATATGTATCAGGCAATTGAATTAAACCTGCATAATCAAAAAAGAAAATTATTATGCTAATATCAAGGAATATTTTTTTAAGAAAAAGTTGTACCATTGAATCTGAATAGAGACTTTGAGATAGGGCATCATACACCTGCATATCAAATTGGAGAAAAATATTAGAACAATCGAATCACACATATCAAAATTAATTGGCACAAAATTAAATTGAAAAAACTAATAGAAACCTGATACATATCACAAATGCTACAAACAAATAAAAAAACATATTGTAATTCAATCACAAATGTTGTGTTATGTGATTTAAATCTAAACCCTAAATAAGAAGACTATGAAGATGATGAATCAACTAACATTCGACATAAAAATAGATCAAAAAAAATCAAATTCGTTACCAAAATCAAAATCAATTAAACCAAAATCAAATCAATTTAACAAAATCAAAACCATAAAAAAAATAAAGAAATAAAAAACAAACTTACAACCGATCCCAAAATTAGGTTTGATGTGTGTGTTTATTCGTGAATTGAATTGAGTAGGGAATGAGTAAAGAAGAATCGTATAGAAGAATTTTTGTGTGAATGGTTGTCAAAAACTCAACATTAATTGCTGGGAATTGATGAAGGCGTTTCAAAGTTTGTGTGTTACATACGGGTGTGTTAATTAGTTACCGAAAATAAGTTTTTATGTTTCGAGTATAATGTCTGAAGAAGTTGTGCATCGTGAACTTGTACGTATTAAAGCATCGACCAATCACAGTGAAGACACATCATCGAATTAAATGCAATGGGTGCTTTAAGGGGCTTGTAAAGTGTACTGGTTTATTAGTATAGATAGATAGATAGATTGGCACCTTCCTAAAATAGAATGCTTAAAATTTGAAGAAACACACTTACTAATAATAGAAAATAAAGTTACATCTGAAAAATTCAATATCTTATATTTTTTGACTTGTAACAACCCTCCAATAAATACACAAAAAGTGTTATTTTTGAAACACCCCTACAAGAAAAAATATATATATATTTATTATACATATTGTACAAACTAATAAAACATACAAAGCTTCATACAATTTATATGAAAACAAGTTGTTGGTACATATAGTTTTAAGAACCGGACCGGACCAACGGGTTTAACCGGGAATCGCAGTCACCACCGGTTTGCTAGCCAATAAAAGCCGTCCGAAAACGAACCTAAGAGGTGTGTCGAAACGGTAAAAATGGATTAATCGGGCCGGACCAGGATCATTTTTTTTCTTGTTTTTCTTATGTTAATCATCTCATTATTGTTATTTTGTTGATGTCTGAACTTTAAGCACAAGGTATCCACCGCTGCAATGCTAAGGTCCTCTTAGTCCAAAATTATGTTTTAATTTTGCTTAAAATTATATGGCAATATCACGTTTGTTGCAGCTAGATGACCGTTTTTTATAAACTAATAAAACAGTGAAACTTATAGTTATATATGAAATTAGTTATACTTTGACCAAAAAGATATGTACGTAGAATGAGACTTTAGATAATGTTATAACCTACTTTTGTTTGTCTTAAAATATTTTGCAAGAGGCCACACCTACATGATGGTGAAATAGCCATATTACCTTCATCATCTTCGAACCACATTTTATTTTTAGTTTCTCAAACTTAGGTGTTGTTTTATTTATTAAGAGGTTCTGAGTCTAAATATGATTCACACATCTGAATCTGAATATATGGTTGAAAAGTCTAAATCTAATTACATATTAATTTAAATAAGTAGTTAAGAAATCTGAATGTGAATCAAATAAACCGGAGTTAATTGCAAAAATCGTCCCTAAGGTTTGCTCAAATTGCAGATTTCGTCCCTAATAGTTTAAAATTGCAAAAATCGTCCCAAAATCAAACCTTTTGGTAAATTTTGGTCCCTAGCTTTAACTACCGTTAAGTACATTCCGTTAGAATTTGCACCGTTAGTCCTTTTCCACCGTGTACTTTGCATCGTTAGTCCTTTTTCACCGTGTATTTGCACAGTTAGTCCTTTTTACGTTTTTTTCCGTTTTTTTCGTTTTCGTCCGTTTTTTTTTACGTTTACGCCCGTTTTTTTACGTTTTCTTCCGTTTTTTTTTACGTTTTCACCCGGTTTTTTACGTTTTCGTCCGTTTTTTTACGTTTTCGTCCGTTTTTTTTACCTTTTCGTCCGTTTTTTTACGTTTTCGTCTGTTTTTTTTTACGTTTTTTTTACGTTTTCACCCGGTTTTTTTTACGTTTTCGTCCATTTTTTTTACGTTTTCTTCCGTTTTCACCCGGTTTTTTACTTTTTTTTATGTTTTCGTCCGTTTTTTTTACGTTTTCGTCCGTTTTTTTACCTTTTCGTCCGTTTTTTACGTTTACGCCCGTTTTTTTACGTTTTCGTCAGTTTTTTTACGTTTTCTTCCGTTTTTTTAAGTTTTCACCCGGTTGTTTACGTTTTTTTTACGTTTTCGTCCATTTTTTTACGTTTTCGTCCGTTTTTTTTTTTACCTTTTCGTCCGTTTTTTTACATTTACGCCCGTTTTTTTTACGTTTTCTTCCGTTTTTTTTTACGTTTTCTTCCGGTTTTTTACGTTTTTTTATGTTTTCGTCCGTTTTTTTTTACCTTTTCGTCCATTTTTTTACGTTTTCACCCGGTTTTATACGCTTTTATACGTAAAAAACCGGGCGTAAACGTAAAAAAAACGGACGAAAAGGTAAAAAAACGGACGAAAACGTAAAAAAACATATAAACCGGGTAAAAACGTAAAAAAAACAAAAGAAAACGTAAAAAAACCGGGCGTAAACGTAAAAAAACGGACGAAAACGTAAAAAAAAACAAAAAAAAACCGGGTGAAAACGTAAAAAAAACGGAAGAAAACGTAAAAAAATGGACAAAAACGTAAAAAAAAACGGGCGTAAACGTAAAAAAAACGGACGAAAAGGTAAAAAAAACGTATAAAAACCGGGTGAAAACGTAAAAAACGGGCGTAAACGTAAAAAAACGGAAGTAAACGTAAAAAAACGGACGAAAACGTAAAAAAAACGTAAAAAACCGGAAGAAAACGTAAAAAAACGGAAGAAAACGTAAAAAAACGGGCGTAAACGTAAAAAAACGTAAAAAACCGGGTGAAAACGTAAAAAAACGTAAAAAAAAAGGACGAAAAGGTAAAAAAACGGACGAAAAGGTAAAAAAACAGACGAAAAGGTAAAAAAACGGACGAAAAGGTAAAAAAACGGACAAAAACGTAAAAAACGTAAAAAACCGGGTGAAAACGTAAAAAAACGGAAGAAAACGTAAAAAAACGGACAAAAACGTAAAAAACCGGAAGAAAACGTAAAAAAACGGATGAAAACGTAAAAAAACGAGCGTAAACGTAAAAAAATGGACGAAAAGGTAAAAAAACGGACGAAAAGGTAAAAAATGGACGAAAAGGTAAAAAAAACGGACGAAAACGTAAAAAAATGGACGAAAACGTAAAAAACCGGGTGAAAACGTAAAAAAACAGAAGAAAACGTAAAAAAAACGGACGAAAACGTAAAAAAAGGTAAAAAACCGGGTGAAAACGTAAAAAAACGGAAGAAAACGTAAAAAAACGGACGAAAAGGTAAAAAAACGGACGAAAACGTAAAAAAAGGGACAAAACCGGGTGAAAACGTAAAAAAACGGGAAAAAAAAACGGAAGAAAGCGTAAAAAAAACGGGCGTAAACGTAAAAAAAAACGGACGAAAACGAAAAAAAACGGAAAAAAACGTAAAAAAGGACTAACTGTGCAAATACACGGTGAAAAAGGACTAACGGTGCAAAGTACACGGTGAAAAAGGACTAACGGTGCAAATTCTAACGGAATGTACTTAACGGTAGTTAAAGCTAGAGACCAAAATTTGCCAAAAGGTTTGATTTTGGGACGATTTTTGCAATTTTAAACTATTAGGGACGAAATATGCAATTTGAGCAAACCTTAGGGACGATTTTTGCAATTAACTCAATAAACCGGTTTGTTTTTTAAAATGTTTAAATGTATTAAACAATATGTTTTTACTGTTTCAATAGAATAATTGCATTCAAGCGGGAAATAAACTTTATTATACATAATTTTTTTTATATATAGTATAGTCAATTAAAATTTAGAAGTATTTTAGATAAAACATAGTTTATTTGACAAAAGTAAACGCGACGGGGTTTAGATTAAACTTTTTAAAACGATTAACTAAATGAGTTGGGTTAGAATTGAGATATATAAGTCCAATACCTGAAGCCGCTAATTTGAACAAAATAGGAATTGTCAGGTAACTAATATCATGTTTCACATTCTTAATCTAACAAAAAAAAAAGACTAAAAACATATTTTTAAGTAGTAAGTAAACATAAATCATGCATGATATATATAAATTGACGCAAAACACACAAGACGCAAATTTTGGGGATATGAATACAAAGGCGATTAACAAAACTTGTATTTGTGGCCACATTATTTGCTTATAACTAATTAGTGTGAGTATGATAAATGATTTTGATGGATGATTTTATTTGCTCTTGGGAGAGCCTTTGGATTATGATATGACTTGCTCGCGTGGGAACCTTATTGCGAGAGCATTATGATTGTTATATGATTTTATTTGCTCACGTGGGAGCCTTATGGCGAGAGCATTATGATTATGATTCGATTATTAGAGAAGCGTATAGATGCATCTTAGGCTAGTTATGATATGATATGTTTAAGTTATCGTATGATCATGCGGTTGAGTGGTGTAGTGCCATACACACCTTCCGTTGATGTTAGATGCACGGGAGTCGCGACCAGTGTATCATTGTGATAAGTTTTACGATGTAATTTTGCACCTTGGGTGCGCACTGATATGATATGATGTAGGATGCTCGATATAATATACCAAACCCTTTTCCTTTCAGCCTTATATTTCTTTGACTACTCCGGTGTTGAGGTGATTATATGATGAAGGAATTATCTTTTGAAATTAAAATGACCTTTATATTATGTTTTTATTCTTTCATATTTCGTTGTTATTGTTATCTGTTATTATGAATCCGCGCACCGAGCAATTAGCTCAGCCGCATTTTCTTTTCTTCCGTGGCAGGTTTAGCGGGGATATTTGATGAGAGCTAGTTGGACCTTAGAGACTGTGTATTTGGAGACTCTACTTAGATTAGACTTTTGGGCTTACTATCATGTAATTTTGGAGTTTAAAATTTCTACACGAAATATTAATTATTATCGAAACTTTGATTATTAATAAGATTGGTTCTTCACGTTTAGTTGTTTTGTCATTGATTGTGACCTCCCACTCCTATGTCGAGGCGGGGGTGTTGATGCGTGGGAATCGCAACAGGCTTTACCTCTCGAGGGATCTCGAGAAGCTTACAACCCCCACCAGGCAGTGTACCTGATCGTTGTAGTATAGTATAGTGACAAGTATCGGGGGATTGATCGTTCAGCTTAGGAATAGTGTCGCTAGGATTAGAAAACCTAATTACTAGTTCTAAAGGTGAGGGATGATTATTTTTGTGTTTTTATATTTTTTAGAAAGCAATTAAAATCTCGGGGTTTGAAGGAGTGGGCGGAATTAGTTGCTATTCAACTAACCCAAAACTAAGATGCAATCAAAATAAAATACTAAAAATGTAAATAAGCTAATTTACCTAAAGTTGTGAGCAGTAATTGGAGAAAATGTGTTTACTTAGATTTCACTACTCCCTAGATATCTTTTACACGTTAATTACTTGTTATAATTGCATGGATGACGGATCGTATTCCTTAATACCATTCATGGGGTGGCATACATAACTCTCCAATTCTATGAGCTCTTATCTCCTCCTACATCATGCCCAGCACAACTATAGGGATTATAAACAGTGGCTCATGCATTAAATACAACCAATAAAGACCTAGTACGCCTCGGTTCATGTTTCTTAAGACGTTCAAGCATGTTACCATTTGGAGATCTGCCAGTTTTCTTAAGCCTAACATATAAATCATTCGTCCAAGACAAGAATAAACAAGTAATCAACACATAATCAATATCTAGGTTTCATTAGATCTAAGCAAACACAAAAGAGATCTAGCCTAGCATAATGGAATTGAGACAAGAACAAGATATAGACAACCAACACATAGACATATTGATTGAATTAGAAGAACACTTATCTCAATTACAATGCAAGGTATCAAGGGTTTGGAACCCTTGAAAAACCTGTAAAAGTTGCACCAAAATCGTCTTTAGGGTTTCTCCAAAACTTCTCTCTTTTAATGTGAAAAACTAGAAAACTATATATAGGAAAATAGGGATGACGGCGTCAAGAACAAAGGTGTGACGTTGTCATCTCGCCGCCAAATACTTCCTCGGACGGCCTTGATCTACTTCTGACGCCGTCAAGGCCTAGGCCGTCACACAAATTACTCTTGACGCCCTGTGTGTGACGCCGTCATCAACTACGGATTTTCATTCTTGAGGTTTGACGCCGTCATGAATTTACTCTTGACGCCTTCATGTACTGTTCCCAGCATGGAAAATTGATACTTTGCCGTTTTCTTCACTTTTATGCTCCAAAAACGTCCAAAATGGCTTCTTTTCCAGAATTCACTCTCCAAGTACCTAAAATCACAAAAGGAACGATTTAGGGCAATATTTGATCAAATAAATTCGGATTCGGGCTTAAATGACCCCCTAAAAATGGACCATTTTTCGCCTCATCATATACCCTTACACTTGAGATTTGCTTGTCCTCAAGCAAATGCGCTTTTATTCTACTCAAAAGACAAGTTAGGGGTCATTTAACACTAATATAAAAGTAATTACAACAAATAATCGTTCCACTAAAGACCAATAGACAAGCACGGAGGTCATACACAAGCACCTCACAAATAGTGTTTAGATACTCACATCTCTCGGGTGTAATAAAGTAATATAACATTATGGAAATGGAAGATATCTCTCACTACCTGTCATAGCAAAATAGATTACCATAGGCTTGGGAAAGGATCAAACCTCCACCACATGACGTAAGCACCTAAGATAAACTATCAAAGAGGTCTTTTAAAGGGTTGTAACGTTAGGTATAGGGATATGAATTGCACGGTTTTGTTGGATAAAGGAAGTTTTACTGGTGGCGAGTTAACAATCTTGGTTAATTACATGTACAATATGGCGTTGCTAAGCCAAGACTAGACTCGACTTAAGCTAATAAATGAAAAATAACAAAAAACATAAAATGAACAAAGAATAAAAAAGGATGGTAGTCCGTATGTTTTTTCTCTTTTTCCTTTTTTTTTTTTTTTTTTTTTTTTTTTTTTTTTTTTTTTTTTTTTTTTTGCATACACTCTTACCCTACCATCCAAAATAATACATCATAGGGGATTGAGCATTCCCCTTACACTTGAATCTTTACATACTTTACAATTAACTATTCTAATGACTCGAATTAAGAAAATCAAAACACTTGGAGCACTTTTAAGATTAACGTACATATGGGGGTAATATATGATGTTCTTCCCCATTACTCCATAAAATAAGTACTTACCCATGAGTCCCAATCGTCCCAAAACAATATGTACAAGGATATGACTCGACTTAGCAACCATGTAATCAATTAGAAAGTTAACTTAGGATTTAACAAATAACAATAATGCACTAAAAATGAGCGCATACACGGAAGGCTAAGGCGATTTGGTTGTACATTTAAGTGGGGTGTAACAAATTCTTCCTTTAAGTAAAATGCTTAAAGTTAGAAATGAAAAGATAGGCTCGGAAGGGTGTACTAAGGGTTTCGTGTACTAAAAATGAGTACAACGCTAAAGGTGTGGGAAAATTAGTTAACTTAACTAGCCAAGTAATATGACTTAAATAGTCAATTAATCATAATACGGGTTTAACACCAGGGTGATCCTAATGCCTCTTATCATGTAGTAAATCCTACCACACGAATGTAGTCTCACTAGCGGTCTTGGGATGCATCACTAACGCAAGTTCTAGAATTTAAATGCTACCGGTACACTCATAAGCACTAATAATGAATGTTTTTCCTATCAAATCTAAAGGCGAACCTCACATATTTGGGTGGAAAATTTTTTCTGAATATACGGTTATGTGCTAGTCATACAATCTCCTATCCATGAGACGCTTGCTATGGCTAAAGTTTCACTCCTAAATGTTGTAAAAAATTTTAAATTTGGCGCTAAAATTGCACTAACAAGTATTTCTCATAGTTTTATTACACATCTAATATCAAACAAAACAAACTCAAGCGAAAGTGCATATGTAAGGTATCATCTTTTTACCCTCCCCTTACACTTAAGATGAACATTGTCCCCAATGTTCAAGTAAAGAATGTAAAAGTGAAAAAGTAAAGAGAATGAAATCAAATACTCCCCTGATTCGCTCGGTATGGATTATAGGTTGGCCAGGTTAGATCTTCCTCCAAGAAAACGAACAATCAAAGCTTCCCTTCCAGAATATAAATCATCCCCTTGTCGAACATAACCTGTAAATCCTGACAAAATAGACAAGACAACCTCGCGTAAAATCGGCGGCATCCTATATAAGTTTCTAAATCCTAGAAAACAAAGTAAGATATAATGCTTGTGGAATGAAGTTTGCAGATTTCCTGGAGATTATAAAACTTAATAATTCACAAAAACCATAAGACTCCGTTAGAAAAACAAAACCGGTAAAATTTCCAGATTTTAACTCCTGACGCCGTCAAGAGTAAACTCATGACGCCGTCAGAATGGACCTGCAGAAATTCTTATGTTAAGTTTCCGGAAAATTTCTAGAAAAACTTGGTCCTACTTCCTGGAAAATCCTGCAAAACTTCATTATGACTCAATACAAGCATTTGACTCTAACGAATACGAATATACATGCTCATTTAATATTGTGGAGAATTATGATCGTGTGTTTCTTGAAAACATGTTTGGGGTTTCCCCTTACACTTATCTTTTGCAAAAAATACCTTTAGGTTGGAGTTAAGACTAGGCCAAACAACATAGTAAGGTCTTTCCACTTTTTAATTTGAGAAACATGATCAACCAACAATAAAAATAAAGCATGCATACGGAAACAAATAACAATCAAACAAATAAAATCACACAAAGCATAGGTTGCCTCCCAAGAAGCGCTTTTCTTTATTTACGAGTCTTGTAGCTAGACTCAAAGTCATGGGTTACTACGTGATCTCATCATTGGTTCCACTCTCTAGGTCGTCTTCTAAACCAGTTTTGTATTCTGGACCTAGTTGCAAGCACTCTTTGTAGAAACCAAGCATCCTATTTCTAACATACTCTACTCCTCTACGTCTATCCTCCTCATTCCTATAATAAGCCGTTTGCTTGTGTTCCTTTTCGAAATTAGAGAGAAGGCGGTATTGCTCAATCTTGTAGGGCATTTGATAAGCAACCTCATCATTCTCTTTCTTGAATCTAACTATCCCTAAAGTCGGATCATAACTCATCCTAGTGGCCTCAACAAATGGTTTTCCAAATATTATTTGACTTAGGCAAACATCTATCACCGGACGAGTGTCCTCAACTATCATAAAATCGATCTCATAGGTGAGATTCCCTATAATCACATGCAATCCTTTCACTCTTCCCGCAAAATTACTTATCAGGTTCCTATTAGGCATCATCCTAAAATTAAGTTGCTTCTTCATCACCCAATTGTAATAAGTCCTAGTCATGATGTTCACGGGGGATCTAGGGTCTATGTAAGCTTTCCATATATGCATGTGCCCGATATTGCATGGGATGTTAATGTTAGAGGGGTCTCCCATTTTGATAAGGGGGTCGCCAAAGATATATGTTCTCTCGGGACTATCGAATAAATCCTTATGGTATTCCCGTTCTTCCTTGGTTGGCAACTTATCAAAGTATTCTTCTCTAGGCTCTACCTCCTCTAATTCCTCTCTACTATCAACCTCAACTTCCCTATTCTCATCCTTAGTCTCGGCTTCTATCCTAACTTCATTCTTGTCACTCTCTTCTATCTCCTTATCTATCGGCTTAATAGTGACAACATTAACAAAGTGGACCTGTTTAGATGATGAGGGATCCTTAATTTGGTTTCCGTTATTGGTGTCCCTAGTGTCCTTCCTAGGTGTGACTAATGCTTGGTTGTTGAGGGCTTTCAACAAGTTGTCAATCTTGTTGGTCATCTCCGTTTGTTGTTGGTTGAATTCGGTTTCAAACCTAGCTATGCGGGCTTCTTGAGATGCCATGAACTTTGACATCAATCCTTCAAGATTGTTGGTACTACCATAGTTGTTAGAAGGGTTGTTGTTGAAAGTACGGTTGGATGGTGGACTGTTTGGTTGGTAACGATTAGGCGGATTGGAAGAATTGGTTTGATTTTGTTTCCACCTAAGGTTTGGGTGATTTTTCCATGAGGGGTTGTATGAATCACCGTAAGGGTTTGGCTCGGGCTTGAAAGTGTACCACTTATCTCCCGCTTCGTCGGTACGCGTGGATGCGTAGTCCGCAAAAGCTGTTCCGGGGAGTTCCACACAATCATGAGTGTCGTGGGGACCACTACATAATTCGCATGAAGAAGTGATTTTGTTCACTTGGCTTGAAGGCTTAGGAGTTTCATAAGATTTCATGAGAAACTTGACTTGGTCCTCAAGTTCCATGATCCTACGGTCGGGAGTGCTAGAATTGTTCGAAGGCAAAGATATTGCCTTGACCGTTTTGTTCAAATCACGGGGATCATTCCAACTTTCGTTGTCATAGAGAGCAAGATCTTCTATGAGTTCCCATGATTGTTCCGCACTAAGATCACGTAGCTTACCACCGGCCGATTGGTCAATGGTTCGCCTCGTAGAGATGTCGATATGGTCATAAAAGATTTGGACTTGGAGCCAAAGATCTATGCCATGATGAGGGACTTTTTGGAGTAAGTCCTTGAAACGAGTCCATGCTTCATAAAGAGATTCATTTTGACGTTGTTGGAACATCAAGATGTCATTCCTAAGCTTAGTAGTTCTCCCCGGTGGGAAAAATTGAGCAAGGAAACGAGTGGTGAGATCATCCCATGTGGTGATGGATCCCGCGGGTAAACGCTCAAGCCATTGACTAGCTTGATCCCGTAGAGAGAATTGGAATAGGCGTAAACGGGTGGTCTCTCTAGTTTCAACACCTAGGTCTATGGAATCTACGATTTTGAGAAAGTCCTTAAGATGTTGGTTTGGATCTTCGGAACGAAGTCCATGGAATGCACATCCGCTTTGCACCAACCGGATGGTGTCAGATCGCAAGGGGGTCACATTGGTTCCGGTGAGCTCAATGGTGTTTCGGTAGCCTTGGTGGCTAGGTCGGGAATACTCTCCTAAGGTTCGGGGCCTAAGGGGTTCTAGTGGTGGGTTTTGTTGTGGTGGGATGACGGGTTCAAAGATGTTACCACCTTCCATGATGTCGGATAGTAAAGAGTTACGAACAAAAGCACGAAGAAATAAGATAGACTAAAGAAGACCTAAAAATAAAAATAAAATCTTACTAGAAAGGAATCTAGCAAGTAGACCTAATAAAAAAGAAATTCTAACCTAGACAATAACTATTCCCTGGGCTGCGGCGCCAAAAACTTGATGCGTGGGAATCGCAACAGGCTTTACCTCTTGAGGGATCTCGAGAAGCTTACAACCCCCACCAGGCAGTGTACCTGATCGTTGTAGTATAGTATAGTGACAAGTACCGGGGGATTGATCGTTCAGCTTAGGAATAGTGTCGCTAGGATTAGAAAACCTAATTACTAGTTCTAAAGGTGAGGGATGATTATTTTTGTGTTTTTATATTTTTTAGAAAGCAATTAAAATCTCGGGGTTTGAAGGAGTGGGCGGAATTAGTTGCTATTCAACTAACCCAAAACTAAGATGCAATCAAAATAAAATACTAAAAATGTAAATAAGCTAATTTAACTAAAGTTGTGAGCAGTAATTGGAGAAAATGTGTTTACTTAGATTTCACTACTCCCTAGATATCTTTTACACGTTAATTACTTGTTATAATTGCATGGATGACGGATCATATTCCTTAATACCATTCATGGGGTGGCATACATAACTCCCCAATTCTATGAGCTCTTATCTCTTCCTACACCATGCCCAGCACAACTATAGGGATTGTAAACAGTGGCTCATGCATTAAATACAACCAATAAAGACCTAGTACGCCTCGGTTCATGTTTCTTAAGACGTTCAAGCATGTTACCATTTGGAGATCTGCCAGTTTTCTTAAGCCTAACATATAAATCATTCATCCAAGACAAGAATAAACAAGTAATCAACACATAATCAATATCTAGGTTTCATTAGATCTAAGCAAACACAAAAGAGATCTAGCCTAGCATAATGGAATTGAGACAAGAACAAGATATAGACAACCAACACATAGACATATTGATTGAATTAGAAGAACACTTATCTCAATTACAATGCAAGGTATCAAGGGTTTGGAACCCTTGAAAAACCTGTAAAAGTTGCACCAAAATCGTCTTTAGGGTTTCTCCAAAACTTCTCTCTTTTAATGTGAAAAACTAGAAAACTATATATAGGAAAATAGGGATGACGGCGTCAAGAACAAAGGTGTGATGCCGTCATCTCGCCGCCAAATACTTCCTCGGACGGCCTTGATCTACTTTTGACGCCGTCAAGGCCTAGGCCGTCACACAAATTACTCTTGACGCCGTGTGTGTGACGCCGTCATCAACTACGGATTTTCATTCTTGAGGTTTGACGCCGTCATGAATTTACTCTTGACGCCTTCATGTACTGTTCCCAGCATGGAAAATTGAGACTTTGCCGTTTTCTTCACTTTTATGCTCCAAAAACGTCCAAAATGGCTTCTTTTCCAGAATTCACTCTCCAAGTACCTAAAATCACAAAAGGAACGATTTAGGGCAATATTTGATCAAATAAATTCGGATTCGGGCTTAAATGACCCCCTAAAAACGGACCATTTTTCGCCTCATCAGGTGTTACATCTGGCGGGCTAAAAAAAGTTGAAGAAACTTTTCAAGTCCTCGGTCTTTGTGATCGGTTTAGCATTCTTCGATCCTTTCCTTGGCTTCTTTTTGAGGATCTTCTGTGTCAAACATTTCCCGGGTAGCCATTCAATGGTTGTCCTGCAAAGTGTCAAAATAACATAAGCTTACCTATATTAGACCTAGGGGTGTTAATTGGGTCGTGTTGGTCAGGTAAGCGTCAATTCGAGTCGAGAATAAAAAATAGCATGCCCAAAGCCGAACCCATTTGAATTCGGGTTAGTAAAATGTAATAAAATTGCGTATTTGTACTCATTTAAATAGATAATTTACAAAAATTATATTAAAAAAAATCTTCTTATTTGGTTCAATCGGGTCGACCCGAACCCAAGTTAGCCAAACATTTTCAACCCACTACCTGACCCTACTTAGTATTCGGGTGACCCGGATACCCCAAATAAAATTATTGACCCGAGTAACCCGACCCAAATATGCTTAATCGGGTTCCGGTAGGGGTCGGGTCAGGTTTTTTGACACCCCTACTTAAACTTGTGAAATAAGGCAAAAGAGAATAACGGTTTCCCGATTGCCTTCTCCACAATAGACTCGTCATCATCAATCATATGGTATACTTTTGTCAAACAGAGTTGGTAAAGAATGGATTTGTATCAAAGAAAAACTCAATCTTAAAACCTTTGGGATCATCCATACGACACCACTTGATATCTTTCAGGTATTTGAAAGCTTCTTCATCTCGCTTTGTGATTTGTTAGAAACTACAATCAAAATCAGTGGCATCAATAAACAAGTTGTACTACCATGATACACATGGAACAAAGTACACGTTATTGAAATAGTGTTCTTACCTCTTCCGTCGTAATTTCGTTATGCTTCATTGTAGTTAGCCAAAACTCAGGCACACCCTTTTCTGCAAATATATAAGATAATGAAGGCACTTGTCAATGACTGGAAGTTCCAAAAAATAAGAAACAATAGACCTAACCTGATGATATTGCTCAAAGACTCAAATAATAGAGCGAAATACAACATTTCTTTTTACGTGTATCATCTGTCTAGTCCATTGCATCTTCCTCCTTTGCTCCATAAACCTCAACAGCCCCAGTCACTAAATCACACCTCTGCAGTTATGATATAAGATGATTTAGCACACAAAAAGACACATTAGTCAATAGATCAACAAACCGATTGTAGAAACTTAGAAATCACCATTAGTAAATAAACCAAATAATCTCATACATTTTTGCCTAAGCTTACTTTGTGGGCTTAAGCATAATGTTTAATCGCATCATTTTTGCTGAGTGCTTGGATTAGCTTAATCTTTAATAGTCCAAAAGAAAAATAAGCTTAAAATCTCCACAATAAGCAACATTAAAAGAGCTTATCTAAACCCCGCTGATTAAGTCCATAAGCCTAATCACTTAAACTTAGCCAAACACAAACATCCCCCTTAATAAGCTCTTTTTAGCTTATTATCTTCTTACTTCTTTAAGCTCCACTCTAACTAATGTTTTCAAAACCGGGTCTGTGATAGACCCGGCCAGGTCACCGGGTCAACCTGGTTTATGCAACAAAAGCCCAACAGTTTATACACATGTCAAGACACCCATGTTTTTTCCACCTTTTCAAACACTGATTCTGCTATAAAAAAAAAAAAAAAAAAAAAAAAAAAAAAAAAAAAAAAAAAAAACTGGCGGTTAACATTGGGTTTCAAATATTAAAGAAACTTGAACCGGTTCGACCAGTTGACTCGGCTGGGTCGAACCGGATTTCAAATTTAATTGTCTCTAGTGATCAATAAATGTCTTTTTAAATAAGATATGTGATGAAAGAAAAATAAAAAATTTCTTATAAAACAACAACTTAAATTTAAGGTTCTGTAACAAATCAACCACCTAATATATATATATATATATATATATATATATATATATATATATATATATATATATATATATATATATATATATATATAAACATTAATAAAGGTATAATGTTAAAAGAAAAAAATTGTTAAAGTTTACCAGTTTGTGATTTTGATTTTTGTACATAGTTACAGCCATTTTTAATAATCACTTCAAATCAAACTTTCATCTTTTTTCTTTTTTGAAATGAAGTCGATTTTGTAAGCCCAATAATCTTTTTGAGCTACTCTATAGGCCCAATATAATTTTCTTAGTTTGGCCCAAAAAATCCAACTAAAAACAATTTAAATAATTTAAATACTACTAGTTACAAATATTTTAGTGTAAGGGGAAAAAAACATATTTAAAATTAGATGTTCTATTACTTTATCCATTTATTATAACACTTGGCAATTATTTACACGCTATAATATAAAATGGTGAATGAAAAATTTAAGGGGTGCTTGGGGGGAGGGTTAAGGGGTGGGGAATGGGTAAGGTATTAAAAAGTGCCCAGTTCACTCACTATTTTGTGCTTGGTTAGTGAGTGCAAAGGGATTGATTACCCCATAGTAAATTAGTGTGCAAAAGGATTGATTACCTCGTAATGGGTAATCAACCATTATTGAGTAAATTGAGGGGTAAGAGATTGACTACTCACCCCACTCACTCCTTTTCATTCCCTTTTCCGACTTTAAACCAAGCGGGCCCACTCATTTCTCCAAAAAAAAATGTTTTAAAGACTTCATATCAATTTTGCGAAACCAGTATTTGAAATTCAGAGATAACACCGACTACGAAAGAATCATACTAATTCTAACATCTATGATCATGTGTATACACTTTAGTATATAAGTAGGGCTGTAAACGAACTGAACGTTCAGTGAACATTTCATGAACCGTTCGGTAAAAAGTTCGTTTATGTTTGTTCGTTTATTAAATGAACGAACATGAACAATATTTTACGTTCGTTTAGTTAAATGAACGAACATGAACAAAAGTCTCGTTCGTTCATTTATGTCTGTGAACGTCCGATTAAGCGTTCATTAAAGTTCGTTTATGTTTATTTATCTATTTATGTTTATATATCATATATTTTAATTTTATAATTTAAAAATTGATTTGTTTAAACAAAGCAACTACTTATAAAACAATATATTGTGAAGAATTTAATAAAGTTTATGTTTGTTTGTCTATTTTCATTTATGTTCGATCGTTTATGCTCGTTTAGTGTTCGTTTAGTGTCTTAATGAACGGACATAAACGAATATGAACAATTCATTTTCTTAATAAACGAACATGAACAAGAAAATTCGTCCGTTTAAGCGTCCGTGTCCGTTTATTTGTTCGGTTAAAATTAAATGAACGAACATGAACAGGGCTCCGTTCGTGTTCGTCCAGTTCGTTTACAGCCCTATATATAAGGTATAATAATTTCTCGTCTTCAACCTATGTGGGATACAAATTCCTCTTTCTTCTCACCAGAAAAATAATAGAGGTACCTAAACTTAATCATTATACTAAATTCCAGTGTAAATTTTTAAATGAAGATCGAGGCAATCTGATACTAAAATCCCCTGTGGAGTGTATCTATAACCCAATCCACAAAATCATTGTCAAAGTATTGGACCGCATGAGCTACAAAGATATCATACTCGGCAAAAAATGCAGAACCATTGTTCGCCTAATTAGATCGATAACAGCAACCGACACAGCAGCCTTTAAATCAAACATCATTACCATAAATTCCTAGTTAGCCCACCGAGCCGAGTCATCTTTTATATAATAAAATAAAACCCCTAGTGGGGACTTTTCCATTTCAAAAAAATCAAATCATACCTTATTAGGAAATAATTTTTTAATTTGAATTTTTCTTAAATATGTTTAAATAAAAATAAACCTAAATACTTTCTTTTTTTGGCAAAATTATTTGTAAATTCGTATTTTAAGAAAAAAATGAGCTAAAAAGTATATGTGTCAAAACTATAAAATACTAAAACTTTAAAAACGCGGGGTTGATCTATAAGACTTAGGGGTCAAAACTGAAAATTAAGAAAAAACAAAAAACCTAAGAGAATTTGGGGATCTTTTCTCGACTCACACGCACACACACAAAAACCTAAAACACAGTTTTTTTTCCTTCTCCCAAAACCTTGCAACATCAACCCCTGAAGATATGCGATGGAACTATACGGTTATCGAAACCATCTCCTGAATATTCAATCAAGCTTCATGGCAGTATTAATCACAATAAGATGCTTCGTATTTTTTTTTTGACTTTCCAGGGTTAAAGGGTACATTAATTATTATCATTGTTGTTACTCAATCACAAGTCATACCAATTTAGTGTTTTAAGGTTTTGTCTAATTTAATTTCCATGATTTTACTTTTGTATATACAGGAACAAGGAACATGGATGCCATAGATCAAAATCAATACATGGGAGAACAAAAACCTCTTTAAAGGCCTAAAGGTATGATTTTTAATGTCCAATTTCTTGATTTTGTTTAGAACTGATATAGGGCTTTTAGTTATTTTTTAAAAGGGTTTGTGATTTTGTTGTTAATTGCAGAAAAGAATTGTGGGTTGTGATTTTTTCATAGTGAATTTAAAAGCCTTGAAAGTTGCTCATGTCTTGAAGGAGAAATCACCTGAATATGAAGTATTTAGTGAGTTTATTGAACATCAATTGAAGGCAAATATCCTTTTACATAAAATGGATTGTGGGTTTAATGTCTTGAAGGATAAATCAGTTAAAGAGGAAGTATATAGTAAAAACTTATTGAAATTGGTTGTATTTGATTTCAGATTGCGAAGGTGTGTATTCTTTGGCAATGAAGAACTGAAACTCATCTTGCATATTGTGGGCAAGCTGGTTTGTCTATGATATGGTGGCCCAACAAATGCACAAAAAGGATGTGATGATAAAAGGTATGCAGGTAAATTTAGGCTATCTCTACTAATAATTTAAGAAGAAGAATGAAATCACCAACACAAATGTTGATGTATATAATAGGCCACTGGAATTTTGCAATATTATTGAACGTGTAGTGTAGCATAATTAGAAAATTTAAGCACTATGTGTTATTCTTTCAAAGTTACACCTTTAAACCGCATAACGAAGTTACTAAGGGGCTGTTTGGGAATGCCCTTTAAAACTCCTAACCTGCATGTTGAATTTTGATACAATAATACAATAGATAAGAAAATTTGAGTGTTTGGATGACGGGATTCTTATATTTACAGGGTGTCCAACAACACAAGAAAGATGTATCATGGGAATTGAACCTGGTATGAATCTTTTCCTCTTTGATTTTGATGCAAAGCTTTTGTACAATGTATACATATTAGGCATCTTTTGATGATATCGTACAAATTAAGATAAAATTGTATCTTGGAGGGGCATTTTGATTCTAAACTTATGGACCTTATTATTGCAAAGTGGGATAATATGATATGATAACATTCGTTTCTAAAGTTTGTAATGTTCTAAACTCATTAGCATCATTGATTTAATGTTTATGAATAACAACTTATTATTTTTGCTATTAATTAATTATAGGAATTAACATGGTGGTCGTATCCTATACTTATAAAGTGTGCATTGTATTGTGAGTGATTCTCGAGTGCTACTGTGCACTCAATAATGTTATTCATACGAGATAAAGGAGTTATTGTTAATCATCTTTTATGCTTATGAAAACATGCAGCACATAAGAAGATTATACAATGAATGAGCTAAACAAATCTCCAAGTCGAAGACCAAGTAGCAAGGAACAAATTAAAACGGACACCACCTACAATGATCAGAGGTTACTCTATCTTGATAAATTAGATAAACTAAGATATGGTAGCAAGTCCAATCACATACTTCTTTGTACATCCAATGTAATTTAACCTCAAAATTTTAATTCAATTTTTAATAATAATTTTAGGTCGAGTATCAACAACGAATATCTACTTTTATGAATTAAGTAATTTAGTAGGTTGTATCCATTAACAATTAACTCCGTTAAATTTTCACCTCTAACGATCATAAATGAAACCTTATAGTGTTGTCTAACTGGCAGAGGTAGCAATTTCACCCGTATACGTAACAATGGGTCAATTTGGGGGTTTTTTAACGGGCCACATAGGTTAATTTGATGAGTTAACTAAATAGGACACATCTAAAATGGGTCAAATGAGTCAAACACGATGAAAGAATGTAAGATAACATAGGGACATAGCCATGTAGCTAAAAATATACATTTTATCAGAATAAAAGTTATAGCAAATGGTGATGGGATTTTGTTTTAGGATTGACAATAAAGTTAAAAATGACAATCAAATGAGAATGTTCAAGAATTTAACTCTAAATCAAGCTTCTTTAAAGGATCGAATGATTAGAAAACACTTTAAATAGATGTGAACATGATTTGTTCATGGCTTTTAATTTAACTTCGTAGATTTTAGGAGTAAAAGGTTTAAGATATCCTAACTTGATGCTTTTGTGTACCAGAACCAACTGATTTGCAATATATTGATCTGTTGAAATGGGTTGTTGTTATTGGATTTGGTGAAGGGAGCATAATGGTGAAAATTGGTCGTGAGTGCCTGTAGTTAGCAGGAGCCTGTAGTTAGCATAGATAATGCTTCGATTTGTGAAATTACACAGTTTGAGAACATACTGGCTAACGGATTTCCATATTATCGTTGCAGATTGATGTCTATAAACAACTATTCAAGGCATGCAAAGAATTTTACTATCGCGGGTAAAACAAAAGTTCGATTGTGGTAATTTTGTTTCAATTAAAATTTTAGTTAAAATATGTTATGTTAACAAGTTGACCTATCTACATATGTCGTATTTTGACAATTGAAGCACAATAGAATCAATAAATTCATCACTTCAACTATGTAACTGTCCATTTTAGATCTGCAACACAATTAGCCAAATGTGTCATTCGACTTCAGGTTTCTTATTGAAACTGTTTATACAGGGTTGTTCAATTAGCGAATTCCAAATAGCCCATTTATAAGCAATCCCAAACAGACCTTATTGAAACATGTACATACAAATGGGTTAATTAAGGGATATCCTCCCATAGCACATGGTTATCGATGGTTTGTGCTTTATGTGGTATCGTTAACGGGTCAAATGGATTAAGCTAAATGATATAACTCAAAAGGTAATAGGTCGAGCCAATAGCTAAAAATGTGCCAAAAATTATCCAAAACGCATAAAGCTTCCTAAACCTCTCTTTAAATTTTTTGATTGCCATATGGGAGTGTTTGTCAACTTCCCACTTTGTGCACGTGCCGTTAAATGTAAAATAACGTTATCACTTTTGAAATTGTATCACGTAAAATATAGTAAGATTCAGATTAGTAGCTGCATACCTACGTAAAAATTGATCTATTGTATGGTATTTTAGGGGCTAAGTTTCGATGCACCAAGTGCATAATCAATCGAGGAAAACAATGCTTTGGATCTGGCCGTACTTCCAACTGGTAAATACTTGCTCAACGCTAATTTGGTGAGTAATTTTTTTTTTTTTTTTTAAATCTTGAAATGCTTATTTGTTACTTTTTATCTGTGTAGAGATGGGCGTCAAATGGACTTACTGGTAGTTAAGCAAAAAATGTTGATCTAACTAGATGAGAACTTGCGTTGGTCTCCACGACCCAACACCGATATTTCTTCCTTTCAGGAAAGACAACTGGTAAATTTTTCCACATGTTATATATATATATATATATATATATATATATATATATATATATATATATATATATATATATTATGAATATTTGGTTAAAAGATATGGTTAGTACAATAGGAGCAAATATGTCTGGCAAAATAGGTGGGTTGCATAATGGGTCAACATGGGTTTGAATCATAAGAGAAAAGGCCATCTTTATTAGCATGCAATATATAATTTATTTACATGTTACATGATGAAGGCATGTATGTTTAGAATATGGATTTTTTTCTTTGACTTGAAAAGTTTTATATTCCGAGGAAGGCGAACATAATTATCCAAGTTTAGAGGAAATGAACATGATCAAATCTAATGTATAAAATGTTTAAGAAAGTAAACTCCGGTTATATTCTATAATTATCCGTGCATATACCAATGTGTTTTGACACTGTAGTGAGCCTTTGTTGAGGTCATATATGCATATTTGGTCATTATGTAGTCATAGTGTCTATGACGTGCATTGAGTATGATCCATTTTTACTAAACTGTTAAAGTCATTTTTATTTAAAAACCAATAGTTGGTGCATAGATTACATGTATAATTGCACAATTCAATGATCGTCATGATTAACCTTTTGAATATAGATAAGGATAAGGAAAAGGAAAATCAAGACAAACATCTTATGAGTATATTGTTGATCATAAGCTTAATACGATTATTGTTTTTACTTGAAAGCCTTAATAGTCCGCTTTCAAATAACATACATCCAATTAGTTTATGTTCTAACTGGGTTATCAAGGTATTTTGGTTTCTAATTGTTTCATGAAAATTTTAATTCATTTTGTTTTGATGTTAACTTGCAGGCATAATTCACGTACATGCTGCTAAATACAAAGTGAACATACAAGAAAGCGATGCATATTCAAAACAACATATAAGCAATTTTAAGGAAAACGTGTATTACTTTTATTTTTAAGGTAATAATTTCTTTTTAATAAATAAAAATTTATTATTTAAAAAATTATAAAAAGCCCCGCGCGTGCGCGGGCATTATAACTAGTTTCACCTATAGCTAAATCCATCTTCCAACTCTTTCTTAAAAGTAGCTTGTATTATTGTCTCTCTTATTGTTTGAAAATCACCTTTTAATGAGACTTGATCACATTTACTATGTATCAAAATCGCAGGCTACATAAGATATGAGTGTAAAACCAATAGACGCCTTATGGGCTCTACTATGTTCGACTAACAATATGTAAACAACTAGTTCATGAGAGTAGGAGAACGGAAGAGAAACATCGGTAAGACATTGTTTGATAATCAACCGATGTGATTGCAATAACCTATGTGGGATGGAAAGTTGTCATAGTTTCACCACAAAGACAATGAAGTAGGCCTAGCAATATCCTTGACTTGTGTATTTGTACTATTCTAACCATGCCAATATCCTTCACCGTATATTGTTTATCTTCTAAATCTACTTTGATAATTGATACTAAGTTCCGGTGTAAATTTGAAGTGACAATGCAATTAGATACGAAAATCCTCCATGGAGTACTCTATCACTTATAACACAAATCCATTGTTCCAAACAATGTGGAACAGAAGAGAAACATAGGTAAGATATTGCTCGAGAATCAACTCATGTGGTTGCAGTTTAATCTGAGCAAAGAAAAAAAAAACATCGGTGAGCTCAGATGTTCCATTACTTGATCCATTCATTATAACACTTCACAATTATTTCACACAATCATAACTCCATAACATACGCCCCAAATTCATTGCTTTTAAATTGATATGAATAAAATCATTCTGTTTTCCATTTTCATTTTTTTAACTGATTTTAAACAAAACTTAACAAAAAAAGTTAACTTAACATCATTCAAACTCACCATATAACGTTGAATAAAATCCGTTATTATATACTCTTTAATGATTACCGTTGTGGTTCCGTTATTTTTGTTATGGACTTATGGTGAACGGAATATACTAGTTGATGATTACCGTTGTTATAATCATCCGTACAGTTTTCAATTCGTATTTGCACACAGTGAACGAAATATATTTGTTTTAATCCGTTATTGCATGTTAATATCCATTCAACTACAGTTAATTAATTAACCAACTTAACGTGACGATGAATCCATTCAATCAACATTTTGATTTCCGGTAGTAATGCAAAATAAAGCGTCAAATATTCATTAAAATTACATGTATTTCTTGTTACACTCTCATGGCTTGTTATTATACTCAAGAAGAAGAGATGCCTATAAAGGTTTAATCAAACGCACTAAACGTTAAAGGAAAGAAGGAATACGAAACAGTTTCTGCACACTTAACCTGATTATGGCCGATCACCGAGCCTTAGCTCAAGATCCAAATACTCTAGAGTAGAGTTTGGGCTACGTTTAAGAGGCAGCCTCGATTCAGATGCATCACCATCTTTTGGAAAGATAGACTGTGCTTGATCATGGTCTATTCGCCTTCTCTTGAAGATCAAACTATCATCATCTGCATCATCCTTGTATTTAAAGATAGGTGTTTCACATTTTCTTTTGTTGTTGAAGTTAACCTCAATCTGATGATCATTCTTTTGTGAATTGGTGGAAATATTCGACTCAAGAAGTACTTTTGTAAAACTATTATCCTGGCGGCGTCCCAAATCTTCTATCTGAAATCTTTTTCGGGATTCAAACTTGGACCATGACAAAATGGAAGTACACTTTTGCTGTTCTTGATTAACAGAATGGGCGGTGAAAGGACGATTAATGGGAAATGTGGAAGAAGGTCTTGGAGTTGGACCAGAAGATGAAAAGAGAGGATGATCCAAGTCAAAATTAGGGCTACAAATCTCATTAGGGTTTTGCAACACACATTTACCCAAAGACGTACTATTAGGTTCAAGAATTTGACTGTTGTTGTTTGGACTCGAAATCTGTTTGAGTCTTGCCCGATCTCTCCGATGAACGTTCATATGACCACCAAGAGCTTGAGCAGACCTAAACTCTCTTCTACAGAAACTACAAGTATAAGATCTTGGAGGCCATATACACCCTCCGAGCGGCCCAGCTGCATCTAGATCTTCCGCAAATGCTTGTTCTTCCCACGACTCTCCAAACGACGTTAGCCCGTGTGAATTTAAGCAAGTTCCTCCCTTTTGGATCCAATATCTTGATTGATCATCCATTGCTCAAATACAAAAACTTACTAAAGTTGAATAGAGACAGAAGAAGGGGCAGTGTATATCTTAGTTTGAGAAAAGTGAAAGGTACGTGAAGAATCTTTTGGAGAAAAGAGGACCGTGAAGTAAACAAGATATGACAAATTCATTGCTAATTAACAAAAGGATGTTATTGAGGTGGTGGGCGCTGAATGCTTGGCTGTTTTGTGTAGCAACTTTTTTGGGTTTTTGCTTAACCTTCAACACTGACAAAGTTTTCATACCCCACTTATAATAATTAAACTCAATAGTTATCTGGAATAAATATCCTTTTCTGCCTCGTTATTCTGTATACTCTAACTTGTGTATTATTTATTCCCTTATTTATTGTCATATTCATGGGGAGTATGTTGGTACTTCAATAATATTTTAAATAATTAAAGGACAAAAAACACTGTATTTGACATAAAAGTAAATAACATGGCATCGCTATCACAGGGTTTTACATAAATTTTTATTATTATAATATCGAGCAATATTTATCTTAACTTGTATTTATTTTAATATCATAGTAACTCGTACTTTCATTTGGTATTTATTTTTTCTTCAATAATAATGTTAGCCGTACTAACTTTTAAATTCGTGCATGCTTTTCTATAAAATTATGTAAAATATTTTTCCGTCAATAATATGTAAAATATTTAAACCCGTGCATACTTTTTCTATAAATTTATTTATAATACTCGTGTATGCATGAGTTTTTACATAAATTTTTCATTATGTATTATCAAGTAACACCCTTGCTATAAGTTTAATTTATATTTCTCTGTTAATAATTGTTTTAGCTGTATTTAATTTTTAAATCCGTATATGCACGAGCTAAACTACATGAGTCGTTATTGAACAAGGGTTATAAAAAAATATGTTTTAGGATATCTTTATTTAAACTCATAAAGATGCATAACATGAGTTGTTCGTATATGTACAATCTTATGTATTCATTTCAATATCATAGTAACTAGCTTGTGCTGTAATTGATATTTATAATCCCGTGCATATACATTAATTTAATCTGCAATGATAATAATATTTATAAATTATAATAAAATAAATTGCTTTTTTTACCAAATAAATAAATAAAGTTTAAGGGGTATAATGTTTAGGGGAGATTTATTAAATTTATAAATTTATTAAAAAAAAGAAAAACGTGTAAATTGGTAAAGGGAAATTATTTTACATACCAAACTTTCTCACATACTAAAGATAAATCTCAGTCATTCATTTTTCTGTTGAGAAAAAAAGGGGAGATTAATAAATTATTAAATTAAGACTAATGGTAGTTTGCAACGTTAGTCCTTTATACCTTAGATCGTGTGAAAATGTGTGTGGAAATGTGTATAAAACGTGTAGAAAAAAGTGTAGAAAAACGTGTATAAAAACGCAAGTAAAACGAGTATAAAAATATGTCTAAAAATGTATATAAAAACATAAATAAAGACATACATAAAAGGACTAACGTTGCAAACATTGCAAACGATCGTTGGTAGAAAGGACTAATGTTGCAAACGATTATTGGTATAAAGGACTAACGTGGCAAAGTTGCAAACGATCTAAGGTATAAAGGACTAATGTTGCAAACTACCGTTAGTATGTAGGATTGATGTTGCTACTTTACGATTAGACTTAACTACCTGAACTAACTTTGTTATCAAAATGGATTGAAAGTTAAACGAAACTATCGGTTTTGGACTAAAACCAAAACTTTTTAAAGAAATGGACCAAAAATGAAATATGCACCATACCACAAGGACCAAAAATGTAGTTAACTCTAAACTTAAATAAAATTGATAAGTACACTTAAGTTCATATACTTTATTTAAATATTAATAACTAGAGTTTTATTAATTACTTTATTTTTTTTTTCAAAATCGACACATGTGTTTTTATACGTAATTCTTTGTTCTATGAAATTTAGATGTGTTTTGAGCAAACTATTTCAATTTTGACTTTTTACAAGCTAATAGGAGAACTCAATTTTTTTACATGACAAAATGATGAACTCACCTTTGTCCAATTATAATTGATAAACATACCAGATATAACGTCTGGTCATGGCTTTTTCAAGTACTCCTGATATTTGTAAGTGTGCAAAAAAACATATAACGCGTATGTATAGTAGTAGTACATTAGAATTGACGATAAGAATTTACTATTATTCTTAATTGTATATAATAATGTATATCGCAAAACGCAAATCATTATATTAAACAACGAGTTCAACAGTTTCTTGTTATTTAACTTCATTTCCTAACAAATGATAGAGACTGTGGGACCTAAAGGGTCTGTCACTCTGATGGGTATATTCTTAGTGAGATTATCTTATGATAGTTTGAACTCCAACAAAGGGTTATATGGGGAAGGAGGTAACATGGTCATCTTTTGGAATGAGGCTTAATGTGTTACGTGTTTGCAGGTTTGCAAATATACTAAAGACATAGATTTGTCTTTTTACATACAAACAATTAATGTCATAAGATTTTAATATTTCCCAAAAGATTCATAATACAAGTTGGAGAACTGAAACCCAGTCAAAACAAATAACCATCGAGTTGTCATTATTTTCATATTTTGATAAAATTTTAAGGATAATGATCAAAAAATGTACAAACAAGGTATGGTTGTCCCTCGTGTTGCACCGAGGGAAGCCACCATTCGAGCACCCTTTACAATTTTTAGTAGTAACGATGACGACATAAATGTGTTAGAAAAAGTTTCAATTTGTTCACTTAATGATGTTGAATAATGTAAACCCCGTGGGTTGTTATCTTTCATTAATCATATATTTATAGTGCTAATACATAAAACCTTAGAAGCCATAAACCCACACATCAGGCTTGGGCCTATTCATTATTCATCTAATACTCCCTCGCAATCCGAGCGGCGAAATCGCGAAAGCACGGATTGGAGTATAAACGAGAAAATTTAATTATTAAAAAACAAAAATAAAACTAAAGATATTTATCTTGATGAATAATCAAGACTTGGATAGGTAGCCAATCGCGTAATCCGGAAAAAAAAAATTATTTGGTTTATGAATGCCTGCTTGTTCTGGTGCGTGACGGTGCGTCCTTATGACTACGTTTGCGATTCCGGTATGCTTTTCTTCGGAATTTATTTACGAAGCCACGGCCGTTGATCTTGTCAAACACTTGGCTGCAGTTTTTTTTTTTTTAGCACGAATAAATGGCGGTGGCTAGGGTTTGACGGGGTGGCATTGAGGTGGCGGCTAAGGTGGCCAACCACGTCCGAGGATCATACCTAGAGCTCTGATACCATGTTGAATAATGTAAACCCCGTGGGTTGTTATCTTTCATTAATCATATATTTATAGTGCTAATACATAAAACCCTAGAAGCCATAAACCCACACATCAGGCTTGGGCCTATTCATTATTCATCTAATAAATGAGGATATGGGTTGTCGTGCATTAAGGCGGAGCATTTTAAACGGCGTTTATTTGTTATGAATATTGTTTGCTAAGAGCATAAACTTATATACATATAGTTAAATTATGTAATTTTAGTGACATTTTTCTATTCTTCCAAAGAATAATAATATTTAAACAAAAAAAACAAAAAAAACTAAAACTAAAACAAAACGGACAAGTTCTGAATACAATCTTTAAAATATCTTGAAAAAAATCTAAAAATAAAGTTCAGTTTGACAAATATACAATTTACGGCAAATGTTTTATATAGGTATCATCCTTGCAATAGACGGAACTTGAACTTTTTTTGGGGGGCGAAGGGAATCGGAGATTTGTTTGTAACCTCAACTAAATTACCCCTAAAACTTATAATATTTACACTAGGTGCCGCAAATTTTAGGGAGGGCCGGGACCCTCCCCTGCCCCTACATAGTTCCGTCCATGATCCTTGCTACTATTTCTTTTTATATGTATTGACAAAAAAAAATTCCTTATACCAGTACTAATCTTTCAAATTCGGTCTTTTTAAGGTATTTTGTGACATTTTTGCCTCTCTCATTTAATAGGAGTTTTAATGATTTGAAAATTTTGTTCGTTACTCAGAAAAAAAATTATAGCAAATATGATACTTTTTTAAAACATTTGCCCTACAATTTAAGTTACAATTTATTACTATATACAATAGTTGAGCAAACTATATCATTTTGTTTTTGGGTACTTAATTGTTACCTTCTCTCTCATATCTTTTAAATTTGTGTACTTTAGGTATAAAGCATTGCAGTTTTGGTTTCCACCTAAGCGTTTGGTTTTTGAAAAGGTTTGGAATTTGATTTGGATTTAGTATTGTTGGAAAGAAAAGTATAAGAGAAGATAAATGATAGTATAAAATGTTTTTGATTTTTTTGGAAAAAAATATATTATATATATAGTTTAATTGAAAAAAATATATATATATGATAAGGGAGGAAAGTATGTTGTACAATGTCAAAAATTTTGTGGTGGGAATTAAAGTAATACAGGCCCTATCGGATTGGTTTATAAAAGACACCTTGGTATATGATTATGGATCCATTGGTGTGGTATGATTATTTGATTCTTAAAATTTAAGGGCCCGTTTTGTTTGAGGTGGTCGGTTTAGGATTTGGGACAAAAAGTGGAAACCTTTGTTTGGTTAGTGAATTCGTGTGGGCTTCTTGAGCATTAATGTTAAATTCATGGTGTTTCACAAATCCTAGCCCAAGTGGTTACTTTTCTCTCACTATCTAGTATCCACTAACTTTTTTTTTTTCTATTTTTTTCATTTGTCTTTCCATTTGTTAGTTTTACAATACTATGACGCACCCAATTATATTTAATTATTTACTAATAATTTACATATTTTATAATATATTTTCTCTCTCTTATTTTAGGGTAAAATGCAAAAATAGTAACTCTCACGAAATCGCAAAAAATGGGACTGAGACAAAAAGTCACGCAAAACAGCCACTAACGTTACGAAAATTTGCAAAAAAGCCACCGAGAGCGCTTTTTTGCTAACTTCCGTTAGTTTTTCCGTTAGTCAATGGTATTATCGCCATTTCTCTCGTTTCCCGCCTTTGACTACCCACACTTTACTTGAATGACCAAAATTGCAAAGTTATGACTTAAGTTTTGGAGCCAAAAACACACGTGGCAGCCGAAGAGATTAACGTTTCCCTCCTTTTTGTGCAACTCGGCAACCTCTAATAGGGACTATTCGGTTCATCTTTATCCTCATTTAAATACACCAAACCACACACACATTTCACCGAAACACACATAATCCCAACGATCAAAACAACCCACGATGGCAAACAATGGTAAAGGAAAGGGCATATATATTGTTACCGAGGAAGAGGAATTTGACAAAGTTTTAAGAAACGATTATCTAAATGATTTACTTCTTGATTCATATGGCGCAGAACCAATTGATGAGTATGGTTCTTATAGGAAGATTCCTAAGGAGTTGAGAACTCAGATTCTGACCTATCTTAGGAAACAAGATGGCTACTATGAAGCGCTTTTGAGTGATGAGGAGGAGGAGGAGGGGGAGGAGAAGGAAGAGACTGTGGATACCATTTTACCAAATGATTTGGCAAAGAGGATTTCCCGTCTTGAAGTTGTGTTTAAGTATCTGAAGGATAAGAAGGACAAGAAAGAAAAAGAATTGAAGAGCATGAAGAGAAGGAAGAAAATGGGTGATGCGGAAGGTAACGGTTCCAACTTCTAAACTAGTGTGTTTAGATAACTTTTGGGTGATGTAATGGTTGTGAACTCGTATGATCAATAAAAGTTTCGATCTTTATGTTACTATGTTTGTGTTTCTATTTTTGATGTTGATGTTTGTGTTTCAACATTCACAAGGTACAATGATACAGCTTATGCAGAAACTATTAACATTTGTAGGTTGACTTTGGAAAGTCAAAAGCTATTGAGTAGCACTATTAAGAAGTTAATACTCCTTTACCCAACAACTAGTATAGTAAAGTCTCCTGTCCAAATTTATCAAAAACATAGATATGTCAGAATCTGTAACTCAAAAATTAAAGAGAAAGAAAATGAGTAGTAATAATACACAGGTAGAGGAAGTAAGTGGTTGTATAATTGGTCTTGGTATCAGAAGTGGGAACAAAACAGGAGGGGGTCGTGCAAAGATAGAGGTGTTAGACGAAAGATGCTTCATCTGCTGTGGGGATGTTAAGTGTTGGAGGCATAGTGTTGTGATACTTGAATAGGCAGGTTGTGCAACAGCAGAGGAAGTAAGTTGTGGTGTCATTGGTCTGGGTATTACTAGTAGAAACATAAGTGCAAGGGGTGTTGCAGATGCAACTCAATTAACTAAAGCAAAGAAGAAGATTAAAAAGAAGCCAAGAAACTAAATCACTATGTTTTTGGGCATGTACAAACCACAAACTGAATCAGTATGTTTAGTCTGTGTTTTAATGTTTCATTAATGTGTTTCTTGTTTATGTTTGTGGTACCTATCAAATATAATAATTGTCACACCCCCAAAATCGGGTCCAGCGGAAGCATACGTGTAGCTGGGGTGTAACTCAATTGGTATTACAACACAAGTTCAAAAATGGTTTTCACTTCAATCATTTAGAATAAAATAGTTAAGTGAAAAATGTTAAATTTACATCGTTAAAAGTAGTGTGGAAGTAGGCCCTTAAAATAGTTTAAAACGGTCCCCATATAAATAATCAGAGTCTTCTATGACCATGCCATGCCCTGCCAAAACCTCCAGTAGCGTGCCATTGCTAAAAACCTGAAAATACATGCTAAAGTGTCAACACGAGGTTGGTGAGTTCATAGAGTTTGTTTAACAAATAAAGTTTATGCATATGTATGAAGGTTTCCCAGCAAAGGCATCGTAAATCCACTCAGTTACAAGTCCCGCCATAAGAGCCTTGTAACCTGTGTGTTTACAACCCACTGCTACAATATATAGTATGAGTAAAACATGTATAAGTTTATCACAACAGTTAAGCAATTAGTCGTGAGTCTACACTTCATCTCCGAAGACCTCACGTTTGTATGTATATTTCCATGGTTGTGCCCAGCAACTTAATCTGGGGCCATTGGAAGTATGTATATCTCCATGGTTGTGCCCAGCAACTTATTCTGGGGCCATTGGAAGTGTGTATATCTCCATGGTTGTGCCCAGCAACTTAATCTGGGGCCATTGGAAATCTCAGTAGCTCAAGAATACACATCACAGTTTAGTATAACACAGTTAAGTATAACACAATCACGTATGTATGAAATCAAGTATAAAACAATCAAGTATAAAAGAATCAAGAATAAATGTTTTGAGTATCAAGAAAGTATGTTTTGAGTATTTGTACAAGTAAGTAAGTAGTTGAGCATGTATCTCCCCCAAAGAGTTAAAACAAGTATAAAAAGAGTAGGGGCTATGACTCACCTGGTGCGAATAGCTACGATGACAAAAGTGGATACACAGAAATGAGGTTCGATCTCTAACCGCAACCTAATATGAATGATAGTGATCTACTTAGATCATGAAAGGATGTAATGAATGCACATGCACATGATACCTATACCACTCGTAACTTGGAAATAATAGTTATTGTCAAAGTAAAGTATTTTCCATACTTAAGAAAAATAAGTCCAACTAGCATAATAAAAACTTGTTGTAATATATCGTATATAAAAACGTTAGTGTTATATTCCTCGTTTTGAAAACCTTAAGATATCGTCTAATCGCCGTAAAGATAAACTTATAATCACTAGTACTTCATTAGTTATGAATTTAACTCTTGAATAAGAAATCTAGAAAAATAGCATTTAGTACGTAGTTATATTATTTCTAGTAGTGACTAAATATATATATAGTTTTGACGATTTTAAAACATGTATAACTTGGTCGTTTTAAGCTCATTTTACTCGTTCTTTATATCCACGGATTCGTTTTAGTATATACTAATATATTTTTGATAGTTCGGCTCCTCTAGGTTACGTCTAACGCCTCTATTTGTCCGTCTAAAAATGTCAAACAGCATGCAGTTTTCAGAAAATATAGTTTTCGTCGTTAAACTCGTTTTTAGCGTATCTCCTTCGTTATTAACTCGTTTTCATCCCCGTTTTCGGCCATAGTTCCGTCTCGGAATGTATTTTCTAAATATTTGGTCAAAAGTTACCCCAAAACCACTGAGTTGGCCACGTTTTCATTTTAAGGACAGTAGGTTTTTATATATGTTTAAAATCCATTTTTCTAGTTTCAAACTTGTTTCAACTTCAACCAAACCACTTTCAATCACCACAAATCTAGTCTAATCTTACCATACACCTTCTTAGGGTGTCATGGGTTCCTAAACATCACAAACCAAGTGGATCTAACAAGGATCTAACTATAATCCATTTCTAGAGTTCAAAAGTTATATATATATATAAATGAGTGGTATAACTAACATATGCATGAAATCCTTGTATAAAAATGATATGAACATTGTAAGAACTTGGTAAAATTATAGAGATGAGTTTGTTAACTTACTTGAAGGTTTAGGGAGTTTAGATGATGAAAACCTACTAATCCTTGAGTTTCTATTTCAAAACTCCAACAAGGATGACTAAGTGAACAAGTTTATATCTTGGTCTTGGAAAAATTGTGGTTTCTTCTTGTGTTCTTGGGTGAGTCGATTTGTACACAAAAGAGAGAAAGGAAAGATGAGTTTTTAGTTTACTTGAACTTGAAAGAAAGAAAGAAAATGTGTAAGTGTGTTAAATAAATTATGAGATGAAAGTAATATATATTTGGTCTTACACAAAAGTTGGTCCTTGGTCTTAGGGGGGGGGGGGGGGGGGGGGGCGGTTCACCAAGGAGGGAAAGAGAGAAGAATGTTGGTGGCTAATTAAATGAGTTAACTAAAAATAAATATTAACGAGGTGAAATAAAATATAATGAAGTTGTAAAAATTGTAAAATAATATTCCTGATGAGAATCGAAAGTTAAAATAATGATCGGGTTGAAATATCGCAAACCGACGGAGTTATAAGCTTCGACCGGAAAACGTAACAGTTAATTTGAAAACACCGGGTAAATTTAATAATATAATTTTTTATATTATTATTATGAGTATATAAAAAATGTGTTAGGACCATAGTTGGGATTGTCGGACCAATTATTCAAAATAATAGTTTATAGGATAACGTTTATTAGGTAGATAACCGTACGTTTACAGAAATGACGCAACTCACGCATAAACGACAAATTTTCTCCGGAGGTGAATAGTGTTTTATGAATAGTAAAATTTTAAAACGCTTCTCAGAATATCAAACTGACCTCAAAAACGATGAATAGTAAAATGATGAATAGTGATCGATGAATAGTAAATGTGAAAGTTCGGGAAAAGACCAGAATTTACGAGTTGTGACAGTAATGAAGTATAAACATATGTGAAGACATTATTCATACAAAATCTGGATCATAAGATCCATTACATCCATTAACCATCACTAATCTCAAAACAACCAACCCCCTCATGGATATTTCTTCTTCACAACATCCTCAATATTCTTAAACATCTTGTCCTTGACTTGCTTGGCCATCATCAATAGTGCATTCGCCCTACGCTTATCAATTGTTTGTAGCCTCCTAAGCTTCTTTGTATTAGTCCTTGCAATTCTTGCACGTGAATAGTTTCAAAGTCTAACAATCACATCCCCCCTACGTTCGACCCTTTCAGTAATTTTTTTGGACTTGTTCTCCAAATCGTGTGCCTGCTGCAAGTCTTGAAGAATCTCTGTGTGGTAAGGGCCAAGCATTAGTTCAGTTAGCACATACGAGTTAGAGAGAACCTTTAGATCAATATCACTTTGATAGTTGTTCATGGTTAAGGAAATAGGGAGGTGTCTTTTGCAAGTGAGTGTTTTGAGAGATACGTATTTAGTAGCCTTCACGTGTTTGCCTATAAAAGGGCTTATAAGATTGCCACGTATTGTGCAAATGCTATGGGTACAAGGGAATGAGTGTCTAGATCACTCCCATTCAACATTTGCAAGTTTGACTTTTGAAAGTCCAAATGCAATGGGTACAAACATAGAATACAAACATAGAATCCAAACATTGCTCTAAAGACAATAAATTTAAACAAAAAGTACAAACATAGAATCCAACAGACAATAAAGTGAAACATATTGTTCAAAGATCAGTGGGTAACACATTAAGAACTAGGAACTGCATGCTCATCATCTGTCTTCATCTTTTTAGTTGGCCTGTCAACATGAGGTATGTGATTGGGTGGTATAATTACTGTTGTAGAGTCAATTCTTGTCCAGTATTTGCGGCTAGAACAGCCATTGATCTTGAATGAGTACATACGCGCCCATGTTTCTAGTCTGTAAGCAGCATGAACCCACTCTTCAGGTATACCAACTCCTATTTCATCCTCATTCTTGTAGTTTATTGCAGCCACAGCATGTTTACATGGTATTCCAGTCAGCTCCCACTTCCTACAACCACACTCCTTCCTGTCCATGTTAACAACACAATGATCCTCGTTAGGCACGGATACTTTATATAAAGAAGCTTCAATCCATTCAACAACGCAATCAGTAGCTTCTTTTTTTATTGCATCAAACATGGCTTGCACAGTAGGAGTAAGTTGTCCAACACTCTTTTTTATTATTTGTTGAACTACCACAATCCTCTTCATCAAGTACTCACTAATATATTCAAGACAAGTGATGATGTTTCTATCTCTGACATCATTTAGCTGGCTATTGAACACCTCACATATGTTGTTTAAGATTAGTCCACATAGGGCTTTGCCTGTTAAACAAATCACACATTATATATTAATATATGATCAATTATCAGTATGCTTTTGTCCAGTGCCACTTAATGAATTACCTGAAAAATGTGATTTGCTCCATTGTTCAGCTGGAATCTTCAACAACTAATCATAAGCTGCAGCATTGTTATTCTTGAGGTGATCCATCTCTTTGTTGAATTCAACAACAGTAGTGGCTCTAGCTGCATTCCAAAGCATGTCCTTGTAAACACCTCCTTTAAAATGTGACTTCATCTCCTCATGAATATGCTTAACACAAAACCTGTGTTCAGTATTTGGAAACACACTAGCAATGGCTTGTATCAATCTCTGTGAAGGTTGTTGATGGTGTTAAAACTTTACATGTTCTCATTGTGCATGAAGCACATGATTAATTATAGAATAGAAATGTCACCTTTTGCTTATCATAAATGAAAGTGAATTTGCAGTTGGTTTGTATACCAAGATCCTCTCCTAGTAGTTTCAAAAACCAACACTAAGTTGCCTTATTTAGTGCATCAACTACAGCATATGCTACTGGATAAATCCCATTGTTTGCATCAATCCCAGCTGCTGTTAGTAATTGACCTGGAAAAGGACCTGACATGCATAATCCATCTAATCCTAAGAATTCTCTGCCACAAGCTTTGAAACCTTGTTTCATAGCTCCCAAACACACATAAACCCTTTTAAAAGTTCTTGTTGCACTCTCTGGATTTGGTTCTAGATGTACATCAATTCTAACAGTAGTTCCTGGATTTTGATTAACCAACTCTTGGGCATACTCTCTAAGCAGTGCATAATGTTTCGTAAAAACAGGTATACCTGATTGATGTTCACAGTCTTTATTGCATAGCAAATCATACTTACTTACGGGAACATCTTCAATTAGCTCATCATCATCATCAATCACTTCATCATCATTTGGATTATAATCTAAATCCTCTGAATCACTCCTGCCACTCTTTCCTTCTGTTTCATTATTCACCTCTACTACTTTCACATTTCCCATGTGACCACCTACAATTGTAAGTCCATAACATTAACAACAAATACACCTTTTAATAAAAAAAAATGCATTGTGTCTTACCGTATCGATCAAAGGCACGAACGATCGATGTAATCTAACTGGAACTATACGTTAATTAGAATTGTATTTGAATATAGGTGTTTGGCTTAATTTGGTACAGAATTGGCGGCAATAAACTAGGTGAATGAGGATGGAAGAGGGTTGTATCTGAAGTTAAAGGGGTATATTAGTCATTTCATGTGATAATACCCTTGACTAACGGAAGTTAGCAAAAAAGTGCTCTCGTTGGCTTTTTTTGCAAATTTTCGTAACGTTAGTGGCTGTTTTGCGTGACTTTTTGTCTCAGTCCCATTTTTGCGATTTCGTGATAGTTTAGATACTATTTTTGCATTTTATCCCTTATTTTAAAACCAAATCTTAATCCAAATTCAAATCTAAATCCTAAACCCATCCACAAACCAAACGGGCCCACCTAACATTTGAAATAAAGTGAGTCATACCAAAAATTCCTCAAACTCATCTATGGGTGTGATATGATTCTTTAATTCTTAAAACTTAAACCAAACATTTGAAATCAAGTGAACGTCATTCCATAATTACTCAAACCCTCAAAACAAACGCCGCCTTAGTTTTGCTTCAAACTAAAACACGTTGTTTTGATACGAGTATTGTGCATACACTCCGGTATATAATGGAAAAACATTTCTTCTCTTTAACCTATGTTGGGATAGAAAGCTCTCTATGTTTTCACCACAAAAGCAATGATCGATACCAAATATGTGCTCATTAATAGTTTATCTTTTGGATCTACTCCGATAATTGATACTAAGTTCCCGTATAGTTATGAAATGAGGATCCCTTCAGAGAACTATAACACCCACACAACAAATTCATTGATCCAAACACTGCTGAACGACTATTTCATTTTACATGGAGACCAGCGAATAGAAACATATAAGTGAGACATTGTTCCAAAGTTAATTGAAGTGTTACTATCTAGATGAGCTAATCTTCATCTATACGATCTTAAACAATAGAAAAACTTGTCAAAGTACCCCCAAGGTCCGGAAAGATTCCATGCTCGGCACGAAATGCAGAACCACCATTTGCCTTATAACGATAAAAGGAAACCAACACCTTGCCTTCAAAATCAAACATCATCACCACACATTCCTAGTCAGAGCGGACTCGTTTCACCTCTAGCTCAATCCATCATCCAAATCTTTAAACCGCAACCGCAAATCATTAGAGTGCTTGTTGTTTAGAAAGAGAAACAGATGTGAATTTATGTTTCTATTACAGTTTCGAGATCTTATGTTCCTGAATCCATGAAGTAAGAGCTCATTTAAGTTTCAAAAAATTTAACCAAATCACAAAACACACCTTACGCAAGATATTACCTTAAGTGGTGCTTAGGTAATTATCGTCCTAAAAAAGACATCATGCATCAGTTCTATTACCATTTTGTCACTTGTAAACCACAAAGCATACACTCTTTGATCTTCTGCATGTGTGCCGACTTTCCTCATGTATACAGAGAATTTTGGAAGTACTGATTAACACAAGCAAGGATACTGTGAAGACTTGTCGATAAAACAAGGACAGAATAAAAGATTTTTCATTAGTGCAACATGTCCCACAACAATGAAAACAAATTCCACCTAGCACTTTGGAAAGCCGCGCTAACATATGCTTGGCACCAACACAAAAAAAATGGTACATTCATAAGAGAATGCCAAGCAAGATCTGGAAGAAAAAAATGACAATCCTAACACATTTTACCCTTTTAAGTGATTCAACATGGCAACTTAACGATACCTAAACCAAGAGAAAAAAAAAAAATTATCCAATCAGAGGCTACTACTGCTGCTTGCACTCGGGAGGTCTCTCGGCTTCACCACCAGCAACTGTATTGCCACCCTTCTGCAGTTCACGGCAACAGCTTGTAAGATTAATTCTTTGTAATCAACATCAATGACTTTAATATACACAAATTGAGTTAAATTACCTTGGATCCAGATGACTGCGAGATTGCATGAAACAAATTATAAACAATGAATTAGCAAGTTCCCAAAAGCGAATCTTAAAATAATAAGATAAAAACGGTCAAGAAAATGCCACCTTCTTTTTGGTCTTGGTCTCTTCTTCGTCCTCATCGTCGTCGTCATCCTCGTCATCATCCTCCTCAATCTCATCATCATCGTCCTCGTCATCTTCACCATCTTCATCATCCTCATCATCAAAACCTCCAAAGTCCTCTTGATTAGCCTCACCCGTAAACCATGAAACAGCATGTGGGATTATCTTGTCTCTTATAGTTGAACTGCAACACAAGTAGAACAGATATGAGGTCACATCGATTAAATCATCTAGAACAAAGACAATTCTGACTTTAACAAGTCAAACAAATAACATTGCTCCGTACTCACCCGATATCATAGTCTTGCTCCATCTGGTTTTGAAGTTCTTCAGCCTGCAATGAACACCCGTAGACGTTAAACACAAATTATAAATGGAACCCGCAAAAATTTGATGTCATTTTGAAAAACTATACACAACAAATATGTTGAATTTGATTAAAAAATCTGTAACAACGATAATCCAAATTGTAACTACATTAATTGGGCGACTTTTAACTTGATTAACATGTTACCCATTAAATTTTTTTATTTGACTGTTCGAATGAAAAACAACACCAAACTGACCCATTCATCAGTAAATGGGTCAACCTTGCTGCATCTATTAAAAATCAACAGTTCCAGTATTCAATTTTAGTAAGATCTTACCAAATCTTCTTCAATCTCTTCCTCCTCATCAGGCACCTCTGGTGGGCTAAAAAAGTTGAAGAAACTTTCACAGTCCTCAGTCTTTGTGATAGGTTTAGCATTCTTCAATCCCTTCTTTGGCTTCTTTTTGAGGATCTTCTGTGTCAAACATTTCCCAGGTAGCCATTCAATGGTTGTCCTGCAAAGTGTCAATATAACTGAGTTACCTACATTGCACGCCCTACTAAAACTTGTGAAATAAGGCAAAATAGAATAATGGGTTACCCGATTGCTTTCTCCAAAATAGGCTCGTCATCATCTATCATATGGTATACTTTTGTCAAAACAGAGTTTGTAAAGAATGGATTTGCATCAAAGAAGAACTCAAGCTTAAAACCCTTGGGGTCATCCATACGACACCACTTGATATCTTTCAGGTATTTGAGAGCTTCTTCATCTCGCTCTGTGATCTGTTAGAAACCACAATCAAAATCAGTGGTGTCAATAGACAAGCTGTACATTCATGACACGCATGCAAAAAACAACGGGTTATTAAAACAGTATTCTTACCTCTTCTGCTGTAATTTCGTTATGCTTCATTGCAGTTAGCCAAAACTCAGGCACACCCTTTTCTGCAGCTATATATGAGATAATGAAGGAACTTGTCAATGACTGGAAGTTCCAGAAGATATGAAACAATAGACTTAACCTGATGATATTGCTCAAAGACTGAAATAATAGAGCGAAATACAGTATATGTTTTTACCTGTATCATCTGTCTGGTCCATTGCATCTTCCTCCTTTGCTCCATCAACCTCAACAGTGCCAGTCACTATATCATATCTCTGCAGTTATGATACAAGGAATTAGCATACAAAGTGACACATTAGTTAATAGACCAACAAACCCATTGTAGAAATTTAGAAATCACGATTGTTTTACATTCAAGCGTAGTTGATGATGCCGAACGGTACACACAGTAAATGTTTGTAGGACATGCTAAAAGCAACAAGCTTAATGGTGCATGACTAAACAGACTATACACTGATTGATTATAGTGGGAAGCTATTTTCATGCAAAGGCTCACATATTCTACTATTCTAGGGTCAGAACATAGATGTTTGTTATTTACATTGGTAAATGAACAGTGTATTATCATACTTTTGTTAAGACTTTTCTTAATTATGGATTAGAAGCATGTGTTCATATAGCTAAATATCAGTTTATGTGTATTGTAGTGAACTGTGAACATTCTCTTCCCTAGCTCCTTTATAATACTTTATTGTTCTTTTCTTCCTATGATGATGTGGCATCAACAGGTTGCATTATAAAAAATCAGATGTCAGAATAGTCGATCTCATAAAATACAAGTAATGGCAATTGGAATGATATTAACTCCTGTTTATTTATTATCTATGTCACTATTTATTTACTCATTTGACTGTACTGCCTCCTACCCACCTAAGCAGTCTACCTATTCAACATACAATCTACTTAATAATGCAATCAAAACCAAAATATTTAATATGAAATTTAACATGCAATGACTAAATATACAAGATGACATATTCTTCACCTTTGAATACAAGGGTGCATATAGTTTCTGATATTTTGCTTCTAGTGCAGCTCTTTCTTCAAAAAACTTCGCCTCTAGCTCATCATGTTCACTCTGCGGAATAAGAAAACTATTATCAACGCCTTGACATAGTATGAGGGAAGTAAAAACGCCTCAGACGACACTAGGATAAAGATCATGAATAGGATATGAATAACTGAAATGATAAAAACACACTAAAACACAAGATAGTCCTCGAGCATGTGAGCGATAATCTAGATAACATAATCCAGTGCTCTAAAAATCAGGTTAAGCCGTTAAGGTAACACGGTAACAAGGTCAGAGCAAGTATTGATACCTAGGGTTGTTTTCAGCATTAACCCGTGTATGGTATATTCATAAGAACTTCGACTGTCCAAAATAACCAGTTCCAATGTTTCTTTTTAACTATTTACAGACTACTGTAATACTCTGTCTCTTGTATATGTAAATTAAACAAAAGAAAATCATGAGAGCCAATCTCAAGAGTATAAAATGCTGCATTCAGTCCCCACACCATAAAATCTCTTAATACAAAATCGCACAAGTTCCAAAACCAACACAATCATATAATAACTTCATAGTTCATACAACAGATAACAAGCAGTGAATAAGATTATAACAAATATAAACAAATCTTATTGACATAGATATAACATCCTTTACCTGAATGCCTCTCAAGACCTCAACTCGCTTCCTGACAGCAGGTGTCAAATTCTCGAGAATATCGGAGTCTGTTGCCCCTATGGCTTTAAGTTGACTCTACAAAACACAAACACATGGTCAATTTCAATTACAACCTTCATTACCAAATGCAATAATTGCATAAACCGCTATTCATTCTTCACTGGCAATAAAGTTAACTAATAATCGCGCAGTCATATTCAACTACACAACCTTATATTACTAAGTCACATATTAATTGCATATACAAGTTTTTTAACACTAGCAAATCAAAACGACAGTCATATTCATATACACAATCTATCTTACTAAACTAAACACTTGCAGATAAAACTTACCAATAATCACTACCTAACACACACAAACAAACACCCAGTTTCGTATTTCAAAATTAAACACTTGAGGATAAAATTAACTGATAATCACTACCGTAATAAACACACACCGAACAGAAGTTTCGACCTACCAATATTACATAACCGATAATCACTACCTGATAATCACTACCTAATTATAGTAACAATATTTCTTAACATATTTTGCAAAATTAAGCACTTGCGAAAAAATTAACCACTAATCACTACCTGACACATACATAGTAGAAGTAAAACACGTGCGGACAAAATTAACAGACAATCAATACCTAAAACACACGCACGCAGAGTTACACAGTAAAAATTATTTTAACCTTACACATATTACAAAACTAAACACTCATTGATAAAACTAACCGATACTCACTACATTAGACACATAGAGTAAAATTTATTAACTGATAATCACTACCTATCACACACGCACAAACATAGTTGCACACAGTCAATTTACATTTCAACCTGCATAACAATACTAAACACTGGCAGATAAAACTAACCAATAATCACTAACACACACACACACAATTACACAGACTAAGGGGGTGTTTGTTTAAGCTTATATAGTGGGCTTATGACTTATGTGGTTTTTGGCTTATTTTGAAACTTATCGGCTTATATAAGCCGAACAGGTTTAATAAGCCACACAAAATGAGTTTATGAAACATAAGCCAAAAACCACATAAGCTATAAGCCCACTATATAAGCTTAAACAAACACCCCCTAAGAAATAATTTCAACCTATATTACAAAACTAAACACTCGCTGAGTCACGGCCAAAATTAACCAATAATCAATACCTAATACACACACAATGAAATAAAAAAAAAAAAAAAAAAAAAAAAAAAAAAAAAAATTAACCTAATTATATTAAGCATTAATAGCTTATCAAACTAATTAATAATCACAAACACGCACATTACTCACAGTAAAGTAAATTTTAACCTATTTCACAAAAATACACAATCGTGCGTATAATCACTACCTAGCACATACACAGTTAAAAATAAATTACAAAATTACACAATCGCGCATATAACTTAACCTAGCACATAGACAGTTAAAAATGAATTACAAAATTACACAACCGCGCATATAATTTAACCGATAACCGCTAACACGCACATTACAAAATTACACAATCGCGCGTATAATTTAACCGATCATCGCTACCTAGCACATAAACAATAAAACTAAAACACACGCAAATAATATTAACTAATTATGACTACCAAACACGCGCTAAAAAACAAATCGTAACCTAATTACATAACTAAACACTTACCTAACACACACAGTTACAAACAGTAAAACTGAATTTCAACCTATATTACAAAATTACACAATCGCGCGTATAATCGCTACCTAGCACATCCACAGTAAAAGTAACAAACAGTAAAAATAAATTTTAACCTAATTAATTAATTAATTAATTAATAAAAACTAACTTTGAGTGCGTTGACTAGTCCAACACGGTCCTCCATACTCAAACCTGCAGAAAACGACAAAAATGTTTAAAAAATTGGAAAAAATTAGGGTTTGGAGATGAGATGTGACGGCGACGGTGATGGTACCTTGGGCGGCTGCCGGTAAGGAGGCGGTGATGTCGGAGAGGTCTAGCGGTTGTTTGTTGTTGCTCATTGTGTATTTTTTTGTGTGTGTGTTTTTAGTGTGTGAAAGTGAAACCCTAGAAAAAGTGAAAGGGGGAGGGTGGGGAAATAAAGGGAGGGAAAGTGAAAGTGTGGGGGATTTGGAGATAAATAAATAGGTAGTCGGGTCGGGTTGGTGTTAAGATGGGTTTAGGTTTAGAAGGTTGGGTTAGGGCCGAAAAAAATCATTTGAAAACTGATCCGACCCGATAAACTGAGCGGAACTAGGCCTAACTGAATCGAACCAACCTTATTTGGTTCGGTTTTCAGTTTTGTATAATTATTCTCGTTTTACTCAGTTTGTTTCGGTTCGGTTTGGATTAAAACACAACTATTTGGTTCAAACTAGCTAAACCAGCCCAAACCAAACCGACCTTATCTGATTCGATTTCGGTTTCTATAGGTTTTACTCTGTTCACGTTTTACCCTTAAAATTGTTCTCGGGTCGGGACAGTTTTATCGGTTCGGACCAGGTTTGACCCGTTGCTCAGCCCTAGGTTTGTTATAGAAAGGTCTTCTGAAAACATTGGTTTAAATTGCTTCGGATCTAAATGGGTTGGTTCCTGATCTAGATGGTTTTTGGTCGGGTTGACAAGAAAGATTTTTTTTTTTTTTTTTTTTTTTTTTTAACCTTAGACCCGTCTATACCCCATTGGGTAATTATCATATAATTGCACTCTCTCTCAAATAACTAATTATACTCATATATTCTATTTAAAGATGCGCAACTATACTCATCTACTATTAGATATTTACCCAACTAGATTAATGTTTAACCCATGAGTTGCAAATTGCCACCTCAAGTTTCTAGTAGTGCTTGGTCCGTCTCGGTTTGAAATTTTAAGTATCCATGGTGAGGGGGTAGCTCATTTTATTACTTTTGAACTGTATTAGGCGGTAATTGGACAACGGGTACCTGAAATAAGTTGTTATCTATAATTCAAATCACGGCTAACCATTTTAAACAATTATTCGAATAAAACTGGATGAACAATAATATAATCTAGAATGAAAATCTATGATGAGTTAAGTATTTTAGAGTTTGAACTCAATCAAAAATCTAACTCGAGCTGTTTAAATGAAATCACTCTCAAATATTTTACGAGTCGATCTCAAATAACTGATGAGCATATCGCGTACCATCCCGCAGGCCCATGAAATGATGTTACATAGTTAGGCTAGGCCCATACATATAATTCTAGTCTAGTTTAAGAAAACTCAAAATAAACCAACAACACTCCCACGTCTTATAAACGTGTCATAGAAAAGTCAAACTTCAAAAATGGAACTGGAATCCAAAAATGGCTCCAAAATCACCCTCCAAAGAAACCCAAACACCCCCATAAATCTCGGCCGCAATTCTTTATCCCAAACACCCGACAAAACAGTCTCCCGTCATCACATTACCTTCAGTTACAATACCCAGAAAGGAATTTTGAAATTCGTGGTGTATGGAAAAAACCCCATTTGTGTTCATGAATTTGATAAAGATGAGATTAAGGTTTATAAAAGGGGTGACAAGGGGGTAATGAAAGTGGGTGATGAGTTTTGTGTTGGGGGTAAAGATTTTGTTTGGTTTAAGGTGAGGGAGATTGATGGGGTTGATGATGAGGATGTGAAGATGGAGTTAGGGGGTAAGTTTGATGAGATTGGGGAAAGTTCAGGGGGTGGAAGTGAAAGTTTAGGGGGTGGTGATGTATCAGATGTTGATGATCCTGTTAAAGGTTTGTTTTTGTATGATAAATGTTGAATTTTTGTTTGTTTCGGCTTATATAGTGGGATTATGGCTTGTTTGGTTTTCGGCTTATGTTTGATAAGCCCAGTTTTTGTGGCTTATTTTGAAACTTTTCGGCTTATATAAGTTTATTATGACATGATAAACTTAATGGCTTATGTGCCATAAGTCCATTATATATGCCCAAAAAAACATCCCCTTAGTATAAGCTTATTTTGAAACTTTTCAGCTTACATAAGCTTATATAAGCCGAAATGTTTCAAAATAAGTCACAAAAAGTGAGCTTATGAAACGTAAGCCGAAAACCAAATAGGCCATAATCCCGCTATATAAGCCAAAACAAACACCCCCTTAGTATATTTTGTGTTTGGTGACGAGTTTTTAGCGTTCAGAGCATTTTTTTTGGCAAAACTAGGATTAGTGATTAGCTGTAGCAGTATATAGTTAGCTACTAGTAGGTGTTAGAGTATATGTTTGTTTTATAAAAGTGTTTGGTAACGTAGATGTATACTTAATTATTAAGTGTAAAATGACGAAAAAGCTAAACGCAGACGGTAAATGCTTCTTCAAGTAGCATATGAAAAGTAGCTTTTGGATTTTGTTTAAACACTTCTATGCTGAACACTAATATTTGAGGCGTTAAGCTTTTATGTCCTTTTACACTCTATAATATACAACTACCTTAAGGAACGCTTTTATTATAGAAAAAAACTTGCAGCAACTGCTAGTAATGATAGCCTGTATATAAAAATGTTTATATTGGTATAAAAGTGTTATTTTTATCAAAGAATGTTGATTTTTCAGCCTTGATATCCAGCCTGTATATAAAAATTGATATATGAATTTTATTCGAAAAATTATAAAATAACATTACGGTTATCAAACAGTCTTAGCTTAAATTTTTAGTTGCTGAGAATTTAGATGCAAGGGTGTTTGGATGTGATTCTCGTTTTCGCATTTCATATTAAGAAGCACGCATGTCAGATAATAAATCGATATAAATTTGAAAGTATCGAGCTTTAGCTAGAATTAATCGACTGACAATTTCGTTTTACTGCATTTTGAAACGGTAATAACCGCTTCCAAGATGGAAGTTCAAGGACTTTGTTATTTAGTATACGTAGTAACGTGTTGAGAACTGATAGCTACTCTCAAGATGGATGTCTAAATGCCTCCTTATATAGTATCTATAGTTATGCGACAAAGTTATAATAGTTTCTTTTAAAATGCATGACCAAACTTCCCCAACTTTAAGCCATTTACAGTTATGGGTCCAAACAAATGTCTGCTTATATATTATTTTGACGGTAAATTGCAGAGTTCGGATTTGTTGTTATGGGACACGAGTTTGATAACTACCCGAAGAAAATGATCCGTGACATACGGAGTTGGGATTGGTTTCTTGAAGAACATAAAGAAGCAGTGATGAAGACGAAGATGAAGTTAGTAATAAAAAAGCAAAAAAGGGAAAAAGACGAAAGAGGAAGAAAGGTGGAGCGAATGATGACGATGATGATGATGTGTGGACGGGTGAGAGTGAGGAAGATGCTGAATTGATTAAGAAACTAAAAAATGACCCAAAACCCAAGTATAAGACAAGGTCAAAAGACCAAAAGAAAAACAAAAAGGGAGCGAGTACAAGTAGAAGTGGTACTGATATGACAAAGAGTTCTGCAATGGACATTGATGTTGAATATGATGACGATGAAGATGAAAATGATGAAACGTTGGGTGGTTTCATAGTTGATGACGAGGACGCCGGTGAAGGAATCGACAAGGATGTGGAAGAAGAAACCGACAATGATGATGAAGAGGAAGAATTTGAAGAAGATGAAGATGACGAGTAGGTGGTTTTAAATTCACTTTAGATGTTTTGTGTTTCTAGTTTGTTGTATGGTTGTATGTTACTACTAACATGTACACTTACACAAGACTCTGCGAGGCTCGTGATCTTTGTTAATATCCTATATGAAATCCTTGGTTTGTTTCATACTTCCATTTGTATTGAGTTATCTCACTAATTGTGATCCGAACTTATAATATCTGACTTCACAGTTAGAAATCTATTAATATTCTAATTATACATACAGTAAATTATCGAAAAAGTTATTAGCAGTGTTATTATGATTTCCGTTTTTCGTGTTTAGTTTAGGCATCTCATCTTTGCATAAAAAGTTTGATCAGGGCTCAACACACTCACTCGGTCACTGTCAAAAACTTGGAGCATGGATTTATTCTATTATTGAGAAATATTGTTTTGTAGTATGTTCATGAATCACTGTCAATACAAAGTTTGAGAGTTCAAATACAGTTAAAGTTATGACCTATGAACTGAATATTTGGTTGACTATTAGTGATCAAATTCATGCTGTCGCTCTCGCTTCCAGTTTGCGTCATCAGATGATTCGGATCCCGATATTGATCAAGTATAGGGTCAAAATACTCTTTCATGAATGATGGTGGAAGAGGAGGAAGATCAACTTCATTTTCTGTTTCTTGATCATGTTTGACCAATGGCAATGGTGTATCAACACGACGACCTTGTTCATTGACTGTTTGCAGTTGGAGCTAAACGAGTTTCTTTTTTCGTATTGGAGTTCCAGAAGTGTTTTTACAGCACTATTGGTTCTTCCAGGTAAGTAACTTGCTATTTGTGCCCATCTATTGTTAAAGAAAATAACAAAAGAAATTAAACATCTTTAACGGAAGTACACAAAGAAATTGCGTGTAAAGTAGCTCGTGGTCTTTTATACTTGTTTCCTAACATGTTGTGTAGCTCGAATATGAGTGCGGTTTCTTGCAAAAAAAAGCTTCCTCTTTTTAAACCTGGTCACATATAATTATTCCAGTTTTACCGCATCCCTGTAATCCTGCTTAGCATAAAAACGTAAGTATATTAATAATAAGTTTTGCAGTTTTGGATGGTGCACATGCATCATTTGGTGTTTGATTTCTGCAAGCGGGTCATATGGCGTATCAAGTGTTTAGTTTGCAGTTCAGAATCACAAACTCTTTGTGGAGTGACCTCTTAGAGAATTTTCAGGAGGTTATAGGATTACTCTATTATGCATAATGAGTGAAATAAGGAGAAATACCAGCAAGATTAGAAACGGAGCTCCAACAACCATGGCGGCCACAGGTAGTAATATAGTTAACGAGTTTCTCGTCCTTTTCTGGTGACCATAGCCCTCTCTTTAACTTTTGTCTAGTTCTCAATCTATTTTCCCCCTCATGCATCTCTCTTGTCTGAAGCAAGAATGAGTGATGTCATATCTTCTTATATAGAAGACATTTTCGACATTGTTAATGATGATATTGAAATGTTGGGAATCCAATATAATTTTGTAGGTCACAAATGAACGAGATAATCTAGGGGGCCTGGTAGCTCAAATAATTTGATAAAAACTATGGCATTATGGCTTATGATGCTTGTGTTGTTTAGTTAACTGAATAGTGAGCTAAGAGAAATGAAAAGGAAAATATTATTGCATTCAACTAACTTGTCATGAGTACATAATGTGGTATTTATACAAGAAGGACTAGTCTAACTAACTGTTACATTCTGTTACAATTGACCAAACTATTGTAGAGTAGAATACAAGTATTGTGGGGTGAAGTTCTTTGCACTGAGATACTAGCAGCTGTAGCTTGTTGACTATTAGCTTGAACTGTAGCTTTTCCATGAGGCAAGCCTGCAGGACTGTTTGGCTCATTATCCCCTCCCCCCCCCCCCCCCCCCCCCCCCCACCCCCCCCAAAATTGGCATTGTGAAAGGGTCACAAATGCTCAATTCGGAAAGACACCTGCAGTGAAGAGGTCTGTGTAGAGCCTTGGTTAGCATGTCAGCTGTTTGGTCTTTGGAAGGCACAAAAGTGGGTAAAATGAGACCTGCTTTGACCTTATCTCTGACAAAGTGACAGTCAATCTCTATATGCTTTGTCCTAGCATGTTGAATAGGGTTAGAAGCTAAGGCTATTGAGGAAGCATTGTCACAAAAAAGCTTAATAGGAGTAGGAACTGTGATGTGCAGATCTTTGAGTAAGCATTTGATCCAGGATAATTCACAAGTTGTATCTGCTAGAGCCCTATATTCAGCCTATGTTGATGATCTCGAAACCACATTTTGCTTCTTTGACTGCCATGAGATAAGGCTGCTACCAAGATATATTGTGTTACCAGAAACAGATCTTCTAGAATAGTAAGCAGTGAGGATTGGGCTGTTCAATGTAGGTAGAAATAGACCTTGGCCTGGACAAAGTTTTATGTATCTGAGGGTTCTCATGAGTGCCTTTTGATGAGGAGTTCTTGGCTCTTGAAGGAACTGGCTCAGGGAATGTGCTGCATAGGCAAGATCTGGTCTGGTGAGAGTGAGATATAGGAGTTTGCCAACAAGAGTCCTATAAGTTGAGGGATCTGTCAAAGGTACTCCATCTGTCTTATTGAGCTTTACATTAAGGTCTAGAGGAGTGGTTGCTGGCTTGATATGAAGAAGATTGGCTTCCTTTAGCAACTCAATTGCATATTTCCTTTGAGACATGGCCATGCTAGTAGGATTTCTAAGACACTCAATACCAAGATAATAATGAATTGGCCCCAAGTCCTTGATATTGAATGTAAGATCAAGTTGATGCTTGATGTGGTTGATGAAAGATTTGTCATTGCCTGTGATTATGATGTCATCTACATACACAAGAAGAGATGTAGTAGAGGACTGAGTGTGTAAGGTGAACAAAGAGGTATCCACATAGCTTTGTTTGAATCCCAATTCTTTCAAATAGGTTGCAAGTTTGTCAAACCATTGCCTATTGGCCTGTTTTAAACCATAAAAGGACTTTTGTAGCTTGCAAACAGCATTTGGTGATGTTGGTTTTGGATAGCCTTGAGGGATGACCATGTATACTTCTTCATTAAGATCACCATGTAGGAATGCATTGTTGATGTCCAATTGTTCAATGTGCCAACCTTTTTGTACTCCAAGAGTGAGTAAAGTCCTCACATTGACCATTTTAGCCACAGGTGCAAATGTCTCAGTATAATCCACTCCTTCATTTTGATGGAAACCCTTGGCTACAGGCCTTGCTTTGAATCTTTCCACTGTGCCATCAGCTCTGTATTTGATCTTGAACACCCATTTAGAACTAATGAGCCAAAGGTTTGCCTCATGGAAAAGCTACAGTTCAAGCTAATAGTCAACAAGCTACGGCTGCTAGTATCTCAGTGCAAAGAACTTCACCCCACAAGACTTGTATTCTACTCTATAATAGTTTGGTCAATTGCAACAGAATGTAACAGTTAGTTAGACTAGTCCTTCTTTTATGTACTCATGACAAGTTAGTTGAATGCAATAATATTTTCCTTTTCATTTCTCTCAACTCACTATTCAGTTAACTAAAAGAACCAATATGAAATTTGCCAGCAGGAAGCTCAGTGATCACCCGAGTGTTGTTTTGTTCAAGAGCACCAATTTCCTTTCCCATTGCCTCAATCCATCTTGGGTCTTTGGATGCTTGGGCATAGGTATGTGGTTCCACTGATCTATCTAATGAACAAATGAGGTGCTTGTGTGGTGTTGTGAGACTATTATAGTTAATGTATTTAGTTAAATTATGTTTAGAAGTCATGTTATGCACAGAAGATTTGCTTGGTTCTAGTTGAAGTTCTGAGATTGGGAGGTGGTGGTAGTGGTATGGAGGTTTGTGGATCAACTGTTGGTGGAATAGGAGGGTGTAGTATGGGTTCTAATGTTGGTGAAGGTTCTGGTGTGGGTGAGGTTTGTGAATTCTGAGTTGCAGGGGTGTTTGGCTCAGGTGAATTTGAGCTGTTAGAAGGTGAGGATTGAGGTGTATTGGAGTGTGTTGTATGAGAGGGTGGTGTAGATGTTGTAGATGATGGAGAAGACTCAGTTTGCATTGGTATGATTTATGAATCTTTTGTGTGCGGGTGAAAAAGGCTCTTTTGAAAGTTTGGACTTTGGACCTGACCTTCAATGATGATAGGATCATTGAATATGATGTGCTTATGATCTTTTAATTATAGCCTGATTGAAAGAACATGCAGAATTGCAGATAAGGGACAGACAAATGGCTGATAAGTCTCCAAACAAGCCTTTCGGATGAGATGGATGTTTTGAGTCACCACCAATTTCCTTAATGCACTTGAGGAGTTCAATGAAATGTATGTGCAAGATGTCAATGAGGTTTCTTGAACTTCTTTTTGGTTCAGATAATTAGAGACTTGTAATGTTTAATTCTTACCATCTATAAAAGGCTTATGTTTTAGAATCATATACCTCTTTTTTGATTTATCAAATTAAGAATAGATCCATGCAATTCACTTTACAGTTTCGTGATGTCAAATTAGGAATAGATTCATTATAAAAAATTACTGTGTATTATACCTGTATGGAGAAGCAGATGTGTTCATGAAAAAAAAAAAAAAAAAAAAAAAAAAAAAAAAAAAAAAGAATTTTTTTTTTTTGTGGTTTCTTGTGAGGTTCACACAGAGAATAGGTTTTTTTTTTTTTTTTTTTTTTTTTTTTTTTTAGCAATAAGTCCTTACTAGCTAGACTTTAGTGAGATTCGAAAACAATGTGGGTGGACCAAAAGATACTTTTATTTGACTGAATGGCTATCAGTCAAAATATAAGAATTTGTCCAATTTGAGGTGAGGAAGACCACAAATTTAATTGATTAGCATTTTCATTACTTCGTATTACAATTTGGAGTATTGTTTACTTTCCTTGTAATCATATGCTTACTTACATATTTGAACTTTTACAGTTACAATTTGAGGTAACATTAATACTGTATATATTTAGAAAAATGATAAACAAGCCTAAATTAAAAGAACCTAAATATAGGCCTAATACTACCATGAGGACACGTGGTCTAGTTTGGTACATTCAACCAAAAAATTATTTTTATACCTAATATACCCTTTGAATTTAATTTAATTATTTAGGGTACGTTTGTTATCCTCCTTTAAAATTGGTTTCACTTTGACAAGATGTTTAAAGATTATTTGGTTGCCACCAATAATCAATGGTATGAATCAAAGATTGATAGGTAGAGTCGATTTGTGCATATTAAGTGAGCCTTTATTTAATAATCTCTCTATCTCTTTCTATATTTTATTTATAATAATACATTTCATTATAACATTACGTTATTGAGAAGAACAATGGAGAAAGAAATGAAATTGGAGGGAAAATCTGTTTTATTGAATTGTTAGTTACAAATGAGAAGAAAGCAGAGTATTTGTAAAGCTGTTACAACCTTTCATCATTTACAATAGTAGTCCATCTATTTACATTATTTACAATATGAGTCCCTAATGTTTATGAGCTTTCACACTCCCCCTCAAGTGGAGAGTGAGAAGGTATTGACACTCCCAACTTGCTTAAAAGCTTATTATGCTGGTCCACTGTGACAACTTTAGTAAACACATCCGCAACTTGAGACTTGGTATTAACATAAGATGGATTGATCTTGCCTGCCTTCAATTGGTCCCTCACATAGTGACAATCCACCTCTATGTGCTTAGTTCTAGCATGAAATACAGGGTTTGCAGCTATATACAAGGCTGCTTGGTTGTCACAAAACAAGTCCACTGGATGTAAGTCTTTGATACCCATATCCTTGAACAAATTCACCAACCAGGTCACTTCACAACATGTAAGTGCCATTGCTCTATATTCTGCTTCAGCAGAAGATTTGGACATTACTGCTTGTTTTTTAGATTTCCAAGACACTGGTGAGTTACCCAACAAAATACAATGGCCTGTAGTTGACCTCCTAGTCATAGGACAACTTGCCCAATCTGAATCACAATATGCCTTAAGCTCTACTGCAGAATCTTTAGCAAGAAGAATACATTGGCTTGGAGCTTGCAATAAATACCTCAATAAGTGTTTCACAGCTTGCATGTGTACAGAGGTTGGGCTCTGTATGAATTGACTCAAGAGTTGGACTGTGTAACAAATGTCTGGCCTTGTCACAGTCAAGTATATGAGCATTCCTATGAACTTTCTAGCAAACCATTACCTTGGTGCTTCTTTGTGAATAGAGAATAATCAGTTTTAGATTGTACAAAACCAAAAGATAGCAAAGCAGTAGACAATTTAGCAAACCATTACCTTGGTGCTTGTTTAAGCCCATACACAGAACTTTTTGGGCTTGCACACCAACTGCTTATCAACTTAAGTTGAAGCCTGAATTGGCTCCCCCACGCCAGCATACCCCAAAGGAACTCTCATATAAACTTCTTCCATCAAATCACCATGAAGAAAAGCATTATATACATCCATTTGACAAGTTTGCCAACCTTTTAGTACAACAACTGCCAATAAAGATCTCACAGTTACCATTTTGGCAACTGGAGCAAAAGTCTCCTTATAATCAACTTCAAATTGTTGTCTATTACCCTGCACAACCAATCTTGCCTTCTTCCTATCTTCTGTACCATCAGCCTTGTATTTTGTCTTAAACAACCAATGAGATCTAATAGCAGACTTACCTTCAGGAAAAGTTGTAAGTTCCCATGTGCCATTTTCCTCTAAAGCTCTTAATTCACTATCCATTGCTTTACACCAACCAGGATGCTTAAATGCTTCTTTAAAACTTGTAGGATCTTGTTGAGCTAAGAGTGCAATCACAAGTGCTTGAAATTCAGACACAAAAGGTGTTTGGGTCACCAAATTTGCCTTAGGTGTATGAGTCATAACAAAATCCTTTAGTTTAGAAGGTCTAACAGTTTATCTGGTAGATCTTCTAGGTGGTTGAGAAGCTGTAGGTATAGGTTGTGTGACAGAAGGTTGTGTAGTAGAAGTAACTGTTTCAGTTGGAATTGATACTTCAGGCATATCACACTCAGTATTTGATACACCAGAGTAAGTGTTTGGTACAGAGTTCAAAATCGGATTTTGTGGCAATTCTTCATCACAACTTGATGGATCTAAACACCTTGAACTTGTGTTAGATTGATACTTTGAATTATATCACTAAGTATGCGGAATCTACTTAGTAACACTTAGAAGTTTGATTGTGAGTAAGACAGTTGTATATAAACAATGTATGTAAACAAACTATTAGCTCCAATATTATTAATGATAATAATACGAGTGATCTTGATATCACTAGGGTTACACCTTGAAGCTCTAGGAAAACGTATATGTAAACTTATAACCTAGGATCTCCTTTTATAGCACAAGGAGTCCTGTTCTACAAGATAAGCATAAAGCTAATAGAATAAGATATACACAAGATCTATTCTATATTTATCTAGACACGTTTCCTAACAGTTATCTAATAAGCAGTGGTAATATATTGTTCTTGCAGTGGTAATAAGTTTCTACTGCAAGTACAATCTTCTGTAGTTGTAACTTCTTCTTTAGCCGTGGTAACTGTTAGTATAATTCCCAACAATCCTCCCCTAACTTATGATTAATACATAAATCAATAAGTTTCTTCAAGTAATCAATAAACATGAGGATATGGGAATTCTTCCAAACACTTATCTTCTTCTTCTTAACTCTCTATCAGCTCTCACACTTTGATCATAAATCCTTTGTAGCAAATCATCTATGACTTCAGTTCTTTCCCAACACCTAAGCTTCACAGTTCTCATCACATCCAATACTCCAGCTCTCAATGGATATTCTTTCTCAACCAGCATAAAGACATCAACTCCATCTTGAGTAGAAACATGATGCACAGAACTTGAATCATAGAATTTCCACAAGGTTCTTTGATCATGAGCTTCAAATCTCCAATATCTATCACTTGGATCAGGTTCATATAATCTTCTGAAGTGAACCCATAACTCTTTAGCCTTGACATCAACAAGTTCATCCTTCTAAAACTGATCTTGAACAATTTTCCACAAAGTATCCAAATCTTCTCTATCACAAGATCTAACAATATCTTCAAAATCTCTGCAAATACTTGTGACACTTCCAGTTCTGATGATCTTCCAAGCTACACCAAAACTATCAGAAAAGATTTCCCAACCAACTACTGGATATTTTGCTTGTAGAGGTTCAATGTTTAGTACATCAGTTTCTATGAACAACATATTTGTAACTTGCTCTTCAGTCAACTTGCTAGGACCTTCTTCTTCTTGAGATGATTTCTGAGTCTTCAACTTCTTTGCTACTTTTGATTCAAGACTCACTCCAGTCCTTTTTGTCTTCATAGATAATGGTTCTTGATCCATTGGAATGAATTTACTATCTTGTCTTTTGATTCTGTAGTAAATACCTTCAATCTGATCATGTGACATTCCTTTGAATTGACCCATCTTCATATTACCAACATGACAACAAAAAGTCTTCATCTCAGAGATAATCTGTGCCTTTGTAAGTTTCCTTGGCTTCTTTTGACCTTTTCTAACATCCCCAATGATTTAATCAAGAGCCTGCTGATTCTTCATTAGAATGAAATCTTTAAGTTGAGCAGACCTTTGTTCTTCATCCAAGGTTGTATTTGCAATCAATTCAATAGCCTTCTTCCTAATTATTTGATCATTGTTAATCAAATAATCAATCTCTTCTTCTGTAGGCACATAGGTAAGCACTGGAGATTTCTCATGCATGACAGTTGGTGAGACACTTGATATAGGTTCTGCCATAACAGCTTCAAGTTTATCCAACCTAGTTGCTTCCATGAAACTAGCAACTTCATCTTCCTTAATCTTTTTATTTCTTTCATACTCTTCAGCTTGTTGTTGCTCTACTAACCTTGCATCAAAATCAATCTGAGCTTGTTCAAACTTAGAAATCTTTCTTGACTCTTGATCTGAAGCAATTACAATAGCCTTTCCTTTAACTAATCTTCTTCTAGCAGCTTCTTCCTCTGCAGTGGTAATTTCTTGACTAGCAGTGGGAACATTTTCACTTGCAGTGGTAATTTGTTGATCAGTGGGAACTTGTTCTACTTCAGTGGTAATTGGTTGAGCAGTTCCAACTAAATCATCAAAGTTAAAACCTACATCAACATCCATATCTTCAAAATCCAATTTCCTCCCCTCAGTCTCAGCATCATCATCTTTTGCTTGAGCATTATCAGAATCAGGAAGCTCAGCAAACTCTTTTTCAAAATTTTTACTCCTCCCCTTAAGCTCTGCATCTGGATTCCTCCCCTGTTTGGAAGAATCTCCCAAAACTTTACTAGAACTTGCAGAAAACTCATCTGAAGGTGAAGATGATGATAATACAACCTGAGATCTTTTCTTCTTGAGATTCTCAACTTCAGTCTGCAATCTGTGAATCTCATCCTTCAATGTCTTCAGCTCTGTGGCATGTTGTTCTTTAGTCTGTGCCAGATCTTTCTCCAGAGCTTGAACCTGCTTGACTAATTTGGTACAAATATCCATCAATTCATTTTGTTGCACACTGCCTTCATCACTTCCAACTGTGTAACCTGCTGGGAGAGGTGAATCATGAGGCATTGATTCAGGCTCTTCCCTAGATGGACTAGGATTAAGCCTTGAACCACCACTGCTTGTTCCTAAACCAAATGGCTCAGCAACATGCAATGTTGAGATGAGAGAAGTTGGCTGTTTAGACCTTCTCTCATAAGTGTGAGTGACTGCAGGGGTATGTTGAATTGGTGGAACAACAATATTGGGTGTGTTTTGAGATGCAACTGGGATTGATGCATCCTCACCCTGTACTTGAGAAAGTTTAGCAAGCATTTGAGGGAAAAGTGGATGAACCTGCCCATTCCAAAGTTCTAAAGCCTTAGACATATTTTGAAAAACTTTTGGCTTAAGAGTGGAAGGTTCATAAATTCTTTTGTGAGGTCGCAGTTGAAACTCATTTAACACTGCTTGCACAAACCTTGGATACATCAAAAATTTATATTGACTCTTTACATTGCCTTTCATATTATTAAAAATAAACTTTGAAAAATTGAAAGTCCTATCTGTTGCCAAACAAACCAAAGGATAAGCCATGGTTGATGCAAATTGTTCATAAGAAGTTTTCTTAGGACTTAGGCAATGTAAAAGAGTATGAATTAAAAATCTCCAATGGGGACAAAAACATCCTTTTCTAAAAGTAACTTTTTGTTCAGATGTATCATACCCCATTAAAGCAATATTGGCAAAAATATCTGAATTAGGTAATGTGATGATACCATTGAGATCATCCAATTGGAGAATCCTCCTCAAGGATGACTCAGTAACATCAATAGTTACCCCATCAACTATGGCTCTTAGACCATCCACAGATTCTTGTGTGTCTCCCTGTTCAAGAGTTATGGACTCCACAGTGTTCCAGAACTGTTTGATATGAGAGACATAGATTGTGAGATTAATAGTTAAGGCATGCCTTATGTGAGTTGTGTTTAGAAAATCCACAATCTGATGAAAAATAGGGCCACTCTTCTCATTCGACTTTTGTAAGTAGGCCACTTGGTTGTGCTCCTCGACAAAGTTTAGAATCGCCATGATATTTGTGAAAAAGAGAATGAAAGTGTTAGTAATCAAGATAAAAATCAAGCCGTATGATAATGAATTTATACTAATAGGGTTTGAGGAGGTTGCGCAATGTGAATTATCTTTAGAAAGAATTATCTTTGGAAAAAGAATAATTTATAATAAGTAAGTAGATAATTCACAAAAGATTTTACCCTATTAATAAGTAATGACGGTTATTTTTACAACGGCTAGTAAAAATTAGATTACTGACACAACAGTTGTAACGGCTAGTCATCAGTGGAAAAATTACTCTTGCAGTGGTAACTAATGAACTAGCAGTGGTAAAATTTTCACAAAAATATCAAAGAGCAGTGGTTAATAAAACATGAACATTTGCTGCTCTTATCATAGTTTTTAGCAAACTACCAGCTATCAACGGATTTGATATGTCTTTACCATTAGCCGTTTGCTATGGACTAGCCAACTCTTGATCACATGGATGTATGGTGAGTTGATAACCTAGTTTTTGGTAAACTATCAACCATAAACGGATTTGATAAGTCTTTACTAGTAGCCGTTTGCTCTGGACTAGTTGATTCTTATGTTGATTAGACATGGTGAATCAATAACCATTTGTTGTGTGTCTATGATACACACCTTATTACTCCAATGACTCCAATAAGATGGGTTGTATGCATCAACTCAACTTAACCCATAAAACTTAACTCAAAGTAACTTTTTAACCAAGTTACTATTCACAAAAATATCTTCCAAAAGTCAACCCGATAATAACCAAATTTACTCCTCCAACCTACCAAAACAAGTAGGAGTAAATATCCTTCATTAATTAGAAATCGACCTTGACTTTGCATATAAAAAGGGGGCTCAACATCTTTTATCTTTCATCAACAATCTTCTTCAATAAACACAAACCCTATACAACATCATGAGTTGGTTTCCACTAATCTACATCTCCTCTGATGATTCTTCTGATGAGGAAATCAGCTACTGCACAGATTCTGAAGAACTTTCTACTGGATGGAGTGGATATTTTCCACCAAAGTCAGCAACTGCCACATCTTCAAGCATGAAGCCAAATAAGAAGATATCAGCTGATCCTGCTCCATCTCTTGAGTTTTATTCCAGCTCTTCATCAGATGATGACAATGACCCAACTTTTGATCTTTCCAAGGAACTTCCAAAGGCCCTTACCACAGCATTGACATCTGCAATAAACAACATGAAGTGGCCAGCTGTAGACAAGCCTACTCAAGCACCAAGACCTCCCAAGCAAGTTCTGGGACTTGCTTGTCCAAGGAAACAACTCTCTTTTGATGACAAGAGAAAGAAAATTTCCAAAGGCAAGCAGCAGTATGAGGGAAAAGGAAAGAAACCCATGGAGTAGGTGTTAGGTTGTAGGTACATGTCAGCTGTAATGGTTTTCTAGTTTAGGTGACAATGTTTTCAGAATGATTGTGATGTACTCTTTCAGAATAATCAATAAAAGTACTCTTGTGTTCTTGTTATTATCACCAATCTTTCCACTGTTGTATGTTAATTACCACTGTGCACTTGATAACTCTGCATACAAGTTAGTAGAAAACCATACATACAATACAAACAATAATAGTACCTAAAAAGAGTATCCTGCAACACTGAAAATTATTTAGACATCAAAAGTTTATGGATTGAGCATTCCAATACCTGTTACCAAGTATTGAAACCTACCCACATCAAGCCCTTTTGTTAATAAATCAGCATAATTGTCATCAGTATGAATCTTGACAACATTAATAAGCTTTTTCTCAAAACAATCTCTAATAAAGTGATGTCTAATTTCAATATGTTTAGTTTTTGTGTGTTGCACAGGATTTTTAATAATGCAAATGGTACTACTATTGTCTATATAGATAATGGTGTTCATGAAATTGTACCCATAGTCCAATAATTGATTCTGAAGCCAAAGGATCTGAGCACAACAACTAGCAGCTACAACATATTCTGCTTCAGTGGTTGAAGTAGCCACCATAGTTTGCTTCTTGCACTGCCATGACACCAATCTACATCCAAGAAATTGACATCCTCCAGTAGTTGATCTTCTATCCAAACTTGCACCAGCATAGTCACTATCTGAGTATGTGATCAATTCCATTGGAGAGTCTCTTGGATACCATTATCCTAAATTTGGATAAGTCTTCAAGTACCTAAAAATCTTTTCCACTGCTGTCATATGTGATGTCTTTGGAGTCACTTGAAATCTTGCACAGGCACATACAGCAAACATAATGTCTGGCATTGATGAAGTAAGATACATCAAGGAACCAATCATAGATCTGTAAGTGTGAACATCAACATTAGCACCACTTGCATTCTTCAACAATAAGTGAGTGGTCTTGTCAGCAGGGGTATTGGAAGATTTTGCATCAGTAAACTTGAACTTCTTAATAATCTCAACCACATACTTGTCTTGGCTGATAAATATGCCTTCCTTACTCTGTTGTACTTGTAGCCCCAAAAAGAATGTAAGTTCTCCCATAGAAGCCTTAACCACTTTATAAACTTTATTTGGATGTTGAGGATCTTCAAAGCCTGGAGGTTGAGAGACATATACCTCCTCATCAATAGTTCCATACAAAAAGGCACTCTTAACATCCATTTGATAGACTGTAAAGCCCATAAATGATGCATAGGCTAAGAACAATCTAATAGCCTCAATCCTTGCAACAGGAGCAAACACTTCTTCATAATCAATACCCTCCTCTTGAGTGTATCCTTGAGCAACCAATCTAGCTTTGTTCCTGATTACAATGCCTCTTTCATCTTTCTTATTTCTGAAAACCCATTTAGTACCAATGACCTTCATACCATCAGGCAAGTCACAAAGAACCCAAACCTTTTGAAGTTTAAACTGCAACAACTCTTCTTGCATAGCTTCAACCCAGCTAGATTCTCCTAGAGCCATATATACATTCTTAGGCTCCACTTGTGAGAGAAAGCAGAAAAACAAACACTCATTCTTCTTGCTATGTTTCTTGGACTCATATACTTCACTTATGAACCCATGAATATCATCTTTCTTTGTCTGTCTTCTAGTCTTCACACCTGATTGAAGTTCACCAATAACATTATCAAGTGGATGCACTTTGTGAATGGTAGACTATGATGTGCTAGGAATATCATATGTTGTAGGCATGTTTGAGATCTCTACATCATCACTTGGTGATTCCTGAGAAGTATTATCCACATTTGGACTTACAGTGGAAACTTCTGGTGTAGCAGTGGGAATTGAGTTACCACTGCTAGTAGAAATTTCTTTATTCACACCAGCTGCATCACTTGGTTTTTCAGAATTATCACCAAAGTCCCAAAGTGGCATAACAATTTGATCTTCATCATCTTTGCAAGCTTCATCTTCATCAATGAATTCTTCTGAATCTTCAAGATCTTTGTCTCCAGTACTTGAAGTGAGAGGAACATAATTCATTGTATTTGATAATGTTTCAAGACCAAATAGCCAATCTGGACCTGAACCTGCCATGTTTGCTTTATTTTCAAGAAACTGAACATGCAAGTTCTCTTCAATCTTCTTTGTTCTTAAGTTATAGACTCTAAAAGCCTTGCTAACCATAGAGTATCCAACAAAGAATCCTTCATCTGACTTTTCTTCAAATTTGCCCAGATGATCAATGGTATTGAGAATAGTAACATGACACCCAAATGGCCTCATAAACTCCAAAGTAGGAGGTCTTCCTCTGAACAACTCATAAGGTGTCTTGTTCTTTGTTTTGACCACTAAAACCCTATTTTGAATGTAACAAGCAGTGTTAACTGCTTCAGCCCAAAAAGTCACTGGAAGCTTAGAATCAGCTAACATGGTTCTAGCAGCCTCAATTAGTGTTCTATTTCTTCTTTCAGCAACTCCATTTTGTTGAGGAGTTCTTGCAACACTAAATTCTCTTTTAATACCTTTGTCTCTGCAGAAATCATCCATAACTTTATTCTTGAACTCTGTCCCATTGTCACACCTGATGATCTTGATTTTCTTTTCAAATTGATTTTCAACTTGAGTGATGAATGTCTTAAGGATACCTGTGGTTTCATCTTTGGTACTCAAAAAGAAAACCCATGTGAATCTACTGAAGTCATCAGTCACAACAAGACAATATTTCTTCAAATTGATGCTGCTCACAGAGGTAGGACCAAACAAGTCCATATGCAGCATAAAAAGTGGATGATTGATTGAATTGAATGCCTTGGTCTTACATGAAGCTCTGTGTTGCTTTCCTTTGAGACAGGCAACACAAGTTTGGTCATTCTCAAATCTTTTCTCTAGTAGTCCTCTGACAAGGCCATCTTTCACAATCTTGTTGATGGTCTTGAAGTTAACATGACCAAGTCTTCTATGCCAAAGCATTGACTCATCCAAAGTGGCTTTAGCAAGCAAGCAAGTAACATTATTATTAGCCACTATGTTCTGCATGTCAATGCTATACAAATTTCCTTTTCTAGGGATTTTAAGCAAAATGTCACATTCTTCTGGAAGCTTATAATCCTTAGATAAGATATAGCATTCATTTTCTGTGAATAGAACTCTATGCTTTTTGTCACACATCTGTGACACACTAAAGAGGTTGTACTTGAGCTCTTTCACATACTGCACATCTTCAAAATCAGTGTTTCCAGCCTTGATTATTCCTTTGCCAGAAACTTTGCCACCAATTCCTCCTCCAAAACTGACAAATTGTCCATCATAAGGTTGAAAGTCTGAAAGATAGGACTTATTGCCAGTCATGTGCCTGGAACATCCACTGTCTGAGTATCCTTGATCATTAGTAGTCTTTGAATGTCCCTGCACATAAAATAAAGGAATTAGTTCCTTTTGGGGACCCAAGCCACAAATGACTTGAATCTGCCTTGTGTATCAATATAATTATATCTATCAAAGGTCATTGATACACCATTGGGATTGTTTGAGGTGATGGTTTCTTTTGGTTTCCATTCCCAACGTGCTGAGGCCTTAACAGCATTTCCCACATTTACCCTTTTCTTGTTAACAGACCTACCAGTGGTAACCTTTGGCCTTGCAGTGGTAACTGCTACCTTAGCAGTGGAAACTGCTGGCTTAGAAATTTTAGGTACCCACTTCTGATTATGGTTAACATTCTTATCAAAATAGGTCTTTTTCCCTGTTTGAGTAGATTTAACAAAAGTAGTAACAGGGGACTTAGAGTAAACTCTGTTGTTATGTCTGGCAGTGGCAACTGCTGGTCTAGCAGTGGAAACAGGTTTGATGCCAGAATGAAGCAAAACAGATTTGGGAATCATCTTACTAAGCGGATTTGGGTGAGTAAAGTTATTAGCATTGTTTCTATTCACCCAAGTATTCCCAAACACTTCCCTTCTTCCCAAGTGGTAGGTACAGCCTTTAGCTAAATGGTCAAAGCTACCACATATATGACAGGGTTTGTTATTGAACACAAAGTCACTACCAAATTGCCTAGATTTGACATGATTCCAACTCCTCATATTACCTCTAGGAGTTGGTGACCTACTTCTGTACATCTCTGCATATCTAGTAGTGGGCCTAGTGAAATTAGGTTGTGACCTAGGCTTCTCTTTGACTACATCAGGAATACTTTTCTTAACCTCCACTTTAACATTTTCAGGAACACTAGGTTTAGACTCAATATTTAGATTTTCATCTTTAAGGGATGAGTCACTAGCACTATCAAATACATCAACTTCAACCTGAACCTTTTCAATTTCAACTGGTTTAACAAACTTTGGTCCATAAGTCATGGTTGGTTCCTGGAATTCTTCTAAACCTGTGTGAGCTAAGTCAATACCAGGAGGTGATGGAACACCTCTTAGAGGTAGTGGAACAGTTTTGTATCCAAGACCTGATTTAGCTTTGCTCACAATTTGGGCTTCCCAAATTTTATCAATACTCTTGGATTGATGATCCAGTGTTTGCTTAGTAATCATTATATTCTCACTAGCCACTTTAACCTTTTCTAGTTCTTCTCTAAGAACCTTATTAACAGCAACCTGATAATCTAAGTCTCTTCTTAATACTGCAATATCATCATTGAACTTAGATTCATTTGCCCTATAATGCTCTAATTGAGTTTCTAAAACACTTAGGCCTCTTTTATGATTTGATAAGTTATAATTAGTATGAGTTAACTCTATGTGTTGCTCATTAAATTGTGCTTTAAGTTTCTCATACTCTTTTAAGGCCTTACAGGATTTAGAACAAGCATTATCAATTTGTACCTCAGAGTTAGAAAAATCCATTAGTGCAAGCTCTGTAGCAACCATTGCAGACTCTGAATCATCATCCTCCTCTTTAGTCATAAAGCTCCAATCAAAGCTCACTCCATCAATGGCCAATAGCCCCTTTGGCTCATCAGTAGTAGGTTCCTTCTTCTTGTCCTGCTTGTACCAAGTTGACCTGTTATCAGACTTCCTTGGCTTCCTACATTCTCTTGCAAAGTGCCCCTTCTTATGACAATTGTAGCACTCCACCTTCTTTTTGTCAAAACCTACTGTTTCATTGCCACTGATGTTGATCTTTCTTCCAGTCTTCTTCCAAAACTTCTTTGTTCTCAAGCTTAGTAATGCCACTTGCCATTTAATGTCCATTTCCTCCATATCATCTTCATCAATTTGATCCAGATCCTCATGATTGAGGATTGAACCACCCACTTGACTTGATATAAAGGCATAAAAGGTAGTATCACTAAGCCCTGCAATCTGTTTCTTTGAGCTAACAGTGGAAACACTTCCACTACCAGTGGAAACAACAATGTTAGCACAGTCATCATCACTATCATTTTCTTCATCAGAACTATCATCAAGAGATGATGATATAAGTGCTACACTTCCTGAACTAGAACTTATTTTGCCAGCTTTCTTCAGTCTTTGTTCAATAACTTTGAAGTTATTGTACAAATCATTAAGTTTCATGGTCTCCAACTCTGGCTTATCTTCCCACACAGCAACATTTGTTCCAAACTCAGAGGGTAAGCTTCTTAAGAACTTTAGATTGAGGTCTTCTCTTTCCACCTCAATTCCAAAAACAATGAGTTGAGAAACAATCTTTTGTAGCCTTGTGAAAATGCTATCAAGAGATTCATTACTTGATGAACCAAAGTTTTCATAAGTTTGCTTCAGCAGAGTCTTTTGAGTCTTCTTGGTGGAATCATTACCACCAAAAACTTCACAGATCTCATTAAAGAGAGTCTTTGCAGTCTTGAACTTGCTGAATGCTACAACTTGGTCTCTGGGAAGTGTCATCAGCAACAGACCTCTGGCCTTCAAATCATTCTTCAGTTGAAGTCTTTCATCATTAGTAACAGGTCCAGTGTTGACCTTAATTACTTCCTTGCCATTAACCATCTCTGAAGTAGAACTTGGTTTGAAAGAATTTCCAACCATAATGATCTCCCAGAGTGTGTAATCTTGGACCATAAAAAATTGTTCTATCATCAGCCTCCACATCTCAAAGTCATTCAACTTAAGCTTTGGAAGCTTAGCAACAATGTTTGAGTTACTGGTTTCTATCTCCATTGAGTCTTCTGAGTGAACTTGAGTCTTCTAAATCAAAGTATCAAAGCCTGGCTCTGATACCACTTGATGGATCTAAACACCTTGAACTTGTGTTAGATTGATACTTTGAATTATATCACTAAGTATGCGGAATCTACTTAGTAACACTTAGAAGTTTGATTGTGAGTAAGACAGTTGTATATAAACAATGTATGTAAACAAACTATTAGCTTCAATATTATTAATGATAATAATACGAGTGATCTTGATATCACTAGGGTTACACCTTGAAGCTCTAGGAAAACGTATATGTAAACTTATAACCTAGGATCTCCTTTTATAGCACAAGGAGTCCTGTTCTACAAGATAAGCATAAAGCTAATAGAATAAGATATACACAAGATCTATTCTATATTTATCTAGACACGTTTCCTAACAGTTATCTAATAAGCAGTGGTAATATATTGTTCTTGCAGTGGTAATAAGTTTCTACTGCAAGTACAATCTTCTGTAGTTGTAACTTCTTCTTTAGCCGTGGTAACTGTTAGTATAATTCCCAACACAACTTGTGTTAGAGAACTTACAGGGTAAAGTAGTTGGCATAGGAGACAAAAATTGATCCATACTATCAGCAGAATAGGGAAACACATGCTCATAAAAGGTTGGTGGATATCCCAAAAACACAAACACACAAGATATACCTCTAGGAGCAAATTTATCAGCAACTCTTGAGGGATTACTAACAATTGAAAAACAACCAAAGACTCTCAACTGTGAATATGCAGGCTTCTCTTCCAACAATATCTCATAAGGAGTCTTATTTCCAAGTACAGAGGAAGGAATTCTATTAATCAAGTAGGTAGCGGTAGTCACACAATCACCCCAAAACTTCAAAGGTAAATTAGAATGAAATCTTAGAGCTCTTGCAGTGTCAAGTATGTGCCTATGCTTCCTTTCTACTCTCCCATTTTTTTGAGGTCTATCAACATAAGATGTTTGATGTACAATACCCTGACTTGCCAAATAAGGTCCACACTCTCCTTTCACAAACTCCAAAGCATTATCTGATCTTACTATCCCGAATTTTCAAACTGAGTTGACACAAACTTAAGAAAAGTCTTTAAAGCCATGAAAGAATCAGATTTGTGAATAAGCAAATAAGTCCAAGTATCTCTACTACAATCATCCACAATGGTAAGAAAGTATCTAAACTGACCATTTGTTAGAACTTTGTAAAGACCCCATATATCAATATGTATCAAATCAAAAACAGAGGTACTATGTGAGTCACTCAGAGCATATGGTAGTTTAGCAAACTTTTCCATAGGACAAGACAAACATTCTGCATTAGATTTAGACACTACAACTGGTAGATCTTTCATATGTTTCATCTTAGAGTCAGATACATGACCAAGCCTATGGTGCCAATGACCATAAGAACTATTATCTACCTTATTCAAAGAAGCAGAGAAAGAAAACTTAAGCAAAGTAGTTTTTACCAGATCCTTGAACACATCATGTAACAACCGTGTGTTTGAGTAGTTATATGGGTATATGTGTGTTATTGTATGTTATAGTGTGATTAGTATTTGAGTTAGCACTAAATCCCTTCGCGTTGTGGTTGTTATTATGATTTTTGATGATATTGATTTTGAGAAAGTTCATTTTGATCACCCATGTGGTGTAGAAATGGCTTGTGTATATTTGGCGTTTTGACGTTTTGCGTAACGAGTCTTAATTCAAGTAATTGAGCGTTAGTAAGTTACGGGAATGTTGTTTTTGTGAGAAATGTCTATGGAGTGTGTGAAAATCTATTTTTGGAAACTTTATTTTGAAAATGAATATTTTCCGGTTTGTCGTAAAATTAAGATTTATCGCGAAAGACGTTAGGTTTTGGTATGGGAATGCATAAAATATGAAAAGTATGAGGTTTTGAGTGTAATAAATAAATTTAATAAAAAAAATAAAAAATAAATATATAAATAAAGGGGCGGCGGATTATGGGGATAAAGGAAAAAAAGAAAACCAAATTTGATACAAAATACAACTCTAAGCCTTAAGGGTTATCCAATATAATTATAAATACAAAATCAAAACCTCCTTACCCCTTTTTCCTGCAATTAAAGTCGACACAAGGAGGAAACAAGAAGAAAAAAATTAGGGTTTCATAGTTTGCTAGCAATAATCAAGAATCAAGGTAAAATCCTAAACCCTTATGTGTAATTAATTAATTATTGTTATGATTCATGTAATATTTAATATGATGGAATCTAGGGTTTATATACTTCTGTAAATTAATGAAGTAAAACATGTTAGGATGATTAGATGTTAATAATATGATGATTGGTTAAGGGAATTGAGTGTAAACGCGTTAGATTATGTGTTAGGGTTTGGACAGAAAATTATGGCTGTAAAGATATGAGTGTAAATAACAGATGGTAAAGATTTAAGTCACTAATTTTAGTTCTAAATTGAATTTTAATGAAAGAGCTTTCCAAAAAGTCCAGCCACGATTGATTTTAAGGTCGGGAAGTTGGTCTTTTGATTTTTCTTTGTTAAGGTGTCAAAGCTGTCAAACCGGGACAGATTTTGGGTAAAAGTTTGAGGGTGTTTTGTGGTTGTAAAAGTGGTATTTTGACTAGGCCTTCTGGAATAGTTAAGTATTAGGTTATATTTGACTACCACGAAAAGGATTCGTGATAAAAACTTGTGGAAGTATTTTATGTAAATAAAAACTTTTTGGTGTGCGTTCAGATCTGAATTTGAGTAGTTGACAAGTTTGATTTTCCTTTGAGTATTTGTGTGTGTTATTGGTCCATGGCCTTCTGGGATTAGCTTCTATGCTTATGAGAGACCATGGTGAATTTTTGGTGTGAGTTGTTGAGCCTTATTTGTCGTGATTTTATGTGGGCGAATGTACCCAAAAATTCTGCGTTTTCTGATTTTAAGAGTGTAAGGGATTTAGTGAGTATTAAGTTATGGTAGTGGTTAGTATGGTGTCTAGGAGATCCATGGTGGGTCATATGAGTCTTAGACATCCATCATATGTGTATTACATGGGTTGTAGCTTTTAGCTTGACCTTGTGTAATGTGGATTATTTTTGTGTGCTATATATTGTGAGTTGTTTTGTGAAAGCTGCGGAGTTTAAGGTGAGTTCATAGTCCCATATTTTTACCTTGTTTTAAACTTGGGATGGGAATGATGCTTGTCTTAAATGATTTGAATTAATGTGATTATGTGTATGTATGTTAAAGAGCTCGAACTTTTAATGTTATCGTATTTATGCTATATGTGAACGGTAATGATATGATGTGTGATTCTGTGTGGTCCAATTGGGAGGGTGCTTACCCTGTTGCTCGTGCATACGACCTAATTGGAGAGTAGCATCCCTACTCACTTTTATTCTGTGTGGTCCGATCGGAGGGTATTAATTTACCTATTTTTTTGGAGCGGGGGTCACGTTCCGGCCCGGTATGTTGTAAATTTGGATCGGTGGGCACGTTCCGCCCGATGGTTGCCTTATGTGTGATATTGCCTTGTAATACATGTAGCTCTTATGATAACAGTAATTATTTGTCCAGCTATATTTTATAATCACAGTGATTTTGGTTGCCTAGTGTGTTTGAGTCTTAAACCTATGAATCTCACTAACGTTATGTTGACATTTTAAGCATCATTTTCAGGTGAGCATTCTAAGGCCAAAGTTGAGGGCTGCAATTAGGCGAGACTTAGTTGCATATGGAGACTTTGTTATGTTTTGGGATTTGACTTTACTTGGTTTTGGTTTTGATACATTTATGTTTTCCGTTTGGTACTTTCATATCTATTGAAGATACCTTTTAGATTTTGTTTTGGTTATTTATTTTTATCTTGGGGTATTGTTACAACACTGTGTGTTGGTACATTGCTCTATTTATGTGCATGTAGTTGTTCTCTATGTTGACACCAGGTGTTGTGATGATATCTATGAAGTTACACCCCTGCGTTTCTGCCGTGGCGGGGTGTGACAGATTGGTATCAGAGCCTTGGTTATAGCGAATTAGGTGGATTAACCTAGTCTATAGCTTAGGAGTCCCTCATATAGATGCATTTAGGACCTATGTGTAAGTGTAATATCTTTACATGTCTATTTTCCTAAATTATGAGTTATTTTACCGAGTTTTTGAACGTCTATCGAACCCTGTACTTAGCATCGTGTGTGTGTCATTGATAGAATGGCACCCCCTGCGCGAAAGATGCTTCGTTGGACCACTGTAGTTGCTAAAGGACGTAAGAGAGTTGGGAAGATGAAGAGAACCAACAGGAGGATATTGGTCCCCGCTATCATGGTACCATGTGTGATTGAAGAGAAGCTGACACTCGAGAATGTGAATGGGGAAATGGTGGAGAGATATGAGACAAAGGTAGCTAATAAGGAAGGTTTCACCACCAAGTACCCGTGTAGGTGTCCTCAGTTTCTGGAAGATGATGGGGTAGTTTGGGCTAGACCCCGAGGGTTGTATGATTTTGTGGATAGGATAGATGAAGAGTTAAGAAATCGTGAAGATGATTTTGCAAGACATCCTCTACCACAAAATCATGGAGATAAGAATGGATGGGTGAGCGAGGAGGAGGAAGTGGATTCGGATTTGGAGTCCACTGCGCGTACACCGTTTTAGGTCTTAGATAGGACTCGAACCGCGTACGACTTGTTTTCAATGTTATGTTTTTAATGTTTTATGGTTTTGTTAAGTTATTTTGACGTTGATTGTATGTTAGAATGTGAATTCCTTCGGATTTTTGGGATTTATCCCGTGTTTTAATGAGAAGCCTTGGGCGAGTTTGGATATTTTGGTGTGTATATTATGTGTATTATGGGAGTATATTTTGGTTAGTATTGATTGTGTGTTATTTGTTATAAGATGTTACTATTGTTAGGTGTGGCTTTGGAAGTAAGTACACATGTGGAAGGATACATCTAAAATTGTGGGTGGTCAACACAATTATAAATGTATCACGACATATGTGGACTTACAGCCAATGTTATATTGAATCAATGGTGATATGCTTATGTGTGGTAGAGTTGAGTTATTTTGGTTATATGATTGAGAGTGTCTCATGTGATGGGAGGTAGATGATTGAGTAGGATTATGGAGATTGTGGGATCTTGTGAATGGTCTCTAATGGTTCTATTGTCCTGCGTGTTTAGGAAATGGTGCCAAGGAAACCAAGACGACCTATCACTAAGTCACCTATGAGTGGAGCTTTCTGGACACCGAAAAAGTCCAAGAAGTCGACACCCATTATTGGGGGTAGCAACCCTATCTTTCAGCAAATGATCAATCAGCAGCTAGAAGCTTTAATGCCTAAACTTGTGACTCAATTAAGTGAGCAGTTAGGCAGTGGAGCTCATCCTGATGGTGCTGGAAGTGGAGGAGGTGGAAATAATGGGTGTATGATGAGTGCTTAATCACTCATCCTTTTTAAGCCTTATTTCAGACCAAAAACACAAAATACTAACCAAAAATGCCAAGAGAATGCATGTTTTTGTATTTGTGTATGTGCAGGTACGGATATGAGGAAAATGAACAAAATCGACACCAAAACCGACAAAAACGAGCACGAGAATGGAAAGTGTCAAAAGCTGAAGCCGGGGAAGCAAAATGATCAAGGAAAGCTCATGTAATCAATAGAAGTCCTCAGAGAATTACAAAAGTGCATAAATAGTCCCTGGACAAAGTTTGAGAGAAATGGCGAATTTAGTCCCTCAACTTTCAGATAATTACAAAAGTGGTCCTTTGAAGATTATTTGAAGAAAAAGGCAACAAAGGTCCTCCAATTATTGAAGATATTCAACATAGGCCCTTGGAATAAGTTTTAAAGATTTTACTGATTTGGTCCCTCGAAATTCAGATTATACATATTTGGTCCCTTATGTTTGAACTAACAAACCTTACACTAATAAAATAAACCAATCCACAAACCTTATTGCTGGCCCAGTCCAAAACAATAAAAGCCCATCACCCCCTAAAACCTTTACTCGGCCTGCACCTCAAACCCGGTCAACTCACCCATACAACCGGTCAACACTCTTAATAATAAAAACAACCCCACACAACATTTCCCCGCCCCCCAAACTTTAACCATTCCCAGATTTTCACTGCAGCCCATGAACCCTAAGTTACCCTCCCACCAAAATTACCTCAATCAAATGATAATTACCCAATCATGATACTTCTAGAAGGAGCAGGGGAATGTCAGTGCATTTCAGGACACGTGGACCAGTGAAATAACATCACGAGGATACATCATGTCACAATCAATCAATCAAGGGCTGTGGATGAATGGAAACATCTAGGACGTGACTCAACGGTTGAGATAGACTCAAAGAAACACAAAGTGTCGCGGATGGATGACCTGGCATACTTGAAGCAAGCTCATGGCTCACGTATAAATACCCCCTCCTCACAGTGAAGAGATTGTCCAATTTTTCATGTTATTACACTACTACACAAAAGGCTATAAAGACCTCCTAATAGATACCGGTTTTGAAAAAACTGGTTCCTATGTTAAAAAAGTAAGGTGCACAAGAAGTATAAATATTGGTCTTTCTCGAATAGACCAGTGTCTATACTAAAATAAGCATAGAAATTGGTCCTGATACATAAAACCAGTCTTTAAACATAGTAAAAGACAACGGTTGTTTTAAAGAGACTAATCTTTATGTTTTCTGTCATAGACATTGGAGTATCGTTATATTAGTCATATATTTATCTAAACTAGAATGCACCCACACATCATTATTATGTATGACGCTTTAATCTATCAATGTTGAAAAATCGTACATTATTAGTATGGTGGAAATGAATACTTTATATACTCCGTTTTCTTTTCTCATTGAAATGTGAATACAAATTTCAATAATAATAATAATAATAATAATAATAATAATAATAATGTTGAAAAAATCGGCTAACTCGGCCTTGTAATCGTCGATTACAAGGTGCACGGTCTTTCACCTTGTTGATTTTTACAAAGTAATCGGCCTTGTAATCGGCGATTACAAGGTAATCGGCCTTGTAATCAGTTATTAATCGCTAAAAGGCCTTCATCCGTCTCACTACCGACTCACGATTTTTGCAACATTGATAATTGTAATAATAATAATAATAATAATTACTACTGTATCATTTTAGACACATATACGTGGGCCATTAAGTATAACTTGTAACTCCCCCTTTATCAATTTTTCATATTTGTTATTCTCCTCTAAATTAACCCTAAGTAACTTCTTACTTTTCAGCCGCCTCCTGTCTGTGATGTTCATCCATGGGACCGAACGAAATTAAAGGTTGAATTTTGTAGTTCTAGATCTCTAATTTCATAAATCATTTCGGGGAATTTTTTTACTTATGAGTTTGATTTTATTTTTGGATTTATGGAAATTGATTCTTTAACATGGACACATGTATGCTTTCATTATTCACCATGTACAGATTTATTGAACTGGCAAGAGGATCGGATAGGAGCTATTCATTTCTCGAGTGGTATGGGAATCGGTGAATGCGCAAAAAAGTTACAAGGACGAATTTGGGTTAACGATAAAGGGGCATGTAAGGTTTGTTGTTACACAAGTCATGCTTCGTGCATATGATTAACTGTGATTGCTTATTCTTGTTTTCTACGAGTAATTCTTTTTGGTGTGGCTTGTGTAATATCAAGAAGTGTGAGGATACAATTTTTTTGTTAATGTTCATTTTTTTTTTTTTTTTTTAATGTTCAATATCAAGTTACTATTTGAGAACTTTAGTAGATTGTTTACATAAGCTTTTGCGATGACTAAAGTAACCTGTCATTTATATTATAAAACTTAGTTTATTCACTCGTCGAGTTGTGTGTAGATGTAATGATCTTGCAGCAGCCGTAACAATTAGCTCGTACTTGGAGATAAAAAAAAATGAAGCGAAAAAGGTAATTCACGACTATTTAAGATGCCATTGGCAAGTTCTTGGTTTTTAGCTTACAAAATCACAACGATTAAATCGTGTTACTTATGGTTCATGACATTTATTGACTTGTATACAGGTTGGGTACTTGACTCATTGGCATTTGACGAGTTAAAGATGTTTTTGGCCATCAGTCACACAAATGTTTTGGGGTTCAAGTCCCAAGAAAGATATATGGACGTAGCTACTTGAATTTCAAGATTGATTTTGTATTTGAATTTGTTTTATAATATTTGCAAAGATGCTATTGTATTGAATTATAACATTTGAATAAATGTTATTTATTGACTTTTGGATGCTATGATACCTAATTAGATATTAGAATTACAGTACATCATTGGTTACATTTGTATATAATGAAAAAGTATAAATATATTGGTATATATGCACAATGCAATGAAATTTTTTTGACAGAACATTTTCAGATTCCCGATCAAACGATCTTTTGAAAAATTTTTGACGTAAATATTGCTTTTCATACCTTTTGAACTCTATAAAAGAAATTGGTTTTTAACAAAAAAACTGGTCTTAGTTTTCGGAATAAAGATCGGTTACAAAACCAGTTACTATGTGTTTTGATCAAAGAGATACCCCTTCACAGAGAGTGGTTCAAAAACCAGTCTCCATGAATCATTTTAACCGGTGTCTATGAAATTTTTTGTAGTAGTGTTAGAAGGATTTTGACCATTTTATTCTTGTCATTTTAATTTTCAGCATTTAATCTCATTGTAATTTCAAATTTCAGTTTTGTACTTAACCTTTTAAATTTAATATAATTCAGTTTTAGCTTATTTTCTTATTTCAAATTTAATTTGCTTATTGTTATTGATTAATTAGTTTAAATTCAATAGTATTTTCTGTATTTCATTTATACTTCTGTTTCATTGAAAAAAAAAATAATAATAAAAAAAAAAAAAAAAACCATCAAGACAACTGTTTGAGCTTATTGTAATAAGCTTATGCTTATTGGAGTTTAGACAGCCATTTGGAGCTCTTTGGCCTGTCATAAAGACAGGCTAGCATAGTGATCCCCCTCTGTTTGAGCTGAGGGGGTTTTGAATTGTAAGTTCTCATTTAATTTTTATATTGCATCGATTAATAATAGAATTTTCAGTTTGATCATTGTTGCTTATATCTGTTATTTTGATGTTTTGAGCTTAGTACTAGTTCAATTTTTCATTTTAGTTGTGTTGATTTGGCTTGCTCCTGTTTCATTTTTGCCTCGTTAGATCTGTATTTCTATTTTCAATTGACATCTGCATCTCTGTGTTTAACTGGAATCATTGGATTAATTGTGGTTTAGATTTTATTTGGAGGCTTGAATTATTTCATATAGATTCATAGAAGTTGCATCAGTTACTATTTGGGTGTTTGTATCAGTTTGGTTTGTTGGTTTATTGATAATTCAGAGGGTGTTTGGATCTCACTGGTTTGCTGGTATAAGGTTGATTCAGAAGGTTATTTGTGATTGATTTTGGCTTGAGTAGTATGTTTGTAAGAGATTAATGCATTTGTTCTGAGGTTATTTTCCCTTGTTCTCTTTTTAATACCAGTTACGGCTTAGAAACTGTTGGAACTTATAGCTTATAACTTAGTGATTTTTAATGACTGCTTTCTACTGTTTTGGTTTTTATTTAGCTTGCTTTAAATCTATAATATAGTTTCTCAGCTTATTTAGGCGTTTGGTAGTTTTAATCAGTCAACAGATACATCATTTGGGGTGTTTGGACAAGTCAGTTTTGCCGGTATAATATTGTTTCAGAGTGTAATAGTAGTTTAGGCACCCTTCTTAGGTTGCATTTAGGCTTATTCTTAGATAAAGTCAGTAGCTATACCATTAAAAGTCAAACTTAGCTTGATTGTTTGATTTTAAGTTCATCATTGTTATGTTGAATCTGCCTCTTTGCCATTAGTTTGATTTATGTTAAGTTTAGGCTAATCAAGTGTTTCAATAGCTTAATTACATTTAGTAGGATAAGATTTGAGCATTAGAAATCCACTTAGGTCAACTGAGGTGAGCAATAAAAAAGTCAAATATCTTTGAAACGCAGTTTTGGTTAGAAATTGGTAGGGATCTGTAGGATTCAATATTATTTGGAAATAAGTTTGGATTGGTGATTTAAGTAGCTTAGCAGTCAGTAAATTCATTTCAAAAGAAAATTTTTGTTTTGGAGCTTATTTGCTTAACTGAAAAGCTCTTGGAAGTTAACTGTGTGGACTGCTCTCTCCCCTGCTCATCAGATTTTGAGCAAGTTTCCAAAGAACTGTTTGACTATCAAAGTAGATTAGGACTCAATTTCATTGGTAAATTTGTGTTCTCAGTAGGTTGGAATGTGAGTTGCCACTATAAGTTCACTATCCTAAGCTTATTTAGACTGCTTATTTGATTTGATAAGTCGGTAGTTTGAACCTTCTTTCTGTTCTCATTTTCTTAAGGCTGCAATTGGATTAGTTGTTCATTATCTGAGATTTGTGGTTTATCTGAGTTCAATTGTACCTATAGTTGCTTATTTCACTGATTTGGTTCCATTTGTTTCATCTATTTGCTAACTGCTTACTCCGTCAAGTGCTTTTTAGAATAAGTTGGTTCCAAATCTTAGTTTCTGGGAGTCTTTTGGTCTAAAGTCTGTTTAACTAAGCTTCTTTTAGTCCTAAAAACAGTTGGTCAAAGTTTGGGTCTCAGTTGGTCAAAGTTGCTTATAAATAAACACTTTCCAATAAGCAGTTGTGAGCTTTTCTGTACTTTCATTGCTTATTTTCTTTTCAAATTTTTTTTCCCAAGTTCATTTTAATATTTTAGATTTTCTGTAATTTTTTCAAAATTTTCTAAGTCCATTTACTATTTTTCTTATTTTATTTTCATTTTTAATCAAAATTTAATACTTTTTAATTAATAAAAAATCCAAAAAAATCAGAAAAATTCAAGAAAAATCCAAAAATATTTTAGAAATTTATTTTCATTTATTTTAGATTTTTAGAAATTTATTTTTCATTTTTCCCATTTATTTTGAATTTCTTTTGAATTTTTAATTAGATTTAATACTTTTTAATTTCCAAAAATTCCACAAAAAGTCAAAAAAATTAGTTTTTAGTTTTAAAATATCTTTTTAGTTATTTTATAATTTTCAAAATTTATTTTTCATTTTTCTCACTTAATTTGTATTTTCTTTTAATTTTTAATTAGTTAAATAGTTTTTAATTCATAATAAATAAATAAAAAGTCAAAAAAATATTTTTCTTTTTCTCATAATTTTCTTTTATCATTTTTAACTTTTAAAAATTATTTTCAAGTCCGTAGGAGTAGCGTAGCTTAAAAGTCGCGTTTTATTTTGTACGGTTACGTTTATTTTACGTTTTAGTTTACGGTTTTCATTTCTACGTTACGTTTATTTTGTGCTCTTACGTTTTCACGACACGTTTCACGAATCGGGAATTCCAAATTCTATTCACACCTTCGCTGGGACACGACCCGGGGAAATACTTTCCTAAGCATTTCTTCGGTAATAAAAACTATACTACAAAAAGACAACATCAAAATTTTGGCGCCGCTGCCGGGGAAGGTTGAAGTGAATTTTTCGTTTTCGTTTTTCGAAATTGTGTTTTGAAAACCTTCCTTGTATATATTTTCTATAAAAACCAAAAAAAAATTGAAAAATCAAAAACACTTTTCCTAAAGTGTTTTCAAAAACACCAAAAAAAAAAAATAATAAAGTTACAGCCTCGTCTCGACCGAAAGGAAGAGCGTTGTAAACCAAATAAGTCTCCCAACATAAGAACGCGTGAAATTAGTTGCTAATCGGATTACTTTGATTCTACGACCGAATAAGCGGAAAATACGGAAGCTTTGACATTAAATTGCAAGCTGAAGAGAGATCCATTCTTCTCTCCCGTTCCGTCGCGAGTAGATTTGAGGGAAACGGTTTACGATTAACGTAACGTTTGAAAAAACAAAAGAGAATAAAAGTTTTAAGTTTTTGAAATTTTGTTTTCCAAAAATAAAAACACAAAAAGATTTTCCTTTTCCATTTTGATTTTCCTTTCATTTTGATTTTCCTTTTATGATAACTAAAAACCAAAAATAATCTTCTTTTCCTCTTATCATTTGATTCTTCTTCTTTAACCCTCTAAACCGATAATTCTTTCACTTTCTCACTTATGGATCCGACTTGTTTTAAATGTGGAGAACCGTTCTTTGAAGGTTCTTGTGTTTGGTGTACATGCGGACGGTGTGGTAACGATATTCGTGACGGAAGTTGTTTGTTTTGCAATTCATTTGCTTATGCACCTGATTTGTACAACAATTTTCCAAATTTTTCCGACTACCCACCTCAGCCCGATTCATTCAATCAACAAATTTGCATTGAATGTGGATTTACTCGTGGATTTTGTATGTGTTATGCTTCGAAAACTGAACCCACATTCACTTCCGATTATGATCCGAACTTTTCAAATTATTATCACAACGAGCATGAGCAAGTTCCGTACTTCAATAATGAATCATTTCAAAATGCACCGATTTCACAACAAAACGGTTGTGAGTATTGTGGAGGTCCACACTTTAGCACCGATTGTCAAACAAGGAAACCGTTTCCTTATGACAATAATTATCACGACCAACCTCCACAAAATGAAATGATCACTGCTCAAAATAACTTTACAGAGTTATTAGATCTTTTTAAAGAAGTAATTCGTGTGAAAGAACAAGTTAACACCGTTAAGAGTGACGAAAATGAGCGTTATAAAGAAGAAAATTCTACGATTAATCCCACTCCGTCTTGTGAATCTTTAAATGTTGAAGATTGTTCTACGACATCTCTCGATGACGATTTCTTTAAACGAAAGGTTTTTAAAATTAAAATGGAACAACTTTACGTCTCATCAAAAATTGCAAAAATTCGTGTTGATTATGATGAGCCATCGGTTCCTACTCCCTCTCCGGTGAGGGAAATGGAACGAGAAACCAAGGTGACAAAGGACTCGGTACTTTCCACTGACAATGGAAATGCTAAATACGTCCAACCTACGGTTGTCCAAGAATCAATTTTTCCTAATCCGTCAAGATTTGATCCAAACCTTTCTCGATTTACGGTCAAGAGTTCGTCAAGCAAACATGCTGAGCTTAAAACGGTGTTTAGAAGAAACGATTTACCTAATCTTCACGAACAAGAACCGGATACCATAACGGAAGTGGTGGAAATTCCTAGCTCTGAGAGCACACCACTTGTCCCACCTCCAGATTCTTCAAGTTGTTTTTCAAAACTTGAATCAAGTACTCCCAACTCTTCTCATCCTTCTCTCACACCGGGTGACGGAAGTGATCCCGTTTTTGAAAAAGACAATACTTTTCTTGATAACAATGATTCTATTTCGACTGAGATTGATACGCCGTCAGATCCTTTCGAACCCGAGCTCAAGGATTCTTTACCCGATTTTGAGAAATATGTTTTTAACACGGCTGAAGAAATTGAGTCATCTCTGATTGAAAATTCGATTGATCCTGATGAGATTTCCTCCGATTCTGACAATGACGATGCTATATCTTGTGGAGACATCGAATATGTTGATGAAATACCTTCTGAGCTCGTTAGCTTAGAAGAAGAAAATGATGAAGAAGTTGAAACGGAAATTCAAGATGAAGCTCTACGTGAAACATTATTGAATGTCAATCTTCTTATTTCTAGGATCGAGGCATTGAAAGATCCTCCGACTTCTTCTCCTATCCCCAATATGGATAGTGATTTCTTACCCGAGCTTGAAATTTTTCGATTTGAAGAGACGAGTAGTGGCAATGCCACTATTCATGTTGATATCTCTCTTTCGGATTATGAGCGTTTTGATTTTGAAATTAATTTTGAGCTTATTTCCGATAATCCGTCACTTAACCCTCTTTTAGAGGATGTTGATCAATTTCTTGCTGCGGATGACTCGATACCACCGGGTATTGAGAATGACATTCAAAGAAATATTCTTTCCGATTTACCTTCTTCTCGTCCACCGGCGAAACCACCCGATTCAGATTTAGATACGAATGAAGTTATTTTTGGAGTGGTGGACGAGATTTCTGATTATGATAATCCTGTGATTGATATTTTACCCACCCAACCCACCCGTGATTCAGAACTCGAATTTGCTTTTATCATCTGGGTGTTTTATCCGTTCTTTGTTTATCCCATACTTTCTTCAATTTTCCACTCCACCGGGAGTGAGGATACCGTTTTTGACCCCGACATCTCCGTTTATGCCGGTTGTCCGTTCTTTCTGCTCTCCCCAAGGACGATTAAATTCGGGGATCGAGTCAAGCTCATGTGACTCGGTGAACAAAAACAAGCGCTTCGTGGGAGGCACCCCATGCTTATCCAATTTCATCTTCTTAATTTTCTATTTTCTTTAATAACGTGACGTGAGGGGGGCGACCCTTTCCAAACTTGTGTTTTTGTGGTTGTTGTTGTTTATGTTCAGGAATTTCCCCGAAGTTTGAGGACTCTCGTGCTCGTGGTTTGTCGTTCTCTCCACTCGAGTCTCATCCTTCGCTGCTCTTTCGGAAATTCACCATATCCAAAATCTTATCGACTAACGTTTATCTCTTGGCATACTTAATAAACGGCCTTAGATTTTACGTAGGATTACCCATACCCTTAAAACATTGAGGACAATGTTTCACTTTAGTCTGGGGGGTGAATCTTCGATTCGATTTGACCTGTACCATCGTCTGAGCTGTTAACTTACGCAACTCCGTTTTCCACCAAAAATTTTAATTTTTGTCACCGCTTTATTATGCAAAAAAAAAAAAAAAAAAAAAAAAAAAAAAAAAAAAAAATGAAAAAAAGATATATGATATGAATAATAAGTTTTGACACCTTGTTTTGACTTTCCTACCGGCGAGAGTAGAAATTAATGTTCCGACTTGATCGGGCGTGTTGAGCCCTAGCTCGTCTCCCTTAACCAAAATAATCAAAAGATTATGGCTAAGCATCCGCGGATCTCATTATTTGGGATTTTAAATTTGCGGAAATCGAGGAATGATAGAGTTTATTTAGAAGTTTCGTGCTATACACGGATCGCATTACTGGGATTTAAAAAGCCCACGAGAGGTACTTGTGGCCTCCTTGTTCCCATCAGCAACGTCACCAATATATAAAAATAGATGTCTAGGATTAATTAAGGGTATACGGTTTGGGCAATACTTAGTTTTTTCTCGTTCCCAACAAAATCTCTGCATATGGGGGTTTGGTACACATTGGGGTACTGCCAGTGTTACGGTGAAATAGACTATTGCATCTTGCCGGTTCGCAGCCGATGTTGTGATCTTAGTAAAGGCCGTAGGACTTGGGGTTTGGCATATGATTATGAATATCGATAATAATAGTCCAAAGCCAAATAAAAAGGCAGAGGAATCCAAAGCTATACAAAAGCAGCGGATAGAAATCCAAAGTCATAATAAAGCTCTTACATCTTGGCGGCTCATAAACCGTTGACTGTAAAAGAATAAAGGACTAAGGACCAAAGTATTATTAAAGTGCTTATGATTATGCAAAAATGCCAAGCTTCGACTCCGGAGGTTTCCCTAATAAAAAGCTTCCGTTTCGGGTATCAAACATGGTATGTCTCGGTCGTAAATAAAAAGGGGGCCTCCACAAATCGTGTTAAATCAGAGACCTTCATGTGGACCCGATTTCTGTATGCAGGGGTTTTCGAGGGAAAGTTTGGAAACTACTTAGCGTTCAAATTTTGTGCTCTTATCGGACTAACAAATATCGAAACGAGAAAATATGAAGCAATTCATTTCTCACAAATTAAAATCCTTAGATACAAAACTTAGGACCTGGGGACAAGAGGTAATACACAAGTAACTTTTGTGGGCAGTGTTAGCATCTAACTTCTGATAAACAATGATTTCGATTTTACGCTTAGTTTGGGAGCTTGTGAAAAATCAAGGATGACGATTTTTATCCGTACGGTCTCTTCTCTGTGAGAAGTGTTTCTACTTGTAGACCCTGAAAGTTATCAACAGATAAGAATTGATAATGAAAGTCAAAGCAAACCGTCACTTATATAAAAATGAAAAAGTACAAAAATAGTAGTTGTAGTTGTTATTCATGAAAATCGGAAAACGGAGCGTTTTTGAGAATAAATGATTTTACTATCTCTTTTGAACATCATTGCTACTTTACAACGTCAGTAAAGAGAGGTTTTGAAATTATTTATCTCTTAAGCGTGAGGTGATGACATTGCGTGAGGGCACGACAATACCTTAGTCTGGGGGATTTTGATGAGTGCTTAATCACTCATCCTTTTTAAGCCTTATTTCAGACCAAAAACACAAAATACTAACCAAAAATGCCAAGAGAATGAATGTTTTTGTATTTGTGTATGTGCAGGTACGGATATGAGGAAAATGAACAAAATCGACACCAAAACCGACAAAAACGAGCACGAGAATGGAAAGTGTCAAAAGCTGAAGCCGGGGAAGCAAAATGATCAAGGAAAGCTCATGTAATCAATAGAAGTCCTCAGAGAATTACAAAAGTGCATAAATAGTCCCTGGACAAAGTTTGAGAGAAATGGCGAATTTAGTCCCTCAACTTTCAGATAATTACAAAAGTGGTCCTTTGAAGATTATTTGAAGAAAAAGGCAACAAAGGTCCTCCAATTATTGAAGATATTCAACATAGGCCCTTGGAATAAGTTTTAAAGATTTTACTGATTTGGTCCCTCGAAATTCAGATTATACATATTTGGTCCCTTATGTTTGAACTAACAAACCTTACACTAATAAAATAAACCAATCCACAAACCTTATTGCTGGCCCAGTCCAAAACAATAAAAGCCCATCACCCCCTAAAACCTTTACCCGGCCTGCACCTCAAACCCGGTCAACTCACCCATACAACCGGTCAACACTCTTAATAATAAAAACAACCCCACACAACATTTCCCCGCCCCCCAAACTTTAACCATTCCCAGATTTTCACTGCAGCCCATGAACCCTAAGTTACCCTCCCACCAAAATTACCTCAATCAAATGATAATTACCCAATCATGATACTTCTAGAAGGAGCAGGGGAATGTCAGTGCATTTCAGGACACGTGGACCAGTGAAATAACATCACGAGGATACATCATGTCACAATCAATCAATCAAGGGCTGTGGATGAATGGAAACATCTAGGACGTGACTCAACGGTTGAGATAGACTCAAAGAAACACAAAGTGTCGCGGATGGATGACCTGGCATACTTGAAGCAAGACAACTGTTTGAGCTTATTGTAATAAGCTTATGCTTATTGGAGTTTAGACAGCCATTTGGAGCTCTTTGGCCTGTCATAAAGACAGGCTAGCATAGTGATCCCCCTCTGTTTGAGCTGAGGGGGTTTTGAATTGTAAGTTCTCATTTAATTTTTATATTGCATCGATTAATAATAGAATTTTCAGTTTGATCATTGTTGCTTATATCTGTTATTTTGATGTTTTGAGCTTAGTACTAGTTCAATTTTTCATTTTAGTTGTGTTGATTTGGCTTGCTCCTGTTTCATTTTTGCCTCGTTAGATCTGTATTTCTATTTTCAATTGACATCTGCATCTCTGTGTTTAACTTGAATCATTGGATTAATTGTGGTTTAGATTTTATTTGGAGGCTTGAATTATTTCATATAGATTCATAGAAGTTGCATCAGCTACTATTTGGGTGTTTGTATCAGTTTGGTTTGTTGGTTTATTGATAATTCAGAGGGTGTTTGGATCTCACTGGTTTGCTGGTATAAGGTTGATTCAGAAGGTTATTTGTGATTGATTTTGGCTTGAGTAGTATGTTTGTAAGAGATTAATGCATTTGTCCTGAGGTTATTTTCCCTTGTTCTCTTTTTAATACCAGTTACGGCTTAGAAACTGTTGGAACTTATAGCTTATAACTTAGTGATTTTTAATGACTGCTTTCTACTGTTTTGGTTTTTATTTAGCTTGCTTTAAATCTATAATATAGTTTCTCAGCTTATTTAGGCGTTTGGTAGTTTTAATCAGTCAACAGATACATCATTTGGGGTGTTTGGACAAGTCAGTTTCGCCGGTATAATATTGTTTCAGAGTGTAATAGTAGTTTAGGCACCCTTATTAGGTTGCATTTAGGCTTATTCTTAGATAAAGTCAGTAGCTATACCATTAAAAGTCAAACTTAGCTTGATTGTTTAATTTTAAGTTCATCATTGTTACGTTGAATCTGCCTCTTTGCCATTAGTTTGATTTATGTTAAGTTTAGGCTAATCAAGTGTTTCAATAGCTTAATTACATTTAGTAGGATAAGATTTGAGCATTAGAAATCCACTTAGGTCAACTGAGGTGAGCAATAAAAAAGTCAAATATCTTTGAAACGCAGTTTTGGTTAGAAATTGGTAGGGATCTGTAGGATTCAATATTATTTGGAAATAAGTTTGGATTGGTGATTTAAGTAGCTTAGCAGTCAGTAAATTCATTTCAAAAGAAAATTTTTGTTTTGGAGCTTATTTGCTTAACTGAAAAGCTCTTGGAAGTTAACTGTGTGGACTGCTCTCTCCCCTGCTCATCAGATTTTGAGCAAGTTTCCAAAGAACTGTTTGACTATCAAAGTAGATTAGGACTCAATTTCATTGGTAAATTTGTGTTCTCAGTAGGTTGGAATGTGAGTTGCCACTATAAGTTCACTATCCTAAGCTTATTTAGACTGCTTATTTGATTTGATAAGTCGGTAGTTTGAACCTTCTTTCTGTTCTCATTTTCTTAAGGCTGCAATTGGATTAGTTGTTCATTATCTGAGATTTGTGGTTTATCTGAGTTCAATTGTACCTATAGTTGCTTATTTCACTGATTTGGTTCCATTTGTTTCATCTATTTGCTAACTGCTTATTCCGTCAAGTGCTTTTTAGAATAAGTTGGTTCCAAATCTTAGTTTCTGGGAGTCTTTTGGTCTAAAGTCTGTTTAACTAAGCTTCTTTTAGTCCTAAAAACAGTTGGTCAAAGTTTGGGTCTCAGTTGGTCAAAGTTGCTTATAAATAAGCACTTTCCAATAAGCAGTTGTGAGCTTTTCTGTACTTTCATTGCTTATTTTCTTTTCAAATTTTTTTTCCCAAGTTCATTTTAATATTTTAGATTTTCTGTAATTTTTTCAAATTTTTCTAAGTCCATTTACTATTTTTCTTATTTTATTTTCATTTTTAATCAAAATTTAATACTTTTTAATTAATAAAAAATCCAAAAAAATCAGAAAAATTCAAGAAAAATCCAAAAATATTTTAGAAATTTATTTTCATTTATTTTAGATTTTTAGAAATTTATTTTTCATTTTTCCCATTTATTTTGAATTTCTTTTGAATTTTTAATTAGATTTAATACTTTTTAATTTCCAAAAATTCCACAAAAAGTCAAAAAAATTAGTTTTTAGTTTTAAAATATCTTTTTAGTTATTTTATAATTTTCAAAATTTATTTTTCATTTTTCTCACTTAATTTGTATTTTCTTTTAATTTTTAATTAGTTAAATAGTTTTTAATTCATAATAAATAAATAAAAAGTCAAAAAAATATTTTTCTTTTTCTCATAATTTTCTTTTATCATTTTTAACTTTTAAAAATTATTTTCAAGTCCGTAGGAGTAGCGTAGCTTAAAAGTCGCGTTTTATTTTGTACGGTTATGTTTATTTTACGTTTTAGTTTACGGTTTTCGTTTCTACGTTACGTTTATTTTGTGCTCTTACGTTTTCACGACACGTTTCACGAATCGGGAATTCGAAATTCCATTCACACCTTCGCTGGGACACGACCCGGGGAAATACTTTCCTAAGCATTTCTTCGGTAATAAAAACTATACTACAAAAAGACAACATCAGTGTACTTATAAGGAGTTTATGGCCTGTAAGCCTAAGGAATTTGATGGAAAGGGTGGTGCAATCGCACTCACTCGATAGATAGAGAAAATGGAGTCTGTGATGGATATAAGTGGATGTAGTGAGGGCCAGAAAGTTAAGTATGCAGTTAGTTCTTTGGTTAACAAGGCGTTGACCTGGTGGAACACGCAACTTCAGGCTAGAGGACGAGTTGCGGCTTTGGGTATCACTTGGGAGGACTTCAATGCCTTAATGATGGAGGAGTTTTGCCCAGTCAATGAGATGCAGAAATTGGAAGAAGAGTTGTGGAATCATACTATGGTTGGAGCTAATCATATGGGGTACACTGATAGGTTTCATGAGTTAGCTAGGATGGTTCCTCATCTAGTAACTCCTGAATCGAAGCGTATTGAGAGGTATATCCGTGGATTGGTTCCACAGATTCGTTTGATGGTTAGGGCGACTGAGCCGACAACGCTTCTAAGTGCTATTCAAAAGGCTGGGGCACTGACAGATGAAGCGGTTAGGAGTGGAACACTGACAAAGTCGGGAGAGAAGAAGCGAGAGGAGGTTGATGCTACTAAGACAGCTGGTTTTAGTGGTGACAATAAGAAAGCAAGAAAAGGGAAGGGGTTCGTAGCAACGGATCCTATGATAGCAGCGGGTTATATGGGAACAGTTTCTATGGTTATGACTGGTAATAATGAGAAGAGGGGATATATGGGTAATGCCCCTAGATGTGTTAAGTGTGGTTACTATCATCTCGAGAACACTCCATGTCGTGCGTGTTTCAGTTGTGGCAAACCTGGACACTTTGCTAAGGACTGCCGTGTGGTGATTACTCAAGCGACTCCAATCAACTCGGTTGGCGCAGGGGTTAATCACAGGGCATGCTATGAGTGTGGTAGTATTGATCATCTGCGAAACGGGTGTCCTAAACTTGTTGGAATGTTTGGACGGCCTGGGAATCAGCTGGCTATTGAAGGAGGACAAGGACAAGGGTTTAATAGAAATGCAGCTAAAGGAAAGGCATTTACAATGAATGCAAGCGAGGCGCGGCAAGACCCGAATGTTGTTACTGGTACGTTCTTTCTCAATGGTCATTATGCTACTACGTTATTAGATACGGGTGCGGATTATTGTTTTGCTACTACTGAATTTGCTAGAATATTGGGTGTTGAGTTTAGTGAACTTAGACCTAGTATTTTGATTGAAATAGCTAGTAGTATAGAAATAGAAGTTGATAAGGTTATTCGTGAGTGTGTTATCGTGTTAGAGGGTGTTGCGTTTAAGATTGACTTAATACCCTTAGAACATGGTAGCTTTGATGCGGTAATAGGGATGGATTGGTTGGCTAGGCATAAAGCTGAAGTAATATGCCATGAAAAGGTGGTTCGAATTCCATTAGGGGGTGGTAGTGTGCTGCGAGTACAAGGAGAAAGTGTGGAGAAGAATTCGAAATCCCTTATGAGTGCGAAGTCTAGGGAACTCAAAGTGGGGGATATTCCAATAGTGTGTGAGTTTTCGGGCGTTTTTCTTGAGGATTTGTCCGGATTACCGCCGATACGACAGGTGGAGTTTCGTATTGAGTTAATTCCTGGAGCGACGCCGGTAGCAAAAGCTCCTTATCGATTGGCACCTACGGAGATGTAGGAGTTGGCTGCATAGTTGAAAGAACTTCCAGATAAGGGGTTTATTCGACCTAGTCATTCTCCATAGGGAGCACCTGTTTTGTTCGTTAAGAAGAAAGATGGTTCGTTTAGAATGTGTATTGATTACCGAGAGTTGAATAAGTTGACGGTGAAGAATCGGTATCCTCTACCTAGAATTGATGATCTTTTCGACCAGTTACAGGGTGCTAGATTTTTCTCAAAGATAGATATGCGATCTGATTATCATCAGTTGAGAGTGCATGAGGATGATATTCCCAAGACAGCTTTTAGAACTCGTTATGGACACTTTGAGTTTACGGTTATGCCATTTGGGTTGACTAATGCACCAGCGGTATTCATGGATTTGATGAATCGTGTGTGTAGGCCTTATTTGGATAAATTCATAATTGTGTTCATTGACGACATCCTGATTTACTCCAAGTCGAAGGAAGAGCATGGGGAACATCTGAGGTTAATACTTAGCTTGTTGGAGGATGAGAGATTGTACGCTAAGTTCTCTAAATGTGAATTTTGGCTGCAAGAGGTGCAATTTCTTGGTCATATAGTGAATAGTGAAGGTATACATGTAGATCCTAGTAAGATAGAAGCGGTCAAGAATTGGAAGGCTCCTACGACACCTTCTGAGATACGCTCTTTCTTAGGACTGGCAGGATACTACAGGAGATTTATAGCAAATTTTTCAAAGATTGCTAAGCCTCTCACTATGTTGACTCAGAAGAATAAAAAGTATGAGTGGGGAGATGAGCAAGAAGTGGCTTTTCAGACACTAAAGGATAGTTTGTGTAATGCACCTATTCTGACGTTACCTGACGGGCCAGATGATTTTGTGGTATATTGTGATGCGTCGAATCAAGGTTTTGGATGTGTGTTAATGCAAAGGGGGAAGGTGATAGCTTATGCATCACGATAACTCAAGGTTCATGAGAAAAATTATACCACTCACGACCTAGAGCTTGGTGCGGTGGTATTTGCTCTCAAGAATTAGAGACATTATTTTTATGGTACGAAGAGTACGGTCTATACCGATCATAAGAGTCTTCAGCATATTTTTAATCAGAAGGAGTTGAATATGCGTCAAAGAAGATGGATGGAGTTGTTAAGTGATTATGACTGCGACATTCGTTATCATCCTGGAAAAGCGAATGTGGTGGCCGATGCGTTGAGTAGAAAAGAAAGAATTAAGCCAAGACGTGTGCGAGCTATGAGCATAGCATTGCAGTCAGGAATTAAGAGTAAGATATTGGCAGCACAAGAGGAGGCTCTCAAGGATGAGAACCTTGTGGCTGAAATGTTGCGTGGTTTAGATCAGCAGATGGAAAGGAAGGAAGATGGTGGACTATATTTCTTAGATCGAATATGGGTTCCACTAGTGGGAGATGTGAGAAAGGTGATCATGGATTAGGCTAATAAGATGAGATTCTTGATTCATCCAGGGTCTGATAAGATGTACTATGATCTTAGAGATGCTTATTGGTGGCCGGGAATGAAGAGGGAGATAGCTGAGTATGTTAGTCGATGTTTAACTAGTTTGAAGGTTAAGGCTGAACATCAGAAACCCTCTGGATTGTTGCAGCAGCCGCCAATTCCTAAGTGGAAGTGGGATAATATAACTATGGATTTCATTACTAAATTGCCTCGCACAAGTAATAGACATGACACGATATGGGTCATTGTGGACAGATTGACGAAGTCTGCACATTTTCTGGCCATTCGTGAGGATTACAAGATGGAGAAGTTGGCAAGGATCTATATAAATGGGATTGTGGCAAGGCATGGTGTGCCTGTGTCTATCATTTCAGATCGGGATAGTAGATTCACTTCGCGGTTTTGGCAGTCGTTGCAAAAGGCTTTGAATACACGGTTGGATATGAGTACTGCTTATCATCCACAGACCGATGGGCAAAGTGAGCGAACGATTCAGACATTGGAGGGTTTGCTTCGTGCTTGTGCTATTGATTTTGGATGAAGCTAGGATACTCATTTGCCTTTGGCTGAGTTTTCTTATAATAACAGCTATCATTCAAGCATTAGATGTGCACCGTTTGAGATGTTGTATGGAAGGAAGTGTAGATCACCGGTGTTATGGGCAGAGGTTTGGATGAGTCAGTTAATTGGACCTGAATTGGTACAAGAGACTACGGATATGGTCTTTCGGATTAAAGAAAGACTTAAGGCTGCGAGAGATTGTCAAAAGAGTTATGCGGATAATCGCCGCAAACCTTTGGAGTTTAGTGTTGGGGATTTTGTGATGTTCAAGGTGTCACCATGGAAGGGTGTTGTGCATTTCGGTAAGAAAGGCAAGTTAGCACCTAGATATGTTGGGCCATTTGAGATTACGGATAAGATTGGACTTGTGGCATATCGTTTGAGATTGCATGAGGAATTAAGTGGTGTGCATGATACGTTTCACGTGTCTAATTTCAAGAAGTGTTTGGCGGATGCTAGTTTGCATGTGCTACTAGATGAGATTAAGGTTGATAGAACACTTCACTTTGTGGAGGAACCTGTTGAGATTATGGACCGAGAAGTTAAGAGTATGAAGCGTAGTAAGATTACATTGGTAAAGGTACGATGGAATTCCAAACGTGGTCCTGAGTTTACTTGGGAGCGTGAGGATCAAATGAGAGCTAAGTATCCTAAGTTGTTTACTGAGAGGTCTGATGATACGAGCTGTTAAATCTCGGGACGAGCTTTCCGTAAGTGAGGGATGATGTAACAACCGTGATTTTAGCAGGTTAGTTAGACTTTTAGCCTCGAGTTAATCTAACTTTGTTTGGTATGGTTTGAGTAGTTATATGGGTATATGTGTGTTATTGTGTGTTATAGTGTGATTAGTATTTGAGTTAGCACTAAATCCCTTCGCGTTGTGGTTGTTATTGTGATTTTTGATGATATTGATTTTGGGAAAGTTCATTTTGATCACCCATGTGGTGTAGAAATGGCTTGTGTATATTTGGCGTTTTGAGGTTTTGCGTAACGAGTCTTCGTTCAAGTAATTGAGCGTTAGTAAGTTACGGGAATGTTGTTTTTGTGAGAAATGTTTATGGAGTGTGTGAAAATCTATTTTTGGAAACTTTATTTTAAAAATGAATATTTTTCGGTTTGTCGTAAAATTAAGGTTTATCGCGAAAGACGTTAGGTTTTGTTATAGGAATGCATAAAATATGAAAAGTATGAGGTTTTGAGTGTAATAAATAAATTTAATAAAAAAATAAAAAAATAAATATATAAATAAAGGGGCGGCCGATTATGGGGATAAAGAAAAAAAAAAGAAATCAAATTTGATACCAAATACAACTCTAAGCCTTAAGGGTTATCCAATATAATTATAACTACAAAATCAAAACCTCCCTACCCCTTTTTCCTGCAATTAAAGTCAACACAAGGAGGAAACAAGAAGAAAAAAATTAGGGTTTCATAATTTGCTAGCAATAATCAAGAATCAAGGTAAAATCCTTAACCCTTATGTGTAATTAATTAATTATTGTTATGATTTATGTAATATTTAATATGATGGAATCTAGGGTTTATATACTTCTGTAAATTAATGAAGTAAAACATGTTAGGATGATTAGATGATAATAATATGATGATTGGTTTAGGGAATTGAGTGTAAACGCGTTAGATTATGTGTTAGGGTTTGGACAGAAAATTATGGATGTAAATATGTGAGTGTAAATAACAGATGGTAAAGAGTTAAGTCACGAATTTTAGGTCTAAATTGAAGTTTAATGAAAGAGCTTTCCAAAAAGTCCAGCCACGATTGATTTTAAGGTCGGGAAGTTGGTCTTTTGATTTTTCTTTGTTAAGGTGTCAAAGCTGTCAAACCGGGACAGATTTTGGGTAAAAGTTTGAGGGTGTTTTGTGGTTGTAAAAGTGGTATTTTGACTAGGCCTTCTGGAATAGTTAAGTATTAGGTTATATTAGACTACCACGAAAAGGATTTGCGATAAAAACTGTGTGGAAGTATTTTATGTAAATCAAAACTTTTTGGTGTGCGTTCAGATCCGAATTTGAGTAGTTGACAAGTTTGATTTTCCTTTGAGTATTTGTGTGTGTTATTGGTCCATGGCCTTCTGGGATTAGCTTCTATGCTTATGAGAGACCATGGTGAATTTTTGGTGTGAGTTGTTGAGCCTTATTTGTCATGATTTTATGTGGGCGAATGTACCCAAAAATTCTGCGTTTTCTGATTTTAAGAGTGCAAGGGATTTAGTGAGTATTAAGTTATGGTAGTGGTTAGTATGGTGTCTAGGAGATCCATGGTGGGTCATATGAGTCTTAGAAATCCATCATATGTGTATTACATGGGTTGTAGCTTTTAGCTTGACCTTGTGTAATGTGGATTATTTTTGTGTGCTATAGATTGTGAGTTGTTTTGTGGAGGCTGCGGAGTTTAAGGTGAGTTCATAGTCCCATATTTTTACCTTGTTTTAAACTTGGGATGTGAATGATGCTTGTCTTAAATGATTTGAATTATTGTGATTATGTGTATGTGTGTTAAAGAGCTCGGACTTTTAATGTTATCGTATTTATGCTATATGTGAACGGTAATGATATGATGTGTGATTCTGTGTGGTCCAATTGGGAGGGTGCTTACCCTGTTGCTCGTGCATACGACCTAATTGGAGAGTAGCATCTCTACTCACTTTTATTCTATGTGGTCCGATCGGAGGGTATTAATTTACCCATTTTTTTGGAGCGGGGGTCACGTTCCGGCCCGGTATGTTTTGAATTTGGATCGGTGGGCACGTTCCGCCCGATGGTTGCCTTATGTGTGATATTTCCTTGTAATACATGTAGCTCTTATGATAACAGTAATTATTTGTCCAGCTATATTTTATAATCACAGTGATTTTGGTTGCCTAGTGTGTTTGAGTCTTAAACCTATGAATCTCACCAACGTTATGTTGACATTTTAAGCATCATTTTCAGGTGAGCATTCTAAGGCCAAAGTTGAGGGCTGCAATTAGGCGAGACTTAGTTGCATATGGAGACTTTGTTACGTTTTGGGATTTGACTTTACTTGGTTTTGGTTTGGATACATTTATGTTTTCCGTTTGGTACTTTCATATCTATTGAAGATACCTTTTGGATTTTGTTTTGGTTATTTATTTTTATCTTGGGGTATTGTTACAACACTGTGTGTTGGTACATTGCTCTACTTATGTGCATGTAGTTGTTCTCTATGTTGACACCAGGTGTTGTGATGATATCCATGAAGTTACACCTGCACGTTTCCGCCGTGGCGGGGTGTGACACATCATCAAGCTTTTCAGAAGGCACATTCACTAGATGATATAAGCTTGACTTCTTCTTACCCAAGCCTGTCACCTTCATGGTTTCCAAGTCCTGAACCACACAAAATTGTGGATAAAAGGGCACAAAACACTGATTATCCTCAGTTAATTTTGGGACAGACAACAAACTGAACTTGAAGGAAGGAAAAACCAGAACATCCTTGAGTAAGATATCATTATTTAGTCTGATTTTCCCAACATGTGAAATGAATGAAGTATCACCATTAGGCAACTTTATTTGTGCTTTAATCTTTAGTGTATAAGGGTCCAAGATTTCATTATCATCAGGTGTCATGTGGTATGTGGCTCCAGTATCATAAATCCAATTCTCTAGCAGTTCTAATAAATCAATTTTACTCATTAAACATGCAATACCTACTGCAAAATCATGAGCAAACTCAGTATCTTCATCTGCAAAGTTCTTCAACTGTAAGCTTTTGAGCAACTGATCAAACTGTTAAGGAGTAAAACTCAAATTACCACTCTCAACATGTGTTGCAGACTTCTGAAAACCATTACCCTGAGTTCTTGCTTGCCCATCTTTTGACTTGAATTACTTACTGAGCTTGTACTTAGGATGCCGTGCAGGATATCCAACCTTCTCCTAACACTTTTCTGGAAGGTGCCACTTAAAACCACAAATACCACACTTATCTTGAAACTTCCCTTACTTAACAAAGTTGTTGACTCAAGAACACCATTACCAAACAAAGCTCTTTGAGATTCTTCCTGTTGTAACAAAGAACATGCATTTTCTACACTTGGTAAAGGCACAATCATTAGAATTTGACTCCTCTGATTACTATAGTGCTCATCTAAGCCATTTAAGAACTGAAACAACCTCTGATCCTCTTTCTGTTTACTCAAAGCAGCAAAAAACACAGAAACTTCTTGAGAAATATCAGAAATCACAGGCAACACATTTATACTATCCAATTCTTCCCAAACACACTTCATCTTTATATAATACTCACTAATTGAACCACCCGACTGCTTAATTTCATAAGTATCCTTATTCAACTTGTATTTTCTAGAACCATCACTTAATGCAAATCTCTTTTCAAACTAATTCCAAATTTCACTAGCAGTCCCAATGAACATTATGGATATTGCAATAGCCTCATTCACAAAACCAATTAGCCAACAAATCACCATATTATTGCAAGTATCCCGAAGTTCAGCAAGATTAGGATCAGTAGTGGATCTAGGAACAGTACCTTTAATAAAACCCAATTTCCTTTTAGTAGAAAGGCCAATTTCAAACGCTCTGCGCCAAGCCCTGTAGTTTTGTGCGCCATTTAACTTTTCTTGAACAGTCAATGAATGTGGACCATCAAAAGGATGTAAGTATAAAGGATTTTGAAAGAGTTGTGGTTCTGTTAGGTTGTTAGCAACAGTTTCAGTCATGGTGATTGATCAAAAAACCAAGAAATGAATGTGATTGGTGAAGAGACAAAACAACAAACAGATACTATGCGAAAACGTGAACACAACAAGATCTCACACACTAGCACAATCGTGTGAAGATTTTGATGAATTTTATTGGTCAGAACTCCATTGATAGAGCTCTGATATCTTGAGAAGAACAATGGAGAAAGAAATGAAATTGGAGGGGAAATCTTTTTTATTGAATTGTTAGTTACAAATGAGAAGAAAGCAGAGTATTTGTAAAGCTGTTACAACCTTTCAGCATTTACAATAGTAGTCCATCTATTTACATTATTTACAATATGAGTCCCTAATGTTTATGAGCTTGCACAGTTATATACAACATTTAAATATTAATTTAAATCAATAAAAAAAACAATATTTCATATATAATTAAAATCTTTCTTTTGTCTCCACCATCTTTCTCTCTCATTCTTTTCTTTCATTTTATACAAAATTCAAATCCTATTCTAAACATGTGATCATATCAAACGCACCCTTAGTTATCTCTTTGCTTCTTTCACATAACCGTTTCGGTCACAATTAGCCACCCCCATCACATCTCTGGAATGTCTTGACCAACATGCATGCCGTTTGATTTTTTTGATGATTTTGTCACCATCCTGTTAATGCCATTTGAAACACAGCCTTAATCTCAAACCCATATTCGAAAAACATGTACCACTTATAATTTATGTGCAATATGTTTATGTTATTAGATGACATACATGTTTATATTTCATGTGCAATATATTTATATATTACGGAGTGTAGCATCATGTACCCTCAGATCTGTAAGTATTTCGTAGAATGATTGTGGCATGCTTTTAAATACAAGGATATATGGTTGTGAACTTGTGATATGTTATCCATAAGAAAAATTAAGAAAATTTACTCATAAAAGAGAAGCCGATGTACAAAGAAAGCAAAAATAATTGCAGCAAAAGTAAAAAGAAAAATATTTATACATAAATGCGTGTGAGTGAAAATATACTAAAGTTTGGAATTTCATAAGGATGGACATATCGGGAATAATAAAAGAGTTGACGGGTAATTAACAGGTGTCACTTTGATAGGGTTAGGCCCATTTTTAGGTCTAAATTTTTAGATTCAAATATCATTTCTCATATATTTATGAGTTAATTATATAAATGGTCACTATGGTTTGATGGTTTTTTTACTTTCAGTCACTGAAGTCGTTTTAGAGTTAATTACATTTTTAGTCCTTGTGGTTGTATCAAAATCTCACTTTTGGCTTAATTTTCAAAACACGTGAGATTCTAGTCCAATAGTTTGAGTTTTGTTCCACTTTTGGTCCAATTTTCTAACAGAGTTAGTGTAGTTAAGTCTAATTGTAAAGTGGCAACATTAGTCCTTTAACCTAACGGTCGTTTTCAACGTTCGTCCTTTATACCAAAGATCGTTTGCAATGTTTGCACTGTTAGTTTGTTCAGTTAGTTAGTCTTTTAAAAAAAAATCTAAAAAAAGAATTGAAAAAAAAAATTCTAAAAAAATGATTTTTTTTCCAAAAAAAAATAATTTGAAAAAATACTAATAAAAATTTTTGTTAAAAAATTCGAAAAAAAATTAAAAAAAAAAAATTTTGACCAAAAAATTAATTTGAAAAAAAATTTCTAATGAAAATTTTTGTTAAAAAATTTGAAAAAAAATTGACGGAAAAAAAAAAATTTCCAAAAAAAATAATTTGAAAAAAAAAATTCAATTAAAAATTTTTCTTAAAAAATTCTAAAAAAAAATTTTTTTGACGAAAATTATTTTTTCCAAAGAAAATAATTCGAAAAAAATTTTGTTTAAGAAAAAACATTTCCAAAAAAAAATATTTTTTTCTAATATAAATTTTCTTAAATGTTTATGTTTAAGTGTACTAGTTAATGTAATTTGTGATTTATAAATGTTTATGTTAGGTTTTGAATTTTTTAAGGAAATTTTTATTAGAATTTTTTTTTTAGAAATATTTTTTCTTAAACAAAATTTTTTTCAAATTATTTTTTTTTGGAAAAATTTTTTTCGTCAATTTTTTTTTAGAATTTTTTTCGAATTATTTAACAAAAATTTTTATTAGATTTTTTTTTCAAATTAATTTTTTCCTCAATTTTTTCATATTATTTTTTTTGGAAATTTTTTTTTCGTCAAATTAATTTTTTTAGATTTTTTTTTTTAAAAATATTCTTAATATAATTTTTTTTTCAAATTATTTTTTTTGGAAAAAAAATTTTCCGAAAAAATCATTTTTTTTTAGAATTTTTTTCTAATTTTTTTTGGATTTTTTTTTTTAGAATTTTTTTAAAAGACTAACTAACTAAAGGACTAACGGTGCAAACATTGCAAACGATCTTTGGTATAAAGGACGAACGTTGCAAACGACCGTTAGGTTAAAGGACTAATGTTGCCACTTTACAATTAGACTTAACGGCCAAACTAACTCTGTTAGAAAATTGGACCAAAAGTGGAACAAAACTCAAACTATTGGACTTGAATCTCACGTGTTTTGATAATTGGACCAAAAGTGAGATTTGGATACAACCACAAGGACCAAAAATGTAGTTAACTCTTTTTTTACTGTTGCAGTCACTGTGGTTTGCTATGTTACTGATCCAGTCCATATCCGAATGAAATGACCAAAAAGCCCTTGTCATTAGGGGTGTCATATGGGTCGACCCGACCCGCCCCGAACCCGATAAGGCCTTATAGGGTCGGGTTGATTCGGGTCCAATATACCTTATCGGGTTATCGGGTCAACCCGATAACCCGATAGCCTTATAGGGTCGGGTTGCGGGTCTTAATAATTTCGTTATCGGGTTATCGGGTTGACCCGATAACCCGATAAGCTATAATAACACATTAAAAGTTTTATAATTTTTGAACTAAACCCGATAACCCGATAACCCGAACCCGATAACTCGATAGACCCGAACCCGATAACCCGATTCCTTATCGGATCGGGTAGCGGGTTAATTTTTATTTTCCGAAAACCCGATAGACCCGACCCGATAGAGGCTTATCGGGTCGGGTTGACCCGAATGACACCCCTACTTGTCATCATCTTTTTCAAATTTTTTGACAATTAAGTAACTACCGTTAGTAAATAACCGAAATTTTGGTTTTCTAACGTTTTTGTCCGTTTTTACACCTTTTTGTCCAGCCTTTATAGGTTAACGTCAGTTTTTACACGTTTTCATCCATATTTACAAATTTTCACCCGTATTTACACATTTTCGTCCGTTTCTACACGTTTTCGTCTGTTTTTACATGTTTTTGTCCGTATTTACACGTTTTCGTCCATTTTTACACGTTTTCGTATGTTTATACACGTTTTCATCCGTTTCTACATGTTTTCATCCGTATTTACACGTTTTCATCCATTTTTATACGTTTTCATCTGTATTTACACATTTTCTTTCATATTTACATGTTTTCATCCGTATTTACATGCTTTCGTCCGTATTTACACGTTTTCATCCGTATTTACACGTTTTCGTCCATTTTTACACATTTTTTGCACGTTTTCATTTGTTTTTACACATTATCGTCCGTTTTTGCACATTTTTGCTCGTTTTCACATGCTTTCGTCCATTTTACACATTTTCGTCCGTTTTACACGTTTTTCGTCTGGTCTTTATACGTTTTCGTTCGTATAAAAATGTGTAAATACGAACAAAACGTGTAAATACGGAGGAAAACGTGTAAAAGCGAATGAAAAAAATATAAAAATGGCCGAAAACGTATAAATATGGATGAAAACGTGTAAAAATTGATGAAAACGTGTAAATACGGAAAAAACGTGTAAATACTGACGAAAACGTGTAAAAATGGACGAAAAGGTGTAAATACCGATGAAAACGTGTAAATACGGATGTTGTGTAAAAACGGACGAAAACGTGTAAATACGGAAGAAAACGTGTAAAAACGGACGAAAACATGTAAATACGGATGGAAACGTGTAAATACGGATGAAAATGTGTAAAAATGGACGAAAACGTGTAAATAAAGATGAAAACATGTAAATACAGATGAAAACGGGTAAAAACGGACGAAAACATGTATAATCGGACGAAAACGTGTAAATACGATCGAAAATGTGTAAAAACAGACGAAAACATGTAAAAAAGAACAAAACATGCAAAAACCGACGATAATGTATAAAAACGGACAAAAACGTGCAAAAATGTGTAAAAACGGACGAAAACGTGTAAATACAGACGAAAACATGTAAAAACGGACGAAAACGTGTAAAAACCGACAAAAACGTATAAAGGACTAACGACCATTAGTATAAAGGACTAACGACCATTAGTATAAAGGACTAACAACCGTTACTTAATTGTCAAAAGATTTGAAAAAGAAAATGACAAAGGCATTTTGGTTATTTCAATTCGGATATGGACTGGATTCGTAACATATGCAAACCACAGTGACTGAACCAGTAAAAAAAAAAAAAAAAACTTCAGTGACTAAAAGTGAAAAAACCACCAAACCACAGTGACCATTTATGTAATTAACTCTATATTTATTGTGTTTGGAACCTGGTCTTACAAGGATTTTAGTTTCCTTAGATGTTTAGGCTTAAAAGTGAATTGCAAGGCCTTATTTCTTTGATCATACGGTGTTAAAGATTTACGGATGAGCAAAAAAAGTTCGATCTCAGAACACTTGGCCATGGCCAATCATCATGACATATTTTTTTTTGCTTGGATTTCAGGTAAAAAAGATTTTTTTAACTGTACTAATATGCAAAACCAAAGCACCATAAGTAAATTTTGATTCTGTCCAAAAGTTTTGTTTACAATAAATTAAGCAGACAATTCCTCAAACAAAACATAACTAACTTTGTTTTAAACAAATGCAAAATAAAACACTATTATGAAAGAGAGAAAAAAAATATAATAATAATCAGAAAGTTTGAAATCTTTATTATTATCCACCAAACTGAAACACAAACAAGTTACAACATTATTTCAAGATCCAAACAACACAAATCCAAACTACAGAATACTACAGAGTTGAGAAGACTTATTAGTAGCAGAAGCTTCAACCGATTTGTAATCTCTTAAAATCAACTGATTTCCTTTGACGGGTGGAGTAGTAGCAGAAGCTTCAACCGGTCGAGATGGAATTCCCGGAGCCCACGGCTTTTCAATTTTTGGAATGCCCAATTTCTTGCCATTATGCTTTGGATAATCATAAGCAGGGACGGAACATATAAGGGGCCGAGGGGGGTTGTGGCCCCCCCAAAATTTTTGACGCTTTGTACATTTTACACTTTTTATTTGTAGTTTTAGTCATTTTTAATACAAAAATTTTATCGTTGTGTATATCGGCCCCCCCTAAAATAATGTTTTTACAAGTTGGTCCCTCCGACAAAAATGTTCAAGTTCCGTCTATGATCATAAGAGCTTTTTTTGGGACTCATTTTGAGCCAGTAAGAAGAAAGTTTTCCGAGAGGGTTAAGGCCTGAGGGTATTGAATATGGATCGGGGTGTTTGCATGTCTAATACTCCAACACATGGTTTACTTTTTATAAGATCGTTTTACTAGTATTCAACTGAGAAATATAATCAAATAGAAAGTTGATTCTTTTCTAGACTAAAGGTAATGTTCTCACCGGGTTATCTACCACATAAGAAGGTCACTAAAAATTTGCACTATTATAGTGCTAAAAAGGAATAATTAAGGAATATATGCACTAAAAAAAAGTTACTCTAATGTATTACGCTAAAGTTTACACTAAATCCTTTAATCAGTTCAGTGGCGAAGCTAGAAAATTTTCAGTGGGGGTCGGGATCTAATTTTTTTTTTTTCTAACGCTATTTTTCGGGTAATATGTTTGGGTCGGTGATTCGATTCGGGTCGGGTCAAAAATTAAATACTATTATTATAAAAAAAAAGTTTCAATCACTAAAAAACTAAGCATTTGTCAAAGACAACTAAACATTAAATAGGAGACAAACGGTTGGTACCTGGTTCGATTCATTGAAGAAATTAGAGTTCAGCCTTTCGACCTTTAAGATCTTTGAATTATTCAATTATGGACTCCGCATCAAACTTTTTAGCAATTTCTTTTTCTATGTAAATCACCATACTGTTTGCTAGATTCTGATGGTCGAAGGGGGAGGGTTTGGGATTTGGTTAATTGGTTTGTTAATTGTTAGGGATTGTTCCGTTTTTTTTATTTTTTTTTCAATGGGTTAAGTAATTGATTTTAGTTTGGGATTTGGTTTGTTAATGGATTTTAGTTTGGGGAGATGGACTTATGTAAAATGTAATAGATCAATTTCATTGCTTAATGTATAAAAAAAAAATTCACAATTAAAATGGGGGTCGAAACTATATACCCCTATATCGCAAAAAAAATTTTCAGGGGGTCGGGCGCCGCTCCCCGCCCCTAAATAGCTGCGCCAATGAATCAGTTCTTATTGCACTTTATCTATATACTACAATTTTTAATATTATTTTCGTGTTCGTAACCTAAGATATTAAAAGAACATGACCTTCGTATGTAATCGAGCTATTACAGAATTTTAAACTACACACGCAAAATAATAATGCTCGATATTTGTTCATCTGGTTGATTATGATTCGTCCTAAATTTATGTAAGTTGTTACTACAAACCTATTAACTAAGAATATCCTCCCCTAAACTTATGATTTCTGTGCAAATCACTAAGCTTCTTGGAATCAAACTTCTTCATTGATGATGAGGATTCTTCCAAACACTTAGCTTTTTCTTTTTAATTCCTGAGTAGCTCTTCTATTCTGATCTTGCATCCTCTGTAACAATTCCTTAACTTTCTCAATATTTTCTTGAACTCTTAATCTTGATGATAACATTACTTCAAGAGTTCCAGTGTCACACCCTCAATTTACCTGACTTGCAGCGGAATGGAATGCCTTGGGGTGTCTGTCATAGCATCACAGTTACGGTTACATTGAACGACCTAAAGTGTCGTTTGGAAAATACTTCGTTTGATCATTGAAATAATCCAGAGTTTACAATATGAGGTCCCCAAAAGGTGTTACATGTTTATGAAAACAAGTCCTACTAGATCAAACGTTTACATAAGTGCATGAAATAATGGTGAGACGCGTCGACCCCGCGACTCCATGAAGGTCCAAATGCATGTCACATGAGCTACCTTAATAACCTGAAATACATTGCTAAAACGTCAACACGAATGTTGGTGAATTCCATAGGTTTATAAAATGTAATGTTGTACGGCCACCACAAGTAAAAGTGCATAACAAAAGTCAAGTAAAATAATACAATAGACCTTAAGCTCATGACCCCGAAGCTAGACTGTTGAAACTATATGCCCCTCCTGAATGTTTTACCAGAACACTCTCAAAATGTCAGACATGAAATGCATACGCTTACTGTTGGTAATAACTACCACGGATGGAGGCGTCACCCTCAATAGATCTATCCACTCACTCTCGCTTAATCGGCAAATTAACGATCCATGATAATAAATAGGGGACTTTAACAGGTTGGTATGGCAACTTAAGCAATGTATATATGTTTTGGTACTTGGGCTCGTACTAAAATGGTTGATGCAATGTATTCCCCCGTGGGATTTGAAATCAAAATATTGAATTGAAAACGGGGCTATGAAAACTCACCCTAAACTGATGATACTGTGATGAAGTGAAATGAACAACAATGAACGGTTAGCTGCCTCAACCTAATATGAATGATGAACGATCTAATTTAGATCACAAAATGATGTTATGAATGTCCATGCACATGTTTCCTATACTGTTGACATAAATAATGCCTAAAAACATTATTAACATGTTATCAATATCTCTATGTTTTGATTATCACAAGATATAAACTCATAGAACTAAAACTTATGACATAAACAAGTATTTAGTGATTAATATTTTTCTTTACATCCAAATCACTTAAGGTATGAATAAACAAAGTGTTTAGTGTATCTTATGATCAAAGGAAAGTTTAATTAAGCAATTACAAAGTTTATTTAATTATATAAACATATTATATATTTTTAAAAAACACTTTTGGTAATAAAGAAAAATGTTTTATTCATACTAAATATATGAATTCAAATTTTTAACCAAAATCAGTTAGTTTTTCACCAAATAAACTTTCCCCACTAAAAGACAAAGAATCTGGCCGTTTCAGCTGGGCGGCCCCCTTAATTATAAAGGGCGGTCCCCTTAATTTTAAGGGGGCCGGCCATGATTTAAGGGGACCGGCCACGCTCCTCTGTCAGATTCTGTTGCCTATAAATACCACCTTAAACCTGGATTTTTTCCTCACCTTTTGCACTACTAAACTTTCTGATCTAGATCCAATTCTCCATTCTTTTATCATTTGATCATAAGTATATAAATTCTTTGTTTCAAAGTGATCCAACCTTCATCCTCTCAAGTGCAAGAGAAGAATACTTCTATCTCTCAAGACAAGAAGTATTACAACTTGTTGTGATCTCCACATCCAAGTTGTTGGTGTATCATCAAAGATCTTTTACATTATTCTTTGTGAAGATTGTTGTGAATATTTGATTGTAGATAGTTGTGTTAGATATTGATTGTGTGATTAGATAGTAGCTTGGTGTGAAGAAGATAAGCTAGGTATTAGATTGGTGTGAAGAAGATAGGTGTGTAGTAGTTAGTTGTGAAATAGATAGATTTGAAGAAGTTGTGTAGAAGGTGTGACTTAGGTGTGACATAGTTGTGGTGTGAAAAGCGGTGTGTAGATTGGTGTGTAGATTGGTGTGTATATTGGTGTGTACGGTTTTCTCCGCCATAAGGGAGCTTGTTGATATAGTGAAGAAAACTCTCGAGTTAGGTGCTCGGGGAGTGGAGTAGGGCAAGGAAGGTGTCCTTGTAGCCGAACCACTATAAATCTCTTGTCTCGCGGTTCGATCTTTCCATCTCTTACTTATTTCATTACTTATCATTATTATACTTTGTGTAGTATTTATTGTTTATATCGTACAAGACTTGAGATCACATATTTTCAAATCTAAGTTTTTAAAAGCTAAGCAAAACTCTAAACTAATTTTTTATAACTAAGTAAAAAGACGTAAAACTATTCAACCCCCCCTTCTAGTTTTCCACAATTGGTATCAAGAGCCACGTCTAGCAAGATTTTTAAAATATATTGTATTTTAAAACTTGTAACGATCTATGGAATCTGAAAAATATTTAGAAGGGCAATCTATGCAAAGACCACCACTATTTGAAAGTGATGGATTTTTATATTGGAAAAATAGATTCGAAACGTATGTGAAATCAAAAGATCTTGATCTTTGGCATATTATTACCTTTGGTGATTTTCCTCCTATTCAATATAATGTTGAAACTAAAATGAATGAAATTGTATCTTTTGAAAAACAAAATGATGATTTGAAAAAGAAATTAGCAAAAAATAATGAGGCTAAAATGGTAATTTATAATGCGTTACCACGTAAAGAATATGAAAGAATTTTAATGTGTAAAACCGCCAAAGAAATTTAGGATTCTTTACTAATCACTCACCAAGGTAATAGCCAAGTCAAAGATAATAAAATAGATCTTCTTGTACAACAATATGAACAATTTATGATTCCGGAAGAGGAATCAATTGATAATGCTTCTGCTAAGTTTAACACTATCATCACAAGTTTAAAAGCACTTGATGAGACATTTTCTAGTAAAAATTGTGTTAGGAAATTTCTTAGGGCATTGCATCCAAAATGGCGAGCTAAGGTCACGGCAATTGAAGAATCAAAGAACTTGATGACGTTATCTCTAGATGAACTAATTGGCAACTTGAAGGTTCATGAAGAAATCATAAGAAGAGATTCGGAAACGGTCAAAGTCAAGAAAGAACAAACCAAATCAATTGCTCTAAAAGCCAAAAAGGAACCTAGTGATGATGATGATTCAAGTGACGAAAGTGAAGACGAAGAATATGCAATGGCCGTAAGAGAATTCAAGAAGTTCTTCAAGAGACGAGGAAGATTAACTAGATCATCACGAGACGAAAGAAAAGCATTCCAAAGGAATAGAAGTGACAACTACGGGAAGAGAAATTGCTTTAGATGTGGAAGTCCAAATCATTTCGTTGGCGAATGTCTAAAGCCACCGGGTTACGAAAGTCAAGGTGCTTTTGTTAGTGGAACATGGAGTGATAGTGACAAAGAAGAAGTTGAAAAGCCAAGAGACGAAAAGTGTTTCATGGCAAAAGAAACCGACGAAATATGTTTAGGAATTGACTTGGAACCTGATGAATGGATCAAAGATAGCGGATGTTCGAGGCATATGACGGGGAATCGCAATCTATTCTCTACATACAAGGCATACAATGGAGGTAACATTATTTTCGGTAGTGACTTACGTGGAAAAATCATTGGCAAAGGTACGATCTCTCAAGACTCACTTACTATTGAAAATGTAGAGCATGTAGATAAGTTAACATATAACTTGCTTAGTGTAGGACAAATATGTGATAATAAATGTAGAGTCACATTTACCGAAGATAATAGCGAAATAGTTAAAGATGGAAAAATTATAGGTAGAGGAATTAGAAAAGGTGGCATATATGTTATGAAACTAGGAAACAAACCTGAGGATAGGATATGCCTAACGACCCTAGATGAAAACTCTACACTGTGGCATAGGAGATTAGGACATGCTAATATGCAACAAATACAATCGTTGGCCTCTAAGGAATTAGTTAGAAATTTGCCTAATCTAAAATATGACAAGCATTTTTGTGATGCATGTAAAATTGGAAAACAAGCTCATGCTAGTCACAAAGCCAAGAATATAGTATCCACTACTAGATGCCTAGAATTATTACATATGGATCTTTTTGGTCCATCCGCTGTGCGGAGCTATGGAGGAAACAAATATACCTTAGTAATAGTAGATGACTACTCACGATACACGTGGACTAGGTTTTTAAGTGACAAGACGCAAGCCTTTGAAAAATTCAAAATATTTAGTAGAATGATTCAAAATAAATTAGGATGCTCAATAGTTGCCATTAGGACGGACCATGGTAGGGAATTTGATAACGAAGTACAATTCGGAAAATATTGCGAGTTAAATGGAATATCTCACAATTTCTCCGCTCCTCGTACTCCTCAATCAAATGGCGTAGTAGAAAGAAAAAATAGGTCACTACAAGAAATGAGTAGAACTATGTTAAATGAACAATCCATCCCACAAAAATTTTGGTGTCACGCCGTAGATACATCAACTTATATTTTAAGTAGGGTATCAATTAGAAGAATTCTAGGAAAAACTCCTTATGAGTTATTAAGAGGTAGAAAACCAAACTTAAGCTACTTTAAGGTATTTGGAAGTAAATGCTATATATTAAACACTAAGGACTATCTTACTAAGTTTGATCCAAAATCATATGAAGGAATATTTTTAGGATACTCACAAAATAGCAAAGCATATATAATACTTAACAAACACTCCATTAAAGTAGAGGAATCACTAAATGTAACATTTGATGAAACACCACCACCTCCTAAAACATTACCTTTAGAAGATGATGATTTAATCGAAGATGAAGCTATTAAGGTTAGTAAAACAGAACCCATAGGAAATGATAATGTAGACATTCACTTAGAAAATAACGAAACTAGTAATATTAAAGAATCTAGATCTCATCCATTAGATAATATAATAGGACATCTTAACCAAAGAACCCTTAGGTCACAAGCCCAAGATAAAAATAATTTCTTTTGTTTCTTCTCAGCAATAGAACCTAAGAATATTAGCGAGGCTTTAAAGGATGAAAGTTGGGTTATAGCTATGCAAGAAGAATTAAATCAATTTAAGGCGAATGATGTTTGGGAATTAGTTCCAAATCCAAAGGATATGACCATCATAGGAACCAAATGGGTATATAGGAATAAGTTAGACGAGAATGGAATAGTTACTAGGAATAAAGCTAGGTTAGTTACCCAAGGTTATAATCAATAAGAAGGAATTGATTATGACGAAACTTATGCCCCCGTAGCTAGACTAGAATCGATTAGGATATTACTTGCCTATGCTTGCACCCTAGATTTTAAGTTATTCCAAATGGATGTGAAAAGTGCATTCCTTAACGGTTTTATCAATGAGGAGGTATATGTGGCACAACCTCCAGGATTCATTGACTTCGCAAAACCTGATTATGTTTATAAGTTAAAGAAAGCTTTGTATGGACTCAAACAAGCTCCCAAGGCTTGGTATGATCGATTAAAAGCTTTTCTTATTAAACATGATTATTCCATGGGAATGGTAGATAACACTCTTTTCACAAAAAGGAAAGACCCAAATCTCATCATTGTCCAAATATATGTTGATGACATTATATTTGGATCGACTTGTCAAGACATGTGTAATGAATTTGCCAAAATCATGCATGATGAGTTTGAGATGAGTATGATGGGTGAACTTAACTTCTTCCTAGGATTACAAATAAAACAATTAGAAGATGGAATATTTTTTAATCAATCTAAGTACATTAAGGAAATGCTTAAGAAATTTGGCCTAGAAGACTCAAAACCCATGAAAACTCCCATGTCTACGGAGGTAAAGCTCACAAAGGATGACGAAGGTGAGTCCGTAGATAACACCAAGTATAGAGGAATGATAGGAAGTTTACTATACTTGACGGCAAGTAGACCTGACATCATGTTTAGTGTCTGCCTTTGTGCCCGTTTTCAAGAGGATCCCAAAACCTCTCACCTAGAAGCGGTTAAGCGTATCTTCCGATACGTTAAAGGCACTATACACTTAGGATTATGGTATCCTAAGGAATCCGGCATAGAAACCATTGTCTATGCGGATTCGGATTATGCGGGAGACTACGTAGATAGAAAGAGCACTAGCGGTATTTGCACGTTTATGGGATGTTGTCTAACATCTTGGTTTTCGAAGAAGCAAACCGCTCTTGCTATTTCTACCACCGAAGCCGAATATGTAAGCGCCGGAAAGGCATGTCAACAAGCAATATGGATGAAACAAGCTCTCGTAGACTATGGCATTAGGTTAGAAAATGTCCCCATTATGTGCGATAACAAAGGTGCGATAGATTTAAGTAAAAATCCGGTGCAACATTCTAGGACTAAACACATAGAAATACGTCACCATTTTCTTAGGGATAATGTACAAAAAGGAAATATATCTATAGAAAAGGTTGCATCGGAAGACAACATTGCGGATATATTCACAAAACCCCTTAAGCGTGAATTATTCAACCACTTGCGTTTAGGATTAGGAATGATGGAACAAGTTGACTAAATTATATTGAATTATTTCAAATTTATACTTGCATGAAATTCATTTTTCTTTCATTTTACCTATTCTGAGTCTAGGAATCTATTTTGCACAAAACTAAAGATTGAGAAAAGTTATTTTCTTTGCATAAACCGTTTTCTAAAACTCAATCAATTTTCTCTAAAAATTATTCTCACAATCTAGGAACCCCATGAAATCATTTTCCTTGCATTGTTGACTAATCCTAAAAACATTCTATTTCAAAATCATGCATAAATTCTCATATAAATTGTCAAGATATATAATCTAATATATGTCTTTGACATTCATGATCGAGCAAAAATTGAATCAAGGAGATTATTTGGATTGTTTCTTAGGATCGTTATTTCTTTTTGCTTCTAGGAGTTGAAACAATCACAACTCCACATTTGTTGCATATAGACACTCACTAGGATAAATTCATTAATAATAGTGTCATCTTGATCCATCATTAGTTATTCTCTCACTTATTATCCTTGCCTTTAATCTAAGATAGATGCCTTAGGAAGCTTAATTGTGCTTACCTTTATTTGCTTTCTCTTGCTTGTTATATGTTGATTATTTGCTCTTGTGTTTATGTGTTTTTGCATGCATGCTATATCTTGATTAGATTAGACACTATATTGCCTAAGAGACTTGAACTTGCTTGAATTCTAATCCAAACACATAACCTTTCTGCAAATTTTCTGCCAAAAACCCAATTCTGGCAACCTGGAAATCACCACATGGGCGGCCCCCTTAATTCTGTAAGGCGGCCCCCTTAATCATTAAGGGGACCACCCCCTAATTAAGGGGACCGACCATCTGATGGTCGGGTTTACAGAATCTTTTCTGCTTTTTAGCCCATTTCAACCTACATTTCCCATTTTTCACCAACACATTTTGTCCTAATCCTGCAAACAAACCTTATCCATCCTTAAACACACAAATCTTACACTATAAATATCCCCAATCCTCAAAGCTCTCCATTCATCCCATCATGAACTCTCCAAACAAACCAAAATCAAAAGCCTCAAGGCTAGCAAGGATGACGGAAAAACCCGTTTGGCGAAGAAAAAGCCCTCGAAACAAATCCATCATCATAAATGAAGTTGGATATCATTCCTCACCACCAACTTCTTATTTCCCAAACTTTGCATCAAACCAACAAAATCACTCATTTGATCCACTTTACAAATCATACAACATTGGCCAAACATCTTCCTTCAAGCTAAACTACACCTCTCAACCTCCAACAACTTATCATGATCCATGCAAGTTTGATCAACCATCAAACTACAATTCCATCTACACAAACCCAACTCATCCATACCAAACCTATGATCCCCTCCACATTGCCTCGAAAAAACAAAAGTTCCGTGATGAAATAAACCAAATCCATGATCTTAGTGATCTTCTTGCTATGCATCTTACACAACGCAACAAAGGGCTACCTCCATCATCACCCTACGCAAATTGCCTTCCCCACTCTCTTAACTTGGATCAAGTTACAAATCACATTCACTTTTGCCCTTGTTGTATATTCCTTCAAAAACAACTCCTCTAGTTGAGTGAAGATATTTCTTGGATTGAAAATCTTCTCACTCGCAATCATCTAATACCACCCTTAACACGATACAACATCGTGAGATCCACTTCTTCCGCTCCACACTCTACTCCATATCCCTCTCAATCAAACATCTAAGCTTTATGCTTATGTTTCTCTTCAAGCAAATAAAACAATCAACCATGGGTTGCAAGCAAGTCCAAGTGCTCTCTTAGGCAAAATAGGACTATGTATTTTTTTTAATATGCTCCAAGCATATTGAATGTTGTAATGTTTATCTTTCCTACAATGCTTGAATGAATCTATGTGTAGTTGCATAATGGTTGCTTTGCATATATGTGTATCTTGCTCTCTTCAAATATTTTTGTAGCAAAGATCTCCATTGCTCATTCCCTTGGTGCTCTCAAATGAGGGGGAGTATACATTAAGGGGGAGCTTTCTACCCGTTTAAACTTCCCTCGCGGAGCTTACTCGGCTTAACCTTTTTAATTAATACAAAAAGGGGGAGAAGAGAAATATAAACTACATAATACTTGTCTAAAAACAAGTTTTAGATATATTGAGTTTAAGGTTTTGTAATAATCAAAAAGGGGGAGATTGTTGACATAAATAATGCCTAAAAACATTATTAACATGTTATCAATATCTCTATGTTTTGATTATCACAAGATATAAACTCATAGAACTAAAACTTATGATATAAACAAGTATTTAGTGATTAATATTTCTCTTTACATCCAAATCACTTAAGGTATGAATAAACAAAGTGTTTAGTGTATCTTATGATCAAAGGAAAGTTTAATTAAGCAATTACAAAGTTTATTTAATTATATAAACATATTATATATTTTTTAAAAACACTTTTGGTAATAAAGAAAAATGTTTTATTCATACTAAATATATGAATTCAAATTTTTAACCAAAATCAGTTAGTTTTTCACCAAATAAACTTTCCCCACTAAAAGACAAAGAATCTGGCCGTTTCAGCTGGGCGGCCCCCTTAATTATAAAGGGCGGTCCCCTTAATTTTAAGGGGGCCGGCCATGATTTAAGGGGACCGGCCACGCTCCTCTGTCAGATTCTGTTGCCTATAAATACCACCTTAAACCTGGATTTTTTCCTCACTTTTTGCACTACTAAACTTTCTGATCTAGATCCAATTCTCCATTCTTTTATCCTTTGATCATAAGTATATAAATTCTTTGTTTCAAAGTGATCCAACCTTCATCCTCTCAAGTGCAAGAGAAGAATACTTCTATCTCTCAAGACAAGAAGTATTACAACTTGTTGTGATCTCCACATCCAAGTTGTTGGTGTATCATCAAAGATCTTTTACATTATTCTTTGTGAAGATTGTTGTGAATATTTGATTGTAGATAGTTGTGTTAGATATTGATTGTGTGATTAGATAGTAGCTTGGTGTGAAGAAGATAAGCTAGGTATTAGATTGGTGTGAAGAAGATAGGTGTGGAGTAGTTAGTTGTGAAATAGATAGATTTGAAGAAGTTGTGTAGAAGGTGTGACTTAGGTGTGACATAGTTGTGGTGTGAAAAGCGGTGTGTAGATTGGTGTGTATATTGGTGTGTACGGTTTTCTCCGCCATAAGGGAGCTTGTTGATATAGTGAAGAAAACTCTCGAGTTAGGTGCTCGGGGAGTGGAGTAGGGCAAGGAAGGTGTCCTTGTAGCCGAACCACTATAAATCTCTTGTCTCGCGGTTCGATCTTTCCATCTCTTACTTATTTCATTACTTATCATTATTATACTTTGTGTAGTATTTATTGTTTATATCGTACAAGACTTGAGATCACATATTTTCGAATCTAAGTTTTTAATAGCTAAGCAAAACTCTAAACTAATTTTTTATAACTAAGTAAAAAGACGTAAAACTATTCAACCCCCCTTCTAGTTTTCCACACTATACCACTCTACTCTTTGAAAAAATACTTGTTGTTATAAAAAATATACATTTTTCAAGACTTAGGAAAATATGGCTACTAGAAAAATAAAACTAGTTGCAATGTATATATATATATATATATATATATATATATATATATATATATATATATATATATATATATATATATATATATATATATATCGTATGTATCAATGTTAGTGTTGAAATCCTCGGTTTGAAATCCTTGAAATAACGCCTTGTAGTGATAAAAATATACTTGTAATCACTAATACTTTATTAGTTATGAATTTGGGTACTTGGTATTATTTCTAGATTCTAGAGTTACTACGTAGTTTTAGTATTATTATTTTACCAAAAGCTGTCAAAAATAATATATGTTTCGCCGATATTGAAACGTGAATATCTTTGTCGTTATAAGTCCGTTTTACTTGTTCTTTATATCCACGGTTACGTCTTAGTATGTAGTAATATATTTTGGAAAGCTTGGCTTCTCCGGGTTACGTCTAAAGCCTCGTTTTGTCCGACAAAAAACGTCCAACAGCATGTATTTTCAGAAAATATACTTTTCGTCAATAAACTTGCAAAAATCATAACTTCTTCGTTATAAACTCTTTTTAATCCGTTCTTTGGCCTACGGATTCGTTTTTGAAAGTATTTTCTAAAAATTTTACCAAAGTTTCCTTTATCTTTACTGATTTTCCTGGATTTACAAAAATGGGACAGAATGTATAAATACTTGTTACAAATCCATTTTTCATGTTCAAAACTAGTTTCTACTTCAACAAAATCTCTTGAAAACACCACAAAGCTATACTAATCCTACCATACACCTTCTTAGGGTGCCATGGGTTCCTAATCACTACTAATCATGTTAATTTAACAAGGGAACACCTAAATCAAAATCTAGGGTTTGTATGTTCAAAAAGTTAACAAAAATAATGTGGTATAGCTAACTTGTACATGAAATTAAGCATGAAAACCATAAGATACAAGTATTAATTAGATGAAATCATGAAAATAAATTTGATAACTCACTTTGAAATAATAGGTGATTAGATGATGAGAAATCTTGTGTTGCTTGTGTTTATGTTGCAAGAATCTTGATTAGAATGACCAAAGGAACAACTTTGTAGCTTTAAACTTTGGAAAATAATCACTTGATCATGGATTTTGGGATTGGGTCGTGGGTTTTGGTTGAAAGAGATGAGAAGATGAACTTTGATTCTAAAATTTGATAAGTGTTTATGTTTTTGAGGTTTTTGTAGATATTTACTTGTTGTTATAATAAGGTCTTATGTAATGAAAGCACATGGTTAAATTTAGTCAAGTGGTCTAGGGGAGGTTGTGTGTGTGGCCGGTTTTCAATGTGCAAAAGAGAAGCAAAGTCGATTTTGGTAACTTAGGAAATGTAGTGTAATATTAGTTGTAGTTTAGTGTAAGTATTAGTTATAATCGGGTACCGGGTTTGCTAGAAATAAATATTAACGACGTTATAAAGTCATAAAAATGTTAAAAATATGTTGGGTACAAGTATTGAGTGTTCGGGTGATTATTGTTTAGTTTTCACGAAAACCGTCGTAATATTTATAAACTTAAGTTATAAATAAAATAAATTTCCAAAATACTGGGTAAATGAATATTATAACTTTTATGATGATATAATGGATATAAAAATATGTCGGGACCATTGTGGGAATATTTAGATATATTCTTCGTGTTTATTAACCGGGTGTTAACGTTTATTTATAAATAATTTTACGTAAAACGTTAAATATATCAAATATATAAATTTGAAAATCCTAAGAGTGGTATAACATGAAAATGCTATTATGATGATATGCAGATTGTCTCTAGTCCGTATGCAATATCCTTACTGATAATGAAATGAATTCGCACCTAAACCAATACGGTTACGCGAATTTTAATACCCGTAAACTAAATTTACGATGAAATGAGTAATGCGAGTGAATAGTGAATACTTTTCCGGAAATAAATAGTGTTACGTGAATAGTAAAATTCTCAAATATTTCTCAGAATATCAAATTGACCTCGAAAATGATGAATAGTAAAACGATGAATAGTGTTTTGATGAATAGTGATTTATGAATAGTAAAATGTCAAAGTTTGGGAAATGACCTGAAATGGTGAGTTGTGACAGTCTTCCCCTCTAAAAGGGAACTTCGTCCCGAAGTTCAGTTTATGTTGGTCTCTGAAAACGTATTGGTGAAAAGGTGTTGATATTCGAGAATTCCAGCGAACTCTAACGATAGGAATTCGACTCTGCTTCAACTGTTCGACCTAACTGTCCATGATTTCTACTTGTTCTCCTACAAGGTTTATGTTTGACTTTGAGTTGGATTCCTTTCCAAATGGGATTATGAGTGACTAATCTGAAAAGATGATAATACATGGTTGTGTAATCCTGTTGTTCTCTAACAAGGCTCAAGTCTGACGACCACTAGACCTACTCTGTCTGAAATATTACATGGTCCAGTGTATATCCGGTTTAACTTTCCAAGTTTTCTGAATGATATCATGCCTTTCCTAGGCAGAACTTTCTACATAACTCTGCCTACCAACTTGAAGTTTTAATGGTTTACAACTTATTGAACTTGTAACTGATTCTTGACTTGTAGGAAATTTCTGGTTATTTCATGAATGCCTACTAGACTAGTATGTTGGGCTTTTCCAAATTTCGATCCGTCAATGGATATTGGCACTTCGACCATAGAGTGCCTCAAATGGTATAGTCTCTATGCTCGCTCGATAACTATGATTGCAACTGAATTTGGTTTATGATAACTGGTTAGTCCAACCATTTCTAGGGTCAATCACTCATGCTCTGAGCATACTTTCCTATGTTAGAATTGTTCTCTCGCTTTGACCATCGGTCTGAGGACGATAGGTGATGTTTACATCTTAATAGGTTTCTGAAGGAAATCCTGAAAATGATTGCTTGAAGTCCAAGGTGAATCGGTTTCCTTAACGGGAATAACTGAAATGGGTACAATAAACCTTTGTGACTAATTCCACAACGTTCGGTCCTTCGAACTTGGCGTTATTTGAAAGGGATAGAATATAGGTAACAATTTGATTCCTTGTGTTTTGTTCCAACGGATGATAAGACATATGTCCTTCTTTGTCTATTGGGTTTGGTCTCCACTACTGAAGTTCGTGATTAATTTGTGATGTCCTTCCTAATTCCTTCATCACATATTCCAAATATTCTTTATTGTCAAGTCACAAATCCTAAATGCATAAGCGAGGTTGTAGGGAAATTGGTTCTGGAAATTTGTCTCGCGATTGTGAGTTTTGGTTGAAATCTTTTTCTGAATAAACGAATTTAGAAAAATGGAGCAAATGATTTACTTAGTAATATTTTTCCTGCTGATTCAAAATTTCAGTAGTTATGAAATAGAAAAAAAATGTTTTCAAACATGTTGTGATTAAGACTGCTTACCAAAGTTTGATGTCTATGTATATTTCTCATTGTACAATAGTATTGCTAAAGATTGACCAAAAAGGATCATACTTGTTCAAAATAGGAATTTCAGAAATCATTTTTCCACAAGGTATGTGATTTATGTAAACGCATCAACTTTATTTAAAAGTGAAAACACTAACAAGGATAAAATGGTAGAATAGGAAATGTTCGCTTAAATGCATAGATGTCTAACATTTAGTTCCTGAGGTTAGATAATGCCTATTGGTGGTTATCAGGCATAACTACAAGCATAGGTATTTAGACTAACTTAAGTCCTGAAATAGTTTATCGTTGTAATTGGCAAGGCGAACGTATCACTTGATGTTGTGTCGATGAATGTCTATTCTGTTTTCCCATGTAGATGAGGAGATATGTTCCGGTTTGATCCATTGCTTGGTATGAAGGTGAGGTTATCGGAAATTTCTAGAGACATAATGCCTTAGAGGAATCTACATCGATATTCTTATTTCAAACAATTGTCCTTTGTGAAAACTTACTGCAGGAAAGTTTATGTATGGATGAGGCCATGTTTAAATGAAATGCTCTACAGTCTCAATTAGAAGCTTGGTTTATTTCTATTGTGTTGTCCTGCGGACATTTATATTGAGTTCAATCCTGTAGCTCAGTCTAGCTAGTACCCTTAAACGATAGAATTTGACAACTAAGTCAAAGATGGTGATTCGGATGGTCTCGCAGTATCTTAGAATTTGTTGTTGAGTTATGAATTCTCTCACTATATACTTCTAGTCCTGGTTAGTAGTTCTGTAATCCTTTCGTTGCTTTTATTGTATAGAGGAATCCTGCATGTAATTGATATGGAAAGTCTCTCTTAGGGAAGTCAATGGGAAAATCCAACTTAATGGCTAAGTGGGTGACAGGTGGGGTAAGTATCCAGGGATAGTTCGGCAAAAGGGATGTTTATGGAAGAGTTCCTTTGTTTACAAAACTTTTAAGTGAAGATTGTTATTAACAATCCTTTGAAAAGGTAATTATTTCCTTCATGGCATAATCCTTCCTGAATTTTACATAGGTGATCAGGCTATGTACAATTGAGGACTAATGATGCGATGTTAGATTTTGTCAAAATATCATAACTTTTCTCAAAAGTTTTAGATGGTGTTCAACGCATTGTTATTAAAAATGGTATCCTGATGTTTTCTTTCAAATAACATGAAAATTGCCTCGCGTAATAATAGTAAATACTTGGTGTAATGACAGAAAATCAATTTATAGGATGGTAATAAAATAGCTTACTTCAGAAATTTTTCTGTAAAACAATTTCCCCATATGATAGTAAAATAGCTTGAATGGTGTATTGGATACGTAGGTGAATCTTGTCGAATGGTAATAGTCTACTAATTCGTCAAAAACGAAATCAACCTAATCCCTAATAAGACAATGATAAAATGTTGCGAAACGATTGAAGTCTGAGCAATTGGGATATAAAATGGAGTAAACGAAGGTTATGATTATCACAGAGGTAACAAAGGATAAATATTACATTGGATAGAAAAGTGCTTAATACAACTAGGTTATGTCATCGTACCAACGGTAAGTACAAAAGGAAAGATACAACCCTAAAAGGCTCGAACTACGGTTTATATATTGAAACAAGGCTCCTTCTGCTGAAACATTGTTGTTATCCTTGATGTTGCTAATATCCTGATGGTTCTCTTTCAACAGCTCACGTTATTCCTCGAGCGATTCAGTCTTGATTCCAAGTTCCTGATTTTCCTTGTTCCTTAGCTCCAGGTAGTCTTTCTTGAAATGCCCTAAGTTTCCACATTTGAAGCAACTCCCTGGGATCTTATGATTTGTGAGTTTCCTACAATCCTTAGTCCGATGACCCTGCTTCTTGCACACTCCACACGGTTCACTGCAATGATCTCGGTGATGTTGATTACACAGGTTGCAGTAAGGTAACTTTCCAGTATACCTTCTCTTTGTGTGCGGTTCTGCAGCAAAGGCTCTATTCACTTCTTGTCCTTTGGGTGATTGTTGAGCAGCGTTGACCTAGATTGTCGTTCCACTTCCTTTTATTGTCACTATTGTTTCCTGATGTCTTGGCGTGAACTATGAGTTCCTTTGCTTCGATCGCCATTTTGATAGCTTCAGACATGGTATCGGGTTCCCATGCGATGACCAACATACGAATTTCATGGGAGAGTCCCCCGATGTACCTTTCAAGTTTCTTGCTTTCCGGTTCATCCATTGCAGGACCTAGTCGTGTTAATTCATAAAAATGAGTAGTGTACTCGTCAACATCATTTCCTACCATGGTAAAGTTTAGTGTTTCCTGTTCTATTGCTCGTAATTCACTTCCTACACCAAATGTTATACTCATCATCCTTCTTAGTTTCTCCCAAGAGTGTGAGTAAGCAGCATCAACTCCCACCATCTTAATATGTTTGGTCCACCATTCCTGGGCATGATCCTGAAAAGTGCATGTGGCGAACTTAACCTTGTCTTCCTTACGACAGTCGCCACATTGAAATATTGTGTCTATTTCTTCGAACCATTTGAGAAATTCCTTTGTGTCTCTAGTTCCGCTAAAGGAGGGAGGATTGCACCCCATAAATTCCACGTGAGTAAGTTCCTTAGTGAGGGCGGTGGCTATGTTCTTGGCAATGACTTGTCCAACAGCAGCTTGCGTCATGCTTGGAGTGGTTTGCTTAAATCTCTCTTCATCAAATCATAAGAGACCATGAGGATATAGTTAATAAAAGTCATCATATTCACAACACATGAATATAATACATGAAAATTTCGGTCTACGTGAACCGATATCACAAATAGCACAACCATTCCTTACATAGTAGAGTCACACTTGATATATTTTTTTGTACAACAATCAAAAGACAACAAGTTCTTTAGACTATGTCCCACACTTTCTGTGGCTAGGATAATAGTAAAAGCTAGTGAGGATATAAGTCTGGTCTAGGGACTTCCTGGTGTCCCCCTGTGTGAAATCAGGTTTGTGGCATCATAAGGTCGAGATAGTCCTGAAGTGGTGTCTGAAGTTGTGCATCGATCAAATCTTAGATAATGTAGGTTCTAAACCATTCCTGAAGAATCTGCGGATGTTCCTGTCGAGTCCGTGATATTGGTATTATCTACTAGGTGTTATCTAGTTCATGGCAAGTGGGAATGGAAAAGGAAAATGACAATGATGGTACTAGTGAATGGAATACTACCCTCTTTCGCGCTACCTCGCGACATCTAAGAGGTAAAACTAAAGTACGCATTATAGGACGACCAATAGTGTAATAAGTAGCTGACGGTGGTGGTAGTACCTAAGTAGTGAGTGCTCTACTAGTGATGAAAAGAAACATACTATCTTCCTTGCAATAAACATCCTAATAAGTCCATTAAGATTAAGTCTGAATACTCTACCAAAAGGCATTCCATGTATGGGCTAAATGATAAGAAAACCCTGTTCCTATGACAAATCAATGGTGCTAATGGTGGTGTAAGTGCAACTGGTGGTATAATGTTAGTGGAAGATGACAAGGCATCTTCAATGTCGGAATCCGATAAAAGGATGTCAGGGTGAGTATCTGAAGACATGTCACTTGTGAACCAGGTCAATAAAATGATATATATATATATATATATATATATATATATATATATATATATATATATATATATATATATATATATATATATATATATATATATATATATATATATATATATATATACAAATATGAGTATAAATAACTCGCACAGGGTATGCATGAAACAACATGTATCATGATTATGCACTTATGATGAAATGATGAGATGCTATGCTGATGTGGTTATAGTCTAGGGTCCAAGATACATCCTAGTTCACTATAACCTTAGCTCTGATGCCAATCTGTCACACCCCCAATTTACCTGACTTGCAGCGGAATGGAATGCCTGGGGGTGTCTGTCATAGCATCACAGTTACGGTTACATTGAACGACCTAAAGTGTCGTTTGGAAAATACTTCGTTTGATCATTGAAATAATCCAGAGTTTACAATATGAGGTCCCCAAAAGGTGTTGCACGTTTATTAAAACAAGTCCTACTAGATCAAACGTTTACATAAGTGCATGAAATAATGGTGAGACGCGTCGACCCCGCGACTCCATGAAGGTCCAAATGCATGTCACATGAGCTACCTTAATAACCGGAAATACATTGCTAAAACGTCAACACGAATGTTGGTGAATTCCATAGGTTTATAAAATGTAATGTTGTACGGCCATCACAAGTAAAAGTGCATAACAAAAGTCAAGTAAAATAGTACAATAGACCTTAAGCTCATGACCCCGAAGCTAGACTGTTGAAATTATATGCCCCTCCTGAATGTTTTACCAGAACACTCCCAAAATGTCAGACATGAAATGCATCCGCTTACTGTTGGTAATAACTACCACGGATAGAGGCGTCACCCTCAATAGATCTATCCACTCACTCTCGCTTAATCGGCAAATTAACGGTCCATGATAATAAATATGGGACTTTAGGAGGTTGGTATGGCAACTTAAGCAATGTACATATGTTTTGGTACTTGGGCTCGTACTAAAATGGTTGATGCAATGTATTCCCCCGTGGGATTTGAAATCAAAATATTGAATTGAAAACGGGGCTATGAAAACTCACCTTAAACTGATGATACTGTGATGAAGTGAAATGAACAACAATGAACTGTTAGCTGCCTCAACCTAATATGAATGATGAACGATCTAATTTAGATCACAAAATGATGTTATGAATATCCATGCACATGTTTTCTATACCACTCTACTCTTTGAAAAAATACTTGTTGTTATCAAAAATATACATTTTCCAAGACTTAGGAAAATATGGCTACTAGAAAAATAAAACTAGTTGAAATGTATATATATATATATATATATATATATATATATATCATATGTATCAATGTTAGTGTTGAAATTCTCGGTTTGAAATCCTTGAAATAACGCCTTGTAGTGATAAAAATCTACTTGTAATCACTAATACTTCATTAGTTATGAATTTGGGGACTTGGTATTATTTCTAGATTCTAGAGTTACTACGTAGTTTTAGTATTATTATTTTACCAAAAGCTGTCAAAAATAATATATGTTTCGCCGATATTGAAACGTGAATATCTTTGTCGTTATAAGTCCGTTTTACTTGTTTTTTATATCCACGGTTACGTCTTAGTATTTAGTAATATATTTTGGAAAGCTTGGCTTCTCCGGGTTACGTCTAAAGCCTCGTTTTGTCCGACGAAAAACATCCAACAGCATGTATTTTTAGAAAATATACTTTTCGTCAATAAACTTGCAAAAATCATAACTTCTTCGTTATAAACTCTTTTTAATCCGTTCTTTCACCTACGGATTCGTTTTTGAAAGTATTTTCTAAAAATTTTGCCAAAGTTTCCTTATCTTTACTGATTTTCCTGGATTTACAAAAATGGGACAGAATGTATAAATACTTGTTACAAATCCATTTTTCATGTTCAAAACTAGTTTCTACTTCAACCAAATCTCTTGAAAACACCACAAAGCTATACTAATCCTACCATACACCTTATAGGGTGCCATGGGTTCCTAATCACTAATAATCATATTAACTTAACAAGGGAACACCTAAATCAAAATCTAGGGTTTGTATGTTCAAAAAGTTAACAAAAATAATGTGGTATAGCTAACTTGTACATGAAATTAAGCATGAAAACCATAAGATACAAGTATTAATTAGATGAAATCATGAAAATAAATTTGATAACTCACTTTGAAATAATAGGTGATTAGATGATGAGAAATCTTGTGTTACTTGTGTTTATGTTGCAAGAATCTTGATTAGAATGACAAAAGGAACAACTTTGTAGCTTTAAACTTTGGAAAATAATCACTTGATCATGGATTTTGGGATTGGGTCGTGGGTTTTGGGTGAAAGAGATGAGAAGATGAACTTTGATTCTAAAATTTGATAAGTGTTCATGTTTTTGAGGTTTTTGTAGATATTTACTTGTTATTATAATAAGGTTTTATGTAATGAAAGCACATGGTTAAATTTAGTCAAGTGGTCTAGGGGAGGTTGTGTATGTGGCCGGTTTTCAATGTGCAAAAGAGAAGCAAAGTCGGTTTTGGTAACTTAGGAAATGTAGTGTAATATTAGTTGTAGTTTAGTGTAAGTATTAGTTATAATCGGGTACCGGGTTTGCTAGAAATAAATATTAACGACGTTATAAAGTCATAAAAATGTTAAAAATATGTTGGGTACAAGTATTGAGTGTTCGGGTGATTATTGTTTAGTTTTTACGAAAACCGTCGTAATATTTATAAACTTAAGTTATAAATAAAATAATTTCCAAAATACTGGGTAAATGAATATTATAACTTTTATGATGATATAATGGATATAAAAATATGTCGGGACCATTGTGGGAATATTTAGATATATTCGTCATGTTTATTAACCGGGTGTTAACGTTTATTTATAAATAATTTTACGTAAAACGTTAAATATATCAAATATATAAATTTGAAAATCCTTAGAGTGGTATAATATGAAAATGCTATTATGATGATATGCAGACTGTCTCTAGTCCGTATGCAATTACTTACTGATAATGAAATGAATTCGCACCTAAACCAATACGGTTACGCGAATTTTAATACCCGTAAACTAAATTTACGATGAAATGAGTAATGCAAGTGAATAGTGAAAACTTTTCCGGAAATGAATAGTGTTCAGTGAATAGTAAAATTCTCAAATGTTTCTCAGAATATCAAATTGACCTCGAAAATGATGAATAGTAAAATGATGAATAGTGTTTTGATGAATAGTGATTTATGAATAGTAAAATGTCAAAGTTTGGGAAATGACCTGAAATGGTGAGTTGTGACATCCATCTCTGAGAGGATACTCCTTTTCAGCTAACATGAATGCATGAATACCTTGTTTTGTGGATACATGGTGAACTTCACATGAGTCATAGTAAGTCCATGTAGTACTGAGGTCTCTAGCTTCAAACTTTCAATACCTGTCACTAGCATCTGGTTCATTTAACCTCTTAAGATGAACCCATAACTATTTAGCCTTCACATCAGTAAGTTCACCCTCCTTGGGCTTTTCTTGAACCATTTTCCAAATGGTATCAAGATCTTCTCTGTCACATGTATTTACAAGAGTTTCAAAATCTAGAAATTGTGGATATCCCAATCAATAATGGGATGTCTGACTTGTAAAAGTTCCACATCTAGAAATTATGGATCAGGATCAATCAAAGCAATCATCTCTTCAACCTGTTCTTCACTTAATCTTTTGCGTTCCTTAGCTTGAGATGATTCTTTAATCTTTGACTTCTTAGCAACTTCTGACTTAAGAGTTGTACCAGGTCTTTTGAATCTTTTTGCTTCCATTTCAGAATCCATAGGAACAAAGTTTTGTCTCTTCTGAAAGCCCTATAGTGCATACCTTCAATCTCTTCATGTGTTTTTCTTTTGAGCTGAGACATCTTCCATCCAGCCATATTACACAAGAATTTCTTCATGCCTGCAATGACTTGAATCTTGGATGGTTGCCTTTGCTTCTTCTGATTCTTCTTGATTGAACTTATCATCTCATTGAGTGCTTGATCATTCTTCATCATTGATGAGGCGAAAAATGAACCACTTTTAGGGGGTCATTTAAGCCCGGAATTGACTTTATTTGATCAAATATTGCCTTAAATCGTTTCTTTTGTGATTTTAGGTATTTTGGGAGTGAAATCTGGAAAAGGAAGCAATTTGGACGTTTTTGGAGCATAAAGGTGAAGAAAACGCCAAAGTCTTAATTTTCCTTGCTGGGAACAGTAGGTGACGGCGTCAAGAAGGAATCCTTGACGGCGTCAAGAGCAAATTTCCATGATGATCCAGTACAGATTTGACGGCGTCACGAAGTAGGGCGTCAAGAGTAAAATTCATGACGGCCTGGAAATGCACAATACATGACGGCGTCAAAAGTAGATCAAGGCAGTCCGAGAAGAGTTTTGGCGGCGAGGTGACGGCATCACAAGTTTGGTCTTGACGCCGTCAGACCCTATTTCCTATATATATTTTTCTAATTTTCACACATTAGAGAGAGAAGTTTTGGAGAAACCCTAAGTACGAACTTTGTGCGAATTTTATAGGTTTTTCAAGGGTTCTAAGCCCTTGATACCTTTCATGTGTAATTGAGATAAGTGTTCTTTTAATTCAATCAATATGTCTATGTGTTAGTTGTCTATATCTTGTTCTTGTCTTAATTCCATCATGCTAGGCTAGATCTATCTTGTGTTTGCTTGGATCTAATGAAACCTAGATGTTAATTATGTGTTGATTACTTGTTTATAATTGTTTTGGATGAATGAATTTGATGTTAGGCTTAAGAAAACTGGCAGATCTCCAAATGGTAACATGCTTGAACGTCTTAAGAAACATGAACCGATGTGCACTAGGTCTTTATTGGTTGTATTTAATGCATGAGCCACTGTTTATAATCCCTATGGTTGTGCTGGGCATGGTATCGGAGGAGATAAGAGCTCATAGAATTGGGGAGTTAAGTGCGCCACCCCATGAATGATATTAAGGAATACAATCCGTCATCCATGCAACTATAACAAGTAATTAACGTGTAAAAGATGTCTCGGGAGTAGTGAAATCTAAGTAAACACATTTTCTCCACTTATTGCTCACAACTTTAGTATAATTTAGTTTATTTTCATTTCTAGTATTTTATTTTGATTGCATCTTTAGTATTGGGTTAGTTGACTAGCAACTAATTCCGCCCAAATCCTTCAAACCCGAGATTTTTACTTGCTTTCTGAAAAATATAAAAATACAAAAATAATCATCCCTCACCTTTAGAACTAGTATTCAGGTTTTCTAATCCTAGCGACACTATTCCTAGCTGAACGATCAATCCCCCGGTACTTGTCACTATACTATACTACAACGATCAGGTACACTGCCTAGTGGGGGTTGTAAGCTTCTTAAGATCCCTTGAGAGGTAAAGCCTGGTGCGATTCCCACGTACATCAAGTTTTTGGTGCCGCAGCCCGGGGAATAGTTATTGTCTAGGTTAGAATCTCTTTTTATTAGGTCTACTTGCTAGATTCCTTTCTAGTAAGATTTTATTTTTATTTTTAGGTTTTCTTTAGTCTATCTTATTTCTTTGTGTCTTTGTTCGTAACTCTTCACCACCCGAGATCATGGACAACGGGAACATCTTTGAACCCGTCATCCCACCACAACAAAACCCACCATTGGAACCCCTTAGACCCCGAACCTTAGGAGAGTATTACCGACCTAGCCACCAAGGCTACCGAAACACCATTGAGCTCACCGGAGCCAATGTGACCCCCTTGCGATCCGACACCATCCGGTTGGTGCAAAGCGGATGTGCATTCCATGGACTTCATTCCGAAGATCCAAACCAACATCTTAAGGACTTCCTCAAAATCGTAGATTCCATAGACCTAGGTGTTGAAACTAGAGAGACAACCCGATTACGCCTATTCCAATTCTCTCTACGGGATCAAGCTAGTCAATGGCTTGAGCGTTTACCCGCGGGATCCATCACCACATGGGATGATCTCACCACTCGTTTCCTTGCTCAATTTTTCCCACCGGGGAGAACTACTAAGCTTAGAAATGACATCTTGATGTTCCAACAACGTCAAAATGAATCTCTTTATGAAGCATGGACTCGTTTCAAGGACTTACTCCAAAAAGTCCCTCATCATGGCATAGATCTTTGGCTCCAAGTCCAAATTTTTTATGACCATATCGACATCTCCACGAGGCGAGCGATTGACCAATCGGCCGGTGGTAAGCTACATGATCTAAGTGCGGAACAATCATGGGAACTCATAGAAGATCTTGCTCTCTATGACAACGAAAGTTGGAATGATCCCCGTGATTTGAACAAAACGGTCAAGGCAATATCTTTGCCTTCGAACAATTCTAGCACTCCCGACCGTAGGATCATGGAACTTGAAGGTCGAGTCAAGTCTCTCATGAAATCTCACGAAGCTCAAAAATCCTCAAGCCAAGTAAGCAAAATCGCTTCTACATGCAAATTATGTAATGGCCCTCACGAGACTCATAACTGCATGGAGCTTCCAAAACGTGCTTATAACGAATTCACGTCGTCACGCGTGGGTCAAGGTCCTCGAACTTCTGGCGAGGCATATGAGGCATGGAAGGATAAACCTAATTTCAGAGGGTACCAAACGCGGAGCGTATCTTTCAATGACTCCTCACCACTCACTTGGTCCGAGCATTTTCCATCACAAGGCATTCCGAGGCAAAGCTGTGAAGATGCCCTAAAAAAATTCAATCTATCTCAAGAATTACAGCTCTCTACGCTCGAGGCTAAATTTAGACAACAGCAGGATGATATGAACAACAAGATTTGTAATCTGTCAACTGCTATCAAAGAGCATGTTGTTAATAAACCCATTCACGTTGATGAGGTTAAGTCTGTTACCGTCATGAGTCCACCAACATCCCCTGTGAAAATAAAAAGTCCTAGCAAGTTATTCAAACATCTTTCCCCTAAAGGAAAAGAACCTGTCAACCCCCTAGGACCAGTCCATTTCGTAAACACCATTACCACGATATCTGCTTCTACACCCAACCCAACCCAACAATAAACTAACAAATTTGGTCATACAACTAAAGATGAGACCTTAAGGGTAGACCACGATTCGGCCAGAAAACCTACCAACTCATCCGAGCAGTACACCGCGCGAGAATCTGGCAAATCGGATGAAGGGAAAGAGCGATCGGAGGAGCATGAGAGAAATCCGACCATTTTGGGTAAATCTATTATAGAAGAACCCGAGAGAAAATGGAGATGCTACTAGTGGGAGTAGCGATAGGACTAAGGAACGTAACCCTAAAGTTTTCAAGATCTCCTGCACCATTAAGGAAAAGCTCTTAACCGATAGTCATATAGATCCTAGCTTCCCAGTCAACATAGTCCCCCTTTCCTTATACCACGAAGCCTTCCCAGAACGCATTGCGTGCGAGAGAGTAATGAAAAATTTATCAATCAGGATTGGAGAGCTTGTTTACAATACTGACCTCACCGTGGTCGATGACGTGGACCCTCTCACCAATCAAACATTAACCAACCTTGTTCTTGGAAAACCATTTATCAATGAATCGGGAGTGATCCTTGATGAGAAAGATGGTAGTGCATTATTCACCAATGGTGTTAAGAAGGTAATTTTTCGTAAGGGTAATGAGGAGGTGTACGAGTATCATCCTTCCCTTGAGGGGAGTCTATATGGGTCGAAGGATGGAGAGTCGGGGAAGGTAAGACGGCGTGATCCGAATAATCTCAAAATCCCCTGCATGATCAGTCATAAGTACTTCGATAACATCTACATTAACGCATTCCTGCCGAAGAATTTTATGTCCTTATTCTATTATAACAATATCTGCAGATGGGGAATGATTTACAAGGGAGAGAAAGTGGTTGGTAAGGATCATGAAATCCAGGTGTTTGTAGGAAATATGACATTTACTATGGAATTTACGATCGTGGACAACATCGAAGACTATGTCGACCCTAGATTATCACAAATTATTTTTGGGGCGGTCTTTTGCGAGATTACTAATCTGATAATTGATGACCGGAACAGAATTATGACCTTCGCTGATGGAATTAGGAGGGTTTCATACCAAACGCCATACAAGAGAAGAGACCTTAAGGAAATCGATTGTGACGGGCTTGATAAGATAAGTTCCCAACTTATTTTGTGCGATGAAGATGTTCGGAGAGGGTGTAAGAACACTTCTGATTTATCATGTGGATTTTTTAAGGATGTTAGTAAGCTTGGTTCTAAGTATCGAAAAGATATCTTCGAGTTCGAAGACCCGAAGTACTTACACTATGAAAGTGATACTAGTTTAGAAGACGACCTAGAGAGTGGAACCAGCGATGAGATTACGTAGTAACCCATGACCTTGAGTCTAGCTACAAGACTCGTAAATAAAGAAAAGCGCTTCTTGGGAGGCAACCCATGTTTTGTGTGATTTTATTTTTGTTTGTTTGTTATTTGCTTCCGTATGCATGCTTTATTTTTATTGTTGGTAGATCATGTTTCTAAACTAAATAGTGGAAATACTTTACTTTGTTGTTTTGGCCTAGTCTTAACTCCACCTAAAAGTATTTTTGCAAAAGATAAGTGTAAGGGGAGACCCCAAATATGTTTTTGAGAAACAAACCGATCATGATTCTCCACAATATTAAATGAACATGTATATTTGTATTTGTTAGAGTCAAATGCTTGTATTGAGTCATAATGAAGTTTTGCAGGATTTTCCAGGAAGTAGGACCAAGTTTTTCCAGAAATTTTCCGGAAACTTAACATAAGAATTTCTGCAGGTCACTTCTGACGGCGTCAAGAGTTAACACTTGACGGCGTCAAGTGTAAAAATCTGGAAATTTTACCAGTTTTGTTTTTCTAACGGAGTCTTATGGTTTTTGTGAATTATTAAGTTTTATAATCTCCAGGAAATCTGCAAACTTCATTCCACAAGCATTATATCTTATCTTGTTTTCTAGGATTTAGTAACTTATATAGGATGCCGTCGATTTTACGCGAAGTTGTTTTGTCTATTTTCTCAGGTTTTACAGGTTATGTATGACAAGAAGATGATTTATATTCTGGAAGGGAAGCTTTGATTGTTCATTTTCTTGGAGGAAGATTTAACCTGGTCACCTTATTATCCATACCGAGCGAATCAGGGGAGTATTTGATTTCATTCTTTTTACTTTTTTCACTTTTACATTCTTTACTAGAACATTGAGGACAATGTTCATCTTAAGTGTAAGGGGTGGGTAAAAAGATGATACCTTACATATGCACTTTCGCTTGAGTTTGTTTTGTTTGATAGTAGATGTGTAATAAAACTATGAGAAATACTTGTTAGTGCAATTTTAGCGCCAAATTTAAATTTTTTTACAACATTTAGGAGTGAAACTTTAGCCATAGCAAGCGTCTCATGGATAGGAGATTGTATGACAAGCACATAACCGTATATTCAGAAAAATTTTCCACCCAAATATGTGAGGTTCGCCTTTAGATTTGATAGGAAAAGCATTTATTATTAGTGCTTATGAGTGTACCGGTAGCATTTAGATTCTAGAACTTGCGTTAGTGATGCATCCCGAGACCGCTAGTGAGACTACATTCGTGTGGTAGGATTTACTACATGATAAGAGGCATTAGGATCACCCTTGTGTTAAACCCGTATCATAATTACTTGACCATTTAAGTCATATTACTTGGCTAGTTAAGTCAACTAATTTTTCCCACACCCTTAGCGTTGTACTCATTTTTAGTACACGAAACCCCTAGTACACCCCTCCGAGCCTATCTATTCGTTTCTAACTTTAAGCATTTTACTTAAAGGAAGAATTTGTTACACCCCACTTAAATGTACACCCAAATCGCCTTAACCTTCCGTGTATGTGCTCATTTTTAGTGCATTATTGTTATTTGTTAAACCCTAAGTTAACTATCTAATTGATTACATGGTTGCTAAGTCGAGTCATATCCTTGTACATATTGTTTTGGGACGATTGGGACTCATGGGTAAAGTACTTATTTTATGGAGTAATGGGGAAGAACATCATTTATTACCCCCATATGTACGTTAATCTTAAAAGTGCTCCAAGTATTTTGATTATCTTAATTCGAGTCATTAGATTAGTTTATTGTAAAGTATGTAAAAATTCAAGTGTAAGGGGAATGTTCAACCCCTATGATGTATTATTTTGGATGGTAGGGTAAGAGTGTATGCAAAAAAAAAATAATAAAAAATAAATAAATAAATAAATAAAAAATCGAAAAAATCAAGAAAAAGAAAAAAAAATATAGAAAAAGAAAAAGAGAAAAACATACGGACTATCATCCATTTTCATTCTATGTTCATTTTATGTTTTTGTTATTTTTGATTTATTAGCTTAAGTCGAGTCTAGTCTTGGCTTAGCAACACCACATTGTACATGTAATTAACCAAGATTGTTAACTTGCCACCAGTAAAAACTTCCTTTATCCAACAAAACCATGTATTTCATATCCCTACACCTAACGTTACAACCCTTTAAAAGACCTCTTTGATAGTTTATCCAAGGTGCTTACGCCATGTGGTGGAGGTTTGATCCTTTCCCAAGCCTATGGTAATCTATTTTGCTATGACAGGTAGTGAGAGATATCTTCCGTTTCCATATTGTAATTTACACTTTATTACACCCGAGAGATGTGAGTATCTAAACACTATTTGTGAGGTGCTTGTGTATGACCTCCGTGCTTGTCTTTGGTCTTTAGTGGAACGATTATTTGTTGTAATTACTTTTATATTAGTGTTAAATGACCCCTAACTTGTATTTTGAGTAGAATAAAAGCGCATTTGCTTGAGGACAAGCAAATCTCAAGTGTAAGGGTATATGATGAGGCGAAAAATGAACCACTTTTACGGGGTCATTTAAGCCCGGAATTGACTTTATTTGATCAAATATTGCCCTAAATCGTTCCTTTTGTGATTTTAGGTACTTTGGGAGTGAAATCTGGAAAAGGAGGCAATTCGGACGTTTTTGGAGCATAAAGGTGAAGAAAACGCCAAAGTCTTAATTTTCCTTGCTGTGAACAGTAGGTGACGGCGTCAAGAGCAAATTTCCATGACGATCCAGTACAGATTTGACGGCGTCACGAAGTAGGGCGTCAAGAGTAAAATTCATGACGGCCTGGAAATGCACAATACATGACGGCGTCAAAAGTAGATCAAGGCAGTCCGAGAAGAGTTTTGGCGGCGAGGTGACGGCGTCACAAGTTTGGTCTTGACGCCGTCAGACCCTATTTCCTATATATATTTTTCTAATTTTCACACATTAGAGAGAGAAGTTTTGGAGAAACCCTAAGTACGAACTTGGTGCGAATTTTACAGGTTTTTCAAGGGTTCTAAGCCCTTGATACCTTTCATGTGTAATTGAGATAAGTGTTCTTTTAATTCAATCAATATGTCTATGTGTTGGTTGTCTATATCTTGTTCTTGTCTTAATTCCATCATGCTAGGCTAGATCTATCTTGTGTTTGCTTGGATCTAATGAAACCTAGATGTTAATTATGTGTTGATTACTTGTTTATAATTGTTTTGGATGAATGAATTTGATGTTAGGCTTAAGAAAACTGGCAGATCTCCAAATGGTAACATGCTTGAATGTCTTAAGAAACATGAACTGATGTGCACTAGGTCTTTATTGGTTGTATTTAATGCATGAGCCACTGTTTATAATCCCTATGGTTGTGCTGGGCATGGTATAGGAGGAGATAAGAGCTCATAGAATTGGGGAGTTAAGTGCGCCACCCCATGAATGATATTAAGGAATACAATCCGTCATCCATGCAACTATAACAAGTAATTAACGTGTAAAAGATGTCTAGGGAGTAGTGAAATCTAAGTAAACACATTTTCTCCACTTATTGCTCACAACTTTAGTATAATTTAGTTTATTTTCATTGCTAGTATTTTATTTTGATTGCATCTTTAGTATTGGGTTAGTTGACTAGCAACTAATTCCGCCCAAATCATTCAAACCCGAGATTTTTACTTGCTTTCTGAAAAATATAAAAATACAAAAATAATCATCCCTCACCTATAGAACTAGTATTTAGGTTTTCTAATCCTAGCGACACTATTCCTAGCTGAACGATCAATCGCCCGGTACTTGTCACTATACTATACTACAACGATCAGGTACACTGCCTGGTGGGGGTTGTAAGCTTCTCAAGATCCCTTGAGAGGTAAAGCCTGGTGCGATTCCCACGTACATCAATCATTATGAAATCAGCTAGTTGAGCCGATCTTTGTTCAGCTGTAAGACTTTGGTCAGCAATAAGCTCAATAACTTTCTTCGTTACTTCTGGATCTGTGTTGGTCATGTGTTCAATCTCCTCTTCTGTTGGCTGATAAGTACTTGAAATGTTTGGAATGGGAACTATCTCTGTTGGATATAAGAGCTCCTTTTGAATTCTTTGCTTTTCCATAAACCTTGCTACCTCTTTTTCTTGAGTTTTCTTAGCCACTTCAGCATCCAAATCAATCTAAGCTTGTGTTCTGGATTTAATCTTTCTTGGTTGCTCAGTTGGATCTTCAATGACTGGAGCTTTTCCATTTTCTTTTCTTTTTCTTTCATAATCTGCATCAGTAGTTTCTTCTTGATGTATGAAGACAGTGCCTTCTAAGGTTTGAATTGCTTGTGGTGTTGATGCAGCAGTACCTTCTTGGTGAACTTTGGGTTGACTTGATGCTGTGTCCAAAATTTCCTCTAATGTTACTTGAGTATCTAAATCAACTATTTTAGTTGGATCATCTTAAGCCACATCCTCAGTTTGTTGTTGTTGTTAAGAGATTTCTTCAGTACCTTGAGCTTCTTCAACTTGTTCATCTGCTGGCTCAAAAGGCTCATAACCAGTTTCAAAGCCTTCAAATCATCTAAAATCTTTAAAGCCTTGTTCAAAATCCAATTTCCTCCCCTCAGTCCTAGCATCTGTTTTCCTCCCCTGTTTGGGAGAATCACCCAAATCATCACCTGATTCATCAGAGGCACCATCTTTTCCGGAGGACGGAGAAGAAACTACAAGCTGAGCAGTCCTCTTTTTCTTAAGCTTGTTGATCTCTGCTTGCATGGTCTGCATCTTCTTCATGAGCATAGAAAAACCATCTTTGTAAAGTTACCACTGCCCTCTGCACTTCCAGCTGTGTGACCTGCTGGGAGAGGTGCATCATGGGGCATTGGCTCAGTTTCCTCCCTAGTTGGACTAGGAAGTATTCCTAAACCACCACTGCTTGTACCTACTGATGAGGCGAAAAATGATCCGTTTTTAGGGGGTCATTTAATCCCGAAATTGAATTTATTTGATCAAATATTGCCCTAAATCGTTCCTTTTGTGATTTTAGGTACTTTGGAAGTGAATTCTGGAAAAGGAAGCATTTTGGACGTTTTTGGAGCATAAAAGTGAAGAAAACGGCAAAGTCTTAATTTTTCTTGCTGGGAACAGTACATGACAGCGTCAAGAGGCTTTTCATGACGGCGTCAAGAGTAAAAGTGGTGACGGCCCAGAAGAAACGTGAAGGCGTCTGTAACACCCCAACCCGATAAGGGTAGAAGTATTACATTACAGTGACATATCAGAACAAACACAAGCATATGATTTATAAATACAAAAGAAATTCAGGGTTTACAAATGGAAAATCTGATACTACAAGGTTACAAAAGAAATAAATACTATGTCTAATAAAATGAAACTCCATCTAATCGTCTCTAGTCCAAAGCATAGTCTTCTAAGTCCAGTCACACTCTCTTCCCATAACCCAGCTTCCTACTAAAACCTGCCGCAGGAAAAGGAAATGCGGCTGAGCTTAAAAAGCCCAGTGAACAGATACATATACAAAGAAATGATAATGAAACAGACAGAAGTATAGTGCATTGGGGAATATCATAAAGAATGAACAAATGAATAATAGAAAGGAAAGAAAGGATAGTCATCCACCACGAGCCCATACTCAAAGTCATAACTCAACATCATAATCTCAAAGTCATAAGCCGTCAATTCAAAATCTCACAATCAGAGGGGATACCTCTCAGGCAACCAGATAATATGAGGGGTGTCCTCATGTATCATAAAGGTGGAGTGATCAGCTCCCAGGGGTTGTGAAGGGCATGTATAGCACACAGTACCAATCACCTCAAAGTCAACTCAAAGTCATAGTTAAATCCACTAAGCATACATGTCTAGGATTGCAATCCATACGCCCCTTACTCAAAGTCAATCTCAAAGTCATATACTCAAAGTCATAGCCGGCAGATAATCATAAAAAGGGACGACGTGAGAAATCACTCACCCACGCATGAGTCATGCCAGTGGTGCATCACAGACATGCCTATGGTACCTCCATAGGTAGAAGAAACATAAATGGCTCGGGTATCAAACTAAGAGTCAGGTCTCAAAATCATGCAAAAGGTCATATAGCAAAGGTGCATCTCAAAGTCATATCTCAAGGTCATCTCAAAGTCATAATATCAGAAGTCATATCAATGGTTCAGAATATCCAAGGTTCATTACAAAAGGTTCATTATTAAGTTTCATAAGTTCATAAAATGTGAAAAGGGTTAAGATAAAACAGATTTAAAAACTTTAATAGTCATTTACCCATTTCATCACAAAAGTTTCCCTTTTAAAACATTCTTCCTAAAAGCCAATTAATCCTTCATTTAAAAATGGTTTCGTATCAAAATCATAGAATGTCATTTCAAAACAGTTTCCTTCCATAACATCAAGTTATATTTTAAAAAGGTTTTCATCTCAGATTATCATAAAAGATGAACCAGAGATATCGGATATTCAAGGGTCAGAAATCATAGCAACGAAATCAGATCAGAAGCTAACAAATCAAAGCTTAACAGGAATCAGAGGAAGTTCACAACCGAAGGGAACATAGCAATGGCTTGGGGAATCTTAACTGAATCATAGCTCAACGTCATAAGAAGAATATAGGAGCCTTTACTGAAAAGGCAGAGTATCCGTACCTTAAACCGCAAGTGCACACATGACAGAAACATAAAGGTCGAAAGCAAAACTCCTTCTTCAGCGAATCTACACGAATTAATGGTCGGCTTGTTATTAATAACTTATCAAATTCAGATTCTCATTTTAGTCGGCTTTCCAGTTTTAGTAACTTTCCATTTTAGTAAGTTTCCATAATTAGTAAGTTTGATTAATCATCATTATTTATGGAAATAAAGTATCTTTTAGCACCTTTACCCATTTAGTCCTTAGGGTTTCACAACTTTACATTTTACACCCTTTACTTTCCAAAATTACACTTTAAACCTTTTAGTATTCAAAGTTACACTTTAAACCCTTAACTTATCCATTTTACATAATGAGCACTTATTTTATTAAGTTATTCGAATGGATTTTCAATTATTCATAATTTACACTTTAAGTCCTTCAAGTTATCAAAGTTACATATTTAACCCTTTAACTTATAATTTCAACTTTTAATTATCCATAATTACATATCATGCCCTTAAACTATCAAAATGGCACAAAACCCCCTGAATATATTAAATTGCTCAAAACAACCTTATGTTTCCAGAATTTACATGTTTAGTCCCTCTCTTTTAATTATTTTCAAAACAAACCCTAATTAGTTTTAAAATACATTTTAATCCATTTAATTGCAAAACTTACACTTAACACCCTCATTATATATTTTTGTCGAATAGTATAGAGCCCAAATTAAGTTCCAGAATTAACCCTTAAGTTTCAAAAGTTACAAAACTCGCCCAAAACCCTTTATTACAAATCGTATAACATAAAATACCAAGATTAAAAACCCTAACCAACTCTAATCCATTTTTAATCATCACCTCATCATTAAATGTCATTTAATATCACAAAACAAACCCTAGATCAAAACCCTAAGTCACACGATTTTATTTTCTTTTTCTTTTATACGTTTTAATTAAAATCGATAAACCAAAATAATTCGAGAACACATGATTTAAGCCATGACAATTCTTTCCAACATTTTTCCAGATCATATTACATCATAATAAGTGTATAATAATTTTATTAATAATTATTCTGGATCGGAATATGTATTTCACAATTAAACACGTTTTTAGGGTTTTAATTCACAAATAATTCATAGAGCATGCATGGTTCGACTTTAGCATTTTATTTGAGACTTATATGATGTAAGAGACGTGAGAAAAATACCAGACCAGGTCTGGAACAAATAGAATAGGCTGGACGAATTATAGCACACGCGTAGAGCCAAAACGATCCAAAAATCACCACGACTTCAAAAACGATCTTCTAACCTTGAAACCAATTTTCGTGGGTCTTAATAAGTGTAAGGAACATCAGAAAAATAAGAAACAAATTTTGTAGAGGTCGAATGAAGCACAAGCGAATTACCTTGTTTTTAGGGTTCGACAAAGAGAAAAAGTCACCACGATCGTGTAAGGCTTCCAAAAATAAAAAGGAATTTTTCTTGGCTTCTTAGGATGTTGTATGATCACAGAAAATTGCTTAGGAGTCATGGGAGAGTCGAATGGAGGCTAGGGATTTTGTGTGTGTTTTTCTCCAAATCGATTTAGGGTTTTTTTTTTTAGGGAGGAAAGATATGGATTTGATTTAGGGTGATATATGCCGTGTGAGGGGAGGCCTTGGGCCAGAAATTTCGGATTTTTAGGTGGGAGAATAATTCTTGTGATTATCTTCCTTATTTATAATATTTAAACCATTTTAAAATCAAAATAATATCCATTTTATGTCATTCGGCCCTTTAGGGGTATTTTGGTAATTTCACAACTTGTATAAATGTTAAATGAAATTGTTAAAATTATTTGGATACATAACTTGTGCATTGTTTGAAGTTTGGGATTTATTTGGAGACTTTATAAGCTTTAAATAAATTTTTAAACTTGTAGGGGCATTTTGGTCTTTTCACATGTTCTCAGATTTTAGGTGTTACAACTTCTTCCCCTCTAAAAAGAAAAATTTCGTCCTCGAAATTTGAAGTCGCAAAGTTAGACGAAGTCGTAGCAAACCGCAAAAGGTCATTACATCATTCTCACGCTCGGGGAGGTTCTTCCAAAAAGATCTTCAGACAAAATTAGTTTCTCATGACTCGTAACTATTGTCAAAACAGTTTCAGATTTCCCGGAAAGACATATCATATTGAATTTGAATCAAAAGGATGATGTACCAAACATAACGGATGATAATCGAATTCTCCGGAAGAGGTATAGAAATACATAGGATTTTCATGGAATTGATTAGGCGAATCAGATGAGAAGACATTGAATTGTAGCAAACATGGGGTGATATAGGGTTCAACTCTTCAGCTTCTCAAATAGTCTCGGCTTTTAGATAACCTTCCAAAGGTATTCTCATAAACAAACAGGTCTCATTTCCTCAAAGTCCACAATCACATATTTTACTCATAGCAGATCATAATGAACAACTTCACGAATGCGAATCGTATACGGACAGAAAGCATATCGTTAGATATCGTCAACGGCAGAAATTTCATAATGGAACCTAAGATTCTTATCAGAAGTTGCAAAGATCAGCAAAACACGTGTCGAGAGTCCAAACGTATTGAATCGTATATCAAGGACAGCAGATCAAACGTATAGGTAGAATGAACCTAAAGTCTCACTAAACTCAGATGATCTTGATCAGATGCCAGAATTCTAAAGCTTCTAAGGCACTCCTCGAAATATCACATGCCCACCATAAGTGCACGTTATATGATGTAAGTATTATCACGTTGGCCAGGCGTCATAATACTGGCATCATATACATATGCCCTCATGATGGTCATACTTTATCTCAAGTCGTGAACAACACAAACTTATCTAAATCCACCTAGTCCACCTACATTCTTGGAGGTCCAAAATCAAACAACATAACTAAGAGAACGAAATTACTCGAAAGGTAACGGAGATCCGAGAATGTCATTCAAAATTAAGGTACGTCATCAATAGCGTCAATCCTTTACAGAATCATCTCGTCTAAACACAAAGTCCGCTTCAAAATCCGTCCACTCAAATACAAATTCCAAAGTTTCTTCCAAGTTGGAGTAGTCTGTTTACTCTTGTCCATCTTACCTCATGATCAAAAGAATTTAAACTCGAGTCTGGTTCCTCCGGTCTTCAGCAGCTCCTCTTAGTAGTGCGGCATCGTAACGGCAGCCTCTGACACGATCACTGTGCATCTCCCCATCCGCAAGTCTGCTTCTGCTCTCAATTCATCTTAGTACAACTAAAATGAATAGAGAAACAAGACTGCGTGTCTTCGACCGGTCTTCTAATCATAGCTCCAGGTCTTAGGGTACATGCTGTTGTTGTCGACTCCAGGTTGTGTGTTGAATGGTTCGTCTTCTTTGGTCTGGTTGTCTTGATGCCCAAATTGAAATCTTCACGCGTTGCATGATGTATGATTGAGCACTATCCCAGTTCCTCTCTTCTTCTTATATGCTTCTTCCACGGTACTGCTTGTCGCAACCATCTTCTACTACTTTACCACCAGGTTTCTAACTCCGATAATGATCTTCGATCTTGGTCCTTCTTGTGAAAGCTCTGTCTTCACATTATACAGGGTAGTGTTGTCTACTATGATTTCTGAACGTCAATCAAATTTCTCTTCCAGAACAAAGGGTCATCTCACCAATAATCTCTATGTTCTTCTTTCGTTTTAGAACACAACACAATGTCATACTATGACAATTTGTCCAAAACATGCGAAAAACATGATTATTCTAGCCAACACCATTGGCATCATTCAAACTCATAAATGTGATGACGAGTGCAAAGGCAGCTTCAGAAATCATCTCAGGGAATTTTCACATCGCCTTCTTTCTTCTTCAAGAACTGAAATACTTCACAAAGGTTACTCTCGGTTAGTTAACCTCTTTCTTAGAAGTTCTTGTGGTTGCTTCTCCAGTCCTTCAAATCTAAAATGAGGCAATCAGATGCGGGGTTTCAAAGGAAGACCAAATTAAATATTGGTACTCGGGAACAGATAATGATTACTGATAGTGGTACGTTTAAATTCACGATAGTCGATACGTCATCGCATACTTCTCTCGTTCTTCTTCATAAACAAATAAGAGCATCTAAGGAGAATCACCAAGGTTAACAAAAATCATATTCCATCGGCTTCTTCAAACACTCAACTCCTATGGCACCATGGTTTCTGCAACTGAGATCAGTTCAATGCCCACTCCACTTCCTAAGCAGGAAGGAGTACCAAAAAGTTCATCAGAGAATACCGGAAAATCTTCGTACAACAAAATTTCCCAATAGCAGAACTTTCTAAGGGTTGATAATAATGGTTTTCAGGAAAACTTGATAATCACATGAGTTCGGGGTTGGTGTTTCCATAGTGGCAGAAATTTTAGCAGATGTAGAGAGTCATCATAATGAAATAGAGTGAAATAGATTGTTAAAGTCACATTTCAGATACGGTAGTCTATGGTATCTTCACGAATAGTCATTCAGTCCAAAAGACCGTACAATCAGACATATCAAAGTCAAAGGATTCATAGAGTGAAATACAGTCGTCAATTCATACAGATAGTTCATATCTCAGAGTCAAGTACATGGTTCAACAAAAGTGTTGGGATGTATAAACGAACAGTTCAATGTGTGGGAATTTCGTTTAGCTTCTTAGCATAAGTAGCAGGTAGGATGTGTATCATTGGTAATACGAACATCGTATGATTGTCAATTGTGAAATGTACAGAATCTCAGTTATCAGCATCATCATGCTTAGTTAACAAATCCATACAGGGGTAGTATTTACATCATACCCTTCTACAGGAAATGGTTGGCAAAACAAGGTTCATCATTCAAAGAGAGGAAACAAAACTTCTCATATTCGTGGTTCATAATTACCAGAATTCTCATAGGAGTAGTAATGGATCATGCAGAGTTAAGTAGTATCGGATGATACATTCATACCCAGCATAAGTAATGAATTTACAGAATGTGTCGAACACATTGTGGTTGAATGACCTATGATATGGTCGAAAAGGTGTCAAACCGCTTATCAAACAAATCGGAGGCGGAGATCAAAATCTAAAAGTGAAACTTAAATGTGTAAGGTATCCAGGTAGCTTTCCAAGGTATTCCAAACTTACTCGGTTACTAAGCTTAAGTTGCAAAACTTCTAACTTCTGAAACAAAGGTCCTTATAAGGCTTATCTAAGAGCAAAGGCACGATCAGAGTGATGCGGAAGCAAATGATACTTACATAAATGTCTTAGTCTACCCATTCCTCACCGGTAATAACTTGGGTTCCTATGGGGAATCCTAATGTAAAGTTTCAAAGGTTGTCTTATGAGCGCCTACAGGGGAAACTTAGGGGTCCAAACTTCACAGGTCAAGGGTAAATGTATTACGAATCGCAGCCTGGGCTCTGATACCATAATTGTAACACCCCAACCCGATAAGGGTAGAAGTATTACATTACAGTGACATATCAGAACAAACACAAGCATATGATTTATAAATACAAAAGAAATTCAGGGTTTACAAATGGAAAATCTGATACTACAAGGTTACAAAAGAAATAAATACTATGTCTAATAAAATGAAACTCCATCTAATCGTCTCTAGTCCAAAGCATAGTCTTCTAAGTCCAGTCACACTCTCTTCCCATAACCCAGCTTCCTACTAAAACCTGCCGCAGGAAAAGGAAATGCGGCTGAGCTTAAAAAGCCCAGTGAACAGATACATATACAAAGAAATGATAATGAAACAGACAGAAGTATAGTGCATTGGGGAATATCATAAAGAATGAACAAATGAATAATAGAAAGGAAAGAAAGGATAGTCATCCACCACGAGCCCATACTCAAAGTCATAACTCAACATCATAATCTCAAAGTCATAAGCCGTCAATTCAAAATCTCACAATCAGAGGGGATACCTCTCAGGCAACCAGATAATATGAGGGGTGTCCTCATGTATCATAAAGGTGGAGTGATCAGCTCCCAGGGGTTGTGAAGGGCATGTATAGCACACAGTACCAATCACCTCAAAGTCAACTCAAAGTCATAGTTAAATCCACTAAGCATACATGTCTAGGATTGCAATCCATACGCCCCTTACTCAAAGTCAATCTCAAAGTCATATACTCAAAGTCATAGCCGGCAGATAATCATAAAAAGGGACGACGTGAGAAATCACTCACCCACGCATGAGTCATGCCAGTGGTGCATCACAGACATGCCTATGGTACCTCCATAGGTAGAAGAAACATAAATGGCTCGGGTATCAAACTAAGAGTCAGGTCTCAAAATCATGCAAAAGGTCATATAGCAAAGGTGCATCTCAAAGTCATATCTCAAGGTCATCTCAAAGTCATAATATCAGAAGTCATATCAATGGTTCAGAATATCCAAGGTTCATTACAAAAGGTTCATTATTAAGTTTCATAAGTTCATAAAATGTGAAAAGGGTTAAGATAAAACAGATTTAAAAACTTTAATAGTCATTTACCCATTTCATCACAAAAGTTTCCCTTTTAAAACATTCTTCCTAAAAGCCAATTAATCCTTCATTTAAAAATGGTTTCGTATCAAAATCATAGAATGTCATTTCAAAACAGTTTCCTTCCATAACATCAAGTTATATTTTAAAAAGGTTTTCATCTCAGATTATCATAAAAGATGAACCAGAGATATCGGATATTCAAGGGTCAGAAATCATAGCAACGAAATCAGATCAGAAGCTAACAAATCAAAGCTTAACAGGAATCAGAGGAAGTTCACAACCGAAGGGAACATAGCAATGGCTTGGGGAATCTTAACTGAATCATAGCTCAACGTCATAAGAAGAATATAGGAGCCTTTACTGAAAAGGCAGAGTATCCGTACCTTAAACCGCAAGTGCACACATGACAGAAACATAAAGGTCGAAAGCAAAACTCCTTCTTCAGCGAATCTACACGAATTAATGGTCGGCTTGTTATTAATAACTTATCAAATTCAGATTCTCATTTTAGTCGGCTTTCCAGTTTTAGTAACTTTCCATTTTAGTAAGTTTCCATAATTAGTAAGTTTGATTAATCATCATTATTTATGGAAATAAAGTATCTTTTAGCACCTTTACCCATTTAGTCCTTAGGGTTTCACAACTTTACATTTTACACCCTTTACTTTCCAAAATTACACTTTAAACCTTTTAGTATTCAAAGTTACACTTTAAACCCTTAACTTATCCATTTTACATAATGAGCACTTATTTTATTAAGTTATTCGAATGGATTTTCAATTATTCATAATTTACACTTTAAGTCCTTCAAGTTATCAAAGTTACATATTTAACCCTTTAACTTATAATTTCAACTTTTAATTATCCATAATTACATATCATGCCCTTAAACTATCAAAATGGCACAAAACCCCCTGAATATATTAAATTGCTCAAAACAACCTTATGTTTCCAGAATTTACATGTTTAGTCCCTCTCTTTTAATTATTTTCAAAACAAACCCTAATTAGTTTTAAAATACATTTTAATCCATTTAATTGCAAAACTTACACTTAACACCCTCATTATATATTTTTGTCGAATAGTATAGAGCCCAAATTAAGTTCCAGAATTAACCCTTAAGTTTCAAAAGTTACAAAACTCGCCCAAAACCCTTTATTACAAATCGTATAACATAAAATACCAAGATTAAAAACCCTAACCAACTCTAATCCATTTTTAATCATCACCTCATCATTAAATGTCATTTAATATCACAAAACAAACCCTAGATCAAAACCCTAAGTCACACGATTTTATTTTCTTTTTCTTTTATACGTTTTAATTAAAATCGATAAACCAAAATAATTCGAGAACACATGATTTAAGCCATGACAATTCTTTCCAACATTTTTCCAGATCATATTACATCATAATAAGTGTATAATAATTTTATTAATAATTATTCTGGATCGGAATATGTATTTCACAATTAAACACGTTTTTAGGGTTTTAATTCACAAATAATTCATAGAGCATGCATGGTTCGACTTTAGCATTTTATTTGAGACTTATATGATGTAAGAGACGTGAGAAAAATACCAGACCAGGTCTGGAACAAATAGAATAGGCTGGACGAATTATAGCACACGCGTAGAGCCAAAACGATCCAAAAATCACCACGACTTCAAAAACGATCTTCTAACCTTGAAACCAATTTTCGTGGGTCTTAATAAGTGTAAGGAACATCAGAAAAATAAGAAACAAATTTTGTAGAGGTCGAATGAAGCACAAGCGAATTACCTTGTTTTTAGGGTTCGACAAAGAGAAAAAGTCACCACGATCGTGTAAGGCTTCCAAAAATAAAAAGGAATTTTTCTTGGCTTCTTAGGATGTTGTATGATCACAGAAAATTGCTTAGGAGTCATGGGAGAGTCGAATGGAGGCTAGGGATTTTGTGTGTGTTTTTCTCCAAATCGATTTAGGGTTTTTTTTTTTAGGGAGGAAAGATATGGATTTGATTTAGGGTGATATATGCCGTGTGAGGGGAGGCCTTGGGCCAGAAATTTCGGATTTTTAGGTGGGAGAATAATTCTTGTGATTATCTTCCTTATTTATAATATTTAAACCATTTTAAAATCAAAATAATATCCATTTTATGTCATTCGGCCCTTTAGGGGTATTTTGGTAATTTCACAACTTGTATAAATGTTAAATGAAATTGTTAAAATTATTTGGATACATAACTTGTGCATTGTTTGAAGTTTGGGATTTATTTGGAGACTTTATAAGCTTTAAATAAATTTTTAAACTTGTAGGGGCATTTTGGTCTTTTCACATGTTCTCAGATTTTAGGTGTTACAGCGTCACCCAAGGCCATCACGTGTTAACTTGTCAAAACTTGCGCGCGGAGTAGCTGATATTGTTTTGGTCATACCTTTGCATACGAACTCGGATTTAGGTGATTCAAAAGCCCACACGAAGAGGACGAAGAGATCTACAATTTGGTGAAAAAATAGTCATGACGACGTCAAGAGAACGAGCTGACGCCGTCAAGATGGGCCGACAGAAAACATGCCTATAAATATAACATCATAACTTCACTTTTTGTAAGCCCTAAACCCTAAGGTCGATTCCTGGGTTTAGGTGGGTGTTTTTCCAGCAACTTAGAGGGTTTCAATCACTCCATAAACATCATGTATTGGTTTGATGATTCTATCTCAATTATGTCTTTCATTATTATTGTTGATTGTCCTTCTTTGATTATGTTTTGCTAATTCACCTTGTGTCTACTTATGATTGTGTGAAACTTGTGTATAATTAATTAGATCTCATTGATTTCTTGTTGATGTTTGTGTCTATCTCCATTAATGAGGGCTTGTTGATGTGTGTGTCTATCTTCATCAATTAAGGCGTGACAACTTCAATAGATCTAGTTGGTTTAGTTTATAATTCTTGTTTCCTATTGATTCTTGTTTTGATTGAATGATTTCAATGTTAGGCTTAAGAAAACCGGCAGATCTCCAATTGGTAACATGCTTGAACGTCTTAGGAAACATGAACTGATGTGTACTAGGTTTTATTGGTTGTATTTAATGCATGAGTAAATTCTAATGATCCCATGTTAGGAGCTTCTTGCAGGCTCGACATAGGAGTGAAGTAGGCACTCATAGGATTGGGGAAGTAAGTACGCCACCCCATGAATGGTAATACAACCCGTCAATTAAAACAAGGTACAATTCAATAGGTAGAATTGGATAGCTAGCAAGGAGTAACATATCATAGGTAGACATGCTTCACTTATCTTGTAGAACCTTAGTTTAGTTTTCTTGCACATTAGTTTAATTAGTAGCTTTTGGGTTAGTTGATTAGCAACTAATTCCACCCCTCCTTCCAATACCCGAGATTTTTACTTGCTTTTCATAAAATATAAAAATACAAAAAAAGAATCATCCTTCACCTTTAGACCTAGTTAGATCAATTTCAATCCTAACGACACTATTCCTGAGTTGAACGATCAATCCCTCGGTACTTGTCACTATACTATACTACAACAATCAGGTACACTGCCTGGTGGGGGTTGTAAGCTTCTCGAGATCCCTCGAGAGGTAAAGCCTGGTGCAATTCCCACGCATCACCTACACCAAAAGGATCAGGTACATTGAGTGTTGTGATAGGGGGAGTTGGCTATTTATTCCTCCTCCTATAAGTGTGAGTAACTGTTGGAGTATGGGAGGTTGATGGAAATGTTGTTGAGGGTGTGTGTTCTGGCCTTTCACCCTGTACCTGTGCAATAATTTGAAGTATTTGCGGAAAAAGCTCAGTTACTACCCCATTATAACCCCTAGTTTCCTGAGTCATATTTTGAAAAACTTTCTGTTGCAGGCAAGGAGTAGGATAAACGTTTTTGTGAGGTAACAAGTGGTGTTCTTTTAAAACTATTTGAACAAATCTTGGATACATTAAAAATTTGTATTTACTCTTCACATTGCTAACCATATTGTTAAATATAAACTTTAAAAAATTGAAAGTCCTGTCTGTAGCTAAGCAAATAAGAGGTATAGCAATTGTGGTGCTGAATTGCTCAAAAGATGTTTGTTTAGGACTTATACAATGTAGAAGAGTATGTATGAAAAGTCTCCATTGTGGGGAGAAACATCCCTTTTTAAAAGTAAGTTGTTTATTGGATGTATCATACCCCATAGTAGATATATATTGGCTAATTTCTGGAAAAGGTAATGTGATGATACCTCCTTGATCATCCAAGTGGAGAAGTTTCCTCAAGGATGATTTAGTAACATCAATAGTTACCCCATCCACCTTTGCTCTTAGTGCAGCAATAGGCTCATGTGAGTCCCCATCTTCAATGGTTATAGCAGTGGCATGATGAGGCGAAAAATGAACCACTTTTAGGGGGTCATTTAAGCCTGGAATTGAATTTATTTGATCAAATATTACCCTAAATCGTTCCTTTTGTGATTTTAGGTACTTTGGGAGTGAAATCTGGAAAAGGAAGCAATTCGGACGTTTTTGGAGCATAAAAGTGAAGAAAACGCTAAAGACTTAATTTTCCATGCTGAGAACAGTACCTGACGGCGTCAAGAGGAAGACCCTAATGGCTTCAGGAGTAAAGGTGGTGATGACCCAGTGCAAACCTGATGGCGTCACAACAAGGGCGTCAAGAGTTAAAATCATGACGACCTGCATAAGGTGTACACATGACGGCGTCAGACCCAGATCTAGGCAGTCCAAGGAACTATTTGGCGCCGAGATGACGGCGTCAGACATTTGTTCTTGACGCCGTCACCTCCTAAACTCTATATATAGTTTTATATTTTTCATTCATTGAGGGGAACTTGTGTGGAGAAACCCTAGGGCCGAACTTTGTGAACCCTAGCTCATATTTTATAGTATATTCAAGGGTTTTCACCCCTTGAATCCTTTCATGTGCTATTGAGATAAGTCTTCTCTTAATTCAATCAATATGTCTATGTCTTGGTTGTCTATATCTTGTGCTTGTCTTGATTTCAACATGCTAGGCTAGATTTATCTTGTGTTTGCTTAGATCTAATGAAACCTAGATGTTAATTATGTGTTGATTACTTGTTTATGGTTGTATTGGATGAATGATTTCAATGTTAGGCTTAAGAAAACTGGCAGATCTCCATTGTGTAACATGCTTGAACGTCTTAGGAAATATGAATCGATGTGTACTAGGTTTTATTGGTTGTATTTAATGCATGAGTAAATTCTAATGATCCCATGTTAGGAGCTTCTTAGCCGGCTCGACATAGGAGTGAAGTAGGCACTCATAGGATTGGGGAAGTAAGTACGCCACCCATGAATGGTATTAAGGAATACAATCCGTCATCCACGCAACTATAACAAGTAATTAACGTGTAAAAGATATCTAGGGAGTAGTGAAATCTAAGTAAACACATTTCTCCCACAAATTGCTCACAACTTTAGTTTAATTTAGTTTAATTTCATTTCTAGTATTTTATTTTGATTGCATCTTAGTATTGGGTTAGTTGACTAGCAACTAATTCCGCCTAAATCCTTCAAACCCGATATTTTAATTTGCTTTCTAAAAGACTATAAAAATACAAAAAGAATCATCCCTCATCTCTAGACCTAGTCTTTAGGTTTTCTAATCCTAGCGACACTATTCCTAGCTGAACGATCAATCCCCCGGTACTTGTCATTATACTATACTACATCGATCAGGTACACTGCCTGGTGGGGGTTGTAAGCTTCTCGAGATCCCTCGAGAGGTAAACCCTGGTGCAATCCCTACGCTACCATGGCAGTCTGCCAAAACTTCTTGATTTGGGAGACATAGATTGTGGGATTAACAGTTAAAGCATACCTGTTGTGTGTAGCATCCAGAAAATCCATAATCTGATGAAAAATAGGTCCATCTTTGACCTCTGTTTTCTCCAAGTAAGCAACCTGGTTGTGTGCATCAACAAACTCGAAAATAGCCATGACAAAAAGATTTTAATGACAGAAGTATGATTGGATTAGAGTTAATTGAAGGAATAACAAGCCAATTGAGTTGAAATTTTGTACTGCTAGGGTTTAAGATTAATACGCTTGTGAGAATTTATCTTAAGAAACAATTTATCTTTTGTAACGAATAAAAGTAAATAAGAAAGAAGATAATTCTCATTAATAAATCCCTAGAAAAATGGTTAAACTCAACGGCTAGATTAAAAATTTGTTACTGACACAACAGTTGCTATGGCTAGTTCAACAGTACAAACATTTACACTAACAGTGGAAACTTTGAACTAGCAGTGGAAACTTTTTCACAAAAATTTAAAAGAGAAATAGGAATAAAAAAATTTAAAAATAGAGTGTTAGATAATAGTTTTTAGCAAACTACCAGCTATCAACGGATTTGATATATCTTTACCATGAGCCGTTTGCTATGGACTAGCCAACTCTTAATTGTTAAGTATGGTGAGTTGATAACCATATAGTTTTTGGTAAACTATCAACCATAAACGGATTTGAGGAGTCTTAACGAGTAGCCGTTTGCTCTGGACTAGCTGGTTCTTATGTGGATAAGATATGGTGAACCAATAAACATTTATGGTGTGTCTCAAATACACACTTCAGATTATCAACTCCCACTAAATTTGCTAATTAACCTGCATTAGTTAGTCCAAAACCAAGAAAATACAAACCAAAGTATTTCCATTTAACAATTTTCACATATGACTAACTGTTGACACAATCACTACAAACTATACAAAACATTTGACACAACTAGTAGTACAAAAATGCTACTCAACTTAAACTCTTAGACATCAGAATTTTAAGGGTTAAGCATTCCAATACCTGTTACCAAGTACTGAAATCTTCCCACATCATGACCTTTAGTTAATAAATCAGCATAGTTATCATCTGTATGAATTTTGACAACTTGAATTAACTTTTTCTCATAACAATCTCTTATAAAATGATGTCTAATTTCAATTTGCTTAGTATTAGTGTGTTGTACAGGATTTTTAATTATGCAAATGGTACTGCTATTGTTAATATAGATAATGGTATTAATAAAATTGTACCCATAGTCAAGTAATTAGTTTTGAAGCCATAATACTTGAGCACTACAACTTGCAGCAACCACATATTAAGCTTCAATTGATGAAGTAGCCACTATTGTCTGCTTCTTGCACTGCCATGAGACCAACCTGCATCCAAGAAATTGGTATCCACCTGTGGTTGATTTCCTACCCAAGCTTGCACTAGCATAATCACTATCTAAATAAGTGACCAATTCCATAGGAGATTCTCTTGGATACCATAATCCCAAATTAGGATATGCTTTGAGATATCTAAAAATCTTCTTCACAGCAGTCAAATGAGATGTCTTAGGAGTGACCTGAAACCTTGCACAAGCACATACTGCAAACATGATGTCTGGTATTGATGAAGTGAGATACATAAAAGAACTAATCATGGATCTATAAGTATGTACATCAACTTCTTCTCCACTACTATCCTTCAAAAGCATATGAGTATCTTTGTCAGCAGGAGTGCTTGAAGGTTTTGTATTAGTGAATTGAAACTTCCTGAGAATTTCAGTCACATATTTTTCTTGACTGATAAAAATACCATCTGATCTTTGTTGTACTTGAAGTCCTAAAAAGAAATTGAGTTCACCTATAGAACTCATCCGAAACTCTTCTTTCATCATCTTCTCAAATTCTTTGCACATCTCTTGCTTTGTAGAGCCAAAGATGATATCATCAACATATAGTTGTACTAATAAGATATCATGTTGGGTCTATTAGATTTGATGATACAAAACAAGAAAGAATGAAACAATAGGGACTTAATATGACAAGAAGGAATTCTACAAAAGATGGAGAAGGACTTGCTTGTAAAAGAAGATTTATATTTTAGTCCTTCGTAGTATTTTGTAAACCCTAATTCTCTATTTTATAAAGAGATCAAGGTACATGTTCTTATATTAAGTCTTCCATAATGTAGATATCTAAAGGTGTGTGTGTGTTCTAGGGCGTGTAAACTATAAACGCCTAGAACTAGTTAGAGTTAGTTCGTATCCTCTAAGATCTGAGGTGTCTTATATCCTTGTTACAATTGGTAACACGTTATTATTATGATCAAATAATAATTGGAGGTGATTGGGAAAAACCTTGTGTTAACAACTTTGATTTGTTCTTATTCCGCTGCGTGTACATGTTTATTATCATTGTTATTGTTTAACCCTAGTACTCAAAACGATCCATGGAGTCTAACAAACTCCACAATTGGCATCAGAGCTAGGTTAGCTCGTTACCTAGGGATTTACAAGGTTTTTGGTGTCATGTTTATGAAGAAAAAGATGTCGAAGAAAAGTGGTTTGGATAGTGTACGATTTGTATTTAAGGTTTTTGAGGTAATCAGATTGTTAGGATATAACAATTGGTTTTTCATCCTACTGAGCATGGTAATATCTTTTTCAAAATTCGTTATGATTTAATATTATTATGGTCGATTGAGTGGAGACTATGTTTATTTGATCATCATTCAATTGCTGATTGTTACTATTATTTTATTCGGTTGAATGGTCCTTCAAGTTTTTACCTCGTGCAAATTTATTGGTCAATATTTGATAAAAGGATATCAATCATAGGCTGGTGAAGGTTTATTATATCATGATATTGATTAATAATGTCATATGTCGTTTAGTACATGATGTTATCACTTGAATTCTTTACTGATTTCATAACCTCGTACCACTTTGATCATATGGGTTGTCGTTTATTGCAAGAGTCTCGTACAAAGTTTAATCGTTGATTGATGCTCGATAGGGATTGGTTGATTTATTAACTGTTTGGTCAATTGAAGATTAATTTTTCAATATCAATTAACAATCACATATTCACGTGGGTCGTCTGTTGCAAGAAATTTCATTGGTCGAGATTCTTAAGTGGGTCGGTGCATTATATTTGATACAAGAACATTGGCAAATTAAAAGAACAACCTCGTATGAATTGATCTTCAAATTTTATATTCGAGAATGGCATGTGGGGCTGAGGTGCTATATTAAATTTAATGATGTGGGTCGATCAATATATTATTATTCAAGTGGGTTTGTGTGGGGCACATACTGGACTCGATGCATATTCAATTTTGGTCGCAAGAGTAACGGATGCTACTGCTCCCTTGGACACGGCTGCTATCATTGGTAAAATTAATACTACTGCTACGCTTAATAGATTAATTCTGCTGCTCTCACATGTTCATGCTGCTCGGTATTTATTCTACTGCTCATTACATGATACTACTGCTATATTTCGTTCTACTGCCAAGGTTTATCAGATGTTGGACAGCAAATGGATTTGATTATTGACAGATTTGGAGATGTTTTACACACACAGGTTGTTGGTTAATTCACACACACAAGAAGATTTTGATTTTTGTTCTTAACGGTTTAAAGGCTCGCATTTGGATTAATGATTAATTGGTTACGAAGGAAAATTGTTTATCTCTTATTTGAGATTGAAGTGAGGTTCACAAAGGAGTTTACTTATTTCATCATCAAGATTCTTACTACTGATTGGTGACTTGCTTATTTTAATATGATTTATGATTGGGACTTGGTTTATCTAGTTTTCATAGGTCAAGGGGTGGATGAATGAAGACCTAGTTAACTATCACTTAAAGGAGATACATTGTAGTACTCAGTGTCACAAGAAGAAAGTCGTTGTGGATAATTTCAAGAGATTTAGAGATTTGTTTCAGCAACACCAAATTCTCTATATCGTTCTTCAATCAACAATAGTGCAAGCTTAAGTAACGTGTTTGGGATATTTTACTTTGGTTTCAAGTTTGGTATATCAAGTTTTCTTCACAAGTGATCATTACATAGATCCTAAAGAATTGAAGATTTAAGAGATGGTAAACATATTGGTTTCAAGGGAAGCTTATTGATTAAATGTTTCACCATCTACATGCACCACTCAAGGGGAAGTTTTGCATACGTTCCGTATTTGTTGATAACAAAAAAGGGAAGAGATTTTGGAGTGGCATGGCATGGATTAAGAGGAAGACAAGATTGTTTCATACAAGATTCGTGGTTGTTTTGTCATCATCAAATAGGGGAAGATTGTTGGGTCTATTAGATTTGATGATACAAAAAAAGAAAGAATGAAACAATAGGGACTTAATATGACAAGAAGGAATTCTACAAAAGATGGAGAAGGACTTGCTTGTAAAAGAAGATTTATATTTTAGTCCTTCGTAGTATTTTGTAAACCCTAATTCTCTATTATATAAAGAGATCAAGGGTACATGTTCTTATATTAAGTCTTCCATAATGTAGATATCTAAAGGTGTGTGTGTGTTCTAGGGCGTGTAAACTATAAACGCCTAGAACTAGTTAGAGTTAGTTCGTATCCTCTAAGATCTGAGGTGTCTTAGATCCTTGTTACAATTGGTAACACGTTATTATTATGATCAAATAATAATTGGAGGTGATTGGGAAAAAGCTTGTGTCAATAACTTTGATTTGTTCTTATTCCGCTGCGTGTACATGTTTATTATCATTGTTATTGTTTAACCCTAGTACTCAAAACGATCCATGGAGTCTAACAAACTCCACATATCACCCTTGTCTTTCTTGATGAACAAAGTCTGATCAATCTTGCCTCTATGAAACCCATTATTCAAAAGATAAGCAGCTAGGGTTGCATACCACTTCCTTGGAGCTTGATGTTAAACCACAGAGCTTTTACCACTCTATAAACTTTGTCTGGATGTTCAGGGTCTTCAAAACCTGGAGGTTGTAAAACATATACCTTGATTGGATCTAAACCGTCAGATATTATTGACCAAGGTCAAAAAGTCAAAGACAGCCTCGTGCCAATACTCCGTGGATAGTATAGTGTTTCCCCGGGTCGTTAAAGTCCCAGCGAGATTGAAATGGTGCTTTGGGAATCGTTTATGGGAAAGTGGCACTGAGGACAGTAGCCCAGATGATGTGGAATTGATGTTGCTACTGTTATTATGGTATTTGTACACAGATATAATATTCACAAAAATCGGATACCAGATATATGCACGTATTCACAAATCAGATTTACGCAATCGGACTGAAAAAGTGGGATTTTGGTATTTAACAAACTACAGGGGGTGCTTTTGACACTTTTTGAAACTTAAAATTAAAAATAAAAATGAAATTATAAAAGTGATTAAAATATTATTTAATTAATAAAACTATTTAAAATCTAAATTAAAACCTAATTTAAATTAACTAATAATTATAACTAATACAAATTAAACTAAAAATTTGCAAAAATAATTTCTAAACTTAAATTAGAACTTGAAGAAAGTATAAAAAATAAAAATAAATATTTTTTTTTTGTCTTTTTATGGGTTTTTTATAAATTGAAAACTATTTAACTTAATTAAACTAATTAAACTACTTTTAATTAATATTAATACTAAATTAACTTAGAAAATTAAGATAAAATTTATAAAATTACTTAACCATCACTGGAATCCTAAAAAATTATAAAAACTCTAAAAATTATGTTTTAAGATTAATCCACTAATTATTTACCTTTTAATTAACTTAAGTCTAATTTAAACAATTAAAATAAGAAAAATGTAAAATGAACAGTAGAAATTCAAATTATATTTTCTAAAAGTCTATTATACTATATTAGAACTAGGAAAAATATAAAAACTAAATTTTACTTTATAAAAACTAAATATGATATTTAATACTTAATATTAATTAATAATAAAGAAAACTAAAATTAAATCTAGTAAATACTAAATGACAGAATAAAAATCTAGAAAAATTACTAAAAATACTTTACTATATAAGGTAATTAATAAAAATATAAAAATACTAAATACTTAATTAAAATCTAAAAATGAAAATTAAAATTAAATTGAATTAAATAGAAACTATCACTTATTTTAAACTTGACTTTTTTGGATTTTTCTTTTACAAACCTTCTTAACCACTAAAAATGAGAAACTTTTATGAAAACACTTTGAAAAATAGCTTATAAATAAGCTGTAGCACCCCCTAAACTTATTCAGTTGACTTTAGTTGACTGGATGGTCAAATAAGCACAAATGACCTTGAGTGGGGTCCACAATGATGGAAATGGGTTCAAGCAAGCTCAACAATCTCAAATAAGCCAGAAATAACAAGACTTAAGCACAAATAAGCTGAATGAGTTCAAATAAGCACTTTAGCAAATCTGAGTTTCACTCAGTTATGGGACAGACTTAAGGGGCTAAACTAGGTGGGGTCCACTGAGTCCTAGGTCAAGCAAGGGGTCAAAGTCTGATCCCTGGTAGGAGGGGGGTTCAATGGTGCCAAGTATGGCAAGTGGGGCCCACTGAGGTGGTCACAAATCACCACCAAAGTGGTGATGGTAAGGTGGTTCTGCTGTGCACAGGGGAATTGCTTGCCCTGCAACTCACTTTGGGGGTCTGTGGGACCCACACAAAATTTCACAAAAATAAAACAAATGTGGGAACTTAAAGATCAGCTGGTAGAAAATAAGTTCACAAAAACTCAGAGCTTGAATCTCAACACACAAATCTATAAAAATCTCACTAGTTTTGAGAAAATCTGAAAAGGCACAATTTGACTTTTTTAGAACATGAACTAGTTTGACTTATGTGAACTTCTAATGATTCCTACTGATTAAAAATGGTGTTACAAGGTATATTTAAGCTAGTTTACACTATGTTAACAACTAATATAACTAATTAAATGGATTTAGACACCAAAAGCCTTCACAGTTAACTGTGGAGTGAAAATTTGTGAGATTTTGACTTTGGACTTGAAACAACAACTGGTTCAAAGCTTGTGATTATCAATTGGGACTATGGTATGCTGTCTAGGCTAATTTTTCCCTTTGAGATCCACACAAACACTACCAACTTTGCAAATCCAAACACCCCTTTATGTGGGACTGTTGGGTGATTTTCAATGCAGATTATACTAGGGCTCAAAATCTTGATTCAAACTGACTAATTATGATTAGGTAGGCTAATTTAAGCACTTAGAAACAGAATGTCACAACCACAACACAGGTATACTACTTACACTAATTTTTGACAGTTAATTCTAAGATATTAAGTAGATATTGATTTAATCAAACAAGCTATTGATATTAGGCTAAAATTAACTTAAACACTACTCAAATACTACAAACAAACACAGATTATCAATAAGCAATCAAGCAAAGCAGACAATACTAATACTAGATTTTTAGTGGAATTTTAAAATTTGCAAAAGCTTACAAGCTACCCCTAGCTTGAACAAGGGGCTTCTCCACAGAAGCCTATCTTTAGATAGGCCAATTTAAGCTCCAAGCTTGATCACCAATCCCTCTCAGTACCTGAAAACTCAAACCAAGCAAAACAGTTGACCATAGTTGACTTTTTTGTATTTTTTTTAGTTTTCTATTATCACTCGCTTTTAGAGTCTCTAGAAAGCTTAAATAAGCTTATAGGAACTTATATGAACCTAATTCAGTCCATGATTCAAACACAAACACTAGCAGCCTATGATTATGAAATTTGAAATTTGCATAAACAAAAGAAGTTAAAGAAACTTGCTTATATTACTTGAAAAGATTAATAATACACTGAATTGACTTCTACAAATGCTTAAAAGCTTCTTGCTACACTATATTTGCTAAAATAAACTTATACGATTACAACTATATTAAAAAACTAGACACTTCATCATCTTGCACTCTTCTTCCTTTTATAGCCCAATATTAGGGTTCCCAGCATCTTTCTCATCATTTCCCACCTCATTCTGACTTCATTGGTCCACTCACAAGCTGCCACGTATTTTGGCGGGAAAAGAGTTTTTGCAATTTGCTCTCTGATTCAGGCAACTGGGGGGAAAGCATTAATTGTGGAAGAGATGTTAGTTGTAGGGGTGTGGGTTAGTGGTGATGGGATGGGCAAGTTGGGGTGGTGGCTGCAAAACCATGGTGGTTTGGTGGTATTCTGGGTGAGAGGGAAAACGGGGAAGGGTGGTTTTGGTTGTTTGACTGGTTTTGACCGGGGTCAAATGTTTGACCCGGCTTTTAATAATAAAGGGTGCGTTGGTTTGGACTATGGAGTGGGCTGGTATTTCTTGGGCCCAAGGTTTAGGATATTGGGTGGGCTATGGTAAGGATTGGACTTGGGATTGTTTTTAGGAGTAGTATTATTAAGGTTTAGGATCCGGTTTTGGTTTTTGATTTTCACAAGGACCTATTTTGTAATTTGATGAAAGTTTGAGGTGTGATCTTGGCATGCTTCTAATTTATTTCCAAGGGTGTATTATGCCACATCATGAATAGTATAAGGGTCCTTTGATGATTTTTCAATTTTATTTTTCACCAGGGACTAAAACCGTCAAACTTTCAAACTTTAAGGACCATTTGTGTAATTTTCACCAAATTTCCCACCAAGGACCAATCCTGTCATAAAAGGTTAGTGCAAGGACAAAATTTGTTTTTCTCAAAGTTTTTCATATCCCAGGGACCATTTTTGACAATTTTCAAAGTTCAGGGACTAAACTTGACATTTTGTGAAACTTTTCACCAAAGGACTAATTATGTAACTTTTTGATTTATAAGGACCTTTGGTGACTTTTTCAAGTTTTTAGAATGACCAGGGACTAGATTTGACAACTTTTGAAAGTTGGGGGACTGAAACTGCCAATTATGCAAACTTTGTGCGTTTTTTATCTGTTTTTGGTATTTTTGCATTTGAAATATGTAAAACACTTTCTTGGGATATTTTCACTATTTTGTTTCATTATTGAGTGTTTTTGGATGTTTTGGCAGTTCAGAAATGGTAAAAATGATGAGTATTTACACACTCATCATACCTCCTCATCAATTTGCCCATAAAGAAAGGCACTCTTGACATCCATCAGATAGACAGTAAAGCCCATAAAAGATGCATAGGCTAGAAAAAGTCTTATAGCCTCAATTCTTGCAACTAGAGCAAACACTTCTTCATAATCTATACCCTCCTCCTGAGTGTATCCTTGAGCTACAAGCCTAGCCTTGTTTCTGATGACAATGCCTCTTTAATCTTTCTTGTTCCTAAAAACCCACTTTGTACCAATAACCTTCATACCACTAGGCAAATTACAAAGTACCAAAACCTTCTGAATTTTGAACTGAAGCAATTCCTCTTGCATTACCTCTACCCAGCTTGAGTCTTCCAATGCCTTATACACATTCTTTGGTTCCATTTGTGATAGAAAACATAAAAACAGACATTCATTTTTATCTTCATGATCCTTGGATTCATAGACTTCACTGAAAAAGCTATGTTGATCAGCCATTCTTGTATGTTTTCTGGTCTTCACACCAGATTGTATAATTTCATTCACATTATCAAGTGGATGCATCTTGTGAATTATTGCTTAGGGAGTATGAGGAACATCATATGCACTAGGCATATTAGATATTTCTACATCATTGGCATGTGCTTCCTGAGTAGTAGAAGTGGTAATTTCCACATTAGGAACATCAGTGGAAACTTCTGGCCTAGCAGTGCTAACTCCATTTGTACTGCTTTTAGGAATATCTTTGTTCTGAATATCCACATTCACAACAGTGTATATATGAGCACCACCTTCTTTTCCAGCATCCTTAGAAGGTTGTGGATCTCCATTCTTTGAAACAAAGGCATCACCTGCAAAGTCCCAAATTGGCATAACTATGTGATCTCGATCATCCTCTGAATCCTTGCTTGGTTCATCATCATCAACAAACTCTTCTGAACATGCAAAATCATTAGTATCTGTACCTGCAACAATAGGTACATAATTCATAGTATGGGTTAGAGTCTCAAGATCAAACAACCATGTTCTGCACCTACAATATTTGGTTTATTTTCAAGAAACTCAACATGCAGATTTTCTTCAATCTTTTTGGTTCTCAAGTTGTATACCCTAAAGGCTTTGCTAACCATTAAGTACCCAACAAAGAAACCCTCATCTGATTTTCCATCAAATTTACCTAGATGATCTATGGTATTAAGAATAATGACATGACATCCAAATGGTCTCATGAAGTCTAAGGCAGGTGATTTACCTCTAAATAACTCATAAGGTGTCTTATTCTTTGTTTTTACCACTAAAACCCTGTTTTGAACATAGCAAGCAATGTTAACTACTTCAGCCCAGAAAGTAATTGGCAATTTGGAATCAGCTAACATGGTTCTAGCAGTCTCTATTAGTGTCCTATTTCTCCTTTCAGCAACACCATTCTGCTGAGGAGTTCTAGCTACACTAAATTATTTTTTAATACCTTTTTCTCTTCAAAAATCATCCATAACTCTTTTTTGAACTCTGTCCTATTGTCACACCTGATAATTTTGACTTTCTTATCAACTAGGTTTTCTACTTCTGTGATAAAGGTCTTAAGGATACCAGTTGTTTCATCCTTGGTTCTAAGAAAGAAAACCCATGTAAACCTGCTAAAATCATCAGTCACAACAAGACAATATTTCTTAAAGTTTATGCTACTCATAGATGTAGGACCAAACAAGTCCATATGCAACATATAAAGTGGGTGAGCAATAGAGTTATAAGCCTTGGTCTTACAAGAAGCTCTGTGTTGCTTGTCTTTAAGACAGGCAACACAGGTTTGGTCATTTTCAAATCTTTTCTCAGGCAAACCTCTTACTAAACCATCTTTTATAATCTTATTAATGGTTTTAAAGTTTATGTGACCAAGTCTTCTGTGCGATAACATAGACCAATCTAATGTGGCCTTTGCAATTAAGCAAGTAAGATCATCTTTAGCAACAATGTTCTTCATATCAATACTGTATAAGTTGCCTTTTCTAGGAATTTTAAGTAGAACCTCACTTTCATCAAGTAACTTATAATCCTTAGAGAGGACAAAGCATTCATTATCAGTAAAAAGAACTTTGTTTTTCTTGTCACACATCTGTGACACACTGAAGAGATTATACTTAAGCTCTTTCACATAGTACACATTTTCAAAGTCCAAGTTTCCAGTTTTAATAGTACTTTTACCAGAAACTTTACCACCAATTCCACCTCCAAAGCTAACAAATTGTTCATCAATAGGTTTGAAATCTAAGAGATAGGACTTATTGCTAGTTATGTGCCTTGAACATCCACTATCTGAATAACATTGATCTTCTATTTTAGTCTTTGGATGTTCCTGCACATAAAATAAAGGAATTAGTTCCTTTTGCAGACCCAAGCCATTATTGACTTGGATTTGCCTCGTGTATCAATATAATTGTATCTATCAAAGGTCATTGATACACCATTGGGATTATTTGAGGTGTTTATTCCTTTTGGTCTCCATTCCCAACGTGTTGAGGCCTTCACAACATTCCTCGATTTTACCATGTTCTTGTTTACATGAACAGCAGTGGTAACTTTTGGCATAGCAGTAGAAACTGCTGGCTTAGAAATTTTGGTTTTTGGTACCCACTTCTGATTGTAAACAACATTTTTCTCATAAAAGGTCTTTTTTCCTGTTTGTGCTGATTTAACAAAAGTTGTAATTAGCTTTGCACTTGAAACATGTGATTTTGTGTAAGCAGTATTAACAATTCTAGCATTTGCTAAAGGTTTAATGCCATATTTTAGTTGAACTGCTCTGTGAATCATGTTGCTGTGAGTATTTGGGTGAGTATGATTTTGAAAAATGTTTTCATTCACCCTTTTGTTCCCAAAAACTTCACTTCTTCCTTTGTGATAGTTACAATTAGCATGCAAGTGAACAAAACTTCCACAAATATGGCATGCTTTATTATTCATCACAAAATCACTACCAAGTTGTTGAGACTTAAGGTTATTCCAATTTCTCTGGTTACCTCTAGGAGCTGATGACTTGTTTTTATATATCTCAGCATATTTTATAGTTGGCCTAGATTGATTAACATGTTTTCTAGGTGTCACTGTATCATCGTTAACTACTTTGGGAACATTAACTTCTACTTTAACCTTAACACTCTCATCCACTAGAGATGAATCACTAGCACTCTCAAAAGTATCAGTCTCTACCTTAACCTGTTCATCATTAGCGCTTTTCACAAATTTTAGGCCAGAATCAAAAGTTGGTTCTTGAAACTCTTCTAACCCTGTATGTGCTAGATCTATTCCTGGAGGTGATGGAACACCTTATAGGTGGAGGAACTGACTTGTAGCCTGCACCTGACTTAATTAGCCTTATTAACAACTTGTGCTTGCCAAATTTTATCTATACCCTTAGACTGATAAGCTAGTGTATCACAAGTTATTTTAACATTTTCATTAAACTTCTTAAATTTTTCTCGCTCTTCTCTAAGGGCCTCATTAACAGCAATCTTATAGTCTAAATCCCTTTTTAACACAGCAATATCATCATTATATTTAGACTCATTTGCTCTAAAATGTTCTAACTGAGTTTCTAAGACAGACAAACCTCTTTTATAGTTAGGCAAAGTATAGTTTGAATCCATTAACTCTGTGGTTTGTTTTTCTAAAAGTTCCCTAAGTCTTTCACACTCTTTTAAAGCTTTACAAGATTTAGAACAACTATCATTAGAATGTACCTCAGAGTCAGAGAAAGCCATTAGAGCAATTTCAGTTGCTACCATTGCAGACTCTTAAGGTGCTTCTTCTTCATCAGCCATGTAATTCCAATCATAGCTAACACCATCAATAGCTAGCATGGCCTTTGGTTCTTCCATAGTTGGCTCCTTCTTCTTTTCTTGCTTGTACCAAGTAGATTTGTTATTTGGCTTCCTAGGTTTTCTGCACTCTCTAATAAAGTGTCCCAACTTATGGCAGTTGAAACATTCCACCTTTTTCTTATCAAAACCTGCAGTTTCATTACCATTGATAGCAATTTTCCTTCCAGTTCTTTGCCAGAACTTCTTAGCCTTCAAGCTTAGAAGTGCAACCTGTCACTTGATATCCATCTCTTCTAAATCATCATCATCCACTTGCTCCAGATCTTCATGAGTTAGAAGTGAACCACTAACTTGGCTTGAGAGGAAAGCATAGAAGGTAGGGTCTCCAAGTCCAGCAATCTTCTTTTTAGAACTAGCAGTGGTAACACTTGTACTAGCAGTGGAAACAACAACATCAGCAATAGCATTATCTTCATCACTATTGATGAGTGGCCTTTTACTCATCATTTTAGGCCCGAAAAACCCACCAAAATGACCAAAAACACCCGAAAAGACCATATATTGTTAAGAATATCCTTGGAATGTTTTTTTGTGTGTTTCAGGTACAAATGGATTGAAAACAAGGCAAATGTGAGCAAAACGGAGCATGGATGGGAATCCGGAGCATAAAGGAGCAATATGGAGCATTACCGGATCTATTCGACACAATGGGAAGCATTTATTGAAGAATTGAAGATCGATGTCAATCCCGGCAATGTAACATGGGCGAGGTATGGAAATTCAAAACAAACCCTAATTACCCTTTTACCCTTAACCTTAACCCAAAATACCCTCACCCGACACCAAAATTCCCTTTATACCCTTAAATCCCGAAACTTAAATGTAAAATCATTTTCAAAACTCAAAACCTTTTTTCGAAACCATTTCAAAAACCAAAATTTCATTTTCCAAATAAAACACAAAACATTTTGACAATACTTTTTTTTTTACCTTATTATTATTAGTATAATATTGGTACATTTATTAGTATTATTATTATTAGTATCATTATTTAGTATCCTTATTATTGTCATTACTTATTATTAGTATTATCAATTATTATTATTATTATTATTATTATTATTATTATTATTATTATTATTTTTATTATTAATTAAAAAAAAACTACGAAATTCTTTTTTTCTACAAAACAGTTTTTTTTCGCAAGACTATTACTAATTTTTACTAAACTTATAATCCTAATCCAACCCACCACTAAAATACTTAAAAACTAACTACAACTAATCCTATACCTAGCCCACAACAACTTCAGTCCATACCCTTAACCCAATTTATCCCTAAGCCCAATCAACCCCACCAGCCTACTCACTCTACCCGTTTACACACAAACCAGTAACACTAAAACACCCTTGTTTTTTACCCTTTTGACCACACCAGGTCAAACATACCAAACCATGAACCTGTTTCCCCTATTCCCCGCCAAAACAAGAAACCACCAACCAGTTACTATCTTTCCTAGTTATCAGTTCCCAACTACAAGCCAAATTGTTCACATGGTTTTGTTTCCTCTCCGCCTCCTCTTGTGCCAAGTCAGCTATCCACAACTCCAAAAGAAGATCAAATGGCTCAGATTTGAGGATTGGACACCAAGTTGTATCCTATGGCTGAGATTGAAGTTCAAAGAAGCACAAGAGACCAACAAGCTCATTCCTCTCACAAAACAAACACAACAAGTATCACACAGCAGAAGCAGACCCTAGCTCAGGACTTATAAATAGGATCTCCACACACTTAAAAACTTGTCATTGTCTTAGACCATTTTTTTTAGTTTAGTTGTCCTTTAATTTCCTGTCATTTACTTTCAAACATTGTAACTTTATTTTCCTGTTAATGAAATTTAAGTTAAACCTTTACATTTTTGTCATCTTTACATTGTTAGCACTTTGTACCTTCATTCAATCAAAAAGTTTTTTTCTGTTTCACAAGCTCACATAAGCTTATCAACAGCTTATTGTGAGTTTATTTTAAGTTTACTTTAGTTTACAAACTAAAAAAAAAATTGCTTATTGCTTTTTAGCTTCTTTAACTGCTTATTTAACATTAACTTATGCTTATTTACTCTTTATTGAGCTTATTAGATCAGCTGTCTTTACTTGTTTTTGGTAGGTTTTGATCAAATCTTTACATTTTCATATAGTATTTTAGTACCTAAGTTTGTATTTCCAAAAGGTTTTATTTCAACTGTTTTTATTAAACTGATAGGTTAGATTCTGTTTTAAGCTCCTAGTATTGTTTTCATTGCTTCATTTTAGTTCCAAATAGGTATGCATTAGTGTAGGGACCTGGTGGTTTACCTTGGGTTAGTAAAAAAAAAAAAAAATCAATTTTTGACCCATTTTGCAAAAAAAATTCTGCACCAAAAATACCCAACAGCCTTTAGTAGTTGATTTTTCATTTCTTCATTATTTGTCCTTATTGCTTGAAAATTTGTACAGATAATATTTGGTTGCTTGTCTTTTGCCCCATATTTTTATTTTATTTTTATGATTTTTTTATCACAACTATTTAGGCCTCCATATATGCCCATCTGTAACTTTTTAGTGCAGCCCTTAGGCTAGTTTTTAGCTAGTTTAGTGCTTTTTAGGTTTGATAATTTCTTATTACATGTTCCTTAGTGCTTATTTAGGTTCCCTCTAGTAGCCCTTAACCTATTTTCCCTCTTAGCTCAGCTTATGATTAGCTTTTAGACTAGTGTTTAGGTTCTATATTCCCTTTGTAAAAGTTTTTTTTTCCAAACTGCTTATTTTTTCCTAGTATCTGCTTATTTACCTAGATCTATAAAAAGTTGTAGTAAAATTTATTGCTTATCATGTGTTTAATTTGTTTGTGTGAAAAAACTTGAAAAAAAAATTGTTTAAAAAAAACATGGTGCCCCAGGTTTGAACCCTCGTCACCTGGTTCCCACCAAACAACAGCCCTTCCATCTGTGCTATCTGTATTTCTTGTTATTGCATGCTTACTTTATTATTTATAGTAGTAATTTTATTTGCTTATTAGTTTTAGCTTTTATACTTGCTTATTACCTGCTTATTACAACTGATTATGATTCCCTTAGATTTTTCCTAGCTTCTTATTAGTATATTAGACTTTCCTAAAAATTTTCATAATATTTCAAATTGTTTTACTATTTTTCTAGGATTTATTTTATTATTTTAGTTTTTTATTCATTATAAAAAATATAAACGCCAAAAAAATATTTTTCTTTTTTCAAAAATTTTCTTTTATTATTAGGATCGTAGAAAAGTAATTTTTATACCTGTAGAATTAGCGTAGCTCAAAATTTACGTTTTATCTTGCACACTTACGTTTTTTTAATGACTTTTACGTTTTTAAACTTAGTTTACGTTTTAGGCTTCCATAACTCCCGATTATTGTTCCCGTAGACTTTTAGGTAGATTTTAAGTTTTATTTAGTATTCCTTGTTTAGATTTGCGTTTTCGTTTAGTTTATTTTATTTCTCGTACGATATTCGTAATTTTCCGTAGTTTTAAACCCCAATTTTAAAACCCGTCAATCAAGCACTTTAATTCCAAACCTTAATCGATATCCTCAATTCACGTCTCGTCGGGAAACGACCCGGGGAAATCTCTTACCCTGTACTCTTCAAAATATTGTATTCGTAGGATTTACGGGTTTAACCTTTTTAACGAAAGGTTGATTTGTGATTCTTGTGTCTTATTAACCTCGAGGTAATCTAGCCCGATATCTTTGATCCTCTTCTCCCTATTGGTTGGTTTACGACAATACCAATCAATCAACTATCATCATCAGAACAATCATCAACAGAAGATGATAGAAGTGCCAAGTTCCCAGAACTTGTATTTAACTTTCCAGCCTTCTTCAATCTTTGTTCAATAATTTTAAAATTAGTGTAAAGATCATTGAGTTTCATTGTTTTAATTTCTCGTTTGTTTTCCCAGACAATCACATAAGTTTGAAACTCAGAAGGTAAACTCTTTAAAAACTTTAGATTTAGGTCTTCTTGTCTACCTCAATTCTAAACACAGTCAGTTGTGTTACAATCTTCTAGAGTCTTGCAAAGATGCTATCAAGACTCATTGTTGGTTGAAGAGAAATTTTCATAACTTTGCTTCAGCAACGTTTTCAGAGTCTTTTTAGTAGCATCATTGCCACCAAACACTGAGCAGATCTCTTCAAACATGATCTTTGTTGTTGTGTACTTGCTGAATGCAATTATTTGATCCTTAGGAAGAGTCATAAGTAGTAAGCTTCTTGCCTTCAGGTCATTCTTCTTTTGAAGCTTTTCTTCACTGGTGACTGGACCAGTATTCAGCTTTCGAACCACCTTGCCATCAGTTGTTTAGAAGAAGTACCAGCCTTGAATGAATCACCAAACATGATGATTTTCTATAGAGCATAATCTTGTACAAGAAAGTATTGCTCTATCATGATTCTCCACATCTCAAACTCATTGAGTTTGAGCTTTGGAAGCCTTGCTGCAACATTGGACTGGTTGTTTTTCATCTCCATTGGATCTGTTAAAGAGAGTAAATTTCTTTGGATCTTCTAATTCAAAGTATCAGAACCTGTCTCTGATACCACTTGATGAGGATCTAAACACACGCCTTGTGTTAGATAGATACTTTGAGTATATGCTATGTAGCACGCGGAATTTACTACAAAGCACTTAGAAGAATATTTGTGTGATGTATATGAATGTATATGAACAGTGAGAAGTATAAACACAGATGTTAACCAAACTTGTAGCTTCAATATTATAGAGAATAATACGAGTGATCTTAGTTATCACTAGGGTTACACCTTGAAGCTTTTGCAATTGAATTGTATATCAAACCTAAACCTATGACCTCCTTTTATAGGACAAGGAGTCCTTTACAAGATAAGTATAAAGCTAACTATAGAAGATGTATACAAGATCTTTTTTATACTTATCATATACACGATTTCCTAACAGCTATCATAAACAGTTGAAACTTTATGTACTAGCAGTGGTAATGTTGTTTCCACTGCTAGTGTATTTCTGTCAGCAGTTTCTTCATTCAAGCAGAACAGTGGTAACTGTTAGTTTATTCCCAACACGCCGTATAAGCAAAAGCTAACACTCCGTATCATCGTTACGTTTCAGAATACAAGATTTTTGATTTTTATATAGATGCGCCGTATCGACAAAAATCGATGTGCCGCTTCTCTTTAATTTAATAAATATGAAAACTGTTTTTAATAAATAATTAATGCGTTGTATATGAAAAACAGATGCGCCGTATGTCTGTTAAAGTTCTTGAAAAAATTTCTGATTAAAAACAGAATACGCCGCAACTAGGGGATAGATGCGTTGTACTCGATTTATTAAATTAGATACGCTGTATAAAATGTTGATATAAATAATGTATAAAAACGTTATTAATATCTTTCGATATCCTTAAGTTTTGACGATCACAAAATATAAGAACATTAAACGCAAAGTTAATACATAAACAAGTTTTAAGCAAGTTTATTGATGAGGCGAAAAATGATCCGTTTTAAGGGGGTCATTTAAGCCCGAATTCGAATTTATTTTATCAAATATTGCCCTAAATCGTTCCTTTTGTGATTTTAGGTACTTTGGGAGTGAAATCTGGAAAAGGAAGCAATTCGGACGTTTTTGGAGCATAAAAGTGAAGAAAACGCCAAAGTCTTAATTTTCCATGCTGGGAACAGTATGTGACGGCGTCAAGAGCAACTCCCTGACGGCGTCAAAAGCAAAATTCCATGACGATCCAGAAGAGATTTGACGGCGTCATGAAGGTAGGGCGTCAAGAGTAAAAGTCATGACGGCCTGGAAATGATTAAGTCTTGACGGCGTCAAATGTAGATCAAGGCAGTCCGAGAATAGTTTTGGCTGCGAGGTGACGGCGTCACAAGCTGTCTTGACGCCGTCAGACCCCTTTTCCTATATATAGTTTTCTAATTTTTCACATTTAAAGAGAGAAGTTTTGGGAGAAAACCCTAAGTACGATTTTGGTGTAACTTTACAGGTTTTTCAAGGGTTCCAACCCCTTGATACCTTGCATGTGTAATCAAGATAAGTGTTCCTTTAATTCAATCAATATGTCTATGTGTTGGTTGTTTATATCTTGTTCTTGTCTTAATTCCATCATGCTAGGCTAGATCTATCTTGTGTTTGCTTAGATCTAATGAAACCTAAATGTTGATTATGTGTTGATTACTTGTTTATTCTTGTCTTGGATGAATGATTTATATGTTAGGCTTAAGAAAACTGGCATATCTTATAACAACCTAAAACATGTTTTCCGAATGCGTTATGGCCTAAATTTCGAACTTTAACCAACCTTAAGTTAACTAAACAATATGAACATAAAAACTACAAACATTTAATTCATAAATCAAGATATTTCCAAACCGATATATATGTTCTCTAAACGAAATTTTCACTCGTCTACAAGTCATATTATGAGGCAGATTAACTCTTGGTGTTGGGCCTTTCCTCATGCGACTTCTAAATTATTTTAGGTCCGGTTTATTTCTTTTCTTTGAGCACATTACCTAAGTCCCTTAATGTTTATATATATAACATGATAAAACATTTTGAGCCATTCTTAGCCTTTGGAAATTTGGAAATACATCTTAACAATTTAAAAGTGATACAACCGAATAAGATTTGAAAACTTGGAATAAATTCTGGTCCACCCTACCCAAAGACTCGGTAACAGTCATCCTATATCTCCCCATATTCCCTTCATTTGTTAACAAACTTTCACACACAATAAACTCACACAAACCCTAGCAATATCACAACTACGGCAGTTGGGTTTTCTTGGTCATTCGAGTGGGAAAAAGAGTGGTACGAAGGAGAACAAAAGGTGGTGTTGACTCGCGGTTATACTGGTTCGAGGAGTACGAAAGAGGTCTATCGAGGTGTGATCGCGAGGGTGTGCGAGCGGTGGTTGATTGTATCATATTTCTGGTTCGAGGGGTGGTGTTTAGGGCGTGATATATTCAGGTTCGAGAAGGCCTTGGCTGTGTTGGGTTCATCAATCGGTTTTGGATCGTAGTTTCTGGGTTCCTTCGCTTGTGTCTCCATTCGATCATACTACAGGGGTATTTCAAGTCACCTAGTTTTATTCCTTTCGTTTTGATCTCGTTATACGCCTATAAACATGTTACTTGATAAACCTTCTGAATCGATAAAGAAGTATGCAGGAATAAGTCTCACATAAAATCATAGAAACTTTTGCATGAAATCATGAATATCATCACATAAAACAACAAAGTGGTAACATATAAAATCAATATGATAACTTGTGTTTTTGTTTTTGATTCCTTGGAGATTTGTTCGACTCATATAAACTCTTAAATATGTATATTCATTTGTTTATTGTCACATGAAATAATGATCTTAAAACCTAAGTATATATAAGCTTTTGTTTCGAATCGGTTTTGCCTTGATATTGATCAATTGTATGCGTCATGAACAGACTAAAAACCTATCTATACGAGTTAAAAATAAAAGGGATATACATGCTTGATTTAATCTGGTTTCGACATGAAATATAAGAAAAAGGGGTGTAGTCTTGTGTCAAGTATAGTGTGAACGAGGGGCCTTAGTGTGTTAAAACCCGTGTTCGAGTTCTTGTTTCGGGCCATGTAGCATAAGAGTTTTAGTCTTCTATTTTTACATAGACCTGCATGTTGACATGTTAACCTGTACATCAGTAATATATATATATATATATATATATATATATATATATATATATATATATATATATATATATATATATATATCTTTGGGAGATATGGAAATGCATGCATATATCTCATGTAATACACAACAATAAAACATGTGAGTGTGTTATTCGAATACAAAAGAACCAGGCATAGGTAGGGTCGGTTCGGTCTAATTGTGTTATGTGTTTCGATTAGTGTTGATAGGTGAGTTATAGATGAGTCGGTTGGGTATGCATATTTTTTATTTATTTATTTATTTTTTTGTGTCGCGGCCTATTTTAAACAACAAGACTTGTCTATTTTTGAAATAATAAAAATATTGGGTCGTCGTGACATAAATATTAACATAGTGGGTACGTTAACAAATTATATAAAATATAAATGACGGGTCCAAAATTATTATCTTAATATTAAATTATTAAAATAAAGTTTAAAATAATTTTATTTGACTTTTTAATATTTAATTTTGATAATTTACTTTTTAGACCCTAAACTTTACTAAATTGATAAATCAACTCTAAACTGTTATATTGATCATTTTAACGTCAAATATTTTAATGGTTCATTTTAACTTTAAAGGATTAAATTATTATTTCAGGATACTTACTAAATATGGAAAATTGCTAATTCGGGAAACCTGCCTAAAATAGAAAGATACTAAAATGGGTAACCTAATTAAATTGAACTTAAAGTAATGTGTAGCATTTAATTCGTATAGGTTCTGTGAAGCGGGAGTGATTCATTTTTTGGTCTTTCTTTTCCTGTTTTGCTTGCTTTGAATAAGGTACAGATATTCTACCCTATCTCATTAAGGGTTCTGATCTCATGACTTTTCGATCATTGACTTTGATTCGTTTGCTATGATATGATTCGTTTGATATGAGCCTTTGCTATGATCCCTTTGATATGATTCCTTGATATGATTCGTTTGATATTATCATTTGATATGATTTTGTTTGCTATCCATTCTGTTATGATGATTTGATTACCATCTCCTTGATATGAGATTCTGTTCTGTTATGCTTTGGGAGCTTTGATATGATTATGGATAGCTTTGCTTTGTTTGTTCTGATATATTCTGTTCTGATGCCCGAGTTTTTAGTCTACTCGTGGAGGTACCATGGGCGTGTCATTGAGGCACCAATGGCATGACACTATCTGGGGCGGTGTGATTAGTCCCCGGCGTCCCCGTCTGATTATGATATGATATGAGATCTCTTGGCCACTTTGTATATGATTTGTTTGTTGGGGCGTATGGATGCATCCTAGGATTTATTTTGATATGATATGATATGATATGATACGATTTGGTTTGGTGACTGGCTGTACGTGCCTTGTACCCCTTTCATGTCTGGTACTTGGAGGTCGCCCCTCTATGTACACCCTATGAATTGACGGATATGTGATTATGTGATTTGAGATCTATTCGAGTGTCTCGAGTAGGTCGGCTCGTGGCTTTCCTATGTTCCTTGTGTCTATTTGAGTGTCTCGGGTAGACAAGCCTTTGTTGATACGTGCTCTATAATTCTGATTATTATTTGATTATGCTTATAATTGATATCTCTATTATGCTTCATTCATTCATTAGACTTGTGATACATTATGCTCATTCTTATGATCCTTCTTCTTTCGTTTGCTTATTACTACTGCTTTGCATATATATCTGTTCACTGGGCTTTTTATGCTCAGCCGCGTTTTCTTTTCCATGCGGCAGGTAATAAGCGGGAATCTGGGCTCGAGTGTTGAGAGTAGGAGCATAGCGGACCTACCCTATTTAGTTTCCCCATTGTTTGGATGATCATGGAACTTATGTTGGATTATTTACTTCATTTTATTTCCTTTAGACTTATGTTGGATTTCGTAATGTTTAAGTCTCGATGTTCATGACTTATGTTATTTATGAAGTCTTCTGCTTGCGTATTATTCTTTGTATGTTCTGATATGTCACCATAATGTGATACTTTAGCCATTCTCGGGTTGGGGTGTTACAATTATGGTATCAGAGCCCTAGGTTTTGACCTGTAGGACTTTAACTATGACCTGTGAGGATTGGGTAGACATTAGGCTTCCTTCTGATTCGATCTTTCCTTTCGTATTTTGATTCCTAACCGTTAATTTCTTTCGTTGGTTCATTTATGATCTTTCAGATAGTTAACACTCGTTTCACCGATGAATTCACTTCCAACCCTGCCTTTGAAGCAGCAGTTCAGCGGCGGGTGGACGCATTGATTCCCAACATTTCTGCCCGTATTGCTGAAGAGATGCATCGCAACCACCCAGGTTCTAGTGGAGGTTCGGGTGGTGGTAACCCACCATCTACTATCGCTACATGGTTGGAGAAATTCTCGAAACAGAAACCCAAATCATTCAGTTCCGTTTCTTCTCCTTCTGAGGCACAGGATTGGCTTGGTCACATTGAAAAGTTGTTTGAAGTGTTGGGATGCGGGGACGAGTTCAAAGCAAGGTTGGCGACTTACAAGTTTGAGGGCGATGCCCTAAATTGGCGGAAATCCTACAAGGCGGCCAAGGGTGATGACTTTATGACTACTTTGACTTGGGCTGGTTTTCGGGAAATCTTTCTGCTTCATTATTTTCCAGTGTCCGAGCAAGAGAAGTTCGAGCGTGAGTACCATAATATCTACCAATACGAAAGGGAAACAAGTACAAAGTTTATGAAGAGGTTCCTTAGATTGGCTGGTTTTATGGGTGCAAGAGCTGGCACTCAGGCTGAACAGGCGAAAAAGTTTAAATGGGCGTTAAGGAACGAGGTTCTGGAGGGTATTGTCAACACACATTTTGATGATGTCGCCCAAGTGGCGAATGCGGTTCGTAATCTGGAGATTCTGAAGGAAAGGGCCAAACAGGGAGTGAAGAGGAACTATGAGGGAGAGCCAATGCAGTCAGGTCAGGGTAATGGTCAGAGAGGGAACAATGCTAGAGGAGGTGATCGTAGGGGACATGACTATCGGGGTTATGGTTGATCGGATCAGGGTAATTACAGATCTGGACGCGATTATCAGCATCGCGACCACCAACAGAGGGATAGGCAGAACAGAGGGCGACAAGATTCTCGTGGTTCAGGTTCTTATGGTCAGAATGGTTATGTCAGAACGGAGGAGTGTAAGACTTGTGGGAAGCGTCACTCTGGGCAGTGCAACAGGGTTACGGGAGCTTGTTTTATTTGTAACCAGGTGGGACACATGGCTAGAGATTGTCCTAAGGCGGGTGATAGAAATGGCAGAAATGACAAGGGAAATGGTGGAAACCGTCAGCAGAATTTTCAGGGGCGTGTTCATTCGATGACTAGGCATCAAGCCGCGAACTCCTCAGGTACCATCTTGTGTTTTCTTCATTTATTTGGTCATACAGCATTTACTTTATTTGACACGGGCGCTACACATTCAGTGATTTCTAACTCATTTGCTAAACATAGTAATATACTTGCAACACCATTAAAACAAACCCTATCAATCTCTACTCCTATGAAAAACCGTGTGATTATTGATCGTGAATATCTAAACTGCCCTATTCGTTTTGACGATAAAATCCGTTCTGCCAATTTGCTTCCGCTGGATATGTACGATTTTGATATCATCTTGGGTATGGACTGGTTGTCCGAGCATCGGGCGACAATTGATTGTCATACCAGACGAGTTATATTTGGTAATTTGTTTGCTTCAGAATTTGTTTACCAAGGTTCCAAACCTGGTATTTCTGTTAAGATCATTTCTGCTCTAAAACCTCGTTCACTACTTTCTCATGGTTGTGAGGGTTTTCTGGCTTCAATTAAAGACACTTCTTTAGACGGTACTTGTATTAATGATCATCCCATTGTTTGTGAATTCCCTGACATCTTTCCTGATGAATTGCTGGGTATGCCACCCGAGCGAGAGGTTGAATTTAGCATTGATCTGATTCCGGGTGTCGAACCCATATCTAAAGCTCCTTACCGTATGGCTCCTATCGAGTTGAAGGAATTGAAAGAGCAGTTGCAGGATCTTCTTAATTCTGGTTTTATTCGTCCTAGTGTTTCTCCTTGGGGTGCTCCGGTATTGTTTGTAAAGAAGAAGGATGGAAGTATGAGATTATGTATCGATTACCGTGAGTTGAACCGTATCACTATTCGAAATCGTTATCCGCTTCCCCGTATTGATGATTTGTTTGATCAGCTTCAGGGAGCTAAATTCTTCTCTAAAATCGATTTGAGATCAGGTTACCATCAGTTGCGAGTGAAGGAACAAGATGTTCCTAAGACTGCATTTCGCACTAGATATGGTCACTATGAATTTCTCGTGATGCCGTTTGGGATAACAAATGCTCCAGCTATTTTCATGGATTTGATGAACCGCGTATTTCACGAGTACCTCGATAAATTTGTCATTGTGTTCAATGATGATATTTTGGTATATTCAAAGACAAAAGAGGAGCATGAGCAGCATCTTCGCATTGTTTTGGAGATTCTACGGCAGAAGAAGTTGTATGCTAAATTTTGTATATGTGAGTTTTGGTTAAGGCAAGTAGCATTTCTGGGTCATGTCGTATCCGCTGATGGTATCAAAATGGATCCGGCAAAGGTTGAGGCTATCACAAAATGGCCAAGACCTACGAATGTGACTGAGGTCAGGAGTTTCTTGGGGCTTGCTGGTTATTATCGGAGGTTTGTAGAGGGATTCTCACGTATAGCTTTGCCTATGACACAGCTGATGAGGAAAAGTGAGAAGTTTGTATGGACTGATGAGCGGGAACAAAGTTTTGAGGAATTGAAGAAATGATTAGTCTCAGCTCCTATCCTTACTCTTCCTTCGGGTACAGGTGGTTATCAAATATACAGTGATGCATCAAAGAAGGGCTTGGGATGTGTTCTCATGCAGCATGGGAAGGTGATTGCCTATGCATCTCGTCAGTTGAAACTGTATGAAGAGAATTACCCGACTCATGATTTAGAGCGAGCGGCAGTAGTTTTTGCTCTAAAGATCTGGAGGCATTATCTATATGGTGAGACATGTGACATCTTCACAGACCATAAAAGCCTCAAGTATATTTTCACGCAGAAGGAGTTAAACATGAGACAGAGGCGGTGGTTAGAACTTTTGAAAGATTATGATGCTAACATTCAGTACCATCCGGGTAAAGCCAATGTAGTGGCGGATGCTCTCAGTAGAAAATCAGGTATGATTGCTAGTCTTGAGCTCGAGCCTAGGATACTAAGTGATTTGGAGCTGATGGAGGTGGAATTATGTATTCGGGGATATGATGGTTACTGGGCTAGTCTGAAGGTTGAGTCTAACCTTATCTTACGGATCAAGGAGGCTCAGAAGGATGATGGTGAATTGTGGTCGATTGTTCAAAATGTGGAGGAAGGGAAGCAGACAGAATTTCGGATTGATCATGATGGGGTTGTTTGGTTTGGCGATCGTTTATGTGTTCCTAACGATCCTTCTCTTCGTGAAGCTGTGTTGTCCGAAGCACACAATTCTCCTTTCACTATTCATCCAGGTTCTACCAAAATGTATAGAGATTTGAAGCAACATTTCTGGTGGAATGGTATGAAGCAGGATGTGGCGATGTATGTGGCTAAGTGTATGACTTGTCAGAAGGTTAAAATTGAACATCAGCACACCAGTGGTCTTTTGCAGCCCTTGGATATTCCTACTTGGAAGTGGGATCAGATCTCGATGGACTTTGTTACCGGTTTGCCTCGTACCTTCAAGAAGCATGATACTATTTGGGTGGTTGTTGATCGTTTGACTAAATCCGCTCATTTCCTACCTATTCGGAAAGATTATTCGATTAGTAAATTGGCGCAAATCTTTCAACAGGAGATTGTTCGTTTACATGGTACACCAGCAGCTATTATATCCGACAGAGATCCTCGTTTTAATTCTCATTTCTGGAAGAGTCTACATAAGGCTTGGGGTACTCAGCTCAAGTTCAGTACGGCTTTCCATCCACAGACCGACAGGCAGTCGGAACGCACCATTCAGACGTTGGAGGATATGTTGAGGTCCTGTGCTCTAGAATGGACGGGACACTGGGATGAATACTTGTGTTTAATAGAGTTTGCTTATAACAACAGTGGGCATGCAAGTATTAATATGGCACCTTTCAAGATGTTGTATGGTAGAAAGTGTAGGGCTCCTGTTTGTTGGAATGAGGTTGGTGAACGCCTCATTGAGGGTCCTGAATTGATTGAGGAGACTAACGAGAAGGTTGCTATGGCTAGGGAAAAGCTCAAGGAAGCTAGAGCTAGACAGAAAAGCTATGCAGATCGTCATCGTCGTGCCTTAGAGTTTAGTCCTGGGGATCGTGTGTTCCTTAAGATTTCTCCGTTCCGTGGTGTTAAACGTTTTGGTATTAAGGGGAAACTTAGTCCGCGTTATATTGGTCCGTTTGAGATCTTAGACCGTGTTGGTGAAGTTTCGTACCGTTTGGCATTACCTCCGCAGCTTTCCCATGTGCATAATGTATTCCATGTATCACTCTTGAGGGGATATAATTATCATCCTCTCCATGTTGCTTCGTATCCGTTCGACCAAATTCGGGAAGATCTATCTTTTGTTGAGGAGCCTGAGGCTATTTTGGAGCGTCAGGATCGAGTCATGAGAAACAAAACAATTCCGTTTGTTAAGATTCTTTGGCGGAACCATCCCGAGAGCGAGGCCACTTGGGAGACTGAGGAATCCATGCGTGCTAGTTATCCGCACTTCTTTTCGTGATTCGGTATGTTCGTTTATGACCTTCCTATTTCAATTTCGCTGACGAAATTTTATTTTTAGTGGGGAAGAATTATAACAACCTAAAACATGTTTTCCGAATGCGTTATGGCTTAAATTTCGAACTTTAACCAACCTTAAGTTAACTAAACAATATGAACACAAAAACTACAAACATTTAATTCATAAATCAAGATATTTCCAAACCGATATATATGTTCTCTAAACGAAATTTTCACTCGTCTACAAGTCATATTATGGGGCAGATTAACTCTTGGTGTTGGGCCTTTCCTCATGCGACTTCTAAATTATTTTGGGTCCGGTTTATTTCTTTTCTTTGAGCACATTACCTAAGTCCCTTAATGTTTATATATATAACATGATAAAACATTTTGAGCCATTCTTAGCCTTTGGAAATTTGGAAATACATCTTAACAATTTAAAAGTGATACAACCGAATAAGATTTGAAAACTTGGAATAAATTATGGTCCACCCTACCCAAAGACTCGGTAACAGTCATCCTATATCTCCCCATATTCCCTTCATTTGTTAACAAACTTTCACACACAATAAACTCACACAAACCCTAGCAATATCACAACTACGGCAGTTGGGTTTTCTTGGTCATTCGAGTGGGAAAAAGAGTGGTACGAAGGAGAACAAAAGGTGGTGTTGGCTCGCGGTTATACTGGTTCGAGGAGTACGAAAGAGGTCTATCGAGGTGTGATCGCGAGGGTGTGCGAGCGGTGGTTGATTGTATCATATTTCTGGTTCGAGGGGTGGTGTTTAGGGCGTGATATATTCAGGTTCGAGAAGGCCTTGGCTGTGTTGGGTTCAGCTATCGGTTTTGGATCGTAGTTTCTGGGTTCCTTCACTTGTGTCTCCATTCGATCATACTACAGGGGTATCTCAAGTCACCTAGTTTTATTCCTTTCGTTTTGATCTCGTTATACGCCTATAAACATGTTACTTGATAAACCTTCTGAATCGATAAAGAAGTATGCAGGAATAAGTCTCACATAAAATCATAGAAACTTTCGCATGAAATCATGAATATCATCACATAAAACAACAAAGTGGTAACATATAAAATCAATATGATAACTTGTGTTTTTGTTTCTGATTCCTTGGAGATTTGTTCGACTCATATAAACTCTTAAATATGTATATTCATTTGTTTATTGTCACATGAAATAATGATCTTAAAACCTAAGTATATATAAGCTTTTGTTTCGAATCTGTTTTGCCTTAATATTGATCAATTGTATGCGTCATGAACAGACTAAAAACCTATCTATACGAGTTAAAAATAAAAGGGATATACATGCTTGATTTAATCTGGTTTCGACATGAAATATAAGAAAAAGGGGTGTAGTCTTGTGTCAAGTATAGTGTGAACGAGGGGCCTTAGTGTGTTAAAACCCGTGTTCGAGTTCTTGTTTCGGGCCATGTAGCATAAGAGTTTTAGTCTTCTATTTTTACATAGACCTGCATGTTGCATGTTGACATGTTAACCTGTACATCAGTAATATATATATATATATATATATATATATATATATATATATATATATATATATATATATATATCTTTGGGAGATATGGAAATGCATGTATATATCTCATGTAATAAACAACAATAAAACATGTGAGTGTGTTATTCGAATACAAAAGAACCAGGCATAGGTAGGGTCGGTTCGGTCTAATTGTGTTATGTGTTTCGATTAGTGTTGATAGGTGAGTTATAGATGAGTCGGTTGGGTATGCATATTTTTTATTTATTTATTTATTTTTTTGTGTCGCGGCCTATTTTAAACAAGAAAACTTGTCTATTTTTGAAATAATAAAAACATTGGGTCGTCGTGACATAAATATTAACATCGTGGATACGTTAACAAATTATATAAAATGTAAATGACGGGTCCAAAATTATTATCTTAATATTAAATTATTAAAATAAAGTTTAAAATAATTTTATTTGACTTTTTAATATTTAATTTTGATAATTTACATTTTAGACCATAAACTTTACTAAATTGATAAATCAACTCTAAACTGTTATATTGATCATTTTAACGTCAAATATTTTAATGCTTCATTTTAACTTTAAAGGATTAAATTATTTTTTCAGGATACTTACTAAATATGGAAAATTGCTAATTCGGGAAACCTGCCTAAAATAGAAAGATGCTAAAATGGGTAACCTAATTAAATTGAACTTAAAGTAATGTGTAGCATTTAATTCGTATAGGTTCTGTGAAGCGGGAGTGATTCATCTTGTGGTCTTTCTTTTCCTGTTTTGCTTGTTTTGAATAAGGTACAGATATTCTACCCTATCTCATTAAGGGTTCTGATCTCATGACTTTTCGATCATTGACTTTGATTCGTTTGCTATGATATGATTCGTTTGATATGAGCCTTTGCTATGATCCCTTTGATATGATTCCTTGATATGATTTGTTTGATATTATCATTTGATATGATTTTGTTTGCTATCCATTCTGTTATGATGATTTGATTACTATCTTCTTGATATGAGATTCTGTTTTGTTATGCTCTGGGAGCTTTGATATGATTATGGATAGCTTTGCTTTGTTTGTTCTGATGCCCGAGTTTTTAGTCTACTCATGGAGGTACCATGGGCGTGTCATTGAGGCACCAATGGCATGACACTATCTGGGGCGGTGTGATTAGTCCCCGGCGTCCCCGTCTGATTATGATATGATATGAGATCTCTTGGCCACTTTGTATATGATTTGTTTGTGGGGGCGTATGGATGCATCCTAGGATTTGTTTTGATATGATATGATATGATATGATACGATTTGGTTTGGTGACTGGCTGTACGTGCCTTGTACCCCTTTCACGTCTGGTACTTGGAGGTCGTCCCTCTATGTACACCCTATGAATTGACGGATATGTGATTATGTGATTTGAGATCTATTCGAGTGTCTCGGGTAGGTCGGCTCGTGGCTTTCCTATGTTCCTTGTGTCTATTTGAGTGTCTCGGGTAGACAAGCCTTTGTTGATACGTGCTCTATAATTCTGATTATTATTTGATTATGCTTATAATTGATATCTCTATTATGCTTCATTCATTCATTAGACTTGTGATACATTATGCTCATTCTTATGATCCTTCTTCTTTCGTTTGCTTATTACTACTGCTTTGCATATATATCTGTTCACTGGGCTTTTTATGCTCAGCCGCGTTTTCTTTTCCATGCGGCAGGTAATAAGCGGGAATCTGGGCTCGAGTGTTGAGAGTAGGAGCATAGCGGACCTACCCTATTTAGTTTCCCCATTGTTTGGATGATCATGGAACTTATGTTAGATTATTTAATTCATTTTATTTCCTTTAGACTTATGTTGGATTTCGTAATGTTTAAGTCTCGATGTTCATGACTTATGTTATTTATGAAGTCTTCTGCTTGCGTATTATTCTTTGTATGTTCTGATATGTCACCATAATGTGATACTTTAGCTCTTCTCGGGTTGGGGTGTTACAGATCTCCAATTGGTAACATGCTTGAACGTCTTAAGAAACATGAACCGACGCGCACTAGGTCTTTATTGGTTGTATTTAATGCATGAGCCACTGTTTACAATCCCTATAGTTGTGCTGGGCATGGTGTAGGAGGAGATAAGAGCTCATAGAATTGGGGAGTTAAGTGTGTCACCCCATGAATGGTATTAAGGAATACGATCCGTCATCCATGCAATTATAACAAGTAATTAACGTGTAAAAGATGTCTAGGGAGTAGTGAAATCTAAGTAAACACATTTTCTCCAATTACTGCTCACAACTTTAGTATAATTTAGTTTATTTTCATTTTTAGTATTTTATTTTGATTGCATCTTAGTATTGGGTTAGTTGAATAGCAACTAATTCCGCCCAAATCCTTCAAAACCCGAGATTTTAATTGCTTTCTAAAAAATATAAAAATACAAAAATAATCTTCCTTCACCTTTAGAACTAGTATTTAGGTTTTTTAATCCTAGCGACACTATTCCTAGCTGAACGAACAATCCCCCGGTACTTGTCACTATACTATACTACAACGATCAGGTACACTGCCTGGTGGGAGTTGTAAGCTTCTCAAGATCCCTTGAGAGGTAAAGCCTGGTGCGATTCCCACGTATCAAGTTTTTTTGGCGCCGCAGCCCGGGGAATAGTTATTGTCTAGGTTAGAATTTCTTTTTATTAGGTCTACTTGCTAGATTCCTTTCTAGTAAGATTTTATTTTTATTTTTAGGTTCTCTTTAGTCTATCTTTTTCTTTGTGTGTTTGTTCGTAATTTTCATTGACTATTCCGTTTGCCATTATGGAGAACGCGAATCCACCATGTCCGACACTAGAGTTTTACCAGAAAAAATATAATTACACTAGTTTGGATATAACAAGATGGAGGAATGAAATGAGGAGGACAGGATCTTATATTGATTTTATTGAGTACCTTGAGAAAAGAGGCCAAGTGCATAATGCTTTTAAAGAATTCACCTTAGGAGCTCCATCAACTTCTCAAAATGCCTCACTTAGTGAAACCTATGCACCATATAAGCCTTCACCTAGGATAGTTTCGTATGAGCCACCTAGCTGCATGTCATGGTTAGGCACTACCATAATACCGGATGAACACATAGGTGACCTTGATGTGATGGAGGATGTAGCCGAACATGATCACATTGATCAAAAAGACCTAGGTTTTATGATCGATGATAATGAATCTCAAGAAACAGATGATGAATCTCTTGGGCAATTTGTATATAGCAGTCAGAATATTGAGGATGACCCTTATGATTCGGACATAGAAGTTGAGATGCCTAGAGAAGCACGTGAGATACTTGGGAGAATGTTAGGGCTAGATCCTGACACATGGAATGATGAGGTGAACAACATAAGCCAACAAAATACTCAACCATCATTTGAGGCACACACACCGCCCATGACTTACCCGGAAAAAGTAGAAGAAACTTTAGGAATTCCTATAGAGGTAGAACCCTTGGACCAGGCACCACTTGAGGATATAGGTTTGAACACTTGTAGTGATAACCTTACTCCTAGTTCTAGGGAATTTCCTAGTGTTGATGAACCGGAACCTCAATCTTTACACACCTTTCCATCCTTAGATATATTTCTAGGAGACAAAAGAGGAACCGACCCACCCATCAACCAATATTATCCGGGTAGTTTTAGGATGAAGGAAGCCATTCACTCACCCCCTTCACCTCACGTGGCATATTCACACCTTAAGGGTGTGTATCGCTACTTTCACCCACACTTAATCCTAAGTGTAGGGAGAACCTCCCCTATTTCCGTTAAATAAGGGTAGAGTCAGGCTCGTGACTCGAACAAAAACAAGCGCTTCTTGGGAGGCAACCCATGTTTTGTGTGTTTTTATTTGTTTGTTTGTTTGTTTGATTTTATTTGTTTCCGTATGCATGTTTTATTTTTATTGTTTGTGGCTCATGTTTCAAAGTAAATTGTGAAAATGTTTTATTTTGTTTTTAACTTCGTCTTAATTGCATATAAAGGTATTTTGCAAAAGATAAGTGTAAGGGGAAACCCCAAATATGTTTTCAAGAAACAAACCGATCATGATTCTCCACAATATTAAATGAACATGTATATTCGTATTTGTTAGAGTCAAATGCTTGTATTGAGTCATAATGAAGTTTTGCAGGATTTTCCAGGAAGTAGGACCAAGTTTTTCCAGAAATTTTCCGGAAACTTAACATAAGAATTTCTGCAGGTCACTTCTGACGGCGTCAAGAGTTTACTCTTGACGGCGTCAAGTGTAAAAATCTGGAAATTTTACCAGTTTTGTTTTTCTAACGGAGTCTTATGGTTTTTGTGAATTATTAAGTTTTATAATCTCCAGGAAATCTGCAAACTTCATTCCACAAGCATTATATCTTATCTTGTTTTCTAGGATTTAGTAACTTATATAGGATGCCGTCGATTTTACGCGAGGTTGTCTTGTCTGTTTCCTCAGGTTTTACAGGTTATGTATGACAAGAAGATGATTTATATTCTGGAAGGGAAGCTTTGATTGTTCATTTTTTCTTGGAGGAAGATTTAACCTGGCCACCTTATTATCCATACCGAGCGAATCAGGGGAGTATTTGATTTCATTCTCTTTACTTTTTCACTTTTACATTCTTTACTTGAACATTGGGGACAATGTTCATCTTAAGTGTAAGGGGAGGGTAAAAAGATGATACCTTACATATGCACTTTCGCTTGAGTTTGTTTTGTTTAATGGTAGATGTGTAATAAAACTATGAGAAATACTTGTTAGTGCAATTTTAGCGCCAAATTTAAATTTTTTTACAACATTTAGGAGTGAAACTTTAGCCATAGCAAGCGTCTCATGGATAGGAGATTGTATGACTAGCACATAACCGTATATTCAGAAAAATTTTCCACCCAAATATGTGAGGTTTGCCTTTAGATTTGATAGGAAAAGCATTCATTATTAGTGCGTATGAGTGTACCGGTAGCATTTAGATTCTAGAACTTGCGTTAGTGATGCATCCCGAGACCGCTAGTGAGACTACATTCGTGTAGTAGGATTTACTACATGATAAGAGGCATTAGGATTACCCTTGTGTTAAACCCGTATCATAATTACTTGACCATTTAAGTCATATTACTTGGCTAGTTAAGTCAACTAATTTTTCCCACACCCTTAGCGTTGTACTCATTTTTAGTACACCCCTCCGAGCCTATCTTTTCATTTCTATCTTTAAGCATTTTACTTAAAGGAAGAATTTGTTACACCCCACTTAAATGTACAACCAAATCGCCTTAGCCTTCCGTGTATGCGCTCATTTTTAGTGCATTATTGTTATTTGTTAAACCCTAAGTTAACTTTCTAATTGATTACATGGTTGCTAAGTCGAGTCATATCCTTGTACATATTGTTTTGGGACTCATGGGACTCATGGGTAAGTACTTATTTTATGGAAGTAATGGGGAAGAACATCATATATTACCCCCATATGTACGTTAATCTTAAAAGTGCTCCAAGTGTTTTGATTTTCTTAATCCGAGTCATTAGATTAGTTAAATGTAAAGTATGTAAAGATTCAAGTGTAAGGGAAACGTTCATTCCCTATGATGTATTATTTTGGATGGTAGGGTAAGAGTGTATGCACAAAAAAAAAAAAAAAAAAAAAAAAAAAAAAAAAAAAAAAAAAAAAAATGGAAAAATCAAGAAAAAAAAATAGAAAAAGAAAAAGAAAAAAAAACATACGGACTACCATCCCGTTTCATTCTATGTTCATTTTATGTTTTGTTATTTTTCATTTATTAGCTTAAGTCGAGTCTAGTCTTGGCTTAAGCAACGCCACATTGTACATGTAATTAACCAAGATTGTTAACTCGCCACCAGTAAAACTTCCTTTATCCAATAAAACCGTGTATTTCATATCTCTACACCTAACGTTACAACCCTTTAAAAGACCTCTTTGATAGTTTATCCTAGGTGCTTACGCCATGTGGTGGAGGTTTGATCCTTTCCCAAGCCTATGGTAATCTATTTTGCTATGACAGGTAGTGAGAGATATCTTCCGTTTCCATATTGTAATTTACACTTTATTACACCCGAGAGATGTGAGTATCTAAACACTATTTGTGAGGTGCTTGTGTATGACCTCCGTGCTTGTCTATTGGTCTTTAGTGGAATGATTATTTGTTGTAATTACTTTTATATTAGTGTTAAATGACCCCTAACTTGTATTTTGAGTAGAATAAAAGCACATTTGCTTGAGGACAAGCAAATCTCAAGTGTAAGGGTATATGATGAGGCAAAAAATGATCCGTTTTTAGGGGGTCATTTAAGCCCGAATTCGAATTTATTTTATCAAATATTGCCCTAAATCGTTCCTTTTGTGATTTTAGGTACTTTGGGAGTGAAATCTGGAAAAGGAAGCAATTCGGACGTTTTTGGAGCATAAAAGTGAAGAAAACGCCAAAGTCTTAATTTTCCATGCTGGGAACAGTAGGTGACGGCGTCAAGAGCAACTCCCTGACGGCGTCAAGAGCAAAATTCCATGACGGTCCAGAAGAGATTTGACGGCGTCATGAAGATAGGGCGTCAAGAGTAAAAGTCATGACGGCCTGGAAATGATTAAGTCTTGACGGCGTCAAATGTAGATCAAGGCAGTCCGAGAATAGTTTTGGCGGCGAGGTGATGGCGTCACAAGCTTTGTCTTGACGCCGTCAGACCCCTTTCCCTATATATAGTTTTCTAATTTTTCACATTTAAAGAGAGAAGTTTTGGGAGAAAACCCTAAGTACGATTTTGGTGTAACTTTACAGGTTTTTCAAGGGTTCCAACCCCTTGATACCTTGCATGTGTAATCAAGATAAGTGTTCCTTTAATTCAATCAATATGTCTATGTGTTGGTTGTCTATATCTTATTCTTGTCTTAATTCCATCATGCTAGGCTAGATCTATCTTGTGTTTGCTTAGATCTAATGAAACCTAGATGTTGATTATGTGTTGATTACTTGTTTATTCTTGTCTTGGATGAATGATTTATATGTTAGGCTTAAGAAAACTGGCAGATCTCCAATTGGTAACATGCTTGAACGTCTTAAGAAACATGAACCGACGCGCACTAGGTCTTTATTAGTTGTATTTAATGCATGAGCCACTGTTTACAATCCCTATAGTTGTGCTGGGCATGGTGTAAGAGGAGATAAGAGCTCATAGAATTGGGGAGTTAAGTGTGCCACCCCATGAATGGTATTAAGGAATACGATCCGTCATCCATGCAATTATAACAAGTAATTAATGTGTAAAAGATGTCTAGGGAGTAGTGAAATCTAAGTAAACACATTTTCTCCAATTACTGCTCACAACTTTAGTATAATTTAGTTTATTTTCATTTTTAGTATTTTATTTTGATTGCATCTTAGTATTGGGTTAGTTGAATAGCAACTAATTCCGCCCAAATCCTTCAAAACCCGAGATTTTAATTGCTTTCTAAAAAATATAAAAATACAAAAATAATCTTCCTTCACCTTTAGAACTAGTATTTAGGTTTTCTAATCCTAGCGACACTATTCCTAGCTGAACGATCAATCCCCCGGTACTTGTCACTATACTATACTACAACGATCAGGTACACTGCCTGGTGGGGGTTGTAAGCTTCTCAAGATCCCTTGAGAGGTAAAGCCTGGTGCGATTCTCACGTATCATTTATATCATCTCATCCAACATAATCACTTAAGGTATGAATAAACAAGTGACTAATACATTTTATGATCAGAGGGATGTTTATTTAAATAATACAAAGTTTATAATATTAAATAAACTTACTACCTCCGTCCCATAATTATAGTCCATTGTTGACTTTTAAAGTCTCTAGTCTTCAACTTTAACCTTAAATATTTTTATTTGTGTTATATATTATTTGATGCAAAATATATGAATAGATTGAGTTTTAAATGTATTTTCCATTGGTATAATTTTTATCAAGTATTATATAACACAAATAAAAATATATAAGGTCAAAGTTTCAATACGAAGACTTAAAAAGTCAACACTGGACTATAATTATGGGACGGAGGGAGTATTATATATTTTTGAAAAACATTTTTGGTAATAAAGGAAAATGTTTTATTCATAATAAATATATGAATTCAAAATTTTAACCAAAATCAGTTAGTTTTTCACCAAATAAACTTTCCCCAAAAAAAGACAAGAAAACTGCAGTTTTCGTTTGGGCGGCCCCCTTAATTTTAAGGGGGCCGGCACACAATTAAGGGGACTGGCCACGCTCCCCTGTCAGATTCTGTCAGAAATTTTTCCCTATAAATACCACCTTAAATCTGGAATTTTTTCCACCTCTTGCATGAAAATTTTCAGATCCAAATCTCTCTAAACATCCTCCTAAACCCTTTGATCATATAATTGTTAATCCTTGTTTCAAGTGATTCATTCCCTCACCTCTCATCTCTCAAAGTGCAAGAGAAGAATACTTCTTCAACATCAAGTTGTGAAGTATTGTAGATTTGTGTATATAGTCTAGTTGTTGTGTACATTGATTGTAAAGGTGTGATAGTAGTGTAACTAGATAGCTCTAGGAGTAGAAGTTGTGAATAGAAGTAGTGAGATATAAGTAGTAGTGTGAAGAAGATTGTTGGGAGGTAGATAGTTGTGAAGAAGATTGTTGTGAAGTAGATAGTTGTGAAGATAGATAGTTGTGAAGAAGTAGAGTTGTGATTAAGTAGTGACTAGGTGTGAAGAAGTTGTGTAGAAGGTGTGAATAAGTTGCGACGAAGTTGTGGTGTGTATATTGGTGTGTAAGGTTTTCTCCGCCATAAGGGAGCTTGTTGACATAGTGAAGAAAACTCTCGAGTAGGTGACTCAAGGAGTGGAGTAGGGCAAGGAAGGTGTCCTTGTAGCCGAACCACTATAAATCCTTTGTCTCGCGGTTATATCTTTCCACATCTCACTTATCATCTTGCTTATATCGCTATTACTTTTGTAGACGTAGACGTATATATATATATATATATATATATATATATATATATATATATATATATATATATATATATATATATATATATATATATATATATATATATATAGTTGCTCATATAGTGCTAGAATTGATTTTACTTAAAGATCAAACAAAAGTTTCATTCACAAAACAAAGTTTTTTACAATCAAACTAAAAAGGTAACATACATATAATTGATCATTTCGATCAAGTACAGTTTTCATACAAAATATAACTAAGGATCATAAAATAAATGTTTACTTACTTATCTCTCGTATATAGCTATAATTGTTTATATTATGCATGTGTTGATTTCACATACTTAGTTTACATTATTATTATCGAATCGAAGTTTTTAAAACAAACTTGTTTTTATAAATCTTAAAACGGACGTAAAACTATTCAACCCCCTTCTAGTTTTCCACATAAAATTCAAACGTCATACGCCGCATCTAGAAAATAGATGCGCCGTGTCGTTTGTATCACCAAAGTGCAGCGACAACAGTTAATGCAGAAAAAAACAAAAATTAGAAAATTAGAAAAACAAATAAAAACAAACACATACAAAAACAGTAAATATGTAAAATATACAATGAATGCAATCTAACTAATACACAACAAAGTTAGTGGTTAGAATCTAAAAACCTAAAAAAAAAATAAAAAGTTAGAAAACCTAATTTAAAATACTAATAGAAAAATAGATATTAACAATTCACTCCCCGGCAATGGCGCAAAAAACTTGATGCGTGTTGTGTAACGTGTAGTATAGAGTGATTTTGCCTATTTAAGTTTTATATTTATATTAGCCGACTTATATTATAACACACACACTAACGAGCAGTGTACCCGATTAATATGTATATAGTGGTAAGCAGAGTGTCGATTACTAAGAGTGAAACGTAATATCTAGTTAATCTAATCGGTATTTTAAATATCCTAAGTTAGTTTTACAATCTAATCTAACGCAAAGGGGGGTTTTAGCCCGAGAGACTAGCATAGTTTTGGTTAATTAATTAAACTAATAAAACTAATGTGAACGAAATAGCGAAAGACTAACACGTACACAGATAGATAATAGACACAGATAGAAGTCCTGTCCTTTTGTTAAGTAGTTTGTCACTTGTTTTATTGCTAGTTTTATATGATGAGTATTGTAAACTCTTCTCTCTTGTTGGATCCTAAATATAGGCGAGTAAACTCTTAATGATCACTTATGCCTGTCTTACTTTCTAGATGCTAGATAAGTAAGCGTGGAGGGAGTGTGGCAGCCCAAACAAGACAGCTAGACACAGAGGTTATCAAAGCACATATACAAGTAACCAAAAAAAATATCCTATAAACTGATAATTGATGGGAAAGGAATTTTAAGGGGAGCAGTATGGCGACCACAAGTCCATCAATCCTGATGGATTATAGTTTACTAATACAATAAAACAAAACTACTTAATGAATTAAATATATGCAAGACCTTCTTACTGCTCTAAAATCTTCGTTCAGGGTGTGTCTTGTGTTGTCTTGTCGTCTGAATTCGTCTCCTTAGGGTTTGGTTGCACACAAAATTCGTCTAGGTCTTGGGGTATTTATAGTTTCTGTCAGAGGGGTAGATGCAGTGCATTAACTAAGTAGATGCGGCGCATCTACTTAACTTCGCGTGAGGTCCAAGATTAATATATTATGGAATATCGTACACCATCTTCAGATGCGGCGTATCTTGAATCTCTATGTGGCGAATGTCCTTCAACGTCTTGGATTGTATTTGGTGAAGTCTTGATAATGATACGGCGCATGTTGATAATGAGTTGCGGCGTATCTGGAGTAGAACAAGTTTGTTCTTCTTCGTTGACCAAAGTTTCATATGTGGCGCATGCTTCAAAGTCAGGCAATGGTCTTTAATTTTATCTATTCAGCAGACTTTTCCAATCTTGATCATTTATCTCCATATTTCGTTTAAAATAGCCAAGTTTCACCAATTCCTTATTTTTACCTGAGAATTACTATAATAAATGATTAAGCACCAATTCTCATACAAAATATAATAAAACAAGACAATTTAATAGGACAAATGACGACAATAAAATGTACTCCCTCCGTCCCAATTTTATTGTCTATGTTTCCTTTTTGGGATGTCCCAATTTAATTGTCCACTACTAAAAATAGATAGGAAAGTTTAACCAAGTTTACTATATTACTCTTATTTAAAATTATTATTACATACCTTAAAGAAAACTTTAATTAATTAGTTAAGGGAAAATTGTCATTCTGTCAAAAAGTAAGAAAGAGAATGCTGTAATAAATGTACTTTTCTTAAACTGTGTGTTTTTTATCGGGAGACAATAATTTTAGGCCGGAGGGAGTACTTGTTTGATGTCATCAGTCGTAAACCATAACCTCCTCCACGTCCAACCGTGATGACGCCATTTTTATAATTTGGAACCCACGTGTTATAGTATTAGTACTAAATAAAAGTATTCAATTTTAATTATATATTAAATAAATGTATTTAATTTTAATTATATATTAACTAAAAGTATTTATTTTTAATTATATATTAAGTGAAAGTATTTAATTTTAATTATATATTAAATAAAAGTATTTATATTATAACTAATTTAAATAATTTTTAATTAATTTAAGTTATTTTTAATTCATTTATAACATTTTAAAGTTTTTTATAATTAATTTAATTCATTTTTAAGTTAATTTATAACAAATTGAAAGAATTTATAATAAATTCAATCATTTTTAAATTATTTATAAATAATTAAAGTCATTTTTAATTAATTTATATCATTTTTAAAAAATTTATAATTAGTTTAAATTATGTTTAAATCTTTAGTGACGACACTTTAGCGACACATGTTGTCACTAAAAGTTTCGGTGGCAAAATTCCCCCAAACACCAACTTTTTTTGGCTTTGTCTATTTTTTTTCACAAAACTTATAGCGACAACATCTGTTGTCGCTAAAAATGTGGCGGCAAATTTCCCTCCATTTTTTCGTCACAAAATTTATAGCAACAACATTGGTGTCACTAAAGATAAAAGTCAAAGTCAAAGACTTGCACAATTTTTTTTTGTCGTGTAGTGCTTCTTTAGTACAAATCAAGATGTTGTCGCAAAAGAATCTGATCAAATTTTAGAACCAGGAATGTCTCTATTTTGTCGTGTAGTGATTCTTTTACGACAACACGTGTCGCTAAAGGAAAAATGTTGTCACGGAAAGTTTTGTTCAAAGATGGAACCCGAAATGCCACTTTTTTGTCGTTTAGTGGACATGTTGTCGCAAAAAAATTGCGTCGCTATATGTCCAAAATGGTGTAGTGATCTCTTGTGCTTATTAGTAACTAATCACACACACACATTTTACACACAGTGATATCAATTAATGATCCGAGTTTGTTCAACAGAGGAGAAAAAAACGATTACTTGGTTGCATACAGAGGCAGTGATTATACTAGAGATTTAGATGATCGAAAAAGTAAATCAAATTATGTTTTTCAGTTGAATTCGGGTGTTGTTTCTTGGTCGTCACGTAAACAACCAATAGTTGCTTTGTCTACCACAAAAGCTGAATTTGTTGCAGCCGCTTCACATGCTTGTCAAGCTGTTTGGATAAGAAGAATTAATTTTGGAAAACCTTTACCGTGTTCATAATGGTAGCACAACGATTTTCTGTGATAACAGCTCTACCTTTGAGCTCTCAAGAAACCCGGTCTAACATGGTCGATGCAAGCATATAGATGTTAGATTTCATTTTTTGCGTAAGCTCACAAGATATGGCGTTGTGAATTTGATTCATTGTCCTACTCAAGATCAAATTGCAGATATAATGACTAAGCCGTTGAAGTTTGATCTGTTCATGAAGTTTAAAAGCCTTATGGTATTTTGTGATGATCCAAGTGTAAACTGAACAACACTAATGTTCAGTTTAAGGGGGATGTTGAAGTGTTTCTCAAGTTTGAATAATCATAGTTGATTTAGTCCTAAGAATAAGTCTTAGTTTGTTTTAGCCACACTAGTTTCTCAAATAAAGTAGTTCATTCATTCCACAATAGCTTATTCAATACCTACCATTTAACACCACTCGGTTTAAGTCTACTATGAGTTTTTGAGATAGTGTATTCAAATATGATGCAGCACCTCAGCCAAATATGAGGAGATCATCATGTAAACATTTTACTGAAGCACTTCCTGATACTTAAAATAAGTCAATATAAGCATGGAAAATAAGTGACTTTTGTGTTCAATGAATAAAGAAAAGCAGACGGTCAAATTTATTGGTTGCTTAATCAGCTCAAAGCGAGTATACAATTATTTGGCCTTGATGGCAAAAATGGTCTGAACCACGGTAAGAAAAAACAGAATGATTGCAGCAAGTAGTGCAATAGCATTCCATGGACTATTGAAATACACACGTCTCAGCCGTGCAATATTCTTGGGCCAATAACCATTGTAGTACTTATCCATTTGTTTGAACTCTTGGGTGTAATAGAAATCTGTAATAGAAATGTTTTTGCATATCTTGTTGATCATATCTGCAGCCTCTTGGTTTGACCCGAGTATGTTGACAAGGACTTTTGATTCTACCAGTTTAGCAATATCCTCTTGAGTATCGATAAGCATATCCATGGCATGTGCATATGATGTAAAGTAATAACGATCTTTAGGGAATGATTGCTCGTAAGCAATAAAGTTCCTTAAAATTAGCTCAGTGATATCATCGATAACCAAGGTTGACATTAGCAGAGTAGGCTTACTCCAAAACCAGGGTAAACATGAAAAAAGAGGTGATTGGAATTTAATGGTCATTGGCGAAACACCCTCTAGGTTAGGCTTAAAGTTCATCCCAGATCTATCCAGTTCTACTATCGAGTGGAATGCTGTGTGTGTATTCTCAATTCGCTCTTCATCTACAAGCTGGTAGCGTTTGTGCATATAGCCAAGAATATGATCATGAGTTGAATCTGAGTCAACATCTATGGTTGAAATTTTTTCAGGCAAATCTGAGTCAACATCTGTGGTTGAAATTTTTTCAGGCCACAGAGAACAGAATAGCTTAATGTAGGGTGCCAAATATTTGTCGAGAACGTTGCTTGAATTTTTTTCAGGCAACGGAGAACGGAATAGCTTAATGTAGGGTGCCAAATATTCGTCGAGAACGTTGCTAAGAGTGAAAGAGACTTTCCCCATGGAGCAGTCAAACAAAGCTTGAAGAACAATGAAAGGGACTTGGTTTTCTAGCAACATCAGATCCATGGCAATACGATTGTTTTCCATCTTATTTGGCAAATACAAATTTTCTTCGTCGTCTTCATGCTTGAAACAGAATTCAAGTATGAAACAACCATCCATAACCATCATCCTGGCAAGCTCAAAGTCACTATAGTTCTTCTTCACACCAGCATAAGATTCTCTGATTTGGGGTATTAAAGTATTTACCTTTAGCAGACATGCTTCTAATGTTTTCTTCGGTGTTGAATCATGACAACGATGTAATAGGTCACTAAGATAACATTCTTTCAGCCATTCAAATTTTTGCAACTTCGAATCTTCTCTATGTATAGGTCCTATAGAGACCAGCTGAGGTTTGTATGAACTTTTGCTGAGATCTCTGAGAATTCTAGAAACCTTGCAAATAGATGGTGGACGTTGGTTGCCACGATTGTATCCTCTTTTTGCACAATCAAGAAGAAAGCCTATAATCTCGTCATCACTTTTATCCATGTCGTATGGTGTCTGGTTGACATCCGTGATACCGTCAATGATCGGAGTAGAAGTGGATGCTTCATCTGGATGAGATCGAAGTGAATCCTCCAACAGCAGAATTTCAGAAATTTTGTCCCGTGGTACTATAGACAATATAATTTTGCCATTGTCTGATTCATTGACAGTTGGAGTAGTAGTGGACGCTTCAGCCGATTGAACTAGATTTTGCGGAACTGCAGCTGGCTGATTAATTTCAGGAATGCCCAAGTCAATATCCCCGACATTGACAGTTGCAGAATCATACTCCGTATTACAAAACTAAACACTCGCGGATATGATGAAAATTAACTGATAATCGCCTCTTAACACACACACACATTTACAGACAGTAAAAAAAAATGTAACATATACTACAAAACTAAACACTCACAGATAAAACTAGCCGATAGTCACTACCAATCAGATACTAGTAAAAATTAAACGATGATCACTGCCTGAACACACATAAACAGTTACAAACAGTAAAATTAAATTTTAAGCTAATTACACATAACTAAACATTATTCGGTTATAAAGTTATCTAATAATCACTAAAACACACACAGTAATATTTAACACTAACAGATACAGTAAAACTAACCGAAAATCACTACCTAAACACACACAGTTACACATGACACAATTATATACCTTCAGTGCGTTGACTAGTCCAACACGGTCCTCCATACTCAAACCTGCACAAAACGACAAAATTATATTTAAAAAAATTTTGAAAAAAATTAGGGTTTGAAGATGAGATGTGACTGTGACGGTACCTTGGGTGGCTGCCGGTAAGGAGACGGTGATGTCGGTCAGGTCTAGTGGTTGTTTGTTGTTACTCATTGTTTAGTGTGTGTTTTTAGTGTGTGAAAATGAAAAGCCAGAAAAAGTGAAAGGGGAGGGTGAGGAAATAAAGGGAGGGAAAGTTAAAGTGTGTGGGATTTGAAGATAAATAAAAGAGAAATGAAAAAAAAAAAAAATTTATGCCGCAATGAACTTTTGCTAATTTTATACTAGTATATATTATCATATGTTACCCAAAGAAGAAGAAAAAAAAAAAAAAAAAACTCAAAGGGTGTCGAATAAATACGGACTAATGAACAAGTAGAAGCAAAGAATAAAAATAATTTCCTTTTTTCAAAGCAATGTGAATGTGATAAAAAGCAAGGTAGGTATTACCGTACTTACTTACATAAAACATATTTTAATTATATTAACTAGACGAAAACCGTAAGGGCCAGCGCTAGTATCGAGCGAGGTGGGCGACGGCTCATGGAAGCAATTTTTGGGGCATCAAATTTTAGGTTCATGTATATTTGCATAGAAACAAAATACGAAACAGAGTGGATCTCATGTAAGAGAGGGAGGTACGGTGGTGCCAAACCACCACCAACCCAACTTTTCTAAGAACTCATCATACTATTGTTGGTGCCAAGGAGTGTCGGCTCGTACATAGCAGCCGGCGCCATTGATTTTTTATTTATTTATTTTTATTTATTTATTTATTTTGTGTATTTAGTCGGGTATGTGTGGACCCAACGACACCACTTTTGCTTATGGCACCACATATGTAATAAGGGAGGGGGTTTTTTGGTGCCTTTGAAGATCTCGTGCCGCAGAAATTTTCGGAGATGTGACGACACTTTTTGCCTATGGCACTACCTCTATAGTACCAGAGTACTCGGTGCTCTTATAAGAATGGAGGAAAAAGATACAAGCAAGAATATGGTACATTGGCGGAAAGAGAAAAACAAAATAAAAAAAAATAAAACTTATTTGAGTTGTTGTGTAGTTAGCCTCGTGGGTAAGGGGGTTAACATTAGGGGTGGCAATTCAGGTCAGGTTCGTGTTCGCGGGTTCGGGTTGGCGGGTCAAGAACATTCGAAACCGACCTGTTTATATAAGTGGGTCAGACATCTCGACCCTAACCTGTTTACTTTCAACCTGAACACGGCCCATATAACCCGTTTAATTAAACGGGTTAAACAGGTTAGCGGTTTGAACGGGTCAAACAGGTTGACTTTTTGTATGTCTATGTAGACCTTCTGAAGTGCAAACTATAACAAATTACTTTAAATGATGACAAACGTAAAATGGTGATGTAGATGATGGCGAATCCGAAGTCGACGTCACTGTTGGCCAGAATAGTAGAATAACTTTGGGAGAAAATGATCAAACTTATAAGTTAAATTAAGATGGTTAGATCATCTATGTATGGTGTCTGACAATATGAAGAGTGAAGACGTGGCTTTAGATGAAAAAATGATAGCCTTTTCAGTTTTTTAAATGTTATTTACAAAATCTAACTAGCGTTTTTAGTTTTTATGCAACTACTCCGTATTAGTTAACAAAAGTATAAATATATATATTTTTAAATATATTTTAATAATTAATCGGGTTGACAGGTCGACCCGTTTGAATTATCATCAACCCGAACCTGACCCGTTTATTAAACGGGTCAATTGAGTCGACCCAAAACCTATCTGAAATTTGTTTGCCTCAAACCTAATCCGCTAATTTTCGTGTTGGTTTCAGGTCGGGTTTTGTGTCGGGTCAGGAATTGCCACCCCTAGTTAACATAATGTAACAAATAGAAATAAGGGATAATTATCTAAATATCCCGGTTGCCCGTGTGCTATTCACTTTTTAGACCCAAAAAAAAGAAAGAAAAAAAAAAAAAAAATTAGACCAAAAATTGGGCAACTGGTCCATATTATTGTTTACGAGGTGATGCTTTTTTTCAGGTCAAGTGACCTACATCGGTATAGCAATTGGGCAACTGGTCTACTTTGGTAAAATAATGTCAGGCACATGGTTAGGTAGTTCAAAGTTAACCATTTTCCCGGTATAAATTTGGAAGGGCTTTTTTTTTTTTTTTTTTTTTTTTTTTTTTTTTTTTTTCAGTCTTGAAAATGATTAGCACACGGGCAACCGGGGTATTTAGATAATTATCCCTAGAAATAAACTTTTTTTTTATAAATATTATTGTATTCAAACGTTTCCCAAAATTTCACTTGTGTGTTTCTTAGGTTGTGTGCTTCTTTACTTATACAAAAAATCCAATTATCTCCAAATTACTCGTAGAATATATGAATCCACCATTGTTCTCATATGTAATGGATAAAAGATGTAGGAAAACTCAATCGTATTAGTTTATTACATTACATATTACTGTAATATCTTTGAGTATGTGTTGATTATATTATTGATTTTATAGAGTTAGAATTCTTTTGAACAAAATAGTGTTAGAATTCATAGGATTTATTTTCATTTGTAGTTGATTATGATATTTGTTTTTCATGATATCGTGATAGTATTTTAACGAAAGTTGATTATGATGAGGCAATCGATGTTTTTTTCTCAAGATACAAGCAACTCCATCGTTTTAACTTTTAAGTGTTGTATTGTGAAATTGTGATTCGAATTTTACATTTTATTTAATGAAAAGTTGGCATAAGGATGAACGGCGTAACTTTACTAGGCTACAAAAAAAAATCTAAAAACAGCGTGTTGTTCGTTTACGAGGGGCATTTTTCTATTGCGTCGCCCAGGGCATCCGAAAACTCAGGACCGACCCTGGTACCCTTGCATACAAACGGTATTTTCAGCGGCAGATAATTATAGTGATATTTTGTTTACACAAAACACTTAATCAAAATATCATTATAACTATATGCCGCTATAAAATCCCGTTATCACACATGGTACTTAATCATACAAAAAAGTCAAATTGGTTTTCAGACATATAATTAAACCAAATTCTCATTGTTTGATGCTAAACAACTCAACAGTCGATAATCCTTGCTTGGTAAGGAGTTCCAACATTTTTGGCTATTCGCGTTCAATTATTCGAGATCCTTTAAGAGTCAAAGTCAGAATGGCCTTTTCATTTTTTAACAACTTTTCTTTGTATGTCTAGATCTTCGTTTCTGATTAGGAGTGTTTGTTCTAGATATCCGTTTCTGACTAGGAGTGTTTGGATCAATTTTAATCATATAAAGTTATATGGTTATGGGTCCCAATACCGTCTTCCACAGTGTATGGAAGAGGTTGAGACATAGATAGCCTTACCCCTACCTAAGGTAGAGAGGCTGCTTCTTGAATGTAGGAAATATATTTTATTCCACGTTTAAGGTTTATATTGTCCTCCTTATATACATATAGAAGTTACGGTATTGCTTATGTTACTTTTTGATTAATAAAGCTTGGTTTTTGACGAGTTATGTTTCATAAGGGTTTTATTATCGTTCTCGTTACGTGTCATGTTCTCTACCTCCAGGCTTTATCATCTAGACGTAATCACAAGTACTTAGGTAGCAAAGGTGGTCAAAGGGATGGATGAATGGGTTCGAGAGTGGTGTTGGACCATGAAACAACCATGAGTAAGGGTGTTACACAGTTTCAAGTCCTTTCCCGAACATGTCAAGAATCGAAGCATATTATATATATAGTTATGAATGATTTTGCCAAATGAAAATTACAATCACTTTCTAAAAGACATAAAAGAAGAACAATCACACCATCACAATACATTTAAAAGATAAATATCAACAACTCAGAATGAGCTTGTTGATAAAAACATGGGCTGCGCCACCAAGGGTCGAAAGAACTTGTTCCCCCAAGATAGCTCATTTGCTCCATTTAGTATTCAGGGGATCGAAATAATGCTATCTAGATACTGCTTATTGGGTCATTATTCACTTTCTTTGAGATAGTTGGGTTCTTGTTTCCATACTTGATTGGTTAAGAAGCCATTATTGTGATTCCGCACTTGCCGCTTCTTGTATTGTGTATGTTACGCTCCAACCTAAAATACCCATCCTCTCCCCAGTTGGTTCCCCATGAGTTCCTAACGAGCCAATAATCCTTCCTGTTTTTTGAACCGTATCCCACCACAACCACACCATGCTCTAATTTAGTCCCACATGTGTACCAGTGAATACACCCTGAAAAATTGGATATAAAGAAATTTGGTTACAAGAACTCCTTCATTAGCCGTTATGTGCTTTAATTTTTATGGAAAGACAATACAGTAAAATTTTACAGCAAATTGTTCTCTTCATAAGCAACCCAAGTATAATTAGTTCCGTATGTAACAAATCTTATAATAAAGCATGCTAACTCATGAAGCAGATAAACAAAATAATTGAGACATTGATAGTATGGTGATTTAAGTGAAACATGAAACAATGCTTTTCTAACCTCAAGATGATCATCAACATTTCTTTCTGTTGAAATAAGTAACTCAACCTGGAATTATGAAGTTGAGGGACTAATTTGTATTTTGTTGTATTTTCAGATATAGCTTATTTGTATCTTAAGGTTGAGTTGACTAAAGCTGAGAAGAGCAAGGACTAAAGTTGACAAGACTTGAAAGATGCTGAGGGAGCTATATATACTCTTATTCCCTGCTAGGGTTTCATATCTTCAATACATCAAAATGACGCAATCTTCTCTTTAGTTATTCAATCAAAGTTAGTAAAGATCTATTGTTAGTATTCATTGTGAGGATTGAGTGTTTTGTATCAAACTATTGGCAAGTTAGTCAATAGACTTGCACCTGAGTAGCAATGGCAAGTTGTGTGATTCATTCTGGTTGTTGTACTGATTGAGATCAGTTACTTTCTGATCTTGTGATTGTTTTGATTGAGTAATAAGTTTGACTTGAATTGAGATTCAAGTCTTGATTTCTGGTTTTATTATCAAATTTTACATGGTATCAGAGCATGGCTCTTCATCTTGCTCTTTTTAAAACGATTTCGGAAATATTAGGGTTTCTAAAATTTGGGGGTTTCTCAAAATTGCTTTGATTAAACCTAATTAACCGTGGTTAATTAGTGACTTTTTGTTCTAATTGATCAATTCAAAAAGGTTTTTACAAAATGCCTAATTTTTGAGAAAATTAGGGTTTGGATAAGTTTGGGGGTTTTTGATTCTGGGTTCTTGATCTGGTTTATTGGATCATGGTGAATCTTGGTGATTCTGGGCTGATTTAGATCGTGTGGGTTGTGATTCTTGACTAAGTGAATCAAGATCATAACTTGGGTTGTTGTTCCGCTGCTGGCTGTGTTTTTGCGTGCACTATAACACCTCTCACGCTCTCTTCTTTAATTCTATTCTTTACTTTCTTGTTTAGATTGACAGGGAGTAGGATTTGGGTTGTTGAAGTTGAGATTTTCGTGTTTTGTGTTTACTGTGCTTACTTGGTACCTGTTTTTTTTTTTTTTTTTTTTTTTTTTTAGATATTCTGTGGTTGTTTGTGTGTTTAGCCCTTGACCTACCACTTTGAGTGGCAAGGAAGCCTGGGAACTACCTTCTTGACTCTTTTGTGTGTTTGATTTCTTTGCATTATGTATGTTCATGGTGATACCCCACCTTAGTCTGAGCATGGGACTGATGATGATGAGGGTCAAGTTACCTTAATTAGTAAACTTGACCTCAGCCATCCTCTTCATTTACACCCTACTGATTCTGCCACCCTTACTGTTGTGTCTATAAAACTAAAAGGGACTGAGAACCATAATGTGTGGTCTTGTGCTATGTTATTGGCTTTAGAGGGAAAAAATAAAACTGGTTTTATAGATGGGTCTTGTAGAAGATCTAATACTGATAAAGTCCTAGGTAGACAATGGGACAGGGTGAATGCTGTTGTTTTAGGATGGATCTTAAATTTCGTATCAGAAGAATTGTTTCTTGGGCAAATTTTTTCAAAAAGAGCTTCTGATGTGTGGACTGAATTAAACGAAACTTTTGATAGAGTTGATGGATCTGTTACTTTTAATCTGTATCATAAAATCAACTCTTTGTCTCAAAATGGTTGTTCTATTGCTGAGTATTTTAATAAGTTGAGTACATTGTGGAAACAATTTAATGCTTTAATACAGTTGCCTAAATGCACTTGTCATGCTGCTGAGGATTTTAAAAAACATAACCAATTAATGAAGCTTATGCAGTTTTTAATGGGGTTAGATGACTCATATATGAAAATTAGAAGCAATATTTTGTCTAGAGACCCTCTCCCTGATGTGAAAGGGGCATTTGCCATCATATCTAGTGAGGAATCTCACAGATAAATGGTTACTGGTTCAGGTGGTGGGACTTCCCAAAAGTTTCAATCATCTGTGTTCAACTCCAGTGTGCCTAATAAGGGGAATTTCCAAAGGTCTCCCACCTCTGGTAATTCTTTCAGACCCAACAATGGACCTAGGAATAGTGATAATAGAAGGACCTATGGTGGTCCTCTCTTGGTTTGTGAACATTGTGGGTTTAATGGACATACTGTGGATAGATGTTTTAAAATCATTGGATACCCTGCTAATTTTGGGAAAAATAAAAGAAATGGTAATAATGGTAACAATCAGGGTACTCAAAACTTTAATAAAAGATTTGTTAACAATAACAATTCTGTTGGATCTAGTTCCACTTCTGCTTTTTCTGATGAACAGATTTCAAAACTTCTTTCTTTGATTAAAGAAACCTCTGTTAAAACAGATGGAAATGGGAAAAATGTTCATGCCAATATGGCAGGTATTATTCTTAACACTAGTAAATTCTTTAATCAAAATTTCAAAAGATTTTTTTGTCATAATAGTAAAATGAGAGCTGCTCTTGTGGCAGCTGGAATTATTGTTGATTCTGGTGCAAATCAACACTTAACATATACTGACAAATTTTTGGTGAATGTTCTTTATATTTCCAAACTTGGTATCAAGGTTTCACATCCTAATGGAACTGAAGCCTTGATCACCAAAGTTGGAAATATGGTACTCACCAAACATTTGACTCAATATGATGTGTTAGTTGTTCCAGAATACTGTGTTAGTTTAATGTCTGTTCATAAAGTGGCTAGAGATAGTAACTTTGTTATTGCTTTTGATGAAACAAAGTGTTATGTTTTACTTCAGGATTTGAGGGGAATGAGTGTTCTAGGGATTGGTAGACAAATGGATGGTTTATATTACTTTGATGGAAATCAAGGTATTGGCCTAGATATTAAGAATTTTAAATCTGTGTGTCAGTTACCTAAGAAAACTTGGCATTGTAGACTTGGTCATCCCTCTGATCAAGTCTTATCTATGCTAAAAGGTGAAATCAATTTTTTAAATAATAATGAAACTGAGCCTTGTGACATTTGTCAAAGGGCTAAACAGACAAGGGAACCTTTTCCCTTGAGTGATCATAAAACTACTTTTCTTGGTGAACTTGTTCACTTGGATCTTTGGGGTCCTTATAGAGTTAAAAGTAAAGAAGGATATAGATATTTTTTAACTGTTGTTGATGATTTCACCAGGGCTGTTTGGGTTTACTTACTTAAGAGTAAGCATGAGGTGTTTGAATGTATTCAAGTATTTTATAACCTGATTAATACACAATTTGAGAAAAGTGTTAAAATTTTTAGAAGTGATAATGGAACTGAGTTTGTTAATAATCAATTTGATAAGTTTTGTAAAGACAAAGGTATTATACATCAGACCTCTTGTGCTTATACCCCTCAACAGAATGGGGTTGTTGAGAGGAAACACAGGGATCTTTTAAATGTTGCTAGATCCCTTATGTTTCAGGGGGGATTGCCTTTATTTTTGTGGTCTGAATGTGTGCTTACTGCTACTTATCTTATTAACAGATTGCCCTATTCAGTGCTGAGTGGAGACTCTCCTTACAATCTTGTTTTTAATAATAAACCTGTTTTAAGTCACTTAAGAACTTTTGGATGTCTTTGTTTTGCTACTATACTTACCAGCAATGATAAGTTTGGTAGTAGAGCAGAAAAATGTGTTCTTGTTGGCTACTCTAATTCTCAAAAAGGTTATAAATTGTATAGTCTTGAGAGGAAACATTTTATCTTTTCTAGAGATGTTAGATTTTTTGAAAATGTTTTCCCTTTCAAGATAAAATACTCTTCTACTACTCCTGACCCTCTCAGTCAGGGTCTGAATCATGTTAATTTCTTTAATGAAGTAACATGTGACAGCTCTGACACACCCAATGATGATAACAATAGTCAAGATGATCATCATGAGGGTGAGGGTGGCAACTCCTTGCATCTTGGTAGCCTAACTATTGACCATGAACAGGGTGATTTGGGGCACTCTGCTGGTTCCAATGGGGTTGCCAGTACAAGTGAGATGGCTGCAACACCTCTAGATGTAAGCACTTCTGAGGTGGTTTTTGATAATAATGATCAGTCCTCCTTAAGAAAGTCTGATAGAACCTCTGTTTTTCCAAATAAATATAAAGATTTTGTGGTTGAATCTAAAGTTAAGTATGGGCTTGAAAAATTTGTTAACTGCTCAAAACTAAGTTCTGAAAACTTTTGTTTTGTTGTTGAACTAAATAAAACTGTTGAACCAAAAACTATTAGAGAAGCTTACAAACAACAGCACTAGAGAGATGCAATGGATAAAGAAATGTATGCACTTTATAGTAATGACACTTTTGAAATTTGTGAATTACCTGTTGGTAGAAAGGCCATAGGAAATAATGGGTTTATAAGATTAAGTATAAGTCCTCAGGAGAGGTTGAAAGATATAAGGGTAGATTAGTTGTTAAAGGTTATAGCCAAAAGGAAGGTGTTGACTTTGATGAAACCTTTTCTCCCGTGGTTAAGATTGTCATTATTAGATGTGTTGTGAATCTTGCTGTTCAAATGTGTTGGCCTATATTTCAACTTGATGTTAATAATGCTTTTCTTTATGGTGATCTTAATGAAACTATTTATATGACTTTACGTAAGGGTTACTTTGATGTTAATGATAAAAGAGTTTGTAGACTTAAGAAATCTTTGTATATGTTGAAACAAGCACCTAGACAATGGAATGCTAAATTGACTAGTGCTCTTATTGAGAATGGGTTCAAACAGAGCAAAAGTGATTATTCTTTGTTTACTAAGAATGACTCAGGTAACTTTGTTGCTTTACTTGTTTATGTGGATGATATAATAATCACTGGGAATAATTTGAAGGAAACTGAAAGTTTTAAAGTTTTTCTGAATTCTAAATTTCAAATTAAAGATTTAGGAAAACTTAAATACTTTCTTGGCATTGAAGTGATTGAAACTGAACAAGGTGTTTGCTTAACTCAAAGAAAATATTGCTTGGATTTATTAACTGAGTTTGGGTTGCTTGCTTGTAAACCATCTGCTTTTCCTCTTGAGCAGAATTTATTCTTGACTAATGAACCTACAATAAGTGATCCTGTGATAGATAATTTGACTGAATATCAAAAATTGATTGGAAAATTGATTTACTTAACTCATACTAGGCCTGATATTGCATACTCTATTCATTGCTTGAGTCAGTTTATGCATAAGCCTCTTAGGTCTCACTTGAAAATTGCACTTAAAGTTTTAAGATATCTAAAAGGTTCTCCTTGGAAAAGGTGTCATATTATCAGATGTCCAAATGTTTTTCTTGAGGCTTTTGTTGATGCAGATTGGGCAAAATGTGCTATTGATACGTGGGAATCGCACCAGGCTTTACCTCTCGAGGGATCTCGAGAATCTTACAACCCCCACCAGGCAGTGTACCTGATCGATGTAGTATAATATAATGACAAGTACCGGGGGATTGATCCTTCAGCTAGGAATAATGTCGCTAGGATTAGAAAACCTAAAGACTAGGTCTAGAGATGAGGGATGATTCTTTTTGTATTTTTATATTTTTAGGAAAGCAAGTAACAATCTCGGGTTTGAAGGATTTGGGCGGAATTCGTTGCTAGTCAACTAACCCAATACTAAAGATGCAATCAAATAAAATATTAAAAAAATGAAAATAAACTAATTTAACTAGGGTTGTGAGCAATATGTGGGAGAAATGTGTTTACTTAGATTTCACTACTCCATAGATATCTTTTACACGTTAATTACTTGTTATAGTTGCGTGGATGACGGATTGTATTCCTTAATACCATTCATGGGGTGGCGTACTTACTTCCCCAATCCTATGAGTGCCTACTTCACTCCTATGTCGAGCCGGCTAAGAAGCTCCTAACATGGGATCATTAGAATTTACTCATGCATTAAATACAACCAATAAAACCTAGTACACATCGGTTCATGTTTCCTAAGACGTTCAAGCATGTTACACAATGGAGATCTGCCAGTTTTCTTAAGCCTAACATTGAAATCATTCATCCAATACAACCATAAACAAGTAATCAACACATAATTAACATCTAGGTTTCATTAGATCTAAGCAAACACAAGATAGATCTAGCCTAGCATGTTGAAATCAAGACAAGCACAAGATATAGACAACCAACACATAGACATATTGATTGAATTAAGAGAAGACTTATCTTAATAGCACATGTAAGGATTCAAGGGCTGAAAACCCTTGAATATATTGTAAAATACGTACAAAGTTCGGCCTTAGGGTTTCTCCACACAAGTTCCTCTTTTAATGAATGAAAAATAGAAAACTATATATAGAGTTTAGAAGGTGACGGCGTCAAGAACAAATGTCTGACGCCGTCATCTCGCCGCCAAATAATTCCTCGGACTGCCTAGATCTGGATCTGACGCCGTCATGTGTACACCTTATGCAGGCCGTTATGATTTTAACTCTTGACGCTCTTGTTGTGACGCCTTCAGGTTTCTTCTGACTGCCTAGATCTGGATCTGACGCCGTCATGTGTACACCTTATGCAGGCCGTCATGATTTTAACTCTTGACGCTCTCGTTGTGACGCCTTCAGGTTTCTTCTGGGTCATCATGGATTTTACTCTTGACGCCGTCAAAGATTTCCTCTTGACGCCGTCATACACTGTTTTCAGCATGGAAAATTAAGTCTTTGGCATTTTCTTCACTTTTATGCTCCAAAAACGTCCGAATTGCTTCCTTTTCCAGATTTCACTCCCAAAGTACCTAAAATCACAAAATGAACGATTTTGGGCAATATTTGATCAAATAAATTCAATTCCAGGCTTAAATGACCCCCTAAAAGTGGTTCATTTTTCGCCTCATCATATACCCTTACACTTGAGATTTGCTTGTCCTCAAGCAAATGCGCTTTTATTCTAATCAAAATACAAGTTATGGGTCATTTAACACTAATATAAAAGTAATTACAACAAATAATCGTTCCACTAAAGACCAAAGACAAGCACGGAGGTCATACACTAGCACCTCACAAATAGTGTTTAGATACTCACATCTCTCGGGTGTAATAAAGTATAAATTACAATATGGAAACGGAAGATATCTCTCACTACCTGTCATAGCAAAATAGATTACCATAGGCTTGGGAAAGGATCAAACCTCCACCACATGGCGTAAGCACCTTGGATAAATTATCAAAGAGGTCTTTTAAAGGGTTGTAACGTTAGGTGTAGGGATATGAAATACACGGTTTTGTTGGATATAGGCAGTCTTTACTGGTGGCGAGTTAACAATTGGTTAATTACATGTACAATATGGCGTTGCTAAGCCAAAACTAGACTCGACTTAAGCTAATAAATGACAAATAACAAAAACATAAAATGAACATAGAATAAAAAGGGATGGTAGTCCGTATGTTTTTTCTCTTTTTCTTTTTCTATTTATTTTTTTTTTCTTTTTCTTGTTTTTTCGAAATTTTTTTTTTTGCATACACTCTTACCCTACCATCCAAAATAATACATCATAGGGAATGGAGAAAATCAAAACACTTGGAGTACTTTTAAGATTAACGTACATATGGGGGTAATATATGATGTTCTTCCCCATTACTCCATAAAATAAGTACTTTACCCATGAGTCCCAATCGTCCCAAAACAATATGTACAAGGATATGACTCGACTTAGCAACCATGTAATCAATTAGATAATTAACTTAGGGTTTAACAAATAACAATAATGCACTAAAGATGAGTGCATACACGGAAGGCTAAGGCGATTTGGGTGTACATTTAAGTGGGGTGTAACAAATTCTTCCTTTAAGTAAAATGCCTAAAGTTAGAAATGAAAAAATAGGCTCGGAGGGGTGTACTAGGGGTTTCGTGTACTAAAAATGAGTACAACGCTAAGGTGTGGGAAAAATTAATTGACTTAACTAGCCAAGTAATATGACTTAAATGGTCAAGTAATTATGATACGGGTTTAACACAAGGGTGATCCTAATGCCTCTTATCATGTAGTAAATCCTACTACACGAATGTAGACTCACTAGCGGTCTCGGGATGCATCACTAACGCAAGTTCTAGAATCTAAATGCTACCGGTACACTCATAAGCACTAATAGTAAATGCTTTTCCTATCAAATCTAAAGGCGAACCTCACATATTTGGGTGGAAAATTTTTCTGAATGATACGATTATGTGCTAGTCATACAATCTCCTATCCATGAGACGCTTGCTATGGCTAAAGTTTCACTCCTAAATGTTGTAAAAAATTTTAAATTTGGTGCTAAAATTGCACTAACAAGTATTTCTCATAGTTTTATTACACATCTACTATCAAACAAACAAACTCAAGCGAAAGTGTTTCTGTAAGGTATCATCATTTTACCCTCCCCTTACACTTAAGATGAACATTGTCCCCAATGTTCAAGTAAAGAATGTAAAAGTGAAATAAGTAAAACAAATGAAATCAAATACTCCCCTGATTCGCTCGGTATGGATAATAAGGTGGCCAGGTTAGATCTTCCTCCAAGAAAATGAACAATCAAAGCTTCCCTTCCAGAATATAAATCATCTTCTTGTCATACATAACCTGTAAATCCTGAGAAAACAGACAAGGCAACCTCGCATAAAATCGGCGGCAATCTACATATGTTACTAAATCCTAGAAAACAAAATAAGATATAATGCTTGTGGAATGAAGTTTGCAGATTTCCTAGAGATTATAAAACTTAATAATTCAACAAAAACTTTAAGAATCCGTTAGAAAAACAAAACCGGTAAAATTTTCAGATTTTTACACATGACGCCGTCAAGAGTAAACTCATGACGTCGTCAGAAGTGACCTGCAGAAATTCTTATGTTAAGTTTCCGGAAAATTTCTGGAAAAACTTGGTTCTACTTCCTGGAAAATCCTACAAAACATCATTATGACTCGATACAAGCATTTGACTCTAACAAATACGAATATACATGTTCATTCAATATTGTGGAGAATTATGATCGGTTTGTTTCTTAAAAAATATATTTGGGGTTTCCCCTTACACTTATCTTTTACAAAAATACCTTTGGGTGAAGTTAAGACTAGGCCAAACAACAAAATAAAGTATTTCCACTTTTTAGTTTAGAAACATGATCTACCAACAATAAAAATAAAACATGCATACGGAAGCAAATAACAAACACACAAAATAAAAATCACACAAAATCATGGGTTGCCTCCCAAGAAGCGCTTTTCTTTATTTACGAGTCTTGTAGCTAGACTCAAGGTCATGGGTTACTACGTGACCTCATCATTGGTTTCACTCTCTAGGTCGTCTTCTAAACCAGTTTTGTACTCCGGACCTAGTTGCAAACATTCTTTGTAGAAAGCAAGCATCCTATTCTTCACATACTCTACTCCTCTACGTCTATCCTCATCATTCCTATAATAAGCTGCTTGCTTATGTTCCTTTTCTATATTAGAGAGAAGGCGGTATTGCTCAATTTTGTAGGGCATTTGATAGGCAATCTCATCATTCTCTTCCTTGAACCTTACTATCCCTAAAGTCGGATCATAACTCATCCTAGTGGCCTCAACAAATGGTTTTCCGAATATTACTTGGCTTAGGCAATCATCTATCACCGGACGAGTGTCTTCTACTATCATAAAATCGATCTCATAAGTGAAATTACCTATTAATCACATGCAATCCCTTCACTCTTCCTACAAAATTACTTATCAAATTCTTATTGGGCATCATCCTAAAATTAAGTTGTTTCTTCATCACCCAATTGTAATAAGTCCTAGTCATGATGTTTATAGGAGATCTAGGATCGATATAAGCTTTCCATATATGCATATGCCCGATGTTGCATGGTATGTTGATGTTAGAGGGGTCTCCCATTTTGATAAGGGGTGTGCCAATGATATATGGTCTCTCGGGACTATCGAATAAATCCTTATGGTATTCCCGTTCTTCCTTGGTGGGCAACTTATCAAAGTGCTTTTCTGTAGTCTCTACCTCCTCTAATTCCTCTCCCCTATTAACCTCAACTTCCCTACTTTCATCCCTAGTCTCGGTTTCTACTCCAACTTCATCCTTGTCACTTTCTTCTATCTCCTTATCAATTGGCTTAATGGTGACAACATTGACAAAGTGGACATGTTTAGATGATGAGGGGTCCTTAATTTGGATTCTGTTATTGGCGTCCCTAGTGTCCTTCCTAGGTGTAATTAACGCTTGGTTGTTGAGGGCTTTCAACAAGTTGTCTATCTTGTTGGTCATCTCCGTTTGTTGTTGGTTGAATTCGGTTTCAAACCTAGCTATGCGAGCTTCTTGAGATGCCATAAACTTGGACATCAATCCTTCAAGATTGTTGGTTCTACCATAGTTGTTAGAAGGATTGTTGCTGAAAGTACGGTTGGAGGGTGGACCGTTTGGTTGGCAACGATTAGGCGGATTGGAAGAATTGGCTTGATTTTGTTTCCACCTAAGGTTTGGGTGATTTTTCCAAGAGGGGTTGTATGAATCACCGTAAGGGGTTGGCTCGGGTTTGAAAGTGTACCACTTATCTCCCGCTTCGTCGGTACGCGAGGATGCGTAGTCCACAAAAGCTGTTCCGGGGAGTTCCACACAATCACGAGTGTCATGGGGACCACTACATAATTCGCATGAAGAAGTGATTTTGTTCACTTGGCTTGAAGGCTTAGGAGCTTCGTAAGATTTCATGAGAAACTTGACTTGGTCCTTAAGTTCCATGATCCTACGGTCGGGAGTGCTAGAGTTGTTCAAAGGCAAAGATATTGCCTTGACCGTTTTGTTCAAATCACGGGGATCATTCCAACTTTTGTTGTCATAGAGAGCAAGATCTTCTATGAGTTCCCATGATTGTTCCGCACTTAGATCACGTAGCTTACCATCGGCCGATTGGTCAATGGCTCGCCTTGTGGAAAGATCGATATGGTCATAGAAGATTTGGACTTGGAGCCAAAGATCTATGCCAAGGTGAGGGAATTTTTGGAGTAAGTCCTTGAATCGAGTCCATGCTTCATAGAGAGTTTCATTTTGACATTGTTGGAACATCAAGATGTCATTTCTAAGCTTAGTAGTTCTCCCCGGTGGGAAAAATTGAGCAAGGAAACGAGTGGTGAGATCATCCCATGTGGTGATGGATCCCGCGGGTAAACGCTCAAGCCATTGACTAGCTTGATCACGTAGAGAGAATTGGAATAGGCGTAATTGGGTTGTCTCTCTAGTTGCAACATCTAGGTCTATGGAATCTACTATTTTAAGGAAGTCCTTGAGATGTTGATTTGGATCTTCGGAACGAAGCCCATGGAATGCACATCCGCTTTGCACCAACCAGATGGTGTCGGATCGCAAGGGGGTCACATTGGCTCCGGTGAGCTCAATGATGTTTCGGTAGCCTTGGTGGCTAGGTCGGGAATACTCTCCTAAGGTTCGGGGCCTAAGAGGTTCTAGTGGTGGGTTTTGTTGTGGTGGGATGATGGGTTCAAACATGTTCCCATCGTACATGATGTCGGGTGGTGAAGAGTTACGAACAAAAACATGAAGAATTAAGATAGACTAAAGAGAACCTAAAAATAAAAAGAAAATCTTACTAGAAAGGAATCTAGCAAGTAGACCTAATAAAAAGAGATTCTAACCTAGACAATAACTATTCCCCGGCAACGCCGCCAAAAACTTGATACGTGGGAATCACACCAGGCTTTACCTCTCGAGGGATCTCGAGAAGCTTACAACCCCCACCAGGCAGTGTACCTGATCGATGTAGTATAGTATAATGACAAGTACCGGGGGATTGATCGTTCAGCTAGGAATAGTGTCACTAGGATTAGAAAACCTAAAGACTAGGTCTAGAGATGAGGGATGATTCTTTTTGTATTTTTATATTTTTAGGAAAGCAAGTAAAAATCTCGGGTTTGAAGGATTTGGGCGGAATTAGTTGCTAGTCAACTAACCCAATACTAAAGATGCAATCAAATAAAATATTAAAAAAATGAAAATAAACTAATTTAACTAGGGTTGTGAGCAATATGTGGGAGAAATGTGTTTACTTAGATTTTACTACTCCCTAGATATCTTTTACACGTTAATTACTTGTTATAGTTGCGTGGATGACGGATTGTATTCCTTAATACCATTCATGGCGTGGCGTACTTACTTCCCCAATCCTATGAGTGCCTACTTCACTCCTATGTTGAGCCGACTAAGAAGCTCCTAACATGGGATCATTAGAATTTACTCATGCATTAAATACAACCAATAAAACCTAGTACACATCGGTTCATGTTTCCTAAGACGTTCAAGCATGTTACACAATGGAGATTTGCCAGTTTTCTTAAGCCTAACATTGAAATCATTCATCCAATACAATCATAAACAAGTAATCAACACATAATTAACATCTAGGTTTCATTAGATCTAAGCAAACACAAAATAGATCTAGCCTAGCATGTTGAAATCAAGACAAGCACAAGATATAGACAACCAACACATAGACATATTGATTGAATTAAGAGAAGACTTATCTTAATAGCACATGTAAGGATTCAAGGGCTGAAAACCCTTGAATATACTGTAAAATACGTACAAAGTTCGGCCTTAGGGTTTCTCCACACAAGTTCCTCTTTTAATGAATGAAAAATAGAAAACTATATATTGAGTTTAGAAGGTGATGGCGTCAAGAACAAATGTCTGACGCCGTCATCTCGCCACCAAATAATTCCTCGGACTGCCTAGATCTGGATCTGACGCCGTCATGTGTACACCTTATGCAGGCCGTCATGATTTTAACTCTTGACGCTCTTATTGTGACGCCTTCAGGTTTCTTCTGGGTCGTCATGGATTTTACTCTTGACGCCGTCAAAGATTTCCTCTTGACGCCGTCATACACTGTTTCCAGCATGGAAAATTAAGTCTTTGGCGTTTTCTTCACTTTTATACTCCAAAAACGTCCGAATTGCTTCCTTTTCCAGATTTCACTCCCAAAGTACCTAAAATCACAAAAGGAACGATTTAGGGCAATATTTGATCAAATAAATTCAATTCCAGGCTTAAATGACCCCCTAAAAGTGGTTCATTTTTCGCCTCATCAGTTTACTAGAAAATCTGTCACAGGTTACTGTCTGTTCTTAAATGGTTCACTAGTTTCCTGGAAAAGCAAAAAACAAAATACCATTTCTAAGTCATCAGCAGAGGCTGAGTACAGAGCTATGGCCTCTGCTACTTCTGAAGTTGTTTGGGTTTTAAAAATCTTAAATGACTTGAACTGGGAACATTTCTTACCTGTTAAACTTTTTTGTGATAGTCAAGCTGCTATTAAAATAGCAGCCAATCCTGCTTTTCATGAAAGGACTAAGCATTAAGAAATTGACTTACATTTTGTGAGGGAAAAGATTTTGGCAGGAGTTATTAAAACTGAAAAGATTAATACTGCAGATCAAACTGCTGACATTTTAACTAAAGGATTAGGCAAGCTTCAACATGATAAGCTTGTTGGTAAACTGGGTATGATTGATGTGTTCCAGGTTGGAGTTAAGGGGGGATGTTGAAATAAGTAACTCAACCTGGAATTATGAAGTTGAGGGACTAATTTGTATTTTGTTTTATATTCAGATATAGCTTATTTGTATCTTGAGGTTGAGTTGACTAAAGCTGAGAAGAGCAAGGAATAAAGTTGACAAGACTTCAAAGATGCTGAGGGAGCTATATATACTCTTATTCTCTGCTAGGGTTTCATATCTTCAATACATCAAAATTACGTAGTCTTCTCTTTAGTTATTCAATCAAAGTTAGTAAAGATTTGTTGTTAGTATTCATTGTGAGGATTGAGTGTTTTGTATCAAACTATTGGCAAGTTATTCAATAGACTTGCACCTGAGTAGCAGTGGCAAGTTGTGTGATTCATTCTGGTTGTTGTACTGATTGAGATCAGTTACTTTCTGATCTTGTGATTGTTTTGATTGAGTAATAAGTTTGACTTGAATTGAGATTCAAGTCTTGATTTCTGGTTTTATTATCAAATTTTACACTTTCATTTTTCATTTCCATTTCTTCGACTTCGATTAGTAACTGTGGTTTGATTTTTCATTTTCATTTCTTTATATAGACAATGAAATATAATATATCGAATCATTCCTACATTTATAATTTGCCTCTGAAATATTAAAAATTTCCATATAAAAGGTATAATTAGTAAGATGATTTGCTTTTAATATTTGACAGACAATAGATTGACTACAAAATTGGTGTGTCTCTAAATTAGATTAAGTCAACCAATGCCATGCATAGACGGTTAAAGTTAAAGAATTCAACCGTATACTTAAATAAGATTAAGGGTAAAAACCAGAAAATAAAAATTTACTTTAAAAAATTTATCGACTTGAAACACTTACTTTTTTATTATCAAATACACCAACGTACTTTCAAATTTTATCTCGACTTGAAACACTCTATGTACCATATCCAATTTGGTTTTCGGTTCAGATAGCCAAAACCATATTCGAACGAAAACCGAATTTTTAGTTCGTTTTGATTCGGTTTTGACAAATTCAGTTCGGTTATAAGTTCGGTTTAATTTTTTCCGGTTCGGTTTGATTTTCGGTTTATTACCCCGGAACCATAAACACCCCTACCATCTAGTACCATTTACAGCTTGACCTGCCGCCCAGAGCACTTGGACTAGGCCCATACATAATTTTAGTTGCAAAAACTCAAAATATACTAAAAACCAACAACACTCCACGTCTTACCAAACGTGTCATCAAATTTGTCAAGTCAAACTTAAAAAATGGAACTGGAATCCAAAAAAGGCTCCAAAATCACCCTCCAAAAAAACCCAAACACCCCCATAAACCTCGGCCGTAATTCACTGTCCCAAACACACGACAAAACAGTCTCACGTCATCACATTACATTGAATTACAATACCCAGAAAGGAATTTTGAATTTGGTGGTGTATGGAAAAAACCCCATTTGGGTACATGAAGTTGAAAGAGATGAGATTAAGGTTTATAGAAGGGGGGACAAGGGGGAAATGAAAGTGGGTGATGAGTTTTGTGTTGGGTGTAAAGATTTTGTTTGGTTTAAGTTGAGGGAGATTGATGAGGATGTGAAGATGGAGTTGGGGGATGAATTTGGTAAGATTGGGGAAAGTTTAGGGGGTGAAATTGAAAGTTTAGGGGGTGGTGATGTTACTGATGTTGATGATCCTGTTAAAGGTTTGATTTTGTATGAATAAATGTTGATGTTAGCTGGTGTTTGTTTCGGCTTATACAGCGGGCTTACGGTTTTCGGCGCAGTTTTTGTGGCTTATTTTGCAACTTATATAAGCCGAAAAGAGCTTCTGAAACATAAGCCGAAAAACTAAATGTGCCATAAGCCCGCTATATAAGCTGAAACAAACATCCCCTTAGTATATTTTGTGTTTGACGACGAGCTTTTAGCATTTAGAAGTTTTTTGGCAAAACTAGGATTAGCCGTTAGCTGTAGCACATTTAGCGGTTAGCTACTAGTTAAGAGTATTTGTTTGTTTTATAGAGGTGTTTGGTAACATAGTTGTATACTTAATTATTAAGTGTAAAATGATGAAAGGCTAAACGCCAACACTATATGCTTCTTCAAATAGCATTTAGAAAATATAAACGCGGCTTTTAGTGTCTAGAATATAATGCGTGTTTGGCAACGAAAAGTTAGCTTCTGGATTTTGTTTAAACACTCCTACCTGGAGCTCTAATATTAGAGGTGTTGAGCTTTTATGTTCTTTTACACTCTATAATATACAGCTGCCTTAAGGAACACTTTTACTAAAAAAACTTACAGATACCGCTAGTTATGCCAAACATAGCCTGTATATAAAACTATAAAAGTGTTTAAAATCGTATAAAAGTGTTATTTTTATCAAAGAATGTTGAGTTTCCAGCTTAAATATCAAATTTTTAACGACTTTTAAATGAAATAGAGTGACTAAAATGACATGTATTTAGTATCCAGGGATTTATGGGAAAACCTGAAAATCGACTACAGTATTGTAATTAGTTTCTTACATGTTTGTTTTGATTCACTTATTTTGATTTCAAAATATTAGAGGATAACATTACAGTTATCGAGCTTAAATTTTTGGTTGCTGAGATTTTAGATGAAGGGTATTTGGATGTGATTTTGGTTTTCGCATTTCCAGTCAAAATGATCATATTAAGAAGCACACATATCAGATAATAAGTCGATATAAATTTGAAAGTATCAAGCTTTAGCTAGAATTAATTGACTGACAATTTCTTTTGACTGCATTTTGAAATGGTAATAACCGCTTCCTAGAAGGAAGTTCAAGGACTTTGTTATTTAGTAGCATAGTAACGGGTCGAGTTGTGATAGCTACTCTCAAGATGGATGTCTAAATGCCTCCTTATATAGCATCTATAGTTACGTGGCTAAGTTATATGTACTAACTTTTAAAATGCATGGCGAAACACCCCCAATTTAAAGCTATTTACTGTTGTAGGTCCAAACAAATGTCTGCTTATATATTATTTTGATGGTAAATTACAGAGTTCGGTTTTGTTGTTATGGGACACGAGTTTGATAACTACCCGAAGAAGATGATCCGTGACATAAGGAATTGGGATTGGTTTCTGGAAGAACATAAAGAAGATAGCGATGAAGACGAAGATGAAGTTAGTAATAAAAAAGCAAAAAAAGGAAAAAGACGAAAGAGGAAGAAAGGTGCAGCGAATGATGATGATGATGTGTGGACTGCTGAGAGTGAGGAAGACGCTGAATTGATTAAGAAACTAAGAAATGACCCAAAACCCAAGTATAAGACTAGGTCAAAAGACCAAAAGAAAAACAGAAAAGGTGCGAGTACAAGTAAACGTGGTACTGATACTACAAAGAGTTCTGCGATGGACGTTGATGTTGAAGATGATGACGATGAAGATGAAAATGATGAAACGTTGGGTGGTTTCATAGTTGATGACGAGGACGTGGGTGAAGGAATCAACGAGGATGTGGAAGAAGAAACTGACGAAGATGATGAAGAAGAAGAATTTGAAGAAGATGAAGATGACGAGTAGTTGTTGGTTTTAAATTCACTTTAGATGTTTAGTGTTTCTACTTTGTTTTATGGTTGTATGACATGTACACTTGCACAAATCTCTCCAAGGCTCGTGATCTTTGTTAATATCCTATATGAAATCCTTGGTTTGTTTCATACTTTAATTTGTATCCGAGTTATCTCAGTATATGTGATCCGGACCATGGTAAGGCTAAATTAATAGACAATTTCACTTTTAATACAGATATTGCAGCACATAATTGATATTGTTGAGGCAAGAACACTTGGTAACAAGAATTTGTTGTACGTCTTAAGGTTCAATCATTGTAGAAGACTATTTCAATTTGTTAAAACTGTATGCATATTGGGAGTTGATCTTTGGTCTTAACTTTGTGCTGAAAGTGTTGTGAAATCACTGAAGGATTCCAAGGTGTTAATTTCCTAACCATTGGCGCTCGTTTAGGAAAATTTAATATTATCATACTGTCAGTTGTGATTATATTGGACATGATCACCACTAGAATTGTTCTTTCCCGAATCCCCTTCTGCTTATCCACTCATTTTAGTTGTAAATATCCAAGAAAAACAATCGCCAAAAGGTAACTCTACATGGCGATTATAAAATGATACTATATGGGCATACTTTAGTTTTGAACCAGTGGATAACAGAATTTGGTAGGTCTTCATGTGATTAAATGCTTAACTGATGATAAGTTTTCTACTTAACAGGAATAAAAGCTGCCAGTTATGATCTGCATTATTCTTTTTCCGGCTGTAAAGGGTAGTTATGATCCTCATGTGCTAAGACAAAACACCTATAAGAGGACAGGATTGCTTACTCGGATTGTGCCTCCAGATGAGCCAAGATACGATCCAAATGATTGCTCCATCATGTAGCAGGTTCATACGCTGCGAAAACAAAATTCTAGTGTTTCCATTGTTTATATATATATTTTTATTTATTTATTTATTTATTTTGTCTAAGCATCTCTTTGCCTACTGGATTGGATTTGTGGTACTGTATGAAGAACCAGTCAATTTTTTCTAAAAAAGGTCAAAAACATGCAAATCAAATCCCAAATATGGCCGTCAATCAGGGTTCAAAACACTCGATCACTGTCAAAAACTTGGAGCACGGATAAATGATTACTTTATTATTTGAAAATATTGTTTTGTAGTATGTTCATGAATCTCTTTCAATACATAGTTTGAGAGTTCAGACACTGTTAAAATTATGACCTATGAACTGAATATTTGGTTGCCTATTAGTGATCAATTTCATGCTGTCGCTCTTGCTTCCAGTTTTTGCGTTATCAGATGATTCGGACCCTAATATTGATCAAGTATCGGGCCAAAATACTCTTTCATGAATGATGGTGGAAGAGGAGGAAGATCGACTTCATTTTCCGTTTCTTGATCATGTTTGGCCAATGGCAATGGTGCATCAACACGACGACCTTGTTCATTGACCGTTTGCAGTTGGAACTGAACGAGTTTCTTTTTCGTATTGGAGTTCCAGAAGTTTTTTACAGCACTATCGGTTCTTCCTGGTAAGTAACTTGCTATTTGTGCCCATCTGTTGTTAAGGAAGATAACAAAAGAAATTAAACATCTTTAATGGAAGTATACAAAGAAATTGCGTGTAAAGTAGCTCGTGGTCTTTTATACTTTTTTCCTAACGTGTTGTGCAGATCCATTACGAGTGTGGCTTCTTGCAAAGAAAAGCTTCCTCTTTTTAAACCTGGTCACAGATAATTATTCCATCGTAACCTGCAACTTTTGCTGCATCCTGCTTAGCATAAAAACGAAAATATATTAATAATAAGTTTTGCAGATTTGGATGGTGTACATGCATCATTTGGTGTTTGATTTTTGCAAGCGGGTCATGTGGCGTATCAAGTGTTTGGTTTGCAGGTTCGGAAGCATAATGAGTGAAATAAGGGGAAATACCGGCAAGATTAGGAACAAGTAGGGTTGGATCAGTTGGAAAACCCCTTGCCTCTTAACATAGAGGTCAAGGGTTCGATCCTCACTCCCTACAAAAGGCCGGAGGTCCTTTTCTACCTTAGGTAGAACGGGAAGCAACCTCTCTACCTTAGGTAGGGGTATGGCTGTCTACGTCTCAACCTCCCCCATACACCGTGGAAGACGGTATTGGGACCCATAACCCGTGGAAGACACGGTATTGGGAGTTACTTTACTTTACTTTACCGGCAAGATTAGGAACGGAGCTCCAACAACCATGGTGGCCATAGGTATAATATAGTTAACGAGTTTCTCTTCTTCTTCTGGTGACCATAGCCCTCTCTTCAACTTTTGTCTAGTGCTCAATCTATTTTCTCCCTCACACATCTCTCTTGTATGAAGCAAGAACAAGTGATGCCATATGTTCTTATATAGAAGACATTTTCAACATTCTGAATGATGATAATGAAATGCCGAGAATCCAAGATAACTTTTTATCTCACAAATGAACGATATAAATTAGGGGGCCTGGTAGTTCTTGTATAATACGGGTCCTACTTTAGCTTAAGTACTAGATTCTTGATTGAGTTTACTTACCTCCTAGATTGCTTTATCTTATTTGACTGCGGCTTTGGCTTGAAGATAACTGATCCGAGCTCATAATACTAGACGACCTTAGCCTATTCTCAAATTTGAATCGCCAGCTTCACAAGTCGTTATGATTTGGGCTTAAGCTTGAATAATTCAATAAAAGCTGCACCACACACGTCACGGCCTTATGGCCATAATCACTATAATTAGAACATAAACTGATAAAACTAAACACCAAACAGCATATCATTAGCACATTGATTGTCATTTTGAGTATGCAAAGCCGCTTTACATGTCTGCTAAGGGATCAAGAAGATTAATAAAGCTAACTTGTATATTATTAGATACGAGGATATTAGTTTTCTTTGTGATACTGTTATAGATAAGTAGCTTTCGAAACAGGTCTTCGCTCATATCTTCCAAAACACGCTTCCGATTTCGGTTAAGACTCGTGAGAAAGAACAAACAATGTCTTCTCTTTAATGAACAATTTTAGGTTACTGTTACATAAGTCCCATGACACCACACTACATGGCAATACTTCTATGCTCTACTAGATAAATGCTGCAACTTTGACTCAAAACGTACAATTGTACAAAGAAGTCAATTTGGATTGTTTTGTACTATCTCAAACGGGTCAAATTAAGTAAAACTCACTAAAAGAGAACGGGTCAAAAGACGAGCCGAACGGGTGATAATGTGTCAAAGTCTATCTTAATGCATACAACATCCCAAATCAAATATAAATGTGCTAATATTTGTTAGATCATAAATAATGAACTCAATGTTTTTGAACACAGGAAATGTTTATAGGTTTTTGAACATTTTACAGGTGGGGTCCAGTTTTCATATTAGATGCTATTTCCGATCAAAACGCTTGGCAAACAGTTGATGTCTCTTTGCTGGAACCTTGGGCTTGCTCTTTGCTAAAGCGCCCTTTTGTCCGGTCATGGATCCCTGAGATGAGCCTTATGACTCGCTTTGCCTGCATCATCTTTCAATATTTCCATGCCTACTGCATCATCACCAGCACTTAAAACCTCATCTCAGACGACAATAATTTATGTTCGTTTAGTTATGAACGGACATGAACAAAAGCCTTACTCATTCATTTATCTTCGTGAGTGTCCAATTATGCATTCGTTAACCTTCGCTTATATTCGTATATACTATATTTTTTTATACACTTTAAAATTGGTTTACTTAAAAATGTGTTTTTATGTACATAAAAACACATTTTTAAGTCTATGTTTAAAAATTTAATGTTTATTAGTCTACATTTATGTATCTTCGTTCGTTTATGTTCGTTTAATATCATATTGAACAAATATAAACGAACATGAACAATCTTAGTCTCTTCTTAATAGGTGGTCTAAAGGAAGTGAAACTAATGCATGAAAATTAATAAATAAAATGAAGTAAATGTGGCCTATCTAAAACAAAAAAATCGCGTGGACCTCATTCAGTGTAATTTATGCCGACATAAATAATTGATGTGTAACAGGTCCAGTTGTTTTTTTCTAGTGGCGGAGATTAGCATGTGCAAATAATGCAACCGTATAGGGCCCCTCATTATAGGGGCCCCAATTTAGTGTAACAATTCACATTTTCAGGTTAATTACTATTCCCGAAAATTTAACTATTCATTTTTACTATTCATTTTCCGGAATTTGATTTTTATTTCATATTCTCGTATGATAAATCATTTCATGACAAAATAAAAGTTTGACACTCATCAGATCATTTTCGCGAAAGTTATTAAGGAATTACACGTTTTAGGGTAAAACGTCATTCAAAAATTCTACGCACAACGAAACTCGACCGCGTTAATTTTCCCCGCATCAGAAAAATGTTTGATACACTCATGATTTATTTGAAAATTAATCATGACTGAGAAAATTGTGACCAAATAAACATCGGCCGTGAAAAACAGGAATTTTCATTTTTAAGCATTTTTACTTAGCCGTAACCTTAGCCTATACCTGCACCCGTTTCTAAGACGATTTGAGTTTTCACATTTTTAGAAAAAATCAACATATTTTTCCCTCCTCGTTTGACCAAAAATCATTCCTTGATTTTATAAATCATTCATTGATTTTTAGGCTTATGGTTTTATGTTTAAAAGACATTAAATACCAACCGACACTAGACTGAGCCCAGTCTAGACATTATAAGTCATTTTAAATCATTATTATCACATTAGAAAAGTAACATTTTACTTTTCTCAATTTTACACAATATTCGTACATTTTACGTATTACGCGTTTTAGACTCGTGTTTCCAGTTTTAGCACCCCAATGGAACCTACCACTCATTTTATATTTTTATTATGAAGTATATTGACATGTTTAACCATACTTTCAAGTTCCACATTTTTACGATACCCGGTTTTACGTTTTGAGGCTTAATCAGTTACGGTTAGCATTTTACGGAGTCAAAACTCATTCAATATCTAGGATAATATCAACCAAAGGCCACCTCATCCCCCCTAGACCTTGTGAACCGCCAATAGGGGGGGGGGGGGGGGGGCGATTCACCACCCTTGTGGCTTGATCTCATGCATAGAACTCTTAGATCATTACAAGTGTTGAACTTGGTCACCAAGTTTAGGAAATATCCTAATCTTGTAACCTCCTCAAGACCTTATTTAAGCCTCTCCCTCCCCTCCTTTGTACGCCACACACCACATACACAAACACCATAACCTTAGCTCATTTACTTCCAATTTCATGCAAGTATCAAGTGCTACAACAACATAGAAACTCTAGTTTGGTTTTGATTCATCAAACTACTTTCAAACCCTAGAAACTTTGGTGATTTCTCTTGAGTTTGAATCTACTCAAGTCACCTCAACTTTCATCATCTCTCTTTCAAGAATACAAGTGTAGAAAGATTGCTTGAAGTGAAGTAGGGTGAAGCTTAAGTCTATCAAAGTCCTTACCTTACATGTTAACTTCCTTTCTTAATTGAAAGCCAAAAGTTGTAAGCAAAACCCTACCATAATTCTTGTTAAATATCATATTCATGCTATTTACATATCATTCATGCTATATATTGTCTTATGATTATGTCCATGATGTATAAAAATGAGTAAAACAAGTTATTGTAAATGATTGTTAAGTTAAGTTATTTAAATAAGTAACTAGTGACTTTCCAGAAAACCAATAACGAATGAGATTTTCTTCAGTTTCTTAACAGCTATTTTATATATATATATATATATATATATATATATATATATATATATATATATATATATATATATATATATAAGTCACTATATAATTGTTATTGTTTAAAAAGACCAAGAGGTCTAATGACCTAAAATCAAGACCACAACCATTGCTAAAGCCAAGGTTGAGTCTCAATACCATGGAACAATGACCAAAGGTCATGGCAAGGCCATGACTAAATGACCATATAAACTTATTTAGTCGAAAACATGAGCTAAAAAGTTGGCGATAACTTAAACATACAATTTGGATCTACTTCATCTAAAGAACCATGAGATATTACAAGTAATTGTCATACAAGATATAAGACACTCACCCTAATAACAATCTTCATGTAAAAATAAACTTTCCTAAGTTTATTCAAATATTCGACATGTAACTTTTCGGATCAAAACTTATATATATATATATATATTATCAAATACTACAATAGTAGGGAGCCTCATGTGAGGAGTTCATTATGTAAGCCGTCGAGATGAGTTGTGGATTTACGAATTAAAGTGTCCTGGCTCCTCGAACGTTTACTACATGACTTCTGAATTATGCCGGCCCGAACGGTAGTAAACGATATATAAACTATACATGTTTCATGAACCATTTCTTTTCAAAGAATTACACTATACTTTGTACCACATCATGGACTAAATTCAAGACATATATAGGCAATTCTTCATATTCTTTACTTCTTATCCTAAGTCGCAACATTCTATTATAGGTTGCTTGTAGAAACCTTCGCGATTCGACCATCACATTCACTATTTGCTATATAACTTAAGGTGAGTTCATAGCCCCACTTTTCATTACTTAATTGTTTTACAAACCCTTGGGGGGAATACATACTATTATTTTTCAACCGAACACAATGCTTTGAAATTGTATGCTACCTGATTGTTTTATTATTACTAAGTACTATCCTTGCTAAATCCAATATCCCTTATTATGAACCATTTAATCACTAGTAATAGTGAGTGCGAATATTGTGAATAGGCCTATTGGGATTGACGAATCCCATTTGTATTGACTAAGTTCAAACAAATGCACTAATATTTGAGATTTAGGTATGTTAGCAAAGTACCTACCGGGATAACTCCGCTGATTGATATTGGTACCCGTTAACGTTTTGGTGTCATAAGCTTAGTGTATAATACATTTTATGGGCGTATAATAACGTAACCTACCTGTTTTGTTTTCCAACCATGAGTATGAGTCTAATTAACTCACACTACCAACATATTGTGTTCAACCATTAAACAAACTCTATGAATATCACTCAACCTTTGTGTTGACCTTTTAAGCATGTATTTCAGGTCCATGATGATCAAGGATGGCACGGAAGGGCACGGATATTCAAGAGGGCTATAAATTTAATTATCATTCGAAAACTCATTTAAATTGTAAACATGGAACCATCTGGGACCTCATTTTGTAATCTCTGATATTTATATAATTTGAATGATAAATCTTTTAAAAATGACTCAATTAGAGTTCGTTTTCTATTATTGTGACTATTGTGCCGTCGAGTAACACCCAGTTTGAATTCCGCTGCATCAAGAATTGGGGGTATTACAGATTGGTATCAGAGCCATGGTTATAGAAAAACGGGTCTAATTGAGACCTAAACTATAACCACATGTACAAGCAAAAACATTTTATAGCCTTCCGCTCTCCGTGTCTTCCATCCTCCAGATGATTATGGACTTATTAAGCATTTTATACTACACAAACATGTTAGCATATGGATATATGTACCCTTAGCATAATTGAGCATTTCCCCGTAAGCATTTTATACTACATGAACATATTAGTATGTTGATATATACACACTTGTCACATTTTGAGCACTTCCCATAAACATTTGAATTGTTTTAACATAGTAATTCTTCTAATAGAAATCATGTGCGTACCCACTTCTCCCGACTATGTTCCCACTCTACCTAATAACTTCCAAGTCTTACCACCCTCACCCGAGTTCGGATTTGACTTCGTAAATGCCTTCGCTTCTGATGACGAAGAAGAACCTTTCGAAGATTCAACCGAAGAAGAAGAGGAGGAAACAATACCAACTAATTTTGCGTCGAACACTTCTAATTATTTTGAACAAAATTGGGTTGAGGCAGACTCCAAGGAGGATAATGAGTATGAATATGTACTAGCGCCATTACCACCACCACTATCACTTCCCTTTGATATCCCTACATGTAATGAATTGGATCACTCATTATGGATCGTATCACGACCACCATTGATCCAACAAGAAAGTCAGCATGGAAACTACAACCCCTCAAACTTCATCGACTCGTACCCCTATGACACACTAAATCAAGAAGTTGCCGATCAATCAGAGCTGCTCGGACCTTCTAACCCGCAATAGACTAGCGTGATGATACTAGTTATCTTTTGTACTACTAAACTGATTAGACTAAGTTAGTAAATGTTATGAAACCCATGTAATAACTAGCGATAGTAAAAACGTTGTAATTACTAAACTGAAAGTATCAGTTAGTAAATTTTGAAGAAGCTTGTAATAAGTTTCGATTTTGTAAATCAACCAACGTTGTATGAATAAAACTCTTGTTTTATACTATCATGTGTTATGCCTTTAAATCTTCAAACGTAATTATTCTATCATTTTCCATCAAAAATCATGCTTATTTCACAACTACTCTACTCACGACGTATCTTTTATATAATAGAATCATGGCGCCAACAAAGAAGACACCACCAACAATGACTCAAGCTTCTATTCGCAAACTAGTTAAAGATAGTGTAAATGCAGCACTCACAACTGAACGAGCAGCCGTAGCTACAGAAGCTGCAGCAGCCGCTGAAGCCGCTACAGCTGCTGATGCTGCAGCAGCCGCTGAAGCCGCCACAGCTGCGGAAGTTGCTAGAGCTGCAGAAGCTGCCCGAATTGCCACCGCCACACTTAACACTGGAGGACCAAACCCAACTAGTCCTCCATTGATAAATGTTGATTCGGTACCTAAGGGTTGCTCATTCATGTCCTATTTGAAATGCGAGCCCATAAAATTCAAGGGTACTGAAGGAGCCGTAGGTTTGACCCGCTGGTTTGAGAAAGCGGAGTCGGTATTTTTGGTCAGCAAATGTACTGAGAGTGATAAAGTTCAATATGCCACTAGTACACTGCTGGATGAAGCATTATCATGGTGGAATTCAATATCTCAACCAATGGGCATTGAAAATGCTTGTACGATTTCTTGGGATAACTTGAAGAAGATGATGATCAAAGAGTACTGCCCCCGCAGTGAATTGCAGAAGTTAGAAGTGGAATTTTGGGACCATGTTGTTAAAGGAAATGACATCATAACTTACAACCGTCGATTCCAAGAATTGAGGATTCTATGTCCAACAATGGTTTCAACCAAAGAGAAATTATTGGAACGATATATCTGGGGACTTCCACCAAGTATACAAGGGAATGTAACTTCAACCAATCCCAAGGAACTTGATGAAGCTATGCGGATGTCTCGCAGCCTCATGGATCAAGTGGTGCTTACATCAGAAACCCGAAGACAAAACTTCCACAACAACACCAACAACTCCAACTACCATAACAACAATAACAATAGGAACAACAACAACAAGCGACCATGGGATGGTAACCGTGGAAGTAACAGTAACAACAACAACAACCCAAATCAAAACAACAATCATCATAACCAGCAAAACAAAAGACAAGAAGCCGCAAGGGCTTATGTTGCTGCACCAGCCGGAGGTAAATACATTGGGACTCTACCACAATGTACCAAGTGCAACTACCATCATGAAGGTCCTTGCCCGGCCAAGTGCAACAATTGCCAAAAGCCAGGACATCTTGTCAAGGATTGTAGAAGAAATACTGTAGATACTGGTAGCGATACACAACTGATAGTTATATGCTTCGGGTGTGGAGAAAGTGGACATTACAAGAATCGATGTCCCCAAAACCAAGGTCAACAAGTTGAAGACAACCAGGGGAGAGCATATATGATAAGAGGAGAAGGAGCTTATCAGAATCTCAACAACACTGTAGAACAATGAAGTTTAGAACTTAGTAGTCATATTTATTTATGTACTATGTTGTACTACGTGTATGTCATCCCTAGTAATGGGAGTTTAATGACTTAAGAATATTTACTGTTCAATAAACAACTCTTTGTGATAATTCTCATCTATTGTACTTTCTATCTCCAAACCAATTTGACTGATTAGTAGACTATTACCATTCTATAAGATTTACCCAGTTATCCTATAAACCATGCAACAAATTTTACTTCAAGCTATTTTGTTACCACTTTATTGTTTCACATCATTTTACTCCAAGATATTCTACCACCATCTTAGAAAAATTTCTTCGTTGATACCACCCTATAAATTGATATCATATCTTCTTTACCCAACTTCATCTCAAACCACTAAAACTCATCAAACCAAAATGAAGGACACAAGCCTCGTTCGTCTTTTCACCATCATTATCTTCACAACCGTTGCAACCACAAGCTCATTAACAGATCTTGATGCACTTTTAAAGCTCAAATCATCCTTAGTTACACCACAATCACCCTTATCAGCTTTACAAGATTGAATACCACCTAAAACTTTTAAGAAACACAATACTACGTGACTAAACCGAACATCACATTATCGGTCCTAAATTATACATAGCCTGATCACCTATGTCTAATTCAGGAGGGATCATGTTATGCTGGGAGCAGTCACCTGTATGTTTTCTTAGAAACAAACTTCTCACCTATAATCTTAAAACAATTTCGTGTGAGTATAGGCAATTCATAAGTAACCACACCTCTTCATCGACACCACTCCAACATATAACACACATAGAACTTCGATACGAAGTTCCCCGTAAGGGGTAGAGACTGTAACAATTCACATTTTCAGGTTAATTACTATTCTCAAAAATTTCACTATTCATTTTTACTACTCACTTTTACCATTCATTTTCCGGAATTTGATTTTTATTTCATATTCTCGTATGATAAATCATTTTCATGACAAAATAAAAGTTTGACACTTATCAGATCATTTTCGCGAAAGTTATTAAGGAATTACACGTTCTGGGTAAAACGTCATTCAAAAATTCTACGCACAACGAAACTCGACCGCGTTAATTTTCCCCGCATCAGAAAAATGTTTGATACACTCATGATTTATTTGAGAATTAATCATGACTGAGAAAAATGTGACCAAATAAACCTTGGCCGTGAAAAATAGGAATTTTCATTTTTAAGCGTTTTTACTTAGCCGTAATCTTAGCCTGTACCTGCACCGCGTTTCTAAGACGATTTGAGTTTTCACATTTTTGGAAAAAGTCAACATATTTTTCCCTCCTCCTTTGACCAAAAATCATTCATTGATTTTATAAATCATTCATTGATTTTATAAATCATTCATTGATTTTTAGGCTTACGGTTTTATGTTTAAAAGACATTAAATACCAACCGATACTAGACTAAGCCCAGTCTAGACATTATAAGTCATTTTAAATCATTATTATCACATTAGAAAAGTAACATTTTACTTTTCTCAATTTTACACAATATTCGTACATTTTACGTATTACGCGTTTTAGACCCGTGTTTCCAGTTTTAGCAGGGTTTTAGCACCCCAATGGAACCTACCACTCATTTTATATTTTTATTATGAAGTATATTGACATGTTTAACTATACTTTCAAGTTTCACATTTTTACGATACCCGGTTTTACGTTTTGTGGCTTAATCAGTTACGGTTAGCATTTTACGGAGTCAAAACTCATTCAATATCTAGGATAATATCAACCAAAGGCCACCTCATCCCCCCTAGACCTTGTGAACCGCCAATAGGGGGTGATTCACCACCCTTGTGGCTTGATCTCATGCATAGAACTCTTAGATCATTACAAGTATTGAACTTGGTCACCAAGTTTAGGAAATATCCTAATCTTGTAACCTCCTCAAGACCTTATTTAAGCCTCTCCCTCCCCTCCTTTGTACGCCACACACCACACACACAAACACCATAACCTTAGCTCATTTACTTCCAATTTCATGCAAGTATCAAGTGCTACAACAACATAGATACTCTAGTTTGGTTTTGATTCATCAAACTACTTCCAAACCCTAGAAACTTTGGTGATTTCTCTTGAGTTTGAATCTACTCAAGTCACCTCAACTTTCATCATCTCTCTTTCAAGAATACAAGTGTAGAAAGATTGCTTGAAGTGAAGTAGGGTGAAGCTTAAGTCTATCAAAGTCCTTACCTTACATGTTAACTTCCTTTCCTAATTGAAAGCCAAAAGTTGTAAGCAAAACCCTAACATAATTCTTGTTAAATATCATATTCATGCTATTTACATATCATTCATGCTATATATTGTCTTATGATTATGTCCATGATGTATAAAAATGAGTAAAACAAGTTATTGTAAATGATTGTTAAGTTAAGTTATTTAAACAAGTAAACTAGTGACTTTCTTGGTAAAATCTGATCAAAATGGTAAAATTATGATATTGGACCATTACATATTGTAGTAGAGTACTTAACAAGGAAAACATAGCAATTTGAACCACCTAAAATGAGTACACGAGTCAAAAGTTATGACCATTTGAAGTTACCTAAACTTTACGGCAAAACTGCCTAAATACCTTCTGTGACAGAACCTTAAACACGCAAAAAGAGGCCCTTTTGTTCCGTTTCATGAAAAAGTTAAAGCACGAAAGTTGTCCGGAATCACGTTTTCTTCAAAAACTCATGGGCACGTCTCCAGAAAACCAATAACGAATGAGATTTTCTTCAGTTTTTTAACAGCTATTTTATATATATATATAAGTCACTATATAATTGTTATTGTTTAAAAAGACCAAGAGGTCTAATGATCTAAAATCAAGACCGCAATCATGGCTAAAGCCAAGGTTGAGTCTCAATACCATGGAACAATGACCAAAGGTCATGGCAAGGCCATGACTAAATGACCATATAAACTTACTTAGGCGAAAACATGAGCTAAAAAGTTGGCGATAACTTAAACATACAATTTGGATCTACTTCATCTAAAGAAACATGAGATATTACAAGTAATTGTCATACAAGATATAAGACACTCACCCTTCATGTAAAAATAAACTTTCCTAAGTTTATTCAAATATTGGACATGTAACTTTTCGGATCAAAACTTAAATATATATATATATATATATATATATATATATATATATATATATATATATATATATATATATATATATATATATATATATATATTATCAAATACTACAATAGTAGGGAGCCTCATGTGAGGAGTTCATTATGTAAGCCGTCGAGATGAGTTGTGGATTTACGAATTAAAGTGTCCTGGTTCCTCGAACGTTTACTACATGACTTCTGAATTATGTCGGCCCGAACGGTAGTAAACGATATATAAACTATACATGTTTCATGAACCATTTCTTTTCAAAGAATTACACTATACTTTGTACCACATCATGGACTAAATGCAAGACATATATAGGCAATTCTTCATATTCTTTACTCCAATCCTAAGTCGCAACATTCTATTATAGGTTGCTTGTAGAAACCTTTACGATTCGACCATCACATTCACTACTTGGTATATAACTTAAGGTGAGTTCATAGCCCCACTTTTCATTACTTAATTGTTTTACAAACCATTGGGGGGAATACATGCTATTATTTTTCAACCGGGCACAATGCTTTGAAATTGTATGCTACCTGATTGTTTTATTATTACTAAGTACCATCCTTGCTAAATCCAATATCCTTTATTATGAACCATTTAATCACTAGTAATAGTCAGTGCGAATATTGTGAATAGGCCTATTGGGATTGACGAATCCCATTTGTATTGACTAAGTTTAAACAAATGCACTAATATTTGAGATTTAGGTATGTTAGCAAAGTACCTACCGGGATAACTCCGCCGATTGATATTGGTACTCGTTAACGTTTTGGTGTAATAAGCTTAGTGTATAATACATTTTATGGGCGTATAATAACGTAGCCTACCTGTTTTGTTTTTCAACCATGAGTATGAGTCTAATTAACTCACACTACCAACATATTGTGTTCAACCATTAAACAAACTCTATGAATATCACTCAACCTTTGTGTTGACCTTTTAAGCATGTATTTCAGGTCCATGATGATCAAGGATGGCACGGAAGGGCACGGGTATTCAAGAGGGCTATAAATTTAATTATCATTCAAAAACTCATTTAAATTGTAAACATGGAACCATCTGGGACCTCATTTTGTAATCTCTGATATTTATATAATTTGAATGATAAATCTGTTAAAAACGACTCAATTAGAGTTCGTTTTCTATTATTGTGACTATTGTGCCGTCGAGTAACACCCAGTTTGAATTCCGCTGCATCATGAATTGGGGGTGTTACATTTAGTATACATCTATTAATATTTATAGTTTTATACATATCCAAATATACAATATTTTGACTTTTTAGTGTCTTTACTAAATATTATCAAAGTTGAATTTTAATATCTTTGCGTAATATCAAATAACTTTTTGTTTTCTATAATAGTTAAACTTTTCATGATTTATGGGGCCTCATTCGTGATTTCGCACCGGGCAACCCAAATCAATGGGAGAGCCCTATTTCTTTCATCTGTTTACGTTGTCCTATGCCATATCTCCTCTCCATGCCGAGATATTAGCGCTACACTACGCTTGCTCACTAGCATTTAATCGAGGATGGTTTAATGCTACTGTGGAATCTGACTCCCAACTAGCTATCTTCTTATCATCTTGTGAAACGCCTCCACCCTGTAATGTAGCTGCTCTTGTGGAAGACATTCGCTTATGGGCAAATAATATGCGATTATCGTTTTCTTGGGTTAATCGAGAAGAGAATCAAGTGGCTCATTAGGTTGCTCGTCATGCGTTTTCTACCACTTCAAAGTTTAGTTGAGATGTTTATTTTCCTCAAGAACTAACCTCGTTTGCGAGGAGCAATTTTTATGCTCTTTAGTTTTTCTAATGTAAATTTCTATTAAAAAAATAATTATGAAATCTTTGTTAAGGAAAAAATAATCATATACATTTGAGCTCAAATGGACCTCCCATGTTATATATTTTAGAAATTTGCTACACCCATATAAAAGTATCCACAAAAACAATCCATTCGCTCAGGTGTCAGCGGGTGATTGGTTTTTTGTGAGATCTACATCCCGCAGAAAACAAATCACCTGCCGACACCTCAGCGAGTGAATTATTTTTATGAATACTTTTATGTGGAACCTATAATCGAGCTAAGTGTTATTCATGACATAATCAACAAATATGAGTGTTCAAAAATATAATGAAGTATTACCAACTCAAAATGAAATATGATACTCCTTTCGTCTCAAAATTATTGTCAGGAGACAAAAAAAATACAAAGTTTAATCAAAGTGAGGCCATTTTATTTTCAACCATTCAAATAAAATATTCCCTTATTAGATTCTCTAGTTTTTACTTAAAAGGGAAAGTGGATAATTATTTTGAGACATCCAAAAAAAATATGGACTATTATTATGAGACGGGGAGTAACTAATTAAAATATATATTTTATTTTAAAAATAAAATTAGCTTTTTCTTACAACTCATGCATTAAATATAATTGGTAAACTTTTTAATTATAGTTGTAAGACAACATATTTAAAAAACAAGCCAAACATTTTTTATGTGAGAAACTAAAAGAAATTTCATATTTTCAAATTTTAAATATAACGCATTACCCTAAACCCTAAACCCTCATTGTTATAGTTTTAAAGTTTTTTAAAAAAACTTATGCACCCTTTATATGTATTATAAATTATTAGACGAATACTCGTACAAAGCGACAGTGTATAGTGACAAATAATTATACTTGTAAAATCGTGATTCTGATTTGACCCTTGATGTAAAACTTACAGATTCAATTCGTAGTTATTGCGAGAAAAAAAAATTAATGGGTTAAAAACAAAAAATAGCAAAAGTTTATACCATTCATAATCAAAGGTAAACAATTCATTAAAATTACTCAAATTTTAAGCATTTCAAATTTGAAGAATGCATATGCATGCGATGTAAGGCTGCATGCAGTAATGACCGAGACCGAGTCGGTCGGCGTCGGTCGACTCGGTCGGCGTTTGTGTGGATACTCGGTCGCCGGTCGACAAAAAACCCAAATGGGTCATGGTCACGATCGACGGTCGCCAAAGTGTAAGTGTGTATATTTTTTTTTTCTTTTTAAAATGTTTAGAATAGAAGGAGTTTGGTGTGTGTATGTGTGCGTGTGTTTGGATTTTTGGAGAAGATGATGTGCATATATATATATATATATATATATATATATATATATATATATATATATATATATATATATATATATATATATATATATATGTGTGTGTGTGTGTGTGTGTGTGTGTGTGTTTTAATTGGTAGTGTTTTGGGCTTGTGAGCATGTGACGTTAAAATTGACTTTTTTTTAAGATATTATTTGTGAAAATGTAAAAAACCAAAAAAAAAAAAAAAAAAAAAAAAAATGAACTTGGTCGCCTTTACTGTAGCACTGAATCGCCTGCAGATCGCTGGAGAGAGAAAGCTAATGTGGCTGAGAAAATAAAAGAGATTAACCCTTATTGTTGATCATTATTGCATGCAGCCTGAGTAGTAGATAGATACATTATAAATTTGACACCACTCGGTTTAAGTCTTTTAACACCACTCGGTTTAAGTCTACTACGTAGTATGATTTTTTGAGATAGTACTGTATTATAATTTGACGCAGCACCTCGACCAAATGTGAGGAGATCGACCATCATTTAACAGTATATTCAGTAACCTAATAACTATAAAATCTGAAAACATGTAAACATTTTATTGATACTTAACTAAGTCAATATAAGCATGGAAAATAAGTGACTTTGTGAGCAATGAATAAAGAAAGGCAGACACTCAAATTTATTGGTTGCTTCCATCAGCTCAAAGCGAGTATACAATTATGCGGCCCTGGTGGTAAAAATGGTCTGAACCACGGTAAGAGAAAACAGAATGATCGCAGCAAGTAGTGCAATAATACTCCATGGATTACTGAAATATACGCGTCTCAACCGTGCAATATGCTTGGGCCAAAAACCATTGTAGTACGTATCCATTTGTTTGAACGCTTTGGTGTAATAGAAATCTGTAATACACATGTTTTTGCATATCTTGTTGATCATATCTGCAGCCTCTTGGTTTGAGCCGAGCATGTTGACAAGGACTTTTGATTCTACCAGTTTAGCAATATCCTCTTGAGTATCAATAAGCATATCCATGGCATATGCATATGATGTAAAGTAATAATTATCTTTAGGGAACGATTGCTCGTAAGCAATTAAGTTCCTTAAAATTAGCTCAGTGGAATCATGAATAACCAGGGTTGGCATTAGAAGAGTAGGCTTACTCCAAAACCAGGGCAAACATGCAAAAAGAGATGATTGAAATTTAATAGTCATTGACCAATCATCCTCTTGGTGAGGCTTAAAGTTCATCCCTGATCTATGCAGTTCTACTATCGAGTGGAATGCAGTGTATGTATTCACTATTTTCCCTTCATCTACAAGCTTTGATGCCTCAGCGAGTTTAGGCTTCGATGACTTGGCAGCTACAAGATGGTGGCAATTGTGCAGATAGCCAAGAACATGATCAGGAGTTGAATCTGAGTCAACATCTGTGGTTGAAATTTTTTCAGGCGACAGAGAATGGTATAGCTGAATGAGTGCCAAAAATTTATCGAGAACGTTGCAAAGAAATGAATTTTTTCCGGGCGCCAAGCAGTCAAACAAAACTTGAAGAACAAAGAAAGGGACTTGGTTTTCTAGCAATATCAGATCCATGACAATACGAAAAATTAGCATCTCATTTGGCAAATGCCATCCATAATGATCATCACTCTTGAAACAGAATTCAAGAATGAAACAACCATCCATAACCATCATCCTGGCAAGCTTATCATCATTATAGTTCTTGATCATACCAGCATAAGATTTTCTGATTTTGGGTATTAAAGTGTTTACCTTTAGCAGACATGCTTTTAATATTTCCTTTGGCGTGGAATCAGAACGCTCTAATAGGTCATTAAGATAACATTCTTTCAGCCATTCAAATTCTTTCAACTTCTTATTTTCTCTATGTATAGGTCCTATAGAGACCAGCTGAGGGATGAATGATCTTACGCTAACATCTCTAAGAATTCTAGAAACCTTGCAAATAGATGGTGAAGGTTGAAGGCAACGATTTTCTCCTCTTTCTGCACAATCAAGAAGAAAGCCTAAAGTCGGGTCATCACTTTCATCCACGTAGTATGGTGTCTGGTTGACCTCCGTGATATGGTCAATGATCGGAGTACTAGTGGATGCATCACGGTCCTCCATAGTCAAACCTGCAGAAAATGACAAAATCATATTTAAAGAAAATGAAAAAAAAAAAGATAGGATGAGACTGAGGGTACCTTGGGTGGCTTCCAGTAAGGGGGCGGTGATGTCGGTCAGCTCTACCTGTTGTTTGTTGTTGCTTATTGTTTGTTTTTGAGGTTTTGCAAGTCGTATCACTACTTGTAGATTTGATACTGGTGTTTTTGGTGGTTTTTGAATGAGATATAGTGAGTATAAATAGATAAACTTATATACGATGTGTTTAATTTGAATTATGAAGAAAAAAATGTAGTAGTAGTAGTAGTATGTGAGTCCATAAAAGCTTTTCCATGTGCCCAACCGTATGATGGTGACTCCGAATTATAATGGTGGTTAACATTTTTCTTGACAAGTTTTTGAAAATAAATGTTGCGAGGTACTATAGCTTTCACATAGAGTCGACACAGTGGTTGTTAGTAGATATTAGTCAATTCCTATTTTGCATTAAATACTGATTTGTAATTCACTTGTTAGCTAGCTAAACATGTAGTGTAGCTAAACATGTAATGTTCACACATTTAGCTTTAGACAGTTGTACATAATCCATATTACTCCTACAGGTTGAATTCCTTGGTTAGAAATAACCTTTTTTTCGTGACAATGTTAGTACAAGTCAAGGTTAAGTTATATTCTGTGTTCACACGCCGAGTTTCACACAATTGTACGTAATCCAAATAAGCGTTAAGTTTTTCGAATCTCATGGTCATTTAAAGTGTATTGATGTGGTTGAGCATAAAAACACGACTTTTGTTTTAGTGTATTTTATAAGCTCGGCATAATAAGCAATAACATATGTAATTGTTGCCCACACACTTCATTGTAGTTTTACGTAGGTTTCTTTTGGCTTGTTTTCGCGTATATTGTTTTATTGATGTAGTTGATTTCTTCAAGATAAAAGTATAAAATTGATAATCGGTGTCTAAATGGGTTTTATAGGCATTTAATATGAATTTGAAGATTATGTATTTGTTGAAAATTATGTTTTAGGTGCTTATACAACTTGCTTTAGAGTATGCATGCATCATTTCAAATTCTAGTTTGTGAAAAATTTTAAAAGAGGAGTGATATGATCACAAAAAAATTTCCACAAAGAAGTCCACAAACTGATGTGGCGGCGTGTCATTAGTGAGTTTCTCTCCTCTCTTTCTCATTGAACCAATCACTCTCCACCACATCAGTTTGTGGGACTTCTTTGTGGAAACTTTTTGTGATCATATCACTCCTCATTTTAAAAAAATTGTAAAAAAAAAAAGAGACAAATCTTCTATTTATGTGAAAAAAAAAGTTGTCCACAAAGGAATAAATTCAATGATGGAAGGAGAGGCTATATAGAGTAACAAAGTATCATAAGGAAGGAGGAGGTAGTGATGTAAAAAAAAATAATAAAATAAATAAATAAATAAATAAAATCAACATGCTTTGATGATTTGGGCGTGTTTCTTATGCGAGGATGTAGCAGATTATATTACAGATTAACTACATAATACTCCCTTGAACTAACATGCAGATCACAATATATACACTTACATGATTGTTAGATTTTTGTTAACTTTTATATTTGTATTCCTTAAATTGTTGCTTTTGTAGTTGATTGGTATGTACGACATGCTTTAATTTAGATTGTTGTATTTTTTTTTTTTTAATTTTTTGAACGGCATTTAGATTGTTGTTTTACTTGATTTTTCAATTCTGAAATGTTTTAGTCTCATTTAATGAAGAAAATGGCATTACTCAATTATATGCCGTTAAAATCAAATAATGTTCATTTTCTGGTTCTTTCAATTGTTCCAAACAAATAAATGAAAAAATTGACACCACTTTAATTCTATAAACATTACAATGTAATTGATTATCTTTGTTGTAAAAAAAAAAAAAAAAAAAAAAAAAAAAAAAGCCAACCAACACTCCACGTCTTAGTGCATTGGGTGTGGTAACAAAGCTTCACCTCCTCATTTGGGGCCCACGGGTGCCACATCACCCCAACACCTTTTCACAACTAACCACTCCTCACTCATAACTAACCTCAACTTACTCATTTGAGGGCCACCACTTACAACTTTATTTTTTTATTCATTTCACTAAATAAATTAAATTCATTTCACAAAAATTAAAAATACCACACCAAACTAAATTTATTTCATCAAATTAAAAAAAGTTACAATACGGGAAAAAAAACGACGCGAAAAGAAAAAAAACGATACGAAACTTAAAAAAAACAATACGAAAATATAAAAAACGACATCACATGCATATTAAACATTTTATTCATCGGCATCCTCATCGAGTTGTTGGTATTTCTTCGTTATTTTTGCTTGCCTCCTGCGAATGACTTCGGTTCTGACCGGGTCAGTAACCAAGCTGGGATCTAGCATGAGCATCTGCATTTCCAAGGCCCTTTCTTCCCTCCTCTTCCTCGCCTCGTAACAAGCCGTTTGAGCGTCGTTTGCTTGCGTATACTTTTCGGATAATTGTCCCGAAAAAGTACTCGTTTGACTCCCACCGGAGCTCGCCGCGCTCGACGTATTCGTCGACTTTTGCTTCTTTCCAGCTCGTTTGTCGGCTCTTTCGGGACGAGGTCGTGCGTCCGGCCCGAATATATCCTCGAGACAAGAAATGTCTAACGGATCCTCAGCATCCCATTTCGGGTAATTTCTCAAAAACTCCCAAACATGCTCATACGTGAAACCCCTCGCACCAAAGCATTCTACGAAACTCGCCTTGGCATTATTGATTTGATCATGCTCATTCTCACCACTTCGACGCCCCAAATGCTTAAATATAGCGTTGAACTTTTGGCAGTCGCCGTTCATCCTCGTCTATTTACCGATAAGCATATTCTTGCCTCTAGGGTCATCCACAGTTTGCTGGTTGAACGATTCTGCAATTTCGTTCCAAAAGAAATCATCGGTTTTGGAATTGCCCATATCTTTGTCTTGTGAAAATTCTATCCAAGTTTCCGCAAGAAGCTTTTCTTCGGCACTGGACCATTTCCGATTCACACGCATTTGACCTGCAAGTTCCAAGTCATCGTCATCGTCGGCATCTAGATTTACGACTTTTTTTTCCTTTGACGGCCTTGGTTTTCTTGCCTCTACCTTTGGCCGGTGACCGTGCTTTTGGAACTTTAAACTGAGGTTCAACCTGAGGTTGTGGTTCGACTTGGGGTTGTGATTGATGAGCTGGGATCGAGGATGGTTGAGATGGGTTAAAAAATTATGGTGGCAACATTCGTTGAGAATGAGTTACGAACCCTCCTTGTTGCAACGCAATATGTTGATTAGCATAAACGTCCATGGGATTGAAAGGTTGTGAACCATATGGCGATGAAGGTTGTGGGGAATTTTGCGACGAGGGAGTAGAAGCGTTTGACGATCCCCCGTATCGTTGGTTTGAAGTTAGGAGGGTTTTGAAATAACCAGGTTCGTTCGGGTTTTGAGACATTTTCTTGGTTGAAGTTATATATTTGTTGAGTTGTAGTGATGAAAGTATGTGAAATTGGTTTTGTATTTATAGGGTATGTAAAACTTTTTAAAAACAAAAAAAGAGAAAAAAAAAAAAGAAAAAAAAGGACCGTTTAAGCCAAACGGTGATGTTATTTATGTTGATGATCCTGTTAAAGGTTTGTTTTTGTATAAATAAATGTTAGGGGGCATAGACGGAACTTGAACATTTCTTGTTTGGGGTGCCGAATTTATTTTGGGGGGCCAAATCGGAGATTTGTTTGTAACCTCAATTAAATTACCTCTAAAACCTATAATAGTTACACTAGGTGCCGCAAATTTTGGGGGGGCCGGGACCCTCAACTCCCAGCCCCCTACATAGTTCCGTCCCTGTAGGGGGGTGTTTGTTTCAGCTTATATAGCCGGCTTATGGCTTATGCCGCTTATGTGGGTATCCATGATAAGCTTATATAAGCCAAAAAGTTTAAAAATAAGCTACAAAAAGTGAGCTTCTGAAACATAAGCCGAAAATCAAATAGGCCATAATCCCGCTATATAAGCTGAAACAAACACCCCTTTAGTATATTTTGTGTTCGGTGACAAGCTTTTAGTGTTCAAAGTTTTTTTTTTTTTTTTTTTTTTTTTTTTTTTTTTTTTGGCAAAACTAGGATTAGCCGTTAGCTGTAGCACCATTTAGCAATTAGCAATTAAGTTATATATAGTTAGCTACTAGTAGGTGTTAAGAGTATTTGTTTGTTTTATTAAAGTGTTTGGTAACGTAACTGTATACTTATTATTAAGTGTAAAATGATGAAAAAGCTAAACGCTAACGCTATATGCTTCTTCAAATAGCATTTGAAAAGTAGCGTTTACAAAATATAAATGCGGCTTTTAGCGTTTGGAATATAATGTGTGTTTTGCAACGAAAGGTTAGCTTTTGGATATTGTTTAAACACTCCTACACGTAGCGCTAACATTAAAGGCATTAAGCTTTTATGTTCTGTACACTCTATAATATAGAGCTACCTTACGGAACGGTTTTACTAAAAAAAGAACTTGCAACTACGGCTAGTTATGCCAGCCTGTATATAAAAATGTTTAAATTCGTATAAAATTTGTTATTTTTATCAAAGAGTGTTGATTTTTCAGCTTAAATATCCAATTTTTAATGACTTATAAATGGAATAGAGTGACTAAAATGACATGTATTTAGTATCCAGGGATTTAGGGAAAACCTTGAAAATCGACTATAGCCTTAGTTTCTTACATGTTTGTTTAGATTCACTTTACTTTGATTTCTAAGTATTAGAATATAGCATTACAGTTATCGAACAGTCCTAGCTTAAATTTTTGGTTGCTGAGATTTTAGATGAAAGGGTGTTTGATGTGATTCTGGTTTTCACATTTCAAGTCAAAATGATCACATTTCATTTTACTGCATTTTGAAATGGTAATAATCGCTTCCAAGATGGAAGTTCAAGGACTTTGTTATTTAGTATACATAGTAACGGGTAGAGATGTGATAGCTACTCTTAAGATGGATGTCTAAATGCCTCTTTATGTAGCATCTATAGTTATGCGGCAAAGTTATAAGTCAGTTTTAAAATGCATTGACCAAACATACCCAATTTTAAGCCATCTACAGTTATGGGTCCAAACAAATGTCTGCTTATAAATTATTTTGATGGTAAATTGGAGTGTTCGGTTTTGTTGTTATGGGACACGAGTTTGATAACTACCCAAAGAAAATGATCCGTGACATAGAGTTGGGATTGGTTTCTTGAAGAACATAAAGAAGACAGTGATGAAGACGAAGATGAAGTTAGTAATAAAAAAGAAAAAAAGGGAAAAAGACGAAAGAGGAAGAAAGGTGCAGCGAATGATGACGAGGATGATGATGTGTGGACGGGTGAGAGTGAGGAAGACGCCGAATTGATTAAGAAACTAAAAATTGACCCAAAACCCAAGTATAAGACTAGGTCAAAAGACCAAAAGAAAAACAGAAAAGGTGCGAGTACAAGTAGAAGTGGTACGGATACTACAAAGAGTTCCGCGATGGACGTTGATGTTGAAGATGATGACGATGAAGGCAAAGATGAAACTGATGAAACATTGGGTGGTTTCATAGTTGATGACGAGGAAGTGGGTGAAGGAATCAACGAGGATGTGGAAGAAGAAACCGACAATGATGACGAAGAAGAAGAATTTGAAGAAGATGAAGATGACGAGTAGTTGTTGGTTTTAAATTCACTTTATGTGTTTAGTGTTTCTACTTTGTTGTATGCTTGTATGTTACTACGAACATGTACACTTATAGAAGTCTTTACGAGGCTCGTGATCTTTGTTAATATCCTATATGAAATCGTTGGTCTGTTTCATACTTCTATTTGTATTGAGTTATCTAACTATATGTGATCCTAACTTATGATATCTGACTTCACATTCGATAACTGTCAAAAACTCGGAACATGGATTTATTCTATTATTGAGAAATATTGTTTTGTAGTATGGCCGATCAAGTATTGGGTCGAAATACTCTCTCATAAATGATGGTGGAAGAGGAGGAAGATCAACTTCATTTCCGTTTCTTCCTCACTCTCACCCGTCCACACATCATCATCACTCTCACCCGTCCTAAATATGTATATTTGGTTAGGATTTAACATCATCATCAACACCGGCAAGATAGGAACGGAGCTCCAACAACCATGGCGGCCATAGGTAATAATATAGTTAACGAGGTCTTCTTCTGGTGACCATAGCCCTCTCTTCAACTTTTGTCTAGTGCTCAATCTATTTTCTCTCTCACACATCTCTCTTGTATGATGCAAGAACGAGTGATGCCATATGTTCTTATATAGAAGACATTTTCAACATTCTGAATGATGATACTGAAATGTTGGGAATCCAAGAACTTTTTATCTCACAAATGAACGATATAAATTAGGGGGCCTGGTAGTTCTTGTATAGTAAAGGTCCTACTTTAGCTTAAGTATTAGATTCTTGATTGAGTTTACTTACCTCCTAGATTGCTTTATATTATTTGACTGTGGCTATGGCTTGAAGATAACTGATCCGAGCTCATACTAGACGACCTTAGCCTATTCTCAAATTTGAATCGCCAGCTTCACAAGTCGCTATGATTTGGGCTTAAGCTCGAATAATTCAATAAAAGCTGCACCACACACATCACGGCCTTATGGCCATAATCACTATAATTAGAACATAAGCTGATAAAACTAAACACCAAACAGCATATCATTAGCACATTGATTGTCATTTTGAATATGCAAAGCCGCTTTACAAGTCTGCTAAGGGATCAAGAAGATTAATAAAGTGAACTTGTATATGATTAGATACGAGGATATTAGTTTTCTTTGTGATAGATAAGTAGCTTTCGAAACAGGTCTTCGGTCATATCTTCCAAAACACGCTTCCGATTTTGGTTAAGACTCATGAGAAAGAACAAACAATGTCCTCTCTTTAATGAGCAATTTTAGGTTACTGCTACGTAAGTCCCATGACACCACACTACATGGCAGTACTTCTATGCTCTACTAGATAAATGCTGCAACTTTGACTCAAAACGTACAATTGTACAAAGAAGTCGATTTGGATTGTTTTGTACTATCTCAAACGGGTCAAATTAAACTCACTAAAAGTGAACGGGTCAAAAGACGAGCCGAACGGGTGATAATGTGTCAAAGTCTATCTTAACGCATACAACATCCCAAATCATATATAAATGTGCTAATATTTGTTAGATCATAAATAATGAACTCAATGTTTTTGAACACAGGAAATGTTTATAGGTTTTTGAACATTTTACAGGTGGGGTCCAGTTTTCATATTGGATGATATTTCCGACTGATGTCTCTTTGCTGGAACCTTGGGCTTGCTCTTTGCTAAAGTGCCCTTTGTCCGGTCATGGATCCGTTGAGTTGAGCCTTATGAAGCGCTTTGCCGTCTGCATCATCTTTCAATATTTCCATGCCTATTGCATCATCACCAGCCCTTTAAACCCCATCAATAAGTTGATTTTGATCCTTCAGACGACAATAATTTAATAATTTATGTTCGTTTAGTTTAATGAACGGACATGAATAAAAGTCATAATTATTCATTTATGTTCGTCAGTGTCCAATTATGCATTCGTTAACCTTCGTTTATATTCGTATATAGTATTTTTTTATACATTTTAAAATTGGTTTACTTAAACAAAACAGCAATTAAAAACACATTTTTAAGTTTATTTTTATAAATTTAATGTTTATTAGTTTACATTTATGTATCTTCGTTCATTTATGTTCGTTTAATATCTTACAGAAAGAACATGAACAATCTTAGTTTTTTAATAAACGAACATGAACAAGAAAATTCGTCCGTTTAAATAACAGTGTTCATTTATTTGTCCGATTAAAATTAATCGAACAAAAATGAATAATAGCCTGCCTATGCTCTCCAAATTCATCTACAGCTCTAATGGGTGGTCTAGGGAAGTGAAATAATGCATGAAAATTAATAAATAAAATGAAGTAACTGTGGCCTATCTAAAACAAAAAAATAGCGTGGACCTCATTTAGTGTAACAGGACCAGTTGTTTCTTTCATCTGTTTACGTTGATTTCTAATGGTGAAATCTTTGTTTAGGAAAAAAAAATCTTATACAGTTTTTTTGGCTCAAATGGACCTCCCATGTTATATCTTATACCTATAAATCGAGATGAGTGGTATTCATGACATAATCAACAAATATGAATGCTCAAAAATATAATGAAGTATTACCAACTGAAATGAAATATGACGACTAATTAAAATATTTATTTTAGTTTTTAAAAAAATTAGTTTTTTTTTTTTTTTTTTTTTTTTTTTTTTTTTTATATATATATTTTTTACAACTGACGTATTATATATATAATTGAAATGATAAATATATATACTATGAATTAAATATAATTGGCAAACTTTTTAATTATATTTGTAACAACATATATAAAAAACAAGTCAAACATCTTTATGTGAGAAAGTAAAGAAATTTCAAATTTTAGGTATAACACATTACTTATTTTTTATTTTTAAACTTTTAAAACAAATTATGCACCGTTTATATGTATTATAGATTGCTAGACGGTGTATAACAACAAATAATTATACTTATGAAATCATGATTCTGATTTAACCCTTAATTATGGGTAGTCATTGCGAGAAAAAAGTTAATAAGTTAGAAACAAAATATGACAAAAGTTTATGTAAAATATTTAGAAAATGAAGGAAAAAAAAAGTGTAAATGAAATCCATTGTAGATTTGTAGTCATGAAGATGATATGACGGTGGTAAGATACATGAATATTTCACATCAAAATGTTTTATATATGGGATCTTTTAATTTGTCACTTGTTTAAAAAAATTAAATGAACAACATTATTTTTTAAAATAGGATTATTTTTAAATAAAACAAAGTTAATTATAGTAATTAGAAAAAGGATTAGAAAATTATTAATGTAAAGTAACATTTAAACATGATAATTTAAATTTATTAATTATATTTAACAAATATCATTGTGACACAAGTTAGAAAAAGTCATATTATGGAGGGGTAATACTATTCCTATCCTCCTAACCTCACTTACCTCCAGCTTTATTCATTTAGTTAACAAAAAATGATACTGTAGTTTTTTATAGTTTTTTGTTTTGTGTTTACTATTTCTAAATTTTTAAACTTAATATTTTATGTGATCAAATTCCTTTATTACCCTAGACCAATAAATGTATTAACTAGCGAATACAGCACGGTTTGATAAACATAAACAAAAGATTTTATTAACATAAGTACTCGTACATGGAATCCTAAATAAACGTAACTTCCAATTTTTCATAAAAATCAGACGAAAAAAAAAGAAGACGAAAACGTTAAAAAAAACAGATGAAAACATAAAAAATCTGACAAAAACGTAAAAACATAGTCGAACATAAAAAATCTGCCGAAAACGGAAAAAAACAGACGAAAACGTAAAAAAACAGACGAAAACGTAAAAAAATAGGCGAAAACGTAAAAAATCGGACGAAAATGTAAAAAAATAGACGAATACGTAAAAAATAAGACGAAAACTTAAAAAAACAGACGAAAACATAAAAATTCGGACGAAAACGTAAAAAATGGACGAAAACGTAAAAAATCTGACGAAAACATAAAAAAACAAACGAAAACGTAAAAAATCTGACGAAAACGAAAAAAAATAACGAAAACGTAAAAAATCGGATGAGAACGTAAAGGGCGAAAACGTAAAAAAATCAGACGAAAACGTAAAAAAACAGACGAAAACATAAAAATTCGAATGAAAACATAAAAAAAACGGACGAAAACGTAAAAAAAATCGGACGAAAACGTAAAAAATCTGACAAAAACGGAAAAAAACAGAGGAAAACGTAAAAAATATGACGAAAACGTAAAAAAATAGACGAAAACATAAAAAATCTGACCAAAAAGTAAAAAATCTGACGAAAACGTAAAAATACGAACGAAAATTAAAAAATCAGACGAAAACGTAAAAATTCGGACGAAAACGTAAAAAAACGGACGAAAACATAAAAAAACGAATGAAAACGTAAAAAACGGACGAAAACGTATAAATTCTGACAAAAACGTAAAAAACATATGAAAACGTAAAAAATCGGACGAAAACAGAGAAAAATAGACAAAAATAGACAAAAACGGATAAAAACCGGCGAAAATATATAAGAATGGACGAAAACAGATTGTGAGGTATTTTAAAGGAAAATATGTGAAAACAAAAAAAAATGTTTTGAACGCGATCTCTATTTTCCATAAAATATTTTGTAGAAAACAAAGGTGTTTTCCCTCAACTAAACGCACCCTTAATATTTCACGAAGTTTTTTAAGATAAGATCTACCAGCAGACAAGATAAAAGACGAATACCCTATACTTATGCCTTTTGGTAAATTGAAATGGGTGCTCCACATACAAAGCAATGTGGGACTTATAGTTGGGCCAACGTTCCTTCAGCTAATCAGTCGTGAGCTTCTATGGACTACTACAGTTCCTCGTGATTTGCGATTGTTGGGTCACTGAATTCCCCAAACTTCCTCTAACTAGGATTTGAACATAAAATAACCTAAGTGTTTAATATCCGTAAATACTATCAAGTCACTGAGTGAACAGTTGATCAGTAAGTCATCTTTAGGATGCTTAGACCGAGCCTAAGATGAAAGGTTCTCCAGTCAGTGAGGCGGAACTCAGTGAGTGGCATCTAAGCCAAGAAGAAGATGATGGGTTCAGTGAGGATGACAATAACTCACTGAACCCCCAGGACTCCTTAACAACTACTGAAGACTGAAGACCTGAAGACTGAAGAATGGGCGGGATGAAGTGGGAAATGTTTGAAAGTTTGGACAGGTGTCCCTATCGACATGAAGTCAAACTTTCTCTGAAAGGCATCATGTCAGGATGGTGTCATCACTGTGCACCAGAAAGACATATTGTCCTTTACCCAATATAGTATATTGTAACAGAGACAAAATACGCAAGCATTTTGTCTCTACTAGCTTAGGTCATTTATTTGTCTTTATCAGTAAAGTTGTAATTTACTTGTGTATAAATAGGTAGCATAAGCGAGGAGTAAAAGTTGACAAGTTTGTGCAATTAATGCTTAGACATTCACAAACAACTTTTACTCCTCCAAAGAACAACACAGTCCCTAAGATAGCTCAGTGAGACCTTTTAGTTGTCACTTAAACTTTGTTTGGGTTTAGAGAGGAGTCATACCATACCATACTTGTCGTTTTCAATCCCAAATGTTATTCCGCAAACACTTGGGTATAATTCTTTTTTATTAACTTCTAATAAGAATTAAACGTTGAAAAATATTGTCTCTTATCTTTACGTTTATTTGTTGTTAATCATTTTACATCGTTGTTAAAAGTCATAGAACTTGGTTAGATTAACTCGTTAGTTAACTTTAACCTTGTAAACGGGACCAACAAGTGGTATCAGAGCCTCTGATTTGTAAAACTTTTCAAAATTTGTTTCAAAACTAAAGAGTGCTCAAAGTTTTTAAAATCAAGATCCCACCATGGCTGACATTGATGTTCCGCATGTAACACCCCAACCCGTCAAGGGTAAAGATATCACAATAGATAGTGTCTAACAAAGCAAATCACAAGCTTAATACTTTAACAATACAATAAGTATAAGGATTACAAGGATATTCCAAAATAAGGAAAATACGATAATAAACAAAGTCCATCATTCAAAGGAACTCTAGGGTTGGTCCACACTCTCTCATCCCCAAAGCTAAACCCCGCATCCTAGCTTAAGTACCTGCCACATGAAAAAGAAAGCGGCTGAGCATAAAAAGCTCAGTGAACATATACGAAGATAACAAGCACATCAAGTAATAAGATATGAGAATACGAAATGATTTTACATATGGTGTCACAAGGTATATCAAAGGATTATGAAGGTTAAGTATGAAAAGTCATCAAGGTTAAGTATCAAGGATCATCAAGTGTAATATCAAGGATTAACAAGTTTCAAGGATCGTCAAGTATAATATCAAGGGTTAACAAGTTTCAAGGATCGTCAAGTATAATATCAAGGGTTAACAAGTTTCAAGGATTTCAATTATAATATCAAGGATTAACAAGTTTCAAGGCTTTCAGTATTTAACCCCCAGGCCAAGCAAGTATCCAAGTAAACAAGTAGTCCAAGATTGGAGTGACCAACTCCCAAGCTGTGAGAGGTTGCAATGCACGCAAGCCCAGTCACCAAGTAAATATATAATGTAGTCCATGTCATAATCATAATGGCCGTAGCCCAAGCAAGTTTCAAGTCAAGACAAATCTAGGATGCATCCATACGCCCCTGCAGGCCAATAATAATCATAGTAGTAGTCGATAACAATAATCAGGGACAGTAGCGGACATCTCTCTAGCCCCACTAGAGTACATAACATTGGTGCATCAATGCTATGGTTGTGGCTACTCCACAACAAGTAGCACCTAGGTAAAATACTGAAGGGTCAAGTAGTCAAGGTTCAATATCAAGTACAAGTGTCAAGTCATAATCAAGGGTTCAAAGTCAAGGTTCAACGTCAAGCGTCAAGATTAAAGGGCAAATCAAGAGTCAATATCAAGGATCAATATCAAAGGGGTCAATCAAGTAATATAAAGGAGAGAGAAAGAAAAGTCATGAGAGAGAAGTAGTTATACTCTTACTGAAAGAGTACGGAATATCTGTACCTTAGTCCAACACAAAGCAAGGTTGCAAGACAATCAAAATAGAAATGGATCACTCCCGCTTCACCGAACCTAGAAGAGAATGGATACGAATCAAGACGAGTCCAAATTACTCAAGTTACCTCTTTTAGTTATCTTTCCAATTTTAGAAGGTTTCCATAATTAGTAGCTTTCTATTTTAGGTAACTTTCCATATTTAATAACTTTTCCAAACGTTACATATTCTTATAAGTTAGTTTCAATATTTTATCAAGTCCCCATGTTTATAAATGTCAAGGGTTTCATTTTGTACACGTTTTCCAAGATTAGGGTTTCATATGATCTCCGAATATGTTTTAGGGTTTAAAGTGTTAATATCACAAGTTAAGGGTCACAATTGATCACATTCACATAATAACACATCAACTTAAGTCAAGAAAGTCAAATATGCCAATATTATACTTCACACCCTTATGTTTACAAAGTTTCCATTTTAATCTTTTAATTATTCAATTTACCATAATTAAACCATTAATTAATATAATTATCACATAAGCACCACCACTATAAAAAATGTCACAACATCATATTTAGGCAGAAATATACCCAACACATCCATATTTATATTTTTAGTCCTCCAAGTTTCACTATTTATAATTTAACCCTTTTAATTATCAAATTAATGTATAAATCACATAATTAATCAAATAACCACAAAATTCCACCAAGTATCACCAAATGACAATATTAGTCCCTCTATATTAATTTTAGGTCGAAAATCACATATTTACGATAATAGCCCCTCAAGTTTTCAAGTTAACAAAACTAGCATTAAACTTATAAAACAAATATCAAAACTCATCCAAAACCCTAACAAACATCCAATCATCACACCAATCATCATCATCATTAATCTAATCATAAAAATCAATATAAACCCTAATTCATCATTAATCTTAATCAATCCAAATTAAACCCTAAACCAATTACCATTTTAATTCAACAATTAACGAACTAATCACATAATTAATATCATATTATCATCATAAACACATTATCATCATCAAGTATCAAAAATCATCAAGAACTTATATGACAAAATTCCATTCGATCCATATGTGTATGTATATACCATTTTCATCAATTTTAACCAACCAAATCAATCACCTAATATACCAAATCAATCCAACTATGAAAATAAGCATCTATAACACATAAAATTTATCAAATTAACATCCAAAAATCATCTTGGGTCATCCATAGGCTCGGCCTTATTTTTATACATCAAGAGAATCTGTTTTCAAATCAAACAAACGTATTAGAGTGTTACAAATGTTACCACAATCATGTTTTAATCATCGTATCATCAAATTAATCAAGGTTTATCAATTTCCTCATAAAATATATCAAGGGTCGATTTTATATATACTTGTTTATCAATTCGTATCTTTTAATTCTTACATATGATGATAATCGTAACAAAAGGAAATTAAGAAGATGAACAAAGATTAAAAAGAAAAATACCAAACCCTTCTATGGGTGATATGAGGATCGAATGAAATGGAAGAGCAAGAACAAGGCCTCCAAAAGCTTCCAAACAAATTCCTATGTGCACCAAATTCTCCCACGAACACGTACAATTAATTATCAATGATCAAGAGCAAGATTTTGATGATGGTGGTGTTGTATGTGGCATTAGAATAAGAGGAGAGGAAGAGAGAATGTTTTAAATTTTTTGGTTATGGAAAATTTGGAAAGGAGTGTGGTTTTTAATGAGTATAATTGTGATTAGCAAAATAAAAGGGATCCTTATCCCATGATTTAGGAAATTTCAGCCAAGGGAAGGAGAGGAGGTCAAATCCTTATCACTTGGTGCAAAAAATTACTTAGGTTATGTTATTTTATTCATTTCTTAGGTTATGTACAAGTTTTAAAGGTTTTCGGACCCGTTAGATCACGTAACGTGCAATATTCGTTTCTTAGTCCAAATTTCATATTCTTGGGTTCTCATAATGTTGTAGTAGCTCAATTGTGATTTACTTGAAGTTACATGTCCATTTTGTGATCGTACGATAACCGTTTTAGATTTGGGGCTTGTTTGGTAAATCTACTTAATTCTTCAAAATTTCAAATTGGAGGGTATTTTGGTAATTTAATCATGATATGAAAATGTAGGTTTTACACCCCAACTTGTCGATAAAAAGGGTGGAAGCTATTCTGCTACTGCCCCTAGACTTGAAGTTGGAAAATTCAACAAGTGGAAAAAGCGCATGCTTTGCTACTTGACTGGGATGGAACAATACTACATTAAGCTTATTAATGATGGTCCATATGTCCCTAAAACTGCTCAAGGTTTAATCAAACCTTAAGCTCAGTGGACCCAAGATGAGAGGAGGGTGGTCAATCAAGACCAACGCCTGAAAAGCATCATTATATCTTGTCTTCCTGACGATATAATGGAATCAGTCATCAACTGTCCTACTGCTAAGTAGACATGGACTGACTTGGTTCACAGCTATGAAGGTCCCTCAGATACCAAGGAAAACAGGATCATGGACCTGAAACTTGAGTACAATACTTTCAGGTCCAAAGACTCTAAAAGTCTCTTAGAGACCTATACCAGTTATAAGACCCTCCTGAATGAACTGACCAATGATGATGTCACCCTGTAAGCATTAAATCAATGTTGGCTTTGTCAACAGTCTCCCTGAGAAGTGGTTAAACTTCTCTCAGGGTCTGAGAATGCTAATCACCTTCAAAATCTTGAGCTTCCTGAGATCTATGGTAAATTTCTCTTTGAGGATAACCTAATCTCAAGGAGATACCCATACTCCAAAAAGGCTCAAGAGACTAAAAAGACCCTAACCTCCTCACCCATATCCACTGCTTTCTATTCTAATTGTGTTGTGCAGGACTTCCAAGATTGATCTGATGATGAGGTTGATGAAAGAACAAGTGTGGAGTACCTAAATGATTTATAAATTGAATTTCATGAAAGGGCACTCCTTGCAAATTCAAAAATATTTATTAAAAGAAACAAAAACTTTTCTAACTCAAAAGCAAATGACAACACTAAATGTTTTAAATGTGGTAAAAAGAGTCATTTTGCAAAAGATTGTTTCTCAAAAACAACCTCTGAACCATCTTACAAAATTCTCAGGAAACAAATCCTTCTCAGGCACTAGCAAGTTTCAACCAAAAATGCTTCAATCGAGTAAGTCTTTTCAAAACAAAATTGAAAAAGTTCCTCAAAAAGATTTTGAAGCCAAATATAGAAAAGCCAAGGCTAAACTTGCTCTTCTTGAGTCAGTCACTCAGTCACCTCAGGTTCCTAAATCTGCTCAGGCTAACAACAAGGGGCTAATTGCTGAAACATTTGTTTCGGACGAGGAAGAAGTGTCCTCTGAGGATGAAGAAGTCCATATCAGTGCCCTGATGGCTCTTTCAGAAGACAACAAACTTGCTGTGGGAAAGAGTCATGCAAGGAATAGAGAGTGGGTGAGCATCACCATGAGAAAGGTAAACATCTTGCTATCAATGGATGATGATTCTAATTGGAAATCTTACTTAGATTATATAAATGTTGATCTTAAGTATGTTGAAGAGCAAAGATTAAACTTGTTTTCAAAATTTAACAAACTAAGTTTTGAGTTAAATCAATGTAGGGATGAACTCCTTGTCTTAAAACAAGCCAAACTTGAAAATGTTACACTTCAAATTCAAAATTCTGAACTTGTAAAACAAAATCAAGCTCTTCAGGAAGAACTTAAGAAAGAAAAGGCTGTCATTTGGAAATGGACTCAAAAGAACCCCAAACTTTTTGAAACACTGAGTTTCACACCCAGTACCAAAAAGGCTACTTTGGGTGAAGACCAACTCACTGAAGTGTCTGGGGAGAGTAACCATGCTACAGCCTTTCTATCAGCTAACAAACTCTATAGCAAAGAACATGAACCAAAATCCAGTGATTGGATTGAAAGAGTCAATCCTGACAGTAAAATGCCAAACTTCAACACTGGAAGAATTTTGGAGCCTGAAAGTCAGGCAATTAAGGAAATGCTAGGAGTCACTGATGAACCCAGTAGTACTGAGTCCATCTCTGAGTCTAAGTCAGATTCCCAATCACCACTCCCTCCACTGAAACAACTTCAGGGAGCGGCACCTAGTTCTGATCTTATACCATCAGTCTATCAACCACATTCTCCTAAGGAGAAATCAGGTCCAGGAATAACTATCCTAAAAAGACCTACCTCAGTACCTTGTGAAACCCACACACCTTCGGTATCCACTGAAGTGAAACCTGACAGCACTGATTCTAATTATGATCAGTTAGCTGAACTTGTCAGGAAGTTGAGTGAAAAGATTGAGTCCACTGAAAAACTCTCTGACTCAAAATCTAAACAACCAGCAACTTCCTCAAGTTCCTCCAAACCAAAATCCAGACCTTTAGTGAGATGTTAACTTTGCAATTATCCAAACCACACCACTGATAATTGCTACAGAATCATGTTCTGCATAGTATGTAAACAAGAGGACCACAAGACTTCTGATCACAACTCTCACTATGCATCCCTGAAAGCACAAGGTCTTTACAAAACACAAGGTTATCAGTATGCCTCTTCTTCCAAACAAAGACAGAAGGCTAAGCCTTTCTTGCCATGTCGTCACTGTGGGTTCAATGATCATTTTCCTGATGATTGTATGATGAACAATTATTATAACATGTGTGGAGACCCTCTCATGATGACAGAGGACATGACAAAGTCATTCAAGCCAGAAGAAACACCACTTCCAACACCTTTTAGTCTACTGAGTCTTCATCTACCACAAAATGTAAAACATGTGGAAGCTCAGTTCACTCTACTGCAGACCATGATTCTTTAGCTAAGTTCAAAAAGTCCCTAAGGACTAAGCCTACCAAGAAGTGGGTTAACAAGAAAAACTAACCCAGTTTACTATTTGTGCAGAAACATACCAGGGATCCTGTTTGGCACCTCGATAGTGGATGTTCAAGGAGTATGACTGGTGTAAAGAGTTATCTGCACAAATATGTAGAAGAACCAGGACCCAAGGTAGTATTTGGTGATAACTCATCAGCTCCCACTGAAGGTTATGGTTCATTAAACTGCAATGGTATAGTTTTTACAAGAAGAGCTTATGTCAATGGTCTCAAGTACAATCTTATCAGTGTAAGTCAGCTATGTGATGCAAAATACATAGTTCAGTTTGATGACAAGAGAGGAACCATCTTCAATGCCATCAAGGAGGTTGTGTTGATTGCTCCCAGGAGGGATGATGTCTATGTTCTAGACATGTCAACCCTTACTCAAAATGGGACTTGCCTCTTTACTAAGGCAAGTGAAACAATCAACTGGCTCTGGCATAGGAGACTCTCTCATCTTAACTTCAAGAGTATCAATAACCAAGCCAAACATAACAAAGTTCTGGGCCTTCCATCCCTGGTGTATACCAAAGACAAGCTATGTTCTGCTTGTGAAAAAGGAAAACACCATAGGGCATCATTCAAACCCAAACAAACCTTCTCCATCAAAAGCTGCCTACACCTCCTTCACATGGATCTTTTTGGACCTGTCAGTCCAATGTCTATTCACCATGAGAAGTATACTCTGGTCATTGTGGATGAATACTCAAGATACACTTGGGTTTACTTCCTGACCCAAAAGAGTCAGGCAGTTGACACAATCATGTCTTTTGTCAGGAACATTGAAAATCAAAATGATGTTTGGGTTAAACAGATTAGATCTGACAATGGCACTGAATTCAAAAACCATGACCTTGAGTGTTTTTGTGATGAGAAAGGCATTTCTCAGAACTTCTCTTTTCCTTATACTCATGAACAATATGGAGTAGCTGAAAGGAAGAATAGAACACTTATTGAGGCAGCAAGGACAACGTTGAATGGCTTAGCCCTCTCAAAACACTTCTGGACTGAGGCATTCAGAACAGCCTGCTACAATCAAAATAGGTCCATTATTGTGGAAAGACACAATAAAACTCCCTATGAGATATTCAAAGGAAGGATCCCTGACATCAGCTACTTCCATGTATTTGGGTGTCCTGTGTTTACTCATAATCATAAGGATCACTTAGGTAAATTTGATACTAAAGCTGATGATGGATACTTTCTGGGATACTCTCTTGTCTCCAAAGCCTTCAGGGTGTTTAACACCAGGTGACAACAAACTGAGGAAACTTATCACATAACTATTGATGAGAGCACTGAATCCATCAGGTTCTCCAATTTCTCAGTTGAAGAAATTGGTATTGATTACTCATCTAGGTATCCTCCTGATGAGTATCTCCCTGAGAATCACACTTCAACTCAATACCAAGCTGATGCAGATGTCTAATACTACATCATCCCTCATAATCTACCCCAACCAACCATCAGTGAGTTCATTGAAACTCAACAAGTCTTCAATGAGACTACTACCACTGAACCAATTGTTCAGGAAACCTCAGACCAAATTGTTCACACTGAAGTCACTGAAGATCAAAACCTTGAGTTACCTCAAATTCCTGTGACTGAACCCACTCCTCCAACAAATCAGGCTTCTACAAGTTCTAATTCCTATCCTAAACCTCAGGATAGCTGGACCAGGTCCAAAACAATTGAACTTGTGAACATCATTGGTGAGCCCACTGAAGGCATGCTTACCTGAAGCATGGCCGCTAAACTTAAGGCAGCCTCAACCAATGTATGTCTCTATGTAGACTTTCTCTCTGACATATATCCAAAGAATGTCAACGAAGCCCTAACACATGAAGTTGGTGTAACACCCCCAAAATTTGGTACGGCGGAAGACTCAACAAGCTTTTGGGGTGTTACGGGGATTGGTATCCAACACAAGTCATGAAAGAACGTGATAAAGTAAACATAAGAAAAACACAACCAAAGCAGGGTTTTAAAGTTTACATTCATCCCAAATTTATCCAAAGTAAGGCCCAAAAGAAATAAACGTAGGTCCACAATTATATATCAGAGTTTTAGAAAATAGATCCATAAACCAGGTGCCATAGCCAAGCCTCCAATCCAAGCATCCAAATCATCACTTAATTACCTGAGAAAACGTGCTAAAAGTCAGCTTTCGCTGGTGAGATCATAGGTTTAACTTTCATAATTCAATCAAGTGGACATATACGCAAAACTCTTGCTAGCTAGACTAGGCCTCAAAGCTCAATAACCATCCATATAGGTGCACACTATAGTCCAATAACCAAATAAAATCAAATCAATCTGTATGCGTAAGGATACGACATACCCAACATGCGTAAGGATACGACATGTTCAACTTACCTAGCTCTAGTCTAGGCCTCGTTGTATAGCTTACCTAGCTCTAGGCTAGGCCTCGCTCCATAGCTTACCTAGTTCTCGACTAGGCCTCACTCCATAGCTTACCTAGTTCTCGACTAGGCCTCGCTCTCAATCCTACCTAGTTCTATAAGCATAGCAAGTTTTGAAATCAAAGGCGATAATAGTCCACATAATACAATTTGCATGTTTCTCACCCCAAATATTGAAAACAAAGTTCAAGAGTAAAAGTGGGGCTATGACTCACCCCAAGTCCAGAAATCAGCAGAAAGAAATCGGTAGAAGTAAGGTGTATCACAACTCAAAAGACGACAACTTCGGACTCGGCACTTCCTAACAATATAAACTCTTTTCAGAATTATTTCCTCAAAATCAAATATTCCCAATCCCGAACTTATTCCTTTTTACTTTCCAAAAATCCATTTCTTGTATTAGTTTGGAGTTTGACGTTTGGTATCCATGCGGGTGGAGGGTCAACTCAACTCAAACAAGAAGCCACAACGAAAAAGAAAAATAAAACCATCTATAGGTCTAATATTAGTCCAATATATTATTTAAATAAATCATCGAAGTTTATCAAATCCGTCGATTTAGTAATCCCCCATATTTATTTACTTAATATATCACTCCAAGATTATACCCAAAACCTAAATCACTTAGCACGTATAGTACTATATGGTAAGTATCAAAGTTGTTAGCATTAAAAGTGGCGATCATTATTGAGTCGACAAGTATTGTAATAGTTAAAAATATTGGGCTATGGACTTGGTACTTATTAAGTATAACATGTAAGCCTTTATTAGAATATGTAAACCAAGCCCATTAGACAAAGCCCATAGAAAGCCTTTTAGGGCATGATATTACTTACTATATAAACACCTCAAAGGCTCATTTGAGGTGTGTGCTTGTTTGTGTAAGTGTGTGTGTTTCTCTAATAATATCCTCTCTTCTTTCTTTCTCTACATTCTCAACTTTCTCTCTCTAATATACTTCACATATCAAGTCAGCAAGGCTATTGTGTATGATAAAGTTGTCATATTTACGTTCTTACAAGTGGTATCAATCACCAAACAATGATTTAGGAGTGTTGGGACTTTGTTGGTTTCGCTTTTTTTAAGCTTTATACACGTTTTTTAAAGAAAAGTTCATTACTTTTCTTGTTTTTCTTGGTCTTTAACACTTTTTTGATTACAAACTAGTGTTACAACCTTTTCTAACAAGAAAGTTTCAATCTTTTTGAAGATTTAAAGCTTAAAAAATTCGATTTTGGTTATTGTACTTGTTTTCTAGATCACAAAAACTTATCATAAAAATCATCAAGTTTGCAACTTTCTTTAAGTTTTGGTGTTTTTATAACTAGAAGTACAAGAATCTTGAAATACAAACTTCATTTGGATGAGCTTTTAGCAAAACCAAAATTCTAGCAAACTTTCTAGATCACAAAAAATTTTCATAAAAATCATTAAGTTTGCAACTTTCTTTAAGTTTTGGTGTTTTTATAACTAGAAGTACAAGAATCTTGGAATACAAACTTCATTTGGGTAAGCTTTTAGGAAAATCAAAATTCTAGCAAACTTTCTAGAACACACTTGTACCATCTTTCTAAATCACAAAGTTTCTAAACAACAAAGTTTCGAGAACACACTTGCTCCCGTTGCTTACTCGGTGTTTCCCTTGCTTGTATAAGTGAGAAAACACTTCGACTCGTGGTATACTCTCTAAATTGTATAATTTAGAAAGTTTTGGTGCTAAGTTTCTAGAACACTGAAAAGTTTCTAAAACACTGAAAAGTTTCTAGAACACTTAAAAGTTTCTAAAACACTGAAAAGTTTCTAGAACAATGAAAAGTCTCTAAAACACTGAAAAGTTTCTAGAACACTGAAAAGTTTCTAAAACACTGAAAAGTTTCTAGAATACTGAAAAGTTTCTAAAACACTGAAAAGTTTCGAGAACACTGAAACGTTTCTAAAACACTGAAAAGTTTCTAAAACACTGAAAACTTTCTAAAACACTGAAAAGTTTCTAGAACACTGAAAAGTTTCTAAAACACTTAAAATTTTTCTAGAACACCTTTTAGAATTTTTTTTTCTAGAACACTTTTAGAAATTTTTTTTCCTAGAACTCTTTTAGAAAATCTTTTGGTGGACAAAGTTTCGAAAATTGTTGGTGGATTAAAAGTTCGTTGACCAAGAAAAGTAACCTTCACCAAATTCAACTCCTATTTCATTGGAACGATCCAAGAATCAACTTTATCAATCATAACTTCATCAATGTCTTTCCTCAACAATCTCTTTCCATCAATAGACATGGACTCTATTGTTCAATTCTTTCCTCCATATCCTAAGATCGAGAAGACGATGACTGAGACTGAGCAAATATTGAATGAGACTGAGAAGACGTTAACTGATAATGAACAAGACGTTGATGAAAATGAGCTTCCAGATTACATAAAATATCTTGACATGAGATTTCCATTCACACTCGTTGAGCATATGAAGCGACCACCATTGACTGTAAAGGCACAAAATGGTGAAGAATCATGTGAACATAAGTCAGATGAACCTGAAAATGCAGAACCTTTATATGACTCTGACACACCAAAAGAGAAGTTGACGATGCAAGCTGAGACTGTTGAACCTAGTTACGATCTCTTTGCACCAACTGATACGGAACTTCCAGAACCAACCTTTTCCCCAGATTCTGAGAATGTGAAGCAGAAGCAGTTGGAAGAGCAACTTGCCTACAAGGCTAGGTTTGATGAAGCAATGTTGAGACAAAAGCAGCAAGCACTTGAGGTTCTAGCAGAAATGTTTCCAACTGACTTTACTCGGAATCAAGGTACACTAGCAAATACGAGTACACAGATGGGGATTCAGATAAGGGAATATGTTGGATATCCGATGGATCAGTTTGTGAGTCAGAATATGGTTAATCAAAATGGGAATGATTGTTGTTTCATGACTTCGATTCAGAAACCTACATCAGCAATTCACAGCAGTGTTCTTGGTAGAAATCTCAACAAGGTTGAAAAGATCTAGTACTTGTTGATGCTAGCCAATAAAGAAAAATCAGGAATACCGTTGACTGGTGAGGAAAATGCGTTTAGAGCTACAACAAGAATTAATGACAATTCAGCAGATCTTAATGAAACCTACAACTTTATTGCAAATCAGCAGGCAACAACATCAAGCAGTGATTCTGATCTTCCTCCTACTTATGATTCAGATCCATTCCATGAGGTACCAAATTATGGTAATAATGCTAATCCGTTTGCTCATGAGAAGCCACATTATGTGCCACCTGAACCTAATTATGATACATATGTGGGGGAACAAGATAATAGCAATGTTAACTATGAAACTCTAGATATGGATCCTAATGGAGTTCAAGTTGCACAAAATGGTGGTAATGATGAGGAAACCCGTACTTTCTTTGAATCATAATTGAATAATTGTAGCATTGAAATTGAGAAAGTGAAAAAGGTTAATCGCGAAGTTAAGGACGCGAATGTTAAATTGACCGCTGAGCTTGAGAGTTACAAGGAAAACGTTAAAGCTTTTGAGTTTCATAACAAAAGATTGTCTGAATTAGAAACTGGTTATCAAAATTCCGTTTCAAGGGAAAAACAATTGCAACTCAAGTTTGATACACTTGATGTTAATTCTTTCAAGAAGATAAAATCTTTAAACACTGAAATTTCTGATTTGCAAAACAAACTTTCTAAACAAAAATCAGCTTATACCAATCTTGAAAAAGAAATGGATGAGTTGAAAAAGGACTTTGCAAAGAAAGAAGATAAACTTTTGGATGAAATCGTAGAGTCAGAACACATGATTGCACATCTAGAGGAACTAGTGGTTAAGTCGGGTCAGTCAAGTCAAACAATGAAAATGATTTCAAATAAAACTAATCCGATTTACCATACGAAACATAAAGTGGCTCTTGGTAACAACACCCCTTGTAATCTCAAGAAAGCTCAGAAAGAACAGAATGTTTTGTATAATGGTAATGTGATTTACACCAAACATGATCCTCCCGTCGTTCGGGATTCTGTGCAAACGATGGAACTTGTCGAAGAGAGCATAAATAAAATGAAACAAAAGGATTTGAAACCCCTTGATTACAACAAATTGAACAAACTTTCAGGAATTACTTTTGTTCCATAACAAGAACCATCTGTGTTTTCCATAAAACGACCATTCTCAAAAAAAAAAAATTCTAAGAAAGTAATTGCTTCCAAATCTCTTTCAAAAATGGAACAAATGTCTTCTAACAACACTTTTAATACAAGTGAGGCTAGAGACATTCTGGATGACGTTAAAAAGAGAATTCAAGAACTTCAAAATATTGTTAATTCTAAAACTACTATCAGTATTAACAACTAGCATTCCAGTTTTCATATTGAGTAGAAAAAGGTTTTTGAAAACGAAATTACTATCCCACTGTATAACATCAGTGCGAGGGTAATCCATTTTGAAAATGCTTTCTTAAAAGAAACGGCCGACTTTGTCAAGGACCACAAATCCCTGGTAAAAGAAGCTAATGAAACTCGTGAAAACATGAATGTTTTGGAAAGGTTAAATGACTCTCTCTTCAAAGCAATTATGACAACTGATATAATGTCCATCATTTTACAATCATATTCTGTTAAGGACGATGAAAGACTGCGAGCTGAGACATCTGAAATTGTTTCAAAATATGAAAATGCTCTTGTAAAACTTGAAAAAGAAAACATGTCATTTTTCAAGCAACTTGATCGAAAATCAGAGGAATGCAAGTATGACAAATTGTCGTATGAGCATGCCTAAAACGACATGAAAAAGCAAAATGATCTTTTGAGAGCTCAGCTTGAAAGTATAAAAGGGAAGGGTGTGGATACTAAGTTTGCAAAACCATCGACTTCGGAGACACCAAATGTTTCAAAAACGGTTGAAAAACCAAAAATGTCAATTTCCCGGTTTGCTCCAAAATTCGATGCGAAAAAGGATTTGTCAAAACCAGTCACTCCACAACCCTTGCCCAAGCAAAAGGAAATTGAAAAGATTGTTGATAAACAAAAATTGGTTGTTGAAAGAAACACAAAAGTGAGTACATCTGGCTCTTCTAGGAATAATACACCGAATGTGACAATAAAAACTGTTAAAGAGTATGTTGGTTCTAATGACATTGTCCAAAATCACCATCTAGAGGAAGCTAGGAAAAAGGCACAACTTCGAAAAGACGGAATTTTAGTTGCAAAACCTAGTGTGATGAATTCTACAAGATTCCAAAGCACTGCTAGTAGTAGTAAACCATTACCTAGGAATAATCTACAAATTACTAGGGATTGGCTTGCATCTAAGAGTAGTGGCACAAATGAGAATGCTAGGAACGTAGAATGCAACACAAAGAATTCCAAAGTCTCATCCAACAACAAACAATTTCTCAAGAAAGGAAAATCAAGTGTCAAGACACAATCCACTAAGACACCAAATCAAAATAAACCCGTTGATAGGAAGCAAGAGGTTAAGAAACCTAATAGGTGGAGACCGAAAAGATGTAGTTTTTACAAGACTGAGACTTCCGCTGCATCTGATAAGAAGACTATGTCTAGATCTTACCTTAGGTGGATTCCCACGGGAAAAGTTTTTAAAACAGTTGGCCTTAGATGGATTCCCACAGGAAAGATTTTTTATAGTTGCACCAAGATAATTAATAGTGATTATCATCAGGATAAGGAAGTAGAAACCATTACAACTGTAGACAGTCAACACCCGCAAAGTGATGGTTCATGTACTTCTAACACTGTTATTTGTGAAACCTCTTCATCTTCGGTTGCAGGTGCTTCAACTATCTCAGAACCCAGTTCATCAGAGGGCTCAAATTCTATAAATTCTATAAAATCATTCTTTCAATCTTCTATTTTTGATTTTCCTTTTCTTTTATAAAAACAAAAACAAAATACAAAATTTGAAAAACCAACAAAAACAAAATACAAAAATATAAAATTTTCAAAAAATACAAAAACAATATAAAATCAAAAAAATACAAAAATATTCTTCTCACGACATGTCTCTCGTATAAATCAATATTCTGTACGTTTCTAGAAATGTCATTCAACAATGATACGGACATGTACAGATGCTTGAGCTGGAGTTCTTTAAAATGTTTTTTTTTAAACATGTCGTTTCTCAAAAAGTTTCTTCACAATGGCTTGTAAGTACTTCAGCTTACAACCCGTGATTCAAAGTGAAATCTTTTCAAAACTTAAGTTCGGGTATAACAACTCGAAAAGATTTCAAATAAGGACTTAAATAATGGCTTCTGGACACATCATTTCAGGACCCGCGCTTTAAAGAAAGGAAAGTGCTCAATCAAAAGAAAGGTTTTAAATATTTTTTCGAGCACTTATCCTAAAATGAGAACCAAACTCTTATCTGGCTTGAGTTTTTTTAGAAAAACTTTCAAAATCTTTATGCTCAAAACCATGATTGTTGATCTAATGATAAATTAGATTTTCAAAAATTCTCTTACATTTTGAGCACCAACTTTTCAAGAGTTTTCAAAAAGATTTTCAAAATCTATCAAAATCGGTGCTCATGATCAAAATGACTTGTGTACACCTTACAGTGCACAACTCAAATTTTAAAAGAAAGGAATGTGCTACGCAAAAATGATTTTCATGCAAAAAGTGCACTTATCCTAAAATTGGACACCGTTGTATGCCTCAGTGCGACATTCCTATTCAAACAAAGAGAAGTCTTTGTTTTTCAAAAAACCTTGATGCAAAATTCATTAAATCTGAAACTTCTTTCTCTTTCAGAATTTTGCTTCAAGAAGACTCCTTCCCTATAAACTTTAAAAACTTAACATTCTCTAAAACATATGCGAGTTTTGAGGGGGAGTATTTCACAAAAACAAAAATGTTCCGAATTCATGCAAAATGAAATCTGTCTATCTCTCCAAAAAGCTTTTTCTTAATCAGTTGATATAAAAAATATCACGATATGCTATTTTTGAGGGGGAGAAGACATGATTATAATTTGATCAAAGATGTTTAAAGTTTGTGACTGAATCTCAGAAGAGCTCGACTTAGTAAGTACCAATGAATTGACGAAGCTTAAAAAGTCAGTAATCGAAAAGACTTGTCCTGGACGGGTAATAATTTCAAGCTAGTCTAACTAGTGATGTAAGCGTGTCTCGAATAGGACTTGTCTAATTAGAGTGTACCGTATCGAGAGACTTTCTTTCGATTTGACCAGGACGGGTAATAATTTCAAGCTATTCTAACTAGTGATGTAAGTGTGTCTCGAATCGGTCATGTTCACTGAAAGTTGATCAATTCAAAAAGTGCAAACTCCTCCCGCATGTGCAAATTTCTTAAAAATTTCATGAGCACATGTGAAGGGGTTGTCCTTCAAATGAAATACAAAACTCTCAAACTGGTAACAACAATGTGTTGTATTATTATAAACACTTTGAGAGATTTTTCAATAAATAGTTTCATGGCAACAATAGGATAATCATGGAGTTATAAGGTGACTAAGGTTAGGAAAAACCGTCCTATGATCCGCCAGAGCCGGAGGGATCTACCTAAGGACAATTCCAATAGAGTAGAATTAGAAGTCCTTAGGTATGATTGAAAAAAGGAATAAATAAGAAAGGAGAAAGAAGGGGTTGAAGAATTAAAAAGAAAAGCATAGAAAAGGGTAAAAAGAAATAGCCCTCCATATGTTCAACCTTAGGGCAGACACCGGGTTCAACTCATATGCTATTGGTTGTTACTAAGGTGACACCAGTATTGAAGATAAAGACGTCATGGACCCAGTGACGCACTGCACTTAACCTTCTAGCCACTCAAGTTCTCTTAAAAGAGCTTGTTTCATTCTCACGGGGAACCGGTGTAAACTATCAACGTATCTCTTAGAGATGGTTGATATTGAAGCAGGAGACCCATCCCTAGTCTCCGAATAGGAAAACCAAATGTGCACTTATCGAGTCTAGAGCCATGAGATTCATTAAAATATCTCTTAGGATACACTTCCTATGAATACACTTGTGTTCGCCAAAAAGGACACAAGTTGTAAGAGTCTTTATGAGATCTATGGATCTTGCCTTATCTATCATGATGGTTACTATGTTCCAAATCGGTCTACAGTTGTGGGGTGATCTCCAGCAACTCACCTGAATCATTGATGTACTTCGGTGGATCTAGTAAGCCCTTTCAGGGGTATCTGGTTCAGGAAAGGCCTTGGTAAGGGTTAGAAGGAGTCTTCACACTATGTTGTTGACGATCTCTAATTCCGAACCTATAAGTACCGGATGCTTTATTGCTAACTGTTTTATGCAGGTACTGATGAATGTTCCTTGGAGAAAGACCGTGACCATCACTCAAAGATCCATATGCTCATACCCTGCAAAGCTCTCTTCAAAGATCAAAGCAAAGCAAAGTTCAGAACGTTTCTAAGTCAAAGTCACAGAATCTACAAACTCAAGAAACAAAGATTAAAGTCAAAGAAAAGAGAACTTCACAAAGATTCAATGTCAAACAAAGTATGAGCATGTTGGAAAAGACGTAAAGACAACAGTGTAAAGATGTTGATCAAAGGCAAGAACGGCCAATCGACATTAATCACAAAGCATGATTGGAACAAAAGACCTAGCAAAACTATTACACAACAAGACTCAAAGTTCAAAGAGAACAAGCTTCAAAGATCAAAGATCAAGGTCACAAAAGAGAGATCTCAATGATCACCCTTAGGGGGAGATTGTTAGAATTAGAAGTGTTGATCACTTATGTAATCAAATGGAGATCTCAATGATCGTCTCTTAGAGGGAGATTGTTAGCATTAAAAGTGACGATCATTATTGAGTCGACAAGTATTGTAATAGTTAAGAATATTGGGCTATGGACTTGGTACTTATTAAGTATAACATGTAAGCCTTTATTAGAATATGTAAACCAAGCCCATTAGACAAAGCCCATAGAAAGCCTTTTAGGGCATGATGTTACTTACTATATAAACACCTCAAAGGCTCATTTGAGGTGTGTGTTTGTGTATGTAAGTGTGTGTGTTTCTCTAATAATATCCTCTCTTCTTTCTTTCTCTACATTCTCTACTTTCTTTCTCTAACATACTTCACATATCAAGTCACCAAGGCTATTGTGTATGATAAAGTTGTCATATTTACGTTCATACAAAAGTCTAACAGATTTCCTAAATATATCGTCAAACTTACCAAACCCGTCAATTTGGTAAACCTCACGAGGTATTTAGTAATCCATTATTCCTGTACACATACCACAACCTATGGGCGTCGTAGGATACAATGCCCATTAATATACTCATTTTATATAACTAAATAGATCCTATTTAATATGTCGATCAAATAAATTACATAGTTATAGAAAATGGATGTATTAACGCCACATATCCGTGACAAGCACAAAGAGTCATAAAATAAATAATATAGCCCACTTGGACTCAAGTAACCACGATCCCATATAACTCGTAAGTTTCTCATTTTATTTTCCAAAAAGTATTTTATTTAATACAATTATCCAACGTTATAATTATATTGGCATTTTTAATTGTTTTGATCATAATAGCGTTTCCGACATTTATTACACTATTAATATAGTATAATAAATATCATTGCATTATTATAATATACTCGTGATCGTTTTATCTTTAATATACGCACTTATATAGTTATATATAAGTTTTCACGTCTATATACTTATATAAACGTTTATATTATTAATAATATTATTACGAGTTTTATTATTAATTTTGATTAATTAATATCGAGTTATATAAGATGGTCATATGTCCGAGTCATCACCCTCGGCTCATTGTCCAAGTCCAAGTAATAATAACCAATCATAACCAAGTAATCCATCTCCGTCAATCAAGTCCCACGTCACGTGCTACAACAATAGGGTCCGACTACGGCACCCGACTAAACTATCTCCGTCAATCTAATTTAACCGTCACACAATCGGTCCCCATATCATACTCGTCAACACAACTCCATAAGCATTACCTCGAGTCCGAATAATCTCAATGCCAACTCAAATATAACAAAAAGATATAAAACCAATCAACATTAAAATCATACCACTAAATATCAAAATCAACTCAAAATCACATGTACGGGTCGACTTACCAAGTCAAACCCTGGGTCAAAGTTTACCAAGAGAGGTGTGGGTCCCACCCGAGACCTCTAGGGTCTCGACTAGCTCTAACCGAGCTAAACCAAGCAAACGGACCCCCCTTGGGTCGTCGGCGTCAAATAACAACAACAAGATATCATCACCAAAACAAAAGAATCAAACCAAACGGACCCTTAGGGTCACCCCATCTCGGCAGCACCAACAAGAAGCCAAACTCAAACAAAATCAAACAACACTAAAACAAAACTTCTAGTAATAATCATCACGAGACCAAGACTAACAAGAAAAACCCATATAAGCTCATAAAATCAACCCAAGCCGAGAGCCTAGGCTCTCGGTTTTCATTCGACACCCACAAGAATCACCAAACCCAGATACCAAACGAATTTTTATTAACAAAATATCACTTCCCATCATTATTAATTCGAACCCAATGAAAATAATCCATGAGGACACGGATTTAATATCAATTCGAGGCACACGATGTGGAAATCGTGGCCACTCACCTTCCAACCGTCTCCAAATACAAGTTTCTTCAAAAACCCAACAAGAAAAAGATGAAAAGGTGGTGTTTAGGTGGCGGTGGTGGTAAAAATGTGGTGTTAGAGGTGTTTGTATAGCGCGTGGGTTATACCAAAAGATAGATCTCGATGAGATGGTTAAGATGGTGGTGTTGGTTTGGTTGTGGAGGCGGCGGTGTGGTCATAGTCGCCGGAAAAGATGAATGGTGGCTAGGATTTTATTAGAGAGAGAGAGAATGAAGATGAAGATGGTGTTGTGTTTGTGTTGTTGTGTGAGACGAGGAAAACACAAGGACGATTTTGTAGTTACTCTTTTTATTGTTATATATTTTTTTTTCTTATAAAAATAATGATAATAATAATAGTATTATGAAAGGCGAAGGTTGGCTAGTTATAAAACGTAAGCCAAACCTGTAAACTTTTCAAAGTATTTCGACATTCTCAACCAAGCTCGTTCCCAAATATTTAAAATCTCACGATACGTTCAAAATAAATATAAAGTCGAACCGTAAATTCAAAACATTAAATTTTCGTTAGGTTGTTTTAGTGCCGGAGTCAACGTAGTGCCAAATGAAAATCTCAAAATAAATCACCACATATATATTCCATATCGAATCATTAAAATAAATCTCAAATTCCATAGAAACCGCGAGATTTAAAAATCACGATTGAAGTTTACAAAAAAAATCACTAAATTTAAAGTAATGCGGGTTTTTAAATAGCTCCCTAATTTGCCAGTTGTCACATCCTCCTAGCCTCAGAAGAAACCCGTCCCGGGTTTCTCTCGGAACAATCCATCTACGAAATGAAAAGCTTCAGATATCTCTTTCGAAACTCATCCTCACGTTCCCACGTAAACTCCGGTCCATGACGGGAATTCCAACGGACCTTGATGAGTGGAATACGACTGTGGTTGAGTCACTTAATCTCTCAATCCAAAATCTCAATCGGCTCTTCCACAAAGTTCAGATTCTCATCAACACGAATGTCCTTCATCGGTATAACCGGTGTCTCATCAGAAAGGCACTTCTTCAAATTACTCACATGAAATACATCGTGAACCTTACTCAATTCCTGTGGTAATTCCAACCGATAAGCTACGGGCCCAATTCTTTCCAAAATTAAAAATGGTCCAATGTAGCGGGGGTTAAGTTTCCCACGTTTCCCAAAGCGTATCACACCTTTCCAAGGCGAGACTTTAAGCATCACTTTGTCTCCAACCTGGAACTCTAGGGGTTTACGTCTCTGATCGGCGTAACTTTTCTGTCTATCTCTAGCTGCTTGTAACCGATCACGAATCTGAGTCACTTTCTCAGTAGTCTCCAATATAAGCTCAGGGCCTGTGAGTTGACTATCTCCAACCTCAGCCCAACCAATCAGCGAACGGCATTTACGACCATACAAAGCTTCGAATGGTGCAGCTTTAAGACTTGTGTGGTAGCTATTGTTGTAGGAGAATTCCGCAAGGGGTAGATACTTCTCCCAGCCTTTACCAAAGTCTATTATACATACACGAAGCATATCCTCCAAAGTCTGAATAGTCCTCACTTTAACCGTCGGTTTGGGGATGATATGCAGTACTCATATCAAGTCTCGTCCCCAAAGCGGTTTAAAGAGATCCCCACAAAGCTGATGTGAAACGGCTGCACGATCAGAAATAATCAATATCGGAACACCATGACGGGAAATAATTTCTTTCACATACAACCTCGCAAGTTTGTTGACACTATCATCTTCACTAATTGCCAGGAAATGAGCAGACTTAGTCAATCGATCCACAATTACCCAGATAGCGTCACAACCGCTAGCTGTCTTCGGTAATTTGGTAATAAAGTCCATCGTAATCTGCTCCCACTTCCAAACCGGGAGTTCTGGCTGCGTCAATAATGCTGACGGTCTTTGATGTTCGGCCTTAACCATCGAACATGTCAAGCACTTGCCAACGTACAATGCTATATCTGCCTTCATGTTTGGCCGCCAATATAACTTCTTCAGATCCTGTATATCTTGTCAGACCTAGGATGAATGGAGTACCTTGACTTATGCGACTAATGCATAATCAACTCTCGAATTCCTCCATACAATGGTACCCAACTTCGGTCTCCAAAACACAATATTCCATCAGAACGCTTAACAAATCCTTTCTCATTTTCAGCCATCCCAAATATGTTCTCAACAGGTCGGTTTTCTGCTTTCAACGCTTCCGTTTGAGCTTCTAATATTTGAGACGGTAACGGCGATACGATGGTCATTCCTAATGACCTAACTCGTAACGGTGGTATTCTCTCCTTTCGACTAAGAGCATCAGCAACGACGTTTGCTTTACCAGGATGATAGCGAATTTCGCAATCATAATCGCTTAGCAGCTCAATCCAACGTCGCTGTCTCATGTTGAGCTCTTTCTAATTCAAGATGTGTTGCAGACTTTTGTGATCAGTGAATACAACACACTTGATTCCATACAAATAATGTCTCCATATCCTTAAGGCAAAAACCACAGCACCTAACTCTAAATCATGGGTGGTGTAGTTCTTCTCGTGCTTCTTGAGCTGTCGGGAAGCATAAGCTATCACTTTCTCTCGTTGCATCAACACAACTCCCAAACCTTTATGAGAAGCGTCACAATATACAACAAAGTCTTCGCTACCTTCTGGCAACGCCAAGATAGGAGCACTACACAACATCTCCTTGAGTAATTGAAATGCTTCCTCTTCCTTATCTCCCCATTCGTATTTAACATTCTTTTGAGTCAATTTGGTCAACGGATTTGCTATCTTCAAAAATCCCTCAATGAATCTTCGGTAGTAACCGGCTAAACCCAAAAATTGACGAACTCTTCCAAATGTTTCGACAAATCTTCCAATTCAGTTAGTGCAAGTCGATAAGGCGCTCGTGCCATGGGTGCAGCACCAGGTATCAACTCAATCTGAAACTCTACTTGTCTAGTAGGTGGGATTCCCGGCAAATCATCAGGAAATACATCCGGGAAATCACGAACTATAGGCACATCTCTAATGCATTTCTCCTTCTTCTCCTTCTCTCCTTTCTCAGAGATTTGAGCTAAGAAAAGGCAACATTCTTTTTCCATTAGCTTCGGTAGCTTAGTGCAAGAAATGACAGCTAACTTGGATAGGCTCCTCGAATCTTTTCGATCTCCTTGTATATTTAGAATCTCCTTTCCGTAAGGCACACGCACGATTTTCTCATCGCAAAGTATGTAAGCATGGTACTTCGACAACCAATCCATACCAATGATGACATCGAAACTTCCTAACGTGACGGGTAGAAGATCTATGTTGAAAGGATGATTCAAGAAATTCAACGTGCAACCGCGAATGATAGTCTTAATCCTTTCTATGTTTCCGTTAGCTAACTCTACATCATATCCAATTCCTAAGGCCATCGGGGGGTTTTCTAGTAAGGGTGCAAATGTAGTGGACACAAAAATTCTATTGGCACTAGTATCAAATAGTATGGAAGCATAACGATTATTGAGAAGAAACGTATCAGTAACGGTGTTCGGATCTTCTCCTCTCTCGTTTCCAAGTGCATACACTCTCCTATGAGCAGCTCCTGCTTCCACACGTTGGTCCTCATTGTCTTGACGTCCACGGTTTCTTCCAGCTCTACGATTTCCATGATTATACCCATTACCACCCCGATCCTTGGTTTCCTCGGTTCCACGATTCTCTACACTCATTCCTATAGTGTCCTTTCTTTCCACATCCAAAACAAGTAACATTCGCCTTGCTCCTAGCTTCGGGAGTAGCTTGCACCATAGCAAAGGGTCGAGCTCTACAATCCCTAGCTACATGTCCTCTCCTTGAGTAATTCTGACACATCACAGTGCATTGTCCAGAATGATTCTTGTAACAACGACCACACTTGGGTGCATCACCATTATGGTTCTTCTTATTTCCATCGCCAATAGCATAAGCTTTAGCAATAGCTTGTCGCTTGTTTCGGTGATCATTACCCTTAGAGTGATGGTCTATCTTCCTCTTTCCATTCTTATCCTTCTCAGCTCCTTCCAATACCAACGAGTCCATCAATTGTTGAGTGATCATGATAGCCTCATGAACATTTGCAGGCCTAGCAGCAATCACATCGTTCCTTGTAGCCACAAGCAACCCATCGGTATACCGCTCAAGCTTTTGAGTCTCAGTCTTAACCATATCTGGGCAAAGCAAGGCTAACTCCTGGTAACGATGATTGTAAGTTGCCATATCAGTACCCTTCACTTTATTATTCCAGAACTCAATCTCCAATTTCTTAACCTCATTCCTTGGGCAGTAAGTCTGAATCAGCAAGGACTTAAATTGCTCCCAAGTCATGGCATAGGCCACTTCACTCCCAACCGAATTTCGGTAATTGTTCCACCAAGTTAATGATTCATCCTTGAAAGTAAGAGAAGCAAACTTTACCTTTGCATTCTCCGCACAGTTGCTGACATTGAACACTGACTCAATTTTCTCTATCTACCTGACCAAGTAGACCACTCCTTCAGTTCCACCAAACTCAATGGGTCCACAGATTCAAAACTCCTTGTAGTTACATCCATTAGTATGAACAGGTGGAAAAGTTCCAGCATAGTTGTTGGAATGATTCGACTCAGCTAGTAGCTCAGCAACTCATTGCTCCACAAGTTGATTGATCATGGCTTGATCCACAACAGGTGCATTCGGTGGCACATGATCATTGTCTCCCTTAACATCAACATTTTGATTCCTGTTGTTGCGGTTGGTGGTGTCCAGGTTTTCGGGAGTAGGGGTTTCAACATTTCGAGTAGGACGGCATCCTCGGCGACCAGGGGTAGTTGCGGCAGTTCCAGTTCGGGTAGCTCTGACAGGGTTTCGTCGTACAGCCATTGATCTTAAACATCATACAAGGTTCGTAAGTCTCCGATAGCACTTATCATATGCCCAACAAGAATAGAATAAATAAAGCTAAGACATGGGAAGAACATCAACAATACACCACAAGACAACAATAAGGTGAATAGGAACTCAATTTCCATGACATCCAAAACCACATAACATCATATAATAATAACCATCATCCATACAAATAGCGATCAAGACATCGTTCCAACTACAAAAGACATAAGAGATACTAATCATTCCCAAATGAGACGAATAACCAACGGGAATACATCAAAATAAGATAACTAGCTTTTCTAACCGAACACTCCTCGGTTTCACAACTCGTAATTTCATGTCCTGTTTCAAACGTCGAAATTCCAATTTTTATCTCGGGAAGTTACTATTCACAAAACACTATTCATGTCCGAAATTTTTATTTCATATTCTCGTAAGTTAAACTATTTTAATGATAATCCGAGAGTTTGACGCACGTCAGATCATTTCTGCTAAAATCACAAAGCCGTGTCCGAGATTTACATTCAGGTTTAAACGTCCTTCCGGCATCCCGATATGTCCATAAAACAATATAAACAATAAAAATATGATTTTCTTTCATTTTACGACAATTCTAAAAGTTTTGGAATTTTACGTTTTCCAGTTCAGCGTTTTATGCGAATTACGCGTTTTAAACCCGCGTTTCCAGTTTTAACTGCGTTTAAGCAACCCGATGGAATTTACCATTCATTTTATATTTTATTATGGAGTATATTGACAAGTTTAGTCATTATTTCAAGTTTCATATTTTTACGATACCCAGATTTACGTTTCGCGGCTTAACTATTTACGTTTAGCGATTAACAGAACCAAAACCGACTCCGTGAACAAGATATTACCCAAGCTTCCCACATACTCTTCCTAATTTTACCCATGTGCAGCCCCCCCCCCCCTTTCCATGTCTTCAACTTGATCATTTAATTACAATATTGCCATTAGATATTTCCTAAGTATACAAAACCAACTTTGTCACCTCATTCTTTACAAAAACAACTAGCAAACTCTCATCTCATCTTTCTCTTCTCCAAACCCACGACCAAGAATCAAAAACAAGCAAGAAACCATGGATTTTCCAAGATCAAGTCATTTTCTAGTTCCTTTAATGATCTTTGTTAGAGTTTTGAAATAAAAAACTCAAGATTATTAAGTTTTCTTCATCCAAGTTCACTAATCTTTGCTAAGTAAGTTGTCAAACTCTTTTTCATGATTTCTTCAAGTTATTTTCATGATTATATGATTTCTATACAAGATTTCATGCATATGCTAGTTTATACCACTCCATTTTATATATTTTCAACTTATAAACCCTAGATATGGATAATATGGAAACTCTTGTAAGTTTTACTTGATTGATTATGATTATGAACCCATGACACCCTAAGAAGGTGTATGGTAAGATTAGATTAGCTTTGTGGTGTTTGCAAGTTATTTGGTTGGATTAGAAACTAGTTTAGAACCTTAGAAATGGTTTTGGAACATATATTTATACCTACTGTCCCAAAAATGAAAACCTAGAAAACTCAGTAACTCAGGGGAACTTTTCAACCTAAGATTTAGAAAATACTTTCAAAAACGAAGCCGTAGGCGAAAGAACGGGTTAAAACGAGTTTATAACGAAGGAGATATGATTTTTGCAAGTTTATTGACGAAAACTATTTTTCTGAAAATTGTGTGCTGTTGGACGATTTTTAGTGGACAAACCGAGGCGTTAGATGTAACCTAGAGGAGCCAAGCTTTCCAAAATATATTAGTACATACTAAGACGTAACCATGGATATAAAGAACGAGTAAAACGGACTTATAACAACAAAGATATTCACGTTTCAATATCGGCAAAACCTTATACAAATTGACAGCTTTTAACTAGAAAAATAATAATAATATTACTACTACGTACTAACTCTAGATTTCTAAAAATAATAACCAAGTGCCCAATTTCATAACTAATGAAGTATTAGTGATTTCAAGTATATTTTTATGGCTACAAGACGTTATTTCAAGGATTTCAAATCGAGGAGTTCAACACTAACACTTATATATACGATATATAAACATTTCGACTAGCTTTATTTTTCTAGTTGCCTTATTTTCCCAAGTTTTGGAAAAATGTATTATTTTGATAACAACAAGTATTTTTAAGTTATGAGTGGTATAGGTATCATGTGCATGTACATTCATTTCATCATTTCATGATCTAAAGTAGATCACATCATTCATATTAGGTTGCGGTTAGAGATCGTGTCTCATTTCAGTGTATCCACTTTTGTCATCATTGCTATCGCTTCGAGGTGAGTCATAGCCCCTACTCTTTTAAATTATTTTGTTAACTTTTTGGGGGAGAATACATGCTCGTTTTTACATGAATTACTACTTGACTCTTTGAACATTGTTTTGAACCTTGAACTATTATGAACTCATTTGACCTTATAACTTGTTTTGAACTATTGAACTTGACTTGACTTTTGAACTTGACTTAAACTTTTGACCCTAAAGTACCGTACGTACTATAACCTAAAGTCTCGCATGTTCGGAGCAGTGCAAAGTCTCCCCTGTCTACGGAGCAGCATTATCAAGTCTCCCATGTTCGGAGCAACATAAAATCTCCCCTGTCTACGGAGTAACTTTGACTTTATACTATGTAATAGTTTGTGAATGATGTACTGTTCGTGCATCCGCAATTGTTAGTCTCCTGCTGGTTTGCCGTTCGCACTCCAGTTTATACGTACCGTTCGTGCGGCCTCCTTGTGTGGGGTAGTAGGTAGTATGGATAGCGCTATTAGAGGTCGGCCAACCTCTCGTTCCCCTGTCTACGGAATGCATATTATTTATTTTAGGAGCCTTGCCACATTCTTTATTATATACTATGTGCCCATATTGTGAACTATATTGACCACTTGTGCTTGACTACTAGACATAAACTATTTAGCAGTGGGTTGTAAACACACAGGTTACAAGTCTCTTATGGCGGGACTTGCAACTGAGTGGATTTACGATGCTTTTGCTGGGGAAATTGATGCGTGGGAATCGCAACAGGCTTTACCTCTCGAGGGATCTCGAGAAGCTTACAACCCCCACCAGGCAGTGTACCTGATCGTTGTAGTATAGTATAGTGACAAGTACCGGGGTATTGATCGTTCAGCTTAGGAATAGTGTCGCTAGGATTAGAAAGCCTAATTACTAGTTCTAAAGGTGAGGGATGATTATTTTTGTATTTTTATGTTTTTATGAAAGCAGGTAAAAATCTCGGGTTTTGGAAGAGTGGGCGGAATTAGTTGCTATTCAACTAACCCAAAACTAAGATATAATCAAAATAAAATACTAAAAATGAAAATAAACTAATTATACTAAAGTTGTGAGCAGTAATTGGAGAAAATGTGTTTACTTAGACTTCACTACTCCCTAGATATCTTTTACACGTTAATTACTTGTTATAATTGCATGGATGACGGATTGTATTCCTTAATACCATTCATGGGGTGGCATACATAACTCCCAATTCTATGAGCTCTTATCTCCTCCTACACCATGACCCAGCACAACTATAGGGATTGTAAACAGTGGCTCATGCATTAAATACAACCAATAAAGACCTAGTACGCCTCGGTTCATGTTTCTTAAGACGTTCAAGCATGTTACCATTTGGAGATCTGCCAGTTTTCTTAAGCCTAACATATAAAATCATTCATCCAAGACAAGAATAAACAAGTAATCAACACATAATCAATATCTAGGTTTCATTAGATCTAAGCAAACACAAAAGAGATCTAGCCTAGCATAATGGAATTGAGACAAGAACAAGATATAGACAACCAACATATAGACATATTGATTGAATTAGAAGAACACTTATCTCAATTACAATGCAAGGTATCAAGGGTTTGGAACCCTTGAAAAACCTGTAAAAGTTGCACCAAATTCGTCTTTAGGGTTTCTCCCAAAACTTCTCCTCTTTTAATGTGAAAAACTAGAAAACTATATATAGGAAAACAGGGGTGACGGCGTCAAGAGCAAGGGTGTGACGCCGTCATCTCGCCGCCAACTACTTCCTCGGACGGCCTTGATCTACTTCTGACGGCCTATGTGACGCCGTCATCAACCACGGTATTTTATTCTTGGGACTCTGACGCCGTCAAGAGCAATTCTTGATGCCTTCATGCACTGTTCCCAGCATAGAAATTTGAGACTTTGCCATTTTCTTCACTTTTATGCTCCAAAAACGTCCAAAATGGCTTCTTTTCCAGAATTCACTCTCCAAGTACCTAAAATCACAAAAGGAACGATTTAGGGCAATATTTGATCAAATAAATTCGAATTCGGGCTTAAATGACCCCCTAAAAACGGATCATTTTTCGCCTCATCAGAAATCATCATTTATATGTATTACATTGTTTTTCACAAGACTCTATGAACTCACCAACCTCGTGTTGACACTTTAGCATGTATTTTCAGGTTTTAATCTATGGCACGCTACAGGAGGTTTTGGCAGGGCATGGCATGGTCATAGAAGACTCTGATTATTCAAATGGGGACCGTTTTAAACTATCTTAGGGCCTACTTCCGCACTATTTTTAACATTGTAAATGCAATATTTTGATTTAACCATTTTATTGTAAATGTTTGAAGTGAAAACCATTTTTATACTTGTGTTGTAATATCAATTGAGTTACACCCCAGCTACATGTATGCTTCCGCTGGACCCGATTTTGGGGGTGTGACAGATTGGTATCAGAGCTTTTGGCTATAGCGAACTGAGTGTTTTTAAAACCTAGACTATAGCTACTTTCATGAAAACTTAACCCTATGACCGTCACGTGCCTGCCTGCCAAGATGAAGCCTCAATTGTGGTTAGTTGCTGACATAGTTAATGAGAATTGTATCTCATTATCAGGTATATTATATTCACTTATTATAGTTGATTACTATAATTGTCATTCATATAAGCATGTTCACGTATCATATATGTCACCGCGTTATGTTTTTCTTTGCATAGTTTCATTATTTGACCTCGAGTTTGGTCACCTGCCTTAGTCTATCAGAACGTCTTGGTATTCGTGAAGGACATAGTTTTAGTATAAATGAACTGAGTATTTCAAAATTCATGGAACCTCGGTAGAATATAGACTGGTCATTTATATTTGACCCGGGATAGTGGGACATAGGCTGACCACCTATATCCGACTCAGAAATGAATTTTGCAACACTGAGAATGGTTATAATAAAATTTTGTCTGGATTGAATTCTCTACCTAATTTCCAAATGTTTCATTCATGTGTGCGACTCATATATTATCATCTTTTCACCAAAATCACTTTAGAGACCAACACAAACTGAACTTCGAGACGAAGTTCCTTTTAGAGGGGAAGAATGTCACAACTCGTAATTTCATGTCCTGTTTCAAACGTCGAAATTCTAATTTTTATCTCGGAAAGTTACTATTCACAAAACACTATTCATGTCTGAAATTTTTATTTCATATTCTCGTAAGTTAAACTATTTTAATGATAATCCGAGAGTTTGACGCTCGTCGGATCATTTCTGCTAAAATCACAAAGCCGTGTCCGAGATTTACATTCAGGTTTAAACGTCCTTCCGGCATCCCGATATGTCCATAAAACAATATAAACAATAAAAATATGATTTTCTTTCATTTTACGACAATTCTAAAATTTTACGTTTTCCAGTTCAGCGTTTTACGCGAATTACGCGTTTTAAACCCGCGTTTCCAGTTTTAACTGCGTTTAAGCAACCCGATGGAACTTACCATTCATTTTATATTTTATTATGGAGTATATTGACAACTTTAGTCATTATTTTAAGTTTCATATTTTTACGATACCCAGATTTACGTTTCGCGGCTTAACTATTTACGTTTAGCGATTAACGGAACCAAAACCGACTCCGTGAACAAGATATTACCCAAGCTTCCCACATACTCTTCCTAATTTTACCCATGTGCAGCCCCCCCCCCCCTTTCCATGTCTTCAACTTGATCATTTAATTACAATATTGCCATTAGATATTTCCTAAGTATACAAAACCAACTTTGTCACCTCATTCTTTACAAAAACAACTAGCAAACTCTCATCTCATCTTTCTCTTCTCCAAACCCACAACCAAGAATCAAAAACAAGCAAGAAACCATGGATTTTCCAAGATCAAGTCATTTTCTAGTTCCTTTAATGATCTTTGTTAGAGTTTTGAAATAAAAAACTCAAGATTATTAAGTTTCCTTCATCCAAGTTCACTAATCTTTGCTAAGTAAGTTTTCAAACTCTTTTTCATGATTTTATCAAGTTATTTTCATGATTATATGATTTCCATACAAGATTTCATGCATATGCTAGTTTATACCACTCCATTTTATATATTTTCAACTTATAAACCCTAGCTATGGATAATATGGAAACTCTTGTTAGTTTTACTTGATTGATGATGATTAGGAACCCATGACACCCTAAGAAGGTGTATGGTAATATTAGATTAGCTTTGTGGTGTTTGCAAGTGATTTGGTTGGATTAGAAACTAGTTTAGAACCTTAGAAATGGTTTTGGAACATATATTTATACCTACTGTCCCAAAAATGAAAACCTAGAAAACTCAGTAACTCAGGGGAACTTTTCAACCTAAGATTTAGAAAATACTTTCAAAAACGAAGCCGTAGGCGAAAGAACGGGTTAAAACGAGTTTATAACGAAGGAGATATGATTTTTGCAAGTTTATTGACGAAAACTATTTTTCTGAAAATTGTGTGCTGTTGGACGATTTTTAGTGGACAAACCGAGGCATTAGACGTAACCTGGAGGAGCCAAGCTTTCCAAAATATATTAGTACATACTAAGACGTAACCATGGATATAAAGAACGAGTAAAACGGACTTATAACAACAAAGATATTCACGTTTCAATATCGGCAAAACCTTATACAAATTGACAGCTTTTAACTAGAAAAATAATAATAATATTACTACTACGTACTAACTCTAGATTTCTAAAAATAATAACCAAGTGCCCAATTTCATAACTAATGAAGTATTAGTGATTTCAAGTATATTTTTATGGCTACAAGACGTTATTTCAAGGATTTCAAATCGAGGAGTTCAACACTAACACTTATATATACGATATATAAACATTTCGACTAGCTTTATTTTTCTAGTTGCCTTATTTTCCCAAGTTTTGGAAAAATGTATTATTTTGATAACAACAAGTATTTTTAAGTTATGAGTGGTATAGGTATCATGTGCATGTACATTCATTTCATCATTTCATGATCTAAAGTAGATCACATCATTCATATTAGGTTGCGGTTAGAGATCGTGTCTCATTTCAGTGTATCCACTTTTGTCATCATTGCTATCGCTTCGAGGTGAGTCATAGCCCCTACTCTTTTAAATTGTTTTGTTAACTTTTTGGGGGAGAATACATGCTCGTTTTTACATGAATTACTACTTGACTCTTTGAACATTGTTTTGAACCTTGAACTATTATGAACTCATTTGACCTTATAACTTGTTTTGAACTATTGAACTTGACTTGACTTTTGAACTTGACTTAAACTTTTGACCCTAAAGTACCGTACGTACTATAACCTAAAGTCTCCCATGTTCGGAGCAGTGCAAAGTCTCCCCTGTCTACGGAGCAGCATTATCAAGTCTCCCATGTTCGGAGCAACATAAAATCTCCCCTGTCTACGGAGTAACTTTGACTTTATACTATGTAATAGTTTGTGAATGATGTACTGTTCGTGCATCCGCAATTGTTAGTCTCCTGCTGGTTTGCCGTTCGCACTCCAGTTTATACGTACCGTTCGTGCGGCCTCCTTGTGTGGGGTAGTAGGTAGTATGGATAGCGCTATTAGAGGTCGGCCAACCTCTCGTTCCCCTGTCTACGGAATGCATATTATTTATTTTAGGAGCCTTGCCACATTCTTTATTATATACTATGTGCCCATATTGTGAACTATATTGACCACTTGTGTTTGACTACTAGACATAAACTATTTAGCAGTGGGTTGTAAACACACAGGTTACAAGTCTCTTATGGCGGGACTTGCAACTGAGTGGATTTACGATGCTTTTGCTGGGGAAATTGATGCGTGGGAATCGCAACAGGCTTTACCTCTCGAGGGATCTCGAGAAGCTTACAACCCCCACCAGGCAGTGTACCTGATCGTTGTAGTATAGTATAGTGACAAGTACCGGGGGATTGATCGTTCAGCTTAGGAATAGTGTCGCTAGGATTAGAAAGCCTAATTACTAGTTCTAAAGGTGAGGGATGATTATTTTTGTATTTTTATGTTTTTATGAAAGCAGGTAAAAATCTCGGGTTTTGGAAGAGTGGGCGGAATTAGTTGCTATTCAACTAACCCAAAACTAAGATATAATCAAAATAAAATACTAAAAATGAAAATAAACTAATTATACTAAAGTTGTGAGTAGTAATTGGAGAAAATGTGTTTACTTAGACTTCACTACTCCCTAGATATCTTTTACACGTTAATTACTTGTTATAATTGCATGGATGACGGATTGTAAATACCATTCATGGGGTGGCATACATAACTCCCCAATTCTATGAGCTCTTATCTCCTCCTACACCATAACCCAGCACAACTATAGGGATTGTAAACAGTGGCTCATGCATTAAATACAACCAATAAAGACCTAGTACGCCTTGGTTCATGTTTCTTAAGACGTTCAAGCATGTTACCATTTGGAGATCTGCCAGTTTTCTTAAGCCTAACATATAAAATCATTCATCCAAGACAAGAATAAACAAGTAATCAACACATAATCAATATCTAGGTTTCATTAGATCTAAGCAAACACAAAAGAGATCTAGCCTAGCATAATGGAATTGAGACAAGAACAAGATATAGACAACCAACATATAGACATATTGATTGAATTAGAAGAACACTTATCTCAATTACAATGCAAGGTATCAAGGGTTTGGAACCCTTGAAAAACCTGTAAAAGTTGCACCAAATTCGTCTTTAGGGTTTCTCCCAAAACTTCTCCTCTTTTAATGTGAAAAACTAGAAAACTATATATAGGAAAACAGGGGTGACGGCGTCAAGAGCAAGGGTGTGACGCCGTCATCTCGCCGCCAACTACTTCCTCGGACGGCCTTGATCTACTTCTGACGGCCTATGTGACGCCGTCATCAACCACGGTATTTTATTCTTGGGACACTGACGCCGTCAAGAGCAATTCTTGATGCCTTCATGCACTGTTCCCAGCATAGAAATTTGAGACTTTGCCGTTTTCTTCACTTTTATGCTCCAAAAACGTCCAAAATGGCTTCTTTTCCAGAATTCACTCTCCAAGTACCTAAAATCACAAAAGGAACGATTTAGGGCAATATTTGATCAAATAAACTCGAATTCGGGCTTAAATGACCCCCTAAAAACGGATCATTTTTCGCCTCATCAGAAATCATCATTTATATGTATTACATTGTTTTTCACAAGACTCTATGAACTCACCAACCTCGTGTTGACACTTTAGCATGTATTTTCAAGTTTTAATCTATGGCACGCTACAGGAGGTTTTGGCAGGGCATGGCATGGTCATAGAAGACTCTGATTATTCAAATGGGGACCGTTTTAAACTATCTTAGGGCCTACTTCCGCACTATTTTTAACATTGTAAATGCAATATTTTGATTTAACCATTTTATTGTAAATGTTTGAAGTGAAAACCATTTTTATACTTGTGTTGTAATATCAATTGAGTTACACCCCAGCTACATGTATGCTTCCGCTGGACCCGATTTTGGGGGTGTGACAGATTGGTATCAGAGCTTTTGGTTATAGCGAACTGAGTGTTTTTAAAACCTAGACTATAGCTACTTTCATGAAAACTTAACCCTATGACCGTCACGTGCCTGCCTGCCAAGATGAAGCCTCAATTGTGGTTAGTTGCTAACATAGTTAATGAGAATTGTATCTCATTATCAGGTATATTATATTCACTTATTATAGTTGATTACTATAATTGTCATCATATAAGCATGTTCACGTATCATATATGTCACCGCGTTATGTTTTTCTTTGCATAGTTTCATTATTTGACCTCGAGTTTGGTCACCTGCCTTAGTCTATCAGAACGTCTTGGTATTCGTGAAGGACATAGTTTTAGTATAAATGAACTGAGTATTTCAAAATTCATGGAACCTCAGTAGAATATAGACTGGTCATTTATATTCGACCCGGGATAGTGGGACATAGGCTGACCACCTATATCCGACTCAGAAATGAATTTTGCAACACTGAGAATGGTTATAATAAAATTTTGTCTGGATTGAATTCTCTTCCTAATTTCCAAATGTTTCATTCATGTGTGCGACTCATATATTATCATCTTTTCACCAAAATCACTTCAGAGACCAACACAAACTGAACTTCGAGACGAAGTTCCTTTTAGAGGGGAAAAATGTCACAACTCGTAATTTCATGTCCTGTTTCAAACGTCGAAATTCTAATTTTTATCTCGGAAAGTTACTATTCACTTTACTATTCACAAAACACTATTCATGTCCGAAATTTTTATTTCATATTCTCGTAAGTTAAACTATTTTAATGATAATCCGAGAGTTTGACGCTCGTCGGATCATTTCTGCTAAAATCACAAAGCCGTGTCCGAGATTTACATTCAGGTTTAAACGTCCTTCCGGCATCCCGATATGTCCATAAAACAATATAAACAATAAAAATATGATTTTCTTTCATTTTACGACAATTCTAAAATTTTACGTTTTCCAGTTCAGCGTTTTACGCGAATTACGCGTTTTAAACCCGCGTTTCCAGTTTTAACTGCGTTTAAGCAACCCGATGGAACTTACCATTCATTTTATATTTTATTATGGAGTATATTGACAACTTTAGTCATTATTTTAAGTTTCATATTTTTACGATACCCAGATTTACGTTTCGCGGCTTAACTATTTACGTTTAGCGATTAACGGAACCAAAACCGACTCCGTGAACAAGATATTACCCAAGCTTCCCACATACTCTTCCTAATTTTACCCATGTGCAGCCCCCCCCCCCCCCCCCCCTTTCCATGTCTTCAACTTGATCATTTAATTACAATATTGCCATTAGATATTTCCTAAGTATACAAAACCAACTTTGTCACCTCATTCTTTATAAAAACAACTAGCAAACTCACATCTCATCTTTCTCTTCTCCAAACCCACGACCAAGAATCAAAAACAAGCAAGAAACCATGGATTTTCCAAGATCAAGTCATTTTCTAGTTCCTTTAATGATCTTTGTTAGAGTTTTGAAATAAAAAACTCAAGATTATTAAGTTTCCTTCATCCAAGTTCACTAATCTTTGCTAAGTAAGTTTTCAAACTCTTTTTCATGATTTCATCAAGTTATTTTCATGATTATATGATTTCCATACAAGATTTCATGCATATGCTAGTTTATACCACTCCATTTTATATATTTTCAACTTATAAACCCTAGCTATGGATAATATGGAAACTCTTGTTAGTTTTACTTGATTGATGATGATTAGGAACCCATGACACCCTAAGAAGGTGTATGGTAATATTAGATTAGCTTTGTGGTGTTTGCAAGTGATTTGGTTGGATTAGAAACTAGTTTAGAACTTTAGAAATGGTTTTGGAACATATATTTATACCTACTGTCCCAAAAATGAAAACCTAGAAAACTCAGTAACTCAGGGGAACTTTTCAACCTAAGATTTAGAAAATACTTTCAAAAACGAAGCCGTAGGCGAAAGAACGGGTTAAAACGAGTTTATAACGAAGGAGATATGATTTTTGCAAGTTTATTGACGAAAATTATTTTTCTGAAAATTGTGTGCTGTTGGACGATTTTTAGTGGACAAACCGAGGCGTTAGACGTAACCTGGAGGAGCCAAGCTTTCCAAAATATATTAGTACATACTAAGACGTAACCATGGATATAAAGAACGAGTAAAACGGACTTATAACAACAAAGATATTCACGTTTCAATGTCGGCAAAACCTTATACAAATTGACAGCTTTTAACTAGAAAAATAATAATAATATTACTACTACGTACTAACTCTAGATTTCTAAAAATAATAACCAAGTGCCCAATTTCATAACTAATGAAGTATTAGTGATTTCAAGTATATTTTTATGGCTACAAGACGTTATTTCAAGGATTTCAAATCGAGGAGTTCAACACTAACACTTATATATACGATATATAAACATTTCGACTAGCTTTATTTTTCTAGTTGCCTTATTTTCCCAAGTTTTGGAAAAATGTATTATTTTGATAACAACAAGTATTTTTAAGTTATGAGTGGTATAGGTATCATGTGCATGTACATTCATTTCATCATTTCATGATCTAAAGTAGATCACATCATTCATATTAGGTTGCGGTTAGAGATCGTGTCTCATTTCAGTGTATCTACTTTTGTCATCATTGCTATCGCTTCGAGGTGAGTCATAGCCCCTACTCTTTTAAATTGTTTTGTTAACTTTTTGGGGGAGAATACATGCTCGTTTTTACATGAATTACTACTTGACTCTTTGAACATTGTTTTGAACCTTGAACTATTATGAACTCATTTGACCTTATAACTTGTTTTGAACTATTGAACTTGACTTGACTTTTGAACTTGACTTAAACTTTTGACCCTAAAGTACCGTACGTACTATAACCTAAAGTCTCCCATGTTCGGAGCAGCGCAAAGTCTCCCCTGTCTACGGAGCAGCATTATCAAGTCTCCCATGTTCGGAGCAACATAAAATCTCCCCTGTCTACGGAGTAACTTTGACTTTATACTATGTAATAGTTTGTGAATGATGTACTGTTCGTGCATCCGCAATTGTTAGTCTCCTGCTGGTTTGCCGTTCGCACTCTAGTTTATACGTACCGTTCGTGCGGCCTCCTTGTGTGGGGTAGTAGGTAGTATGGATAGCTGTAACACCCCCAAAATTTGATACAGCGGAAGACTCACAAGCTTTCGGGGTGCTACGGGGATTGGTATCCAACACAAGACAATATAGAACGAGATAAAGTAAACATAATAAAAACACAACCAAAACGGGGTTTTAACGTTTACATTTATCCCAACATCATTCAGAGTCAGGCCCAAAATAACATAACAGTAGGTCCAAAATTAATTATCAGAGTTTAGAAAAATAGATCCATAAACCGTGTGCCTTGGCCGAGCCTTCCAATCCAAGCATGCACCACATCACTTAATTACCTGAGAAAACGCGCTAAAAGTCAGCTTTCGCTGGTGAGATCATAGGTTTAAATTCAACTAGTGATATAGTGGACATATACGCAAAACGCTTGCTAGCTAGACTAGGGATTCACTAAAAGCCTGCGGATACCCTCCGCTCTCAACATAACACACGGGTACCCTTCCGCAATAACCAAAACACACGGATACCCTTCCGTAACAACATAGATATTCGGGTAACCCCCGCAATACCAATAAATACTCGGATAACCTCCGAAGTACTAATAACCTATAGGTGCACACACTATAGTATCCGAAATCCTCAAATGAGCAGATCTCGTAATCCAACCATTATTTAGTCCACACGCGATGGTTCACTATGTGACTAGGGTTGATGTAACTCATCTAACCAAATCTAGTCCACACGCGATGGTTCACTATGTGACTAAGGTTGTTATAATATTCGTCTAACCATAACTAGTCTACACGCGATAATTCACTATGTGACTAAGGTTGACAAATCTTCCTAGTTCCATGAGCATAGCAAGTTTTGAAAAGTAAAAGCGATAACAGTCCACATAAAACAATTTGCACGTTTCTCACCCCAATCATTGAAAACATAGTTCAAGAGTAAAAAGTGGGGCTATGACTCACCTCAAGTCCAGAAAATAGCAAGACGAGGTAGGTAGAAATAAGATGTATGATAACTCACGAAACAGCAACTACGGACTTGGCACGACCTAACAATATTAACTCTTTCAGAAATCCTTTCCTCAAATATATAATATTCCCAAACCCGGACGAGAATCCGTTTTATTACCGAAAATCCATTTCGTATTAGTTTGGTGTATTTGCGTTTGGTATCCATACGGGTGGTGGGTCGACTCAAAACAAACCAACAAGATCGCACATAAAAAGATAAAATAAACTATAGATCTAATATTAGCCCAATATATCATTTAAATAAATCGCCAAAGTTTACCAAATCCGCCGATTTGATAATCCTCATATTTATTTACGTAATATACCGTTCCAAGATTACACCCAATCTAAAACACATAGCACATAATTACTATATAGTATATATCGTAGTTTAATAAATTCCTCATATATATCGTCAAATTGGCCAGATTCCCCGATATATACACTCGCAATCTATTACACTTTACATATACTACAACCTATGGGCGTCGTAGGATACGATGCCCACTAATATATTTGTTTCGTATAACCAAACAACCCGGCTCAACCTTACGGTTAAGTGGTTATTTATTTATAGAAAACGTCGATATTAGTCGTCATATATCCGTGACAACACGAACGTCGCAAATAATAGCTTACCTGGACCCGAGTGACAACAATTTCGCCTAACTCAATAAGTTTATCCGTGATATGTCCAAAACGACATTTTATTAAATGTTTCATAATTGTCGGGAGTTTCCCGTTATATAACATTATTTTTATAATAACAATACGTTTAATAGTATTACGCCACTTTCGTAGCCTAATATATATCTAATCGTATTATTTATAATACGACTCGTGATTATTATTATTATTAATATACGCGTTTATATAGTTATATATACGTTATTCACGTATATACTTTCATATAAACGTTCATATTATCAATAATTATTATTACGAGTTTTATTATTTCCGATTCAATTGTAATAGTTATTGAGTTATACGAAATGGTCATATGTCCGAGTCATGACCCTCGGCTCATTGTCCAAGTCCAATAATATGCAAAAGTCATAAATAACAATTCTCCGTCCAATCACAATCTCAAACCACGGGCTACAACAATAGGGTCCGACTACGGCACCCGACTAACCTATCTCCGTCAATCTAACGACCGTCTCACAATCGGTCCCCAAATCACATTCCAATCGACAACAACTCCTCAATACCAAAATCAATGTCCAATTCGACCACATGTATTCGGCCGAGATATCAACCAAAACAATATATACCAAAAACAATTCATAAGAAATAACAAATAGTTCACAATTATTAAGAAAATAGCATCAACCAAGTTAGTGTTCGGGTCGGTTTACCAAGCCGAACCCGAGTCAACACTTCACCACAACTAGTGTGGGTCCCACCCGAGACTTCCATAGTCTCGGCTAGCTCTAAATGAGCCAAACTAACCACACAACCTACTAGGGTCGTCGGCCAAGAATCCAGTCGACAACCATGGTCAACTATGACCAACATGAATCGGTCAAACAACAAGAATGAGGATCTAAACATCCTCATTCGATCACCAAGAATCAACAAGATCAGTTAATCGGAAGAACAAACTCCAACCGAGGGTATCACCCTCGGGTACACCTCGACCCGACGAAAATAAACCAAACCCGGATACCAAACTTTATAGAAAACGTGTTTTCAACCAAAACCCATTTGTATTACGCATTCTCAACTGTAAACCCATTCGAATATCATCAAGTCGTGACCTTAGGTCACGATTTTTATCAACAATACGAGTGAAAACTCGTCTCACCTTCGATCTAGAGCTCAAAACCGTGATAACCCTTCAAGATACACGATTTGGTGGTGAAGATAGTGGTGATTCGTGAGAAGGAATGGTGGTATGAGGCGCGTGTTGTTGTAGATCTAGTAGATTAGATGATGTAGATCAAGAATATGGTAGTGGTTTTTAGTGGTGACCGGCGGTGGCTATGGTGGTGGCCGGAATTTAAAAGGGCGGCTAGGGTTAGAGTAGTAGAGGAAGAAGAGAGGTGAGAGAGAGATGGGTTTGTGTTTGTGTTTGTTTGTGTACCGAAAAAAAAACACAAGGACCATATATTGTAGTTTACTCTTATTATTATTAATAATAATAATAATAATAATAATAATAATAATAATAATAATAATAATAATAATAATAATAATAATAATAATAATAATAATAGTAATAATAATAATATTATTACGGTGTGGAGCGGGTAACGTGGGTAGATGTAAAAACACGTGGCCCGAACCCGAACTCATTTCAAAACTTCCATATCACACGAGAACCTCTCGTAATTAATTAAAATATATATCGGACTCGTTGAGACGAATCATAAAATTGTCGTTAGGAAATCCTAGTGCCAAAGTCAACGTAGTACCAAGTGAGAATTCAAATACACATCACCGATCATTCAATCAAAAATGAATTATGAACATAATTCACGAATTCCATAACGTCATTAATTAAAATATCCATAAAATAGGTCTTACAAGTTCGTTGTGAAATGAAAATTTCAAATAAAAATTATAAACGAACTTAAATTGTAATGCGGGTCTTAAAAATAGCTCCCTAAACTGCCGGTTGTCACATCCTCCCCGTCTCAGAAGGAAACCCGTCCCGGGTTTCACTCGGAAAGATTTATCTACGAAGTGAAAAGCTTCGGATATCTCTTCCTGAACTCGTCCTCACGTTCCCACGTAAATTCTGGTCCATGTCGGGAATTCCAACGAACCTTGACGAGCGGAATGCGATTCCTCTCACTTTGACCATCGGTTTGGGGATGATATGCAGTACTCATATCAAGCCTCGTCCCCAAAGCCGTTTGAAGTGATCGCCACAAAGCTGACGTAAAACGACTATCACGATCCGAAATAATAGATATCGGGACTCCATGACGCGAAATAATTTCCTTCACATATAGCCTCGCAAGTTTATCTACACTATCATCTTCACTAATAGCTAAGAAATGAGCAGACTTTGTCAGACGATCCACAATTACCCAGATAGCGTCACAACCGCTAGCGGTTCTCAGTAATTTGGTAATGAAGTCCATAGTAATCCGCTCCCATTTCCAGACTGGAAGTTCTGGTTGCGTTAGTAGTCCTGACGGCCTCTGGTGTTCAGCCTTAACCTTGGCGCATGTCAAGCACTTACTAACGTACGATGCTATGTCTGCCTTCATATTTGGCCACCAATAGAACTTCTTAAGATCCTGATACATTTTATCGGAACCAGGATGAATGGAGTACCTTGACTTATGCGACTCATGCATAATCAATTCCCGAATTCCTCCATGTAAAGGTACCCAAATCCGATCTCCAAAACCTAATAATCCATTAGAACGCTTAACAAATCCTTTCTCGTTATCAGCCATCCCAAATATATTCTCGGCAGGTCTATTTTCTGCCTTCAACGCTTCCGTTTGAGCTTCAAGTATTTGAGACGGTAATGGCGATACGATAGTCATTCCTAATGACCTAACTCGTAATGGTGGTACTCTTTCTTTTCGACTAAGAGCATCAACAACAACGTTTGCTTTACCAGGGTGGTAGCGAATTTCACAATCATAATCGCTTAGCAACTCGATCCAACGTCGCTGTCTCATGTTGAGCTCTTTTTGATTCAAGATGTGTTGTAGACTTTTATGGTCAGTAAATACAACACATTTGGTTTCGTACAAGTAATGTCTCCATATTCTTAAAGCAAAAACTACAGCACCGAGCTCCAAATCATGGGTAGTGTAGTTTCTCTCATGCTTTTTGAGCTGTCGAGAAGCATAAGCTATCACTTTCTCTCGTTGCATTAACACGGCTCCTAAACCTTTATGTGAGGCGTCACAATAGACGACGAAATCCTCGTTACCTTCTGGTAACGCTAAAATAGGAGCACTACACAACATTTTCTTAAGCAATTGAAACGCTTCCTCTTCTTTATCTCCCCATTCATACGTAACACTCTTTTGAGTCAATTTGGTCAATGGTTTAGCTATCTTCGAAAATCCCTCAATGAATCTTCGGTAATAACCAGCTAAACCCAAAAATTGACGAACTTCGGTTGGGGTTGTAGGTGCAGCCCAATCTCTTATCGCCTCAATCTTAGCAGGATCCACATGGACTCCTTGTCTGTCAATCACATGACCCAAAAATTGTACTGTCGGAATCCAAAATTCGCATTTCGAAAACTTGGCATAAAGTTTCTCCTTCCTGAGCAATTCCAAAATGAGTCTTAAATGTTCCTCATGCTCTTTCTCACTCTTTGAATAAATCAGAATGTCATCGATGAATACAATCACGAACTTATCCAAGTAAGGCTTACACACACGATTCATGAGATCCATGAATATTGCTGGTGCGTTAGTCAACCCAAACGGCATCACCTGGAACTCGTAATGCCCGTAACGGGTTCTGAAAGCCGTTTTCGGAATATCTTCCTCGCGAACTCGAAGTTGATGATATCCCGATCTCAAATCGATCTTCGAATACACACTCGATCCTTGGAGTTGATCGAACAAGTCATCGATCCTAGGTAACGGGTATCGATTCTTCACCGTTAACTTATTCAACTCCCTATAATCAATACACATACGAAACGATCCATCCTTCTTCTTCACAAATAAGACTGGGGCTCCCCAAGGTGAGGAACTTGGTCTTATGAATCCTTTTTCGGCTAACTCCGCCAATTGTTTCGACAATTCTTCTAGTTCGGTAGGTGCAAGACGATAAGGTGCTCGTGCTACAGGTGCAGCACCAGGTATCAACTCAATCTGAAACTCCACTTGTCTAGTCGGCGGGATTCCCGGCAAATCATCAGGAAACACATCAGGAAAATCACGAACTATAGGCACATCTCCAATGCACCTTTCCTTTTTCTTCGTCTCGCCCTTCTCAGAAACTTGGGCTAAGAAAAGGTAACATCCCTTCTCCATTAGCTTCGGTAACTTTGTGCAAGATATAACTGCTAATCGGGATGGGCTCCTAGAATCCTTTCGGTCTCCTAATATATTTAGGACTTCCTTTCCGTATGGTACACGCACGATCTTCTCGTCGCAAAGTATGTGAGCACGATACTTCGACAACCAATCCATACCAATGATTACGTCAAAACTTCCTAACGTGACGGGTAGAAGATCTATGTTGAAAGGATGGTTCAAGAAATTTAACGTACAACCGCGAATGATGGTATTAATCCTTTCTAGGTTTCCATTTGCTAATTCAATATCATATCCAATTCCTAAGGCCATCGGGGGTTTCTCTAGTAAGGGTGCAAATGTAGTGGACACAAAACTCCTATCGGCACCAGTATCAAACAGTATGGAAGCATAACAATTATTGAGAAGGAACGTACCAGTAACGACGTTCGGATCTTCTCCTCTCTCGTTCCCGAGTGCATACACTCTTCCCTGGGCAGCTCCAGCTTCCACACGTTGGTCCCCATTATCTTGTCGTCCACGATTTCCTCCAGTTCCACGGTTTCCATAATTGTACCCATTACCACCCGAGCCTTGATTTCCACGGTTCCGCGATTCTCTACACTCATTCCTATAGTGTCCCTTCTTTCCACACCCATAGCAAGTAACATCTGCCTTGTTTCTCATTTCAGGAGCAGCTTGAACCATAGCAAGAGGTCGAGCTCTACAGTCCCTAGCTGTGTGTCCTTTCCTTGAGCAATTCTGGCATTTCACACCACACCGTCCCGTATGATGCTGGTGGCAACGGTCACACTTGGGTGCATCACCGTTCTGATTCTTCGTATCTCCATTCCCAATAGCATAAGCCTTAGCTTGTCTCTTGCTTCGGTGATCATTACTCTTAGAGTGACGGTCTCTCTTTCTCTTTCCATTCTTCTCCTTATCAGCTTCTTCTAATTCCAACGAATCCATAAGTTGTTGAGCAATTGTGATTGCCTCATGGATGTTTGCAGGCCTAGCAGAAATTACATCATTCCTCGTAGCTACAGGCAATCCATCAGTATACCTTTCAATCTTTTGAGTCTCAGTTTTCACCATATCAGGGCACAACAAGGCTAACTCCTGGTAACGACGATTGTAAGTCGCCATATCATTACCTTTCACCTTGTGGTTCCAAAACTCAATCTCTAGCTTCTTGACCTCATTCCTTGGGCAATAAGTCTGAATCAGCAAGGACTTAAATTGCTCCCAAGTCATAGCATAAGCTACATCACTCCCAACTGCATTTCGGTAGTTGTTCCACCAAGTCAAAGCTTCATCCTTGAAAGTAAAAGAAGCAAACTTTACCTTTGCATTCTCCGCACAACCACTAACATTAAACACTGACTCAGTCTTCTCAATCCATCTGACTAAGTAAACCACTCCTTCAGTTCCACCAAACTCAATGGGTCCACAAATCTTGAATTCCTTGTATTGACATCCATTAGCACGAACAGGTGGAAAAGTTCCAGCAGAATTGTTGGAATGATTTGACTCAACTAGTAGTTCAGCAACTCTTTGCTCCACGAGTTGGTTGATCATTGCTTGATCCACAGTTGGTGCATTAAGTGGAACATGATCATTGTCTCCCTGAACATCAACATTTTGATTCCTGTTGTTACGGTTAGTGGTGTCCAGGTTGTCAGGAGTAGGGGTTTCAACATTTCGAGTAGGTCGACGACCTCGGCGAGCAGGAGTAGTCACAGCAGGACCAGTCCTGGTAGACCTAACAGGGTTTCGACGGGGTGCCATTGATCTGTAACGTTACACAAGTTCATGAGTCTCCAATAGAACTTATCGATATGCTCAACAAAACATTTCAACGAAACCAATCATGGAAAGAATAGCAACAATACACCACGTAACAACAAATAAGCGAATAAGGACTCAATTTCCATAACACCCAAAATCACATGATACCATATACTAATAACCATCAACCGTACAATAGCGATCTAACATTGTTCCAACTAACGGATAACACAAAACATACTAATCGTTCCAAAAGAGACGAATACCGTACAAAATACATCAATATATGATAACCAGCTTTTCTAACCGAACACTCCTCGGCTAAGAAAGCAACAAGATAATATAACTCAAACAACTAGCCACGTGGCTGCCGGAGAATCCTCAACTCCTGCCTCAAGCCATCAAGATCCCTCCATAATGATCCTAACTCCACGCTATGGGTGTCTCGGTCTCTCTTGAGGTCAGCCACCTCCTTCTCTAGCTCGGCATTCCTTTGCCAAAGCTTGCGGTCGGCCTCACGAGCAGTAACAAATCCTCGCTGCAAACTATCGATATGCTCGTGGACCTCCATCATAACTCTCCTCAGCTCAGTAGTCCTGCCCACAACGACAGTCAAATCAACCCTCAAATCTGCTAAAAACTCTCCAATAACTCGCTCAAGTCGATCAGATACACGTGCAACTCTGTCACTAAGCTCAGTAATCCGAGCCCACAACCTGCCAATCTCACCCAACTCTGCATGCTCAGCAGAAATCTCAGACGATGCATCCGACTCCACTGGACTACCAGGTGGCAACTCAAACAAGAACGGATGATCAGGTGAATCGGGCTCAATCGGGTGTACAGGTGAATCAGGCTCCTCAGCCTGAGCTGGTGGTGCTAACACATCATCATCATCATCAGGCATCTCATCCTCCTGAGGGTCATCCTCCTCCTCAGGGTCATCATCATCACCATGCTCAGCCTCCTGAAGGTCATCCTCCCGCTCAGGGTCATCAGCCTCATCCTCACCCTCGTACTCCTCCTCCTCCTCATCGGAAGAGTACCTCATCACTCGTCGTCTCCTACTGGGTGAACCATGTGAAGATGTAGTAGGTGATCTAGGACGACGACGCAGTGATGTGGGCGGTGCCTCAGACAGAAGAGAATGAGCATCAATCTGTAAAGGTGATGGAGTAGGGCGTACCGACATGCGTGCCGTAGCTCGGTGGGCAAAGCGTGGTGCCACACGAGCCAAAGCCTGATGAAGAGTAAGCTGCCTCGATGTACCAGGGAGCCCTAAAGAAGATGAGGGTCCCTGCGTAGATGCAGCAGGTAGTGCTGAAGTAGAAGCTGCCTGTGATACAGTAGCTGAAGACATGGCCATCTGGTAAGGATCATCAGATGCCATAATGAACTGTGCAGGTAAAACCGGTGCAGTAAGAATGTCCTCGATGACATCGGGCATATGGGAGGCCATAGTCTGTGACAACGGCGTAGGGTAGGTGTAAGTGTTTCAAAACAACTTAAGTCACAACTCATAAAACCATACCAAACATACTCATCAAATAATTCCATATATAATCTCAATAAAAGAATTTCAAACACCGCATTACTAAAATGTTTATAAAACATGTAGACCATATAAATCCTCGAGAACGCCATCTTAATACTAAAATCCATAAACCTCAAGTCATCTCAATAAGTCTCAAATCTAACAATCATTTCAAATATCTCATAATACCTCAAATAACAGAAGATGCTTCGGCTTGGCGGGCTGGCGGGCGGTAGTCAAGGATCATTTTCTATAAAAATACGGTTATAGTTTAGGCGTTTATTTACCTAGTTCTCTATAACCTTGGCTCTGATACCAATCTGTAACACCCCCAAAATTTGATACAGCGGAAGACTCACAAGCTTTCGGGGTGCTACGGGGATTGGTATCCAACACAAGACAATATAGAACGAGATAAAGTAAACATAATAAAAACACAACCAAAACGGGGTTTTAACGTTTACATTTATCCCAACATCATTCAGAGTCAGGCCCAAAATAACATAACAGTAGGTCCAAAATTAATTATCAGAGTTTAGAAAAATAGATCCATAAACCGTGTGCCTTGGCCGAGCCTTCCAATCCAAGCATGCACCACATCACTTAATTACCTGAGAAAACGCGCTAAAAGTCAGCTTTCGCTGGTGAGATCATAGGTTTAAATTCAACTAGTGATATAGTGGACATATACGCAAAACGCTTGCTAGCTAGACTAGGGATTCACTAAAAGCCTGCGGATACCCTCCGCTCTCAACATAACACACGGATACCCTTCCGCAATAACCAAAACACACGGATACCCTTCCGTAACAACATAGATATTCGGGTAACCCCCGTAATACCAATAAATACTCGGATAACCTCCGAAGTACTAATAACCTATAGGTGCACACACTATAGTATCCGAAATCCTCAAATGAGCAGATCTCGTAATCCAACCATTATTTAGTCCACACGCGATGGTTCACTATGTGACTAGGGTTGATGTAACTCATCTAACCAAATCTAGTCCACACGCGATGGTTCACTATGTGACTAAGGTTGTTATAATATTCGTCTAACCATAACTAGTCTACACGCGATAATTCACTATGTGACTAAGGTTGACAAATCTTCCTAGTTCCATGAGCATAGCAAGTTTTGAAAAGTAAAAGCGATAACAGTCCACATAAAACAATTTGCACGTTTCTCACCCCAATCATTGAAAACATAGTTCAAGAGTAAAAAGTGGGGCTATGATTCACCTCAAGTCCAGAAAATAGCAAGACGAGGTAGGTAGAAATAAGATGTATGATAACTCACGAAACAGCAACTACGGACTTGGCACGACCTAACAATATTAACTCTTTCAGAAATCCTTTCCTCAAATATATAATATTCCCAAACCCGGACGAGAATCCATTTTATTACCGAAAATCCACTTCGTATTAGTTTGGTGTATTTGCGTTTGGTATCCATACGGGTGGTGGGTCGACTCAAAACAAACCAACAAGATCGCACATAAAAAGATAAAATAAACTATAGATCTAATATTAGCCCAATATATCATTTAAATAAATCGCCAAAGTTTACCAAATCCGCCGATTTGATAATCCTCATATTTATTTACGTAATATACCGTTCCAAGATTACACCCAATCTAAAACACATAGCACATAATTACTATATAGTATATATCGTAGTTTAATAAATTCCTCATATATATCGTCAAATTGGCCAGATTCCCCGATATATACACTCGCAATCTATTACACTTTACATATACTACAACCTATGGGCGTCGTAGGATACGATGCCCACTAATATATTTGTTTCGTATAACCAAACAACCCGGCTCAACCTTACGGTTAAGTGGTTATTTATTTATAGAAAACGTCGATATTAGTCGTCATATATCCGTGACAACACGAACGTCGCAAATAATAGCTTACCTGGACCCGAGTGACAACAATTTCGCCTAACTCAATAAGTTTATCCGTGATATGTCCAAAACGACATTTTATTAAATGTTTCATAATTGTCGGGAGTTTCCCGTTATATAACATTATTTTTATAATAACAATACGTTTAATAGTATTACGCCACTTTCGTAGCCTAATATATATCTAATCGTATTATTTATAATACGACTCGTGATTATTATTATTATTAATATACGCGTTTATATAGTTATATATACGTTATTCACGTATATACTTTCATATAAACGTTCATATTATCAATAATTATTATTACGAGTTTTATTATTTCCGATTCAATTGTAATAGTTATTGAGTTATACGAAATGGTCATATGTCCGAGTCATGACCCTCGGCTCATTGTCCAAGTCCAATAATATGCAAAAGTCATAAATAACAATTCTCCGTCCAATCACAATCTCAAACAATGGGCTACAACAATAGGGTCCGACTACGGCACCCGACTAACCTATCTCCGTCAATCTAACGACCGTCTCACAATCGGTCCCCAAATCACATTCCAATCGACAACAACTCCTCAATACCAAAATCAATGTCCAATTCGACCACATGTATTCGGCCGAGATATCAACCAAAACAATATATACCAAAAAAAATTCATAAGAAATAACAAATAGTTCACAATTATTAAGAAAATAGCATCAACCAAGTTAGTGTTCGGGTCGGTTTACCAAGCCGAACCTGAGTCAACACTTCACCACAACTAGTGTGGGTCCCACCCGAGACTTCCATAGTCTCGGCTAGCTCTAAATGAGCCAAACTAACCACACAACCTACTAGGGTCGTCGGCCAAGAATCCAGTCGACAACCATGGTCAACTATGACCAACATGAATCGGTCAAACAACAAGAATGAGGATCTAAACATCCTCATTCGATCACCAAGAATCAACAAGATCAGTTAATCGGAAGAACAAACTCCAACCGAGGGTATCACCCTCGGGTACACCTCGACCCGACGAAAATAAACCAAACCCGGATACCAAACTTTATAGAAAACGTGTTTTCAACCAAAACCCATTTGTATTACGCATTCTCAACTGTAAACCCATTCGAATATCATCAAGTCGTGACCTTAGGTCACGATTTTTATCAACAATACGAGTGAAAACTCGTCTCACCTTCGATCTAGAGCTCAAAACCGTGATAACCCTTCAAGATACACGATTTGGTGGTGAAGATAGTGGTGATTCGTGAGAAGGAATGGTGGTATGAGGCGCGTGTTGTTGTAGATCTAGTAGATTAGATGATGTAGATCAAGAATATGGTAGTGGTTTTTAGTGGTGACCGGCGGTGGCTATGGTGGTGGCCGGAATTTAAAAGGGCGGCTAGGTTTAGAGTAGTAGAGGAAGAAGAGAGGTGAGAGAGAGATGGGTTTGTGTTTGTGTTTGTTTGTGTACCGAAAAAAAAACACAAGGACCATATATTGTAGTTTACTCTTAATAATAATAATAATAATAATAATAATAATAATAATAATAATAATAATAATAATAATAATAATAATAATAATAATAATAATAATAATAATAATAATAATACGGTGTGGAGCGGGTAACGTGGGTAGATGTAAAAACACGTGGCCCGAACCCGAACTCATTTCAAAACTTCCATATCACACGAGAACCTCTCGTAATTAATTAAAATATATATCGGACTCGTTGAGACGAATCATAAAATTGTCGTTAGGAAATCCTAGTGCCAAAGTCAACGTAGTACCAAGTGAGAATTCAAATACACATCACCGATCATTCAATCAAAAATGAATTATGAACATAATTCACGAATTCCATAACGTCATTAATTAAAATATCCATAAAATAGGTCTTACAAGTTCGTTGTGAAATGAAAATTTCAAATAAAAATTATAAACGAACTTAAATTGTAATGCGGGTCTTAAAAATAGCTCCCTAAACTGCCGGTTGTCACAATAGCGCTATTAGAGGTCGGCCAACCTCTCGTTCCCCTGTCTACGGAATGCATATTATTTATTTTAGGAGCCTTGCCACATTCTTTATTATATACTATGTGCCCATATTGTGAACTATATTGACCACTTGTGCTTGACTACTAGACATAAACTATTTAGCAGTGGGTTGTAAACACACAGGTTACAAGTCTCTTATGGCGGGACTTGCAACTGAGTGGATTTACGATGCTTTTGCTGGGGAAATTGATGCGTGGGAATCGCAACAGGCTTTACCTCTCGAGGGATCTCGAGAAGCTTACAACCCCCACCAGGCAGTGTACCTGATCGTTGTAGTATAGTATAGTGACAAGTACCGGGGGATTGATCGTTCAGCTTAGGAATAGTGTCGCTAGGATTAGAAAGCCTAATTACTAGTTCTAAAGGTGAGGGATGATTATTTTTGTATTTTTATGTTTTTATGAAAGCAGGTAAAAATCTCGGGTTTTGGAAGAGTGGGCGGAATTAGTTGCTATTCAACTAACCCAAAACTAAGATATAATCAAAATAAAATACTAAAAATGAAAATAAACTAATTATACTAAAGTTGTGAGCAGTAATTGGAGAAAATGTGTTTACTTAGACTTCACTACTCCCTAGATATCTTTTACACGTTAATTACTTGTTATAATTGCATGGATGACGGATTGTATTCCTTAATACCATTCATGGGGTGGCATACATAACTCCCCAATTCTATGAGCTCTTATCTCCTCCTACACCATGACCCAGCACAACTATAGGGATTGTAAACAGTGGCTCATGCATTAAATACAACCAATAAAGACCTAGTACGCCTCGGTTCATGTTTCTTAAGACGTTCAAGCATGTTACCATTTGGAGATCTGCCAGTTTTCTTAAGCCTAACATATAAAATCATTCATCCAAGACAAGAATAAACAAGTAATCAACACATAATCAATATCTAGGTTTCATTAGATCTAAGCAAACACAAAAGAGATCTAGCCTAGCATAATGGAATTGAGACAAGAACAAGATATAGACAACCAACATATAGACATATTGATTGAATTAGAAGAACACTTATCTCAATTACAATGCAAGGTATCAAGGGTTTGGAACCCTTGAAAAACCTGTAAAAGTTGCACCAAATTCGTCTTTAGGGTTTCTCCCAAAACTTCTCCTCTTTTAATGTGAAAAACTAGAAAACTATATATAGGAAAACAGGGGTGACGGCGTCAAGAGCAAGGGTGTGACGCCGTCATCTCGCCGCCAACTACTTCCTCGGACGGCCTTGATCTACTTCTGACGGCCTATGTGACGCCGTCATCAACCACGGTATTTTATTCTTGGGACTCTGACACCGTCAAGAGCAATTCTTGACGCCTTCATGCACTGTTCCCAGCATAGAAATTTGAGACTTTGCCGTTTTCTTCACTTTTATGCTCCAAAAACGTCCAAAGTGGCTTCTTTTCCAGAATTCACTCTCCAAGTACCTAAAATCACAAAAGGAACGATTTAGGGCAATATTTGATCAAATAAATTCGAATTCGGGCTTAAATGACCCCCTAAAAACGGATCATTTTTCGCCTCATCATATACCCTTACACTTGAGATTTGCTTGTCCTCAAGCAAATGCGCTTTTATTCTACTCAAAAGACAAGTTAGGGGTCATTTAACACTAATATAAAAGTAATTACAACAAATAATCGTTCCACTAAAGACCAATAGACAAGCACGGAGGTCATACACAAGCACCTCACAAATAGTGTTTAGATACTCACATCTCTCGGGTGTAATAAAGTAATATAACATTATGGAAATGGAAGATATCTCTCACTACCTGTCATAGCAAAATAGATTACCATAGGCTTGGGAAAGGATCAAACCTCCACTGCATGGCGTAAGCACCTAGGATAAACTATCAAAGAGGTCTTTTAAAGGGTTGTAACATTAGGTATAGGGATATGAATTACACGGTTTTGTTGGATAAAGGAAGTTTTACTGGTGGCGAGTTAACAATCTTGGTTAATTACATGTACAAGATGGCGTTGCTAAGCCAAGACTAGACTCGACTTAAGCTAATAAATGAAAAATAACAAAAACATAAAATGAACATAGAATGAAAAGGGATGGTAGTCCGTATGTTTTTTTCTCTTTTTCTTTTTTTTTTTTATTTTTTATTTTTTTTTTTTGCATACACTCTTACCCTACCATCCAAAATAATACATCATAGGGGTATGAACGTTCCCCTTACACTTAAATCTTTACATACTTTACATTAAATTATTCTAGTGACTCGAATTAAGAAAATCAAAACACTTGGAGTACTTTTAAGATTAACGTACATATGGGGGTAATAATATTATGTTCTTCCCCATTACTCCATAAAATAAGTACTTTACCATGAGTCCCAATCGTCCCAAAACAATATGTACAAGGATATGACTCGACTTAGCAACCATGTAATCAATTAGAAAGTTAACTTAGGGTTTAACAAATAACAATAATGCACTAAAGATGAGCGCATACACGGAAGGCTAAGGCGATTTGGGTGTACATTTAAGTGGGGTGTAACAAATTCTTCCTTTAAGTAAAATGCTTAAAGTTAGAAACGAAAAGATAGGCTCGGAGGGGTGTACTAGGGGTTTCGTGTACTAAAAATGAGTACAACGCTAAGGGTGTGGGAAAAATTAGTTGACTTAACTAGCCAAGTAATATGACTTAAATGGTCAAGTAATTATAATACGGGTTTAACAAAAGGGTGATCCTAATGCCTCTTATCATGTAGTAAATCCTACCACACGAATGTAGTCTCACTAGCGGTCTCGGGATGCATCACTAACGCAAGTTCTAGAATCTAAATGCTACCGGTACACTCATAAGCACTAATAATGAATGCTTTTCCTATCAAATCTAAAGGCGAACCTCACATTTTTGGGTGGAAAATTTTTCTGAATATACGGTTCTGTGCTAGTCATACAACCTCCTATCCATGAGACGCTTGCTATGGCTAAAGTTTCACTCCTAAATGTTGTAAAAAAATTTAAATTTGGCGCTAAAATTACACTAACAAGTATTTCTCATAGTTTTATTACACATCTACCATTAAACAAAACAAACTCAAGCGAAAGTGCATATGTAAGGTATCATCTTTTTACCCTCCCCTTACACTTAAGATGAACATTGTCCCCAATGTTCAAGTAAAGAATGTAAAAGTGAAAAAGTAAAGAGAATGAAATCAAATACTCCCCTGATTCGCTCGGTATGGATTATAGGTTGGCCAGGTTAGATCTTCCTCCAAGAAAATGAACCATCAAAGCTTCCCTTCCAGAATATAAATCATCTCCTTGTCGAACATAACCTGTAAATCTTGACAAAAATAGACAAGACAACCTCGCGTAAAATCGGCGGCATCCTATATAAGTTACTAAATCCTAGAAAACAAGATAAGATATAATGCTTGTGGAATGAAGTTTGCAGATTTCCTGGAGATTATAAAACTTAATAATTCACAAAAACCATAAGACTCCGTTAGAAAAACAAAACCGGTAAAATTTCCAGATTTTAACTCCTGACGCCGTCAAGAGTAAACCTCTGACGCCGTCAGAATAGACCTGCAGAAATTCTTATGTTAAGTTTCCGGAAAATTTCTGGAAAAACTTGGTCTCACTTCCTGGACAATCCTGCAAAACTTCATTATGACTCAATACAAGCATTTGACTCTAACGAATACGAATATACATGTTCATTTAATATTGTGGAGAATCATGATCGGTTTGTTTCTTGAAAACATATTTGGGGTTTCCCCTTACACTTATCTTTTGCAAAAATACCTTTAGGTTGGAGTTAAGACTAGGCCAAACAACATAGTAAAGTATTTCCACATTTTAATTTAGAAACATGATCAACCAACAATAAAAAATAAAACATGCATACGGAAGCAAATAACAATCAAACAAATAAAATCACACAAAACATGGGTTGCCTCCCAAGAAGCGCTTTTCTTTATTTACGAGTCTTGTAGCTAGACTCAAGGCTATGGGTTACTACGTGATCTCATCATTTGAAATGATATACCCCATATAGTTGCGATCATTACTGTTATGGTGGTAGTGCCTCAATCTGTCGATACTCGCAATCACCTTCCCACCTAATTTGCTTCTCAAGTTAGCTACCCCATCTTGGCTCAATCCTTCGATTGTGAATGGCCCATACCACCAAGGACTTGGTTTATCGGGTGGTATCAAGAGCACCAAGTTCCCTTCCTCAAATGGTGTATGATTTTTTTCGTGTCGAGTATGTTCGAGTTCAATTGGAACCTTATTGCTTTTTCTTCTTTCGTCCTTAGCTTTCTTATAGCTTTTTATTCTTGCCTCCCATGCAAGAATCTTATTCTGAACACGAATGGGTGTCGTGCCGATGTTGTTTTTGATCATTCTCCAACTCAAATTCTCATGCTCACTTCGCGGGGTCATGGGGAAGCTAATCTTTCTTTTTCCAGATTTAAGCTCAATCTTCCTACTTTCATACTTAATGACAGCCCTAGCGGTGGTGAGGAATGGTGCCCCAAGGATTATCGGCATGCATCCATCCCCTTTATCATCAATGATCATAAAATCAACGGGGTACATGAATCCTGCAACATTAACTAATACATCTTCTGCGATTCCTAGGGGGTATACGTACGAGTGTCCAACAAGAGATAACCTAACACGAGCAGGTGCTGGCATTTTTGACGTTAGTTGGATATAAATAGTTAGGGGCATAAGATTTACTTCCGATCCTTGGTCGGCGAAAGCACTAAGATGTTTCAAGTCCCCGATGCTCGTTGGTATTTCAAAGTTCCCACATGCTACCTGCTTAGTAGCCACTTTCTGCACCAGTAACCTCTCGACCACTGATCCTCCAAGAAGCGTATCATGCTCATTTTCCTCTTCTTCCTCTTTCTCAGGAACCTGTCCGGAGGATTGGTTACGCCCATCACCCTTAATCCAATTTGTTATGGTGTTTTTGTTTATATCATGTTTCAGGTAGTAACTCAAAGGTTGGGACTCTGGTGGTTTTTCTAAGGTCTGTTTAGTAGGAGTTTCTACCTTCTTGTTATCTTTGTGGACAATGGTGACGGAGTTAACAAATTGGGTGGTGGGAGTGGCGCTTTCTTTCCTTAGCAGTATTCGTTCGGGGGTCCTCTGATTGGTATACTCCTCCAATAGACTCAACATCTCATTCATTTTCTCCTGCATCTCCTCTTTTTGCTTATAAACTGCTTCTTCGAATCTAGCAAGCCGATCAGAGTGAGTTGCCATATATTCTCTCATCCTAGCCTCAAACTCCGAGCTAAGTTCCTTGGGAGGGGAACAAGGTGGGGTGCACCTCTGAAAAGTCTCGACATGTTCTCTAGAAGGTGACTCGGATAATGGTGCCGAAGTTGGTTTTGAGACAGAATTGACAGTGGCTTGTCTAGGACTTAAAGGTCTCCTTTGCCTTTCCTCAAAATAGTAAGCTTTTGCCTCAAGTTTGCATAGGAGTTCATCGGGGATTTCGGTGTTTCCCCCAGATGTCGAGACTGCATTGATGGCCGCTTCTATCGTATGTTTAAATTCCCAAATCTCATGATTATCAACAACGAGCTCTTCGATAATTGCCCAAGACTCCTCGGCGTTCTTATCACGCAATTTACCTCCCGCGGCCCTGTCGATGGTGCGTTTAGTATGATAGTCAACATGGTCGTAGAAAATCTAGACTAATAACCAAAGGTTTATGCCATGATGAGGGATCTTGTGGAGGAGATCCTTAAAACGGGCCCAAGCCTCGTAGAAAGTTTCACCCCTCTGTTGCTCAAACATCAAAATGTCCCTTCTAAGCATTGCAGTCTTTTCCGGCGGAAAGAATTGGGTAAGGAAGCGATTGGCGAGATTGTCCCATGTGGTGATGGATCCCGCGGGTAAACGCTCAAGCCATTGACTACCTTGATCCCGTAGAGAGAATTGGAATAGGCGTAAACGGGTAGTCTCTCTAGTTTCAACACCTAGGTCTATGGAATCTATGATTTTGAGGAAGTCCTTAAGGTGTTGGTTTGGATCTTCGGAACGAAGTCCATGGAATGCACATCCGCTTTGCACCATCCGGATGGTGTCGGATCGCAAAGGGGTCACATTGTCTCCGGTGAGCTCAATGGTGTTTCGGTAGCCTTGGTGGCTAGGTCGGGAATACTCTCCTAAGGTTCGGGGCCTAAGGGGTTCTAATGGTGGGTTTTGTTGTGGTGGGATGACGGGTTCAAAGATGTTACCACCTTCCATGATGTCGGATGGTAAAGAGTTACGAACAAAGGCACGAAGAAATAAGATAGACTAAAGAAGACCTAAAAAATAAAAATAAAAATCTTACTAGAAAGGAATCTAGCAAGTAGACCTAATAAAAAGAAATCCTAACCTAGACAATAACTATTCCCCGGCAACGGCGCCAAAAACTTGATGCGTGGGAATCGCAACAGGCTTTACCTCTCGAGGGATCTCGAGAAGCTTACAACCCCCACCAGGCAGTGTACCTGATCGTTGTAGTATAGTATAGTGACAAGTACCGGGGGATTGATCGTTCAGCTTAGGAATAGTGTCGCTAGGATTAGAAAGCCTAATTACTAGTTCTAAAGGTGAGGGATGATTATTTTTGTATTTTTATGTTTTTATGAAAGCAAGTAAAAATCTCGGGTTTTGGAAGAGTGAGCGGAATTAGTTGCTATTCAGCTAACCCAAAACTAAGATATAATCAAAATGAAATACTAAAAATGAAAATAAACTAATTATACTAAAGTTGTGAGCAGTAATTGGAGAAAATATGTTTACTTAGACTTCACTACTCCCTAGATATCTTTTACACGTTAATTACTTGTTATAATTGCATGGATGACGGATTGTATTCCTTAATACCATTCATGGGGTGGCATACATAACTCCCCAATTCTATGAGCTCTTATCTCCTCCTACACCATGACCCAGCACAACTATAGGGATTGTAAACAGTGGCTCATGCATTAAATACAACCAATAAAGACCTAGTACGCCTCGGTTCATGTTTCTTAAGACGTTCAAGCATGTTACCATTTGGAGATCTGCCAGTTTTCTTAAGCCTAACATATAAAATCATTCATCAAAGACAAGAATAAACAAGTAATCAACACATAATCAATATCTAGGTTTCATTAGATCTAAGCAAACACAAAAGAGATCTAGCCTAGCATAATGTAATTGAGACAAGAACAAGATATAGACAACCAACATATAGACATATTGATTGAATTAGAAGAACACTTATCTCAATTACAATGCAAGGTATCAAGGGTTTGGAACCCTTGAAAAACCTGTAAAAGTTGCACCAAATTCGTCTTTAGGGTTTCTCCCAAAACTTCTCCTCTTTTAATGTGAAAAACTAGAAAATTATATATAGGAAAACAGGGGTGACGGCGTCAAGAGCAAGGGTGTGACGCCGTCATCTCGCCGCCAACTACTTCCTCGGACGGCCTTGATCTACTTCTGACGGCCTATGTGACGCCGTCATCAACCACGGTATTTTATTCTTGGGACTCTGACGCCGTCAAGAGCAATTCTTGACGCCTTCATGCACTGTTCCCAGCATAGAAATTTGAGACTTTGCCATTTTCTTCACTTTTATGCTCCAAAAACGTCCAAAATGGCTTCTTTTCCAGAATTCACTCTCCAAGTACCTAAAATCACAAAAGGAACGATTTAGGGCAATATTTGATCAAATAAATTCGAATTCGGGCTTAAATAACCCCCTAAAAATGGATCATTTTTCGCCTCATCAGAAATCATCATTTATATGTATTACATTGTTTTTCACAAGACTCTATGAACTCACCAACCTCGTGTTGACACTTTAGCATGTATTTTCAGGTTTTAATCTATGGCACGCTACAGGAGGTTTTGGCAGGGCATGGCATGGTCATAGAAGACTCTGATTATTCATATGGGGACCGTTTTAAACTATCTTAGGGCCTACTTCCGCACTATTTTTAACATTGTAAATGCAATATTTTGATTTAACCATTTTATTGTAAATGTTTGAAGTGAAAACCATTTTTATACTTGTGTTGTAATATCAATTGAGTTACACCCCAGCTACATGTATGCTTCCGCTGGACCCGATTTTGGGGGTGTGACAGATTGGTATCAGAGCTTTTGGCTATAGCGAACTGAGTGTTTTTAAAACCTAGACTATAGCTACTTTCATGAAAACTTAACCCTATGACCGTCACGTGCCTGCCTGCCAAGATGAAGCCTCAATTGTGGTTAGTTGCTGACATAGTTAATGAGAATTGTATCTCATTATCAGGTATATTATATTCACTTATTATAGTTGATTACTATAATTGTCATTCATATAAGCATGTTCACGTATCATATATGTCACCGCGTTATGTTTTTCTTTGCATAGTTTCATTATTTGACCTCGAGTTTGGTCACCTGCCTTAGTCTATCAGAACGTCTTGGTATTCGTGAAGGACATAGTTTTAGTATAAATGAACTGAGTATTTCAAAATTCATGGAACCTCGGTAGAATATAGACTGGTCATTTATATTCGACCCGGGATAGTGGGACATAGGCTGACCACCTATATCCGACTCAGAAATGAATTTTGCAACACTGAGAATGGTTATAATAAAATTTTGTCTGGATTGAATTCTCTACCTAATTTCCAAATGTTTCATTCATGTGTGCGACTCATATATTATCATCTTTTCACCAAAATCACTTCAGAGACCAACACAAACTGAACTTCGAGACGAAGTTCCTTTTAGAGGGGAAGAATGTCACAACTCGTAATTTCATGTCCTGTTTCAAACGTCGAAATCCTAATTTTTATCTCGGAAAGTTACTATTTACTTTACTATTCACAAAACAGTATTCATGTCCGAAATTTTTATTTCATATTCTCGTAAGTTAAACTATTTTAATGATAATCCGAGAGTTTGACGCTCGTCGGATCATTTCTGCTAAAATCACAAAGCCGTGTCCGAGATTTACATTCAGGTTTAAACGTCCTTCCGGCATCCCGATATGTCCATAAAACAATATAAACAATAAAAATATGATTTTCTTTCATTTTACGACAATTCTAAAATTTTACGTTTTCCAGTTCAGCGTTTTACGCGAATTACGCGTTTTAAACCCGCGTTTCCAGTTTTAACTGCGTTTAAGCAACCCGATGGAACTTACCATTCATTTTATATTTTATTATGGAGTATATTGACAACTTTAGTCATTATTTTAAGTTTCATATTTTTACGATACCCAGATTTACGTTTCGCGGCTTAACTATTTACGTTTAGCGATTAACGGAACCAAAACCGACTCCGTGAACAAGATATTACCCAAGCTTCCCACATACTCTTCCTAATTTTACCCATGTGCAGCCCCCCCCCTTTCCATGTCTTCAACTTGATCATTTAATTACAATATTGCCATTAGATATTTCCTAAGTATACAAAACCAACTTTGTCACCTCATTCTTTACAAAAACAACTAGCAAACTCTCATCTCATCTTTCTCTTCTCCAAACCCACGACCAAGAATCAAAAACAAGCAAGAAACCATGGATTTTCCAAGATCAAGTCATTTTCTAGTTCCTTTAATGATCTTTGTTAGAGTTTTGAAATAAAAAACTCAAGATTATTAAGTTTCCTTCATCCAAGTTCACTAATCTTTGCTAAGTAAGTTTTCAAACTCTTTTTCATGATTTCATCAAGTTATTTTCATGATTATATGATTTCCATACAAGATTTCATGCATATGCTAGTTTATACCACTCCATTTTATATATTTTCAACTTATAAACCCTAGCTATGGATAATATGGAAACTCTTGTTAGTTTTACTTGATTGATGATGATTAGGAACCCATGACACCCTAAGAAGGTGTATGGTAATATTAGATTAGCTTTGTGGTGTTTGCAAGTGATTTGGTTGGATTAGAAACTAGTTTAGAACCTTAGAAATGGTTTTGGAACATATATTTATACCTACTGTCCCAAAAATGAAAACCTAGAAAACTCAGTAACTCAGGGGAACTTTTCAACCTAAGATTTAGAAAATACTTTCAAAAACGAAGCCGTAGGCGAAAGAACGGGTTAAAACGAGTTTATAACGAAGGAGATATGATTTTTGCAAGTTTATTGACGAAAACTATTTTTCTGAAAATTGTGTGCTGTTGGACGATTTTTAGTGGACAAACCGAGGCGTTAGACGTAACCTGGAGGAGCCAAGCTTTTCAAAATATATTAGTACATACTAAGACGTAACCATGGATATAAAGAACGAGTAAAACGGATTTATAACAACAAAGATATTCACGTTTCAATATCGGCAAAACCTTATACAAATTGACAGCTTTTAACTAGAAAAATAATAATAATATTACTACTACGTACTAACTCTAGATTTCTAAAAATAATAACCAAGTGCCCAATTTCATAACTAATGAAGTATTAGTGATTTCAAGTATATTTTTATGGCTACAAGACGTTATTTCAAGGATTTCAAATCGAGGAGTTCAACACTAACACTTATATATACGATATATAAACATTTCGACTAGCTTTATTTTTCTAGTTGCCTTATTTTCCCAAGTTTTGGAAAAATGTATTATTTTGATAACAACAAGTATTTTTAAGTTATGAGTGGTATAGGTATCATGTGCATGTACATTCATTTCATCATTTCATGATCTAAAGTAGATCACATCATTCATATTAGGTTGCGGTTAGAGATCGTGTCTCATTTCAGTGTATCCACTTTTGTCATCATTGCTATCGCTTCGAGGTGAGTCATAGCCCCTACTCTTTTAAATTGTTTTGTTAACTTTTTGGGGGAGAATACATGCTCGTTTTTACATGAATTACTACTTGACTCTTTGAACATTGTTTTGAACCTTGAACTATTATGAACTCATTTGACCTTATAACTTGTTTTGAACTATTGAACTTGACTTGACTTTTGAACTTGACTTAAACTTTTGACCCTAAAGTACCGTACGTACTATAACCTAAAGTCTCCCATGTTCGGAGCAGTGCAAAGTCTCCCCTGTCTACGGAGCAGCATTATCAAGTCTCCCATGTTCGGAGCAACATAAAATCTCCCCTGTCTACGGAGTAACTTTGACTTTATACTATGTAATAGTTTGTGAATGATGTACTGTTCGTGCATCCGCAATTGTTAGTCTCCTGCTGGTTTGCCGTTCGCACTCCAGTTTATACGTACCGTTCGTGCGGCCTCCTTGTGTGGGGTAGTAGGTAGTATGGATAGCGCTATTAGAGGTCGGCCAACCTCTCGTTCCCCTGTCTACGGAATGCATATTATTTATTTTAGGAGCCTTGCCACATTCTTTATTATATACTATGTGCCCATATTGTGAACTATATTGACCACTTGTGCTTGACTACTAGACATAAACTATTTAGCAGTGGGTTGTAAACACACAGGTTACAAGTCTCTTATGGCGGGACTTGCAACTGAGTGGATTTACGATGCCTTTGCTGGGAAAATCTTCATTTATATGTATTACATTGGTTTTCACAAGACTCTATGAACTCACCAACCTTGTGTTGACACTTTAGCATGTATTTTCAGGTTTTAATCTATGGCACGCTACAGGAGGTTTTGGCAGGGCATGGCATGGTCATAGAAGACTCTGATTATTCATATGGGGACCGTTTTAAACTATTTTTCGGCCTACTTCCGCACTATTTTTAACAATGTAAATGCAATATTTTGATTTAACCATTTTATTCTAAATGTTTGAAGTGAAAACCATTTTTATACTTGTGTTGTAATATCAATTGAGTTACACCCCAGCTACATGTATGCTTCCGCTGGACCCGATTTTGGAGGTGTGACATCGGTGTAGAAAGCAACATGACAACATAATCCAACTATCTAGCCACTACGCTGGCGTAGGCTCCTCAACTCCTGCCTCAAGCCATCCAGCTCTCACCACAATGATTCCAACTCCACACTATGAGTATCGCTATCTCTCTTGAGGTCTACTACCTCCTTCTCCAACTTGGTGTTTCACTGCCATAGCTTGCGATCTGCCTCGTGAGCTGTGATGAAACCTCTCCGTAAGCTCTCAACCTGCTCATGAATCTCCATCAAACCTCTCCTCATCGCTGTCGTCCTGCCCACGACAGTGGTCATATGTAACACCCCCAAAATCGGGTCCAGCGGAAGCATACGTGTAGCTGGGGTGTAACTCAATTGGTATTACAACACAAGTTCAAAAATGGTTTTCACTTCAATCATTTAGAATAAAATAGTTAAGTCAAAAATGTTAAATTTACATTGTTAAAAGTAGTGCGGAAGTAGGCCCTTAAAATAGTTAAAAACGGTCCCCATATAAATAATCAGAGTCTTCTATGACCATGTCATGCCCTGCCAAAACCTCCAGTAGCGTGCCATATGCTTAAAACCTGAAAATACATGCTAAAGTGTCAACACGAGGTTGGTGAGTTCATAGAGTTTGTTTAACAAATAATGCCTATAGAGAAATGATCGCCCAGCAAAGGCATTGTAAATCCACTCAGTTGCAAGTCCCGCCATAAGGGACTTGTAACCTGTGTGTTTACAACCTACTGCCAAATGTGTTAAAGTCTAGGTGAACAAAAGTAATACTGGTATCCAAATTCCCAGATAAATATAGCAAAATGGCTATATAAATAATTCAGTCAATGAGGTTATATCAACAATGCTGACAATGTCGCCAGATAAATAATGCTGACAATGTCGCCAAATAAGTAATACTGACAATGAGGCCAGATAAATAATGCTGACAATGTCGCCAGATAAATAATACTGACAATGAGGTCATATAAAATAAGTAATAATGTTTAAGAGACAAGTCATATGAAATACAGGAAATCAAGCATACCAATGAAATGTAGGTAATCAACCAGGTAAAGCAAGGAATGCACTTAAGTAAAACGAGCATGTATTCTCCCCCAAAGAGTTTGCAAAATAATTAAAAAGTAGGGGCTATGACTCACCTGGAGCGATAGCTACGATGACAAAAATGGATACACTGAAATGAGGCACGATCTCTAACCGCAACCTAAAATGAGTAATAACGATCTACTTTAGATCATGACGTGATGAAATGAATGCACGTGCACATGAAGCCTATACCACTCGTAACTTGGAAATACTAGTTATTGTCAAAGTAAAATAGTTTCCATACTTAGGAAAAATAAGTCCAATTGGAGTTATAAAAACTTGTCGTAACATATATCGTATAAAAATGTTAGCGTTATATTTCCTCGTATCGAAAACCTTAAAATAACGTCGTTAAGTCGTATAAATATTCTTTTGGGTCATACGTATTTCATTTGTTAAGAATATAGTCCTTAGTAACATTTCTAGAAAATATACCATTTAGTGCTGACAAGGATGACTAAGTGAACAAGTTTACACCTAAGTGAACAAGTTTACACCTAATCCTTGAGTTTCTATTTCAAAACTCCAACAAGTTTACACCTAATCCTAAGTGAACAAGTTTACACCTAAGTGAACAAGTCTACTAATCCTTGAGTTTCTATTTCAAAACTCCAACAAGGATGACTAAGTGAACAAGTTTACACCTAGATCTTGGAAAAATTGTTGTTCTTGCTTCTTGGATCACCTAGGCCGATTATACACAAGAGAAAATGAGAGAAAAAGTTTTACTTGCACTTGTATAATTATTTGTGAAAAATGGGATGAAAAAGGGTTAATACATAGTTAGAGACAAATGTTAGGTTTGCATTAAATTGGGTTGGTGAGTGTTTAGATTATTAGGACCAAAGGAGGGGGGGGGGGGGGGGGGGGTTGGCCGGCCCAAAAAGGAGGGAAAAGGGGGGGGGATGTCTTGGGTTTTATTTAAAAAGTTAGTGGTAGTAAGATGTAATGTTAGTTTTAGGTTTTATCGGGTACCGGGTTTGTTAGAAATAAATTTTATTGAAGTTATTCGGGACATAATAAAGTCGTAAAAATTGTAAAAATATGTCGGGTACAAGTACGGAGAGTTCGGGTGATTATTGTTTAATTTTTATGAAAACCGTCGTTATTAAATTAAACGTACGATACGTAATAAATAAATTTCCAAAATACCGGGTAAATTAATATTATAATTTTTATATTATTAAAATGAATATAAAAATATATTGGGATAATAGTCGGGAGTGTCGGACATGTTAGACACATTTATAGTTCGCGTATTAGTATTTATTTAAAATAAACATACGTAAATCGTTAATTATACCAAAAGTATTAATTTACTTATCCTACGAGTGGAATAGCATGCAAGTGCCCTAATGATGATATGCAGACTATTTCTAGTCCGTATGAAATGTCCCTGATAATAATGCATGAATTCGCTCCTGAACCAATACGGTTACGCGAATTTTGAATACCCGTAAACTAAGTTTACGATGAAATGAGTAATGCACATGAATAGTGTATTTCTTCCGGAAATGAATAGTGTCAAGTGAATAGCAAAATTTCTGAACACTTCTCAGAATGTCGAATTGACCTCGAAAACAATGAATAGCGATCGATGAATAGTAAATGATGAATAGTAACTTGTGAATAGTAAATTGTCGAGGTTTGGAAAATGACCAGAAATTACGAGTTGTGACAGTCTTCCCTTCTAACAGGAACTTCGTCCCGAAGTTCAGTTTGTGTTGGTCTCTAGAGTGGTATTGGTGAAAAGATGATGATATTCATTGTGTAAGCTACTGAGCTCGGTGGGAGTTCAAGTCTGTAGGCCACTAGACCCATACTGTCCGAATCTCGGGTTTATCTTCCCAAATTTTTCTTAATGGTATCATGCCTTTCCTAGGCAGAATTTTCAACATAATCCTGCCATTAACTTGAAATTCTAAGAGTTTACAACTTATTGAACTTGTAACTGATTCTTGATTTGTAGGAAATTCCAGGTTATTTCATGAATGCCTACTGGGCTAGTGAGTTAGGCTTTTCCAAATTTCGATCCGTCAATGGATGTTGGCACTTCGACCATAGTAATATTATTCCAGGTTATTTCATGAATGCCTACTGGGCCACATGTTTTACATTTACCCACTTTACCCGCTCCACACCATTAGTAATATTATTATTACTATTATTATTATTATCCTTATTATAAATATAAAAAAAAAATAATAATAAAACTACAAAATTGGTCCTTGGGCCGGTTCACATAAACACACAAACATCACCCTCACTCACCACATCTCTCTCTCATTATCTCTCTCCCCCATTCTCTAAACCCTAGCCGCCGCACCCTTTGGCCGGCCACCACCATCACACCGCCACCCTCATCACAAAACCAACACCACCATATTACTCCTCATCTCATCCTCTTTCTTTTGACATATAATACGCGCCCTAAAACGTCCTTTAACACCACGAAATCTTTAAAGATTCGGTCGAGTTTTATTGTTTTCACTAGATCCGTAAGTTTGGAGGTTCAAGAAGGTGAGTAAGCTCGTTTTGGTACCTTGGGTGCCTCGACATGGTGTTAAATCCGTGGCTACACGGAAGGTTTTTATGGGAATCGAATTAAATGGTTGGAAATTAATGATTTTGATATTAAAATTTAGTTTGGTATCCGGGTAATGGTGAGAACTTGTTGGGTCGAGTGAACCGTGAGTCTTGGACTCACGGCTTGATGTGGGTACGAGCCACATGGCTCGTTATTTTCTTGATATTTAACCTTGGATCCTTGGTATTTCATGTTTGTTACTATGGTGTTTGACTCGACTCGATGAAGTCATGTTCTTGGCCGAGTGGTTATTGTTGATGTCGCGACCCAAGAGGGTTGTTTGGGGCAGTTTTGTAAGGCTCATTTGAGCTTATTTTGGAGACCCTTGGTCTTAGTTGTCGAGTCTTAGTGACTCGTGTGGTATGACGAGACTCAAGTGAGTCATAAGGCTCGGGTTTGGCTTGGTAAACCAACCCGGAATTAGCCCTTTTGATACTTTTATTTTTCCTTGTTTTGGTTCATGTTGACTTGGTCTTGTTGTGGCATTTGTGGTTTCGGCCGAATGCTTTTGTTGGGTCGAGACCCTTTGTGGTCTCGACAATGGGAATAATGTGATATTTGAGGAGTTGTTGACGAATGGTAAAGTGGGGACCGATTGTGAGACGGTCACTTAGATTGACGGAGATAGGTTAGTCGGGTGCCGTAGTCGGACCCTATTGTTGTAGCACGTGTATTGGGATTGATTTGGACGGAGATGTATTGTTTTTATGACATTTACGTATTACTTTGGACTTGGACAATGAGCCGAGAGTCATGACTCGGACATGTGACCATTTCGTATGACTCGATAACTATTACAAATAAAACATAAATAATAAAACTCGTAATAATAGTTATTGATAATATAAACGTTTATATGAATATATAGACGTGAATAACGGATATATAATTATATAAGCGCGTATATTAATATTAATAATAATCACGAGTCATATTATAAATAATACAACTAGATATATATTATGCTACGAAAGTGGCGTAATATTATTGAACGTATTATTATTATAAAGAAATTGTTATAAAACGAGGAATTCTCGACAACTACCAAATATTAAATAAAAATGTCATTTTATATATAATAAATAAACTTATCGAGTTATGCAGAGTCGTTGTCACTCGAGTTCAGGTAAGTTTTATTTGTGACTTTCGTGTTGTCACGGATATATGACGATTAATATAAACGTTTTCTATAACTAAATAACCACTTAACCGTAGGGTTGAATCGGGTTATTTGGCTATATAAAATGAATATATTAATGGGCATCGTATCCTACGACGCCCATAGGTTGTGGTATATGTAAAGTGTAATAAATTGCGAATATATATATCGGGAAATCTGGCCAATTTGACGATGTATATGAGGAATTTATTAAACTATGATATCTACCACATAGTATTTATGTGCTATGTGCTTTAGGATGGGGTGTAATCTTGGAACGGTATGTTACGTAAATAAATATGAGGATTATCAAATCGACGGATTTGATAAACTTCGGCGATTTATTTAAATGATATATTGGGTTAATATTAGATCCATAGTTTATTTTAGTATTCTTTGTGTGACCTTTTGGTTTGTTTTGAGTCGACCCACCACCCGTATGGATACCAAACGCAAATACACCAAACTAATACGAAATGGATTTTCGGAAATAAAATGGATTCTCGTCCGGGTTTGGGAATATTTTGAATTTGAGGAAATGATTTCTGAACGAATTAATATTGTTAGGTCGTGCCGAGTCCGTAGTTGCTGTTTGGTGAGTTACTATACATCTTATTTCTACCGACTTCTTCTTGCTATTTTCTGGACTTGAGGTGAGTCATAGCCCCACTTTTACTCTTGAACTATGTTTTCAATACTTGGGGTGAGAAACGTGCAAATTATTTTATGTGGACTATTATCGCTTCTATATTCTTTTAAACTTGCTATGCGTATGGACTAGGATGTATTGTCAGCTTTAGTCACATTTTATGTGTACTATTCAAGGTTGGCTTATTTGTTATTGTCAGCTTTAGTCACATGGTTCGTGTGTACTATTCAAGGTTGGCTTATTTAGATACTATAGTGTGCACCTATAGGTTATTAATACTTCGGAGGTTATCCGAGTATTTATTGGTATTGCGGGGGTTACCCGAATATCTATGTTGGAACGGAGGGTATCCGTGTGTTAGGTTGGAGCGGAGGGTATCCGCAGGATTTTAGCGAATCCTTAGTCTAGCTAGCAAGCGTTTTGCGTATATGTCCACTATATTGTTAGATGAATGTAAACCTATGATCTCACCAGCGAAAGCTGACTTTTAGCACGTTTTCTCAGGTAATTAAGTGGTGATACGGATGCTTGGAATGGAAGGCTCGGCCAAGGCTCATGGTTTATGGATCTATTTTTCTAAACTCTGATAATTAATTTTAGACCTACTGTTATGTTATTTTGGGCCTGACTCTGAATGATGTTGGGATAAATGTAAACGTTAAAACCCCGTTTTGGTTGTGTTTTTATTATGTTTACTTTATCTCGTTCTATATTGTCTTGTGTTGGATACCAATCCCCGTAGCACGCCGAAAGCTTGTTGAGTCTTCCGCTGTATCAAATTTTGGGGGTGTTACAGATTGGTATCAGAGCCAAGATTATAGAGAACTAGGTAAATAAACGCCTAAATTATAACCGTATTTTTATAGAAAATGATCTTTGACCACCGCCCGCCAGCCCGCCAAGCCGAAGCATCTTCTATTATTTGAGGTATTATGAGATATTTGAGATGATTGTTAGATTTGGGATTTATTGTGATGATTTGAGGTTTATGGATTTTAGTAATAAGATGGCGTTTCGAGGAATTATATGGTCTATATGTTTTATAAACATTTTAGTAATGCGGTGTTTGAAACTCTTTTTATTGAGATTATATGTTTGAATTATTTAATGAGGATTTTTGGTATGGTATTATGAGTTGTGATTTAGTTGTTTTGAAACACTTACACCTACCCTACGCCGTTGTCACAGACCATGGCCTCCCATATGCCCGATGTTGTCGAGGATATTCTTACTGCACCGGTTTTACTTGCACAGTTCACTATGGCATCTAACGATCCTTACCAGATGGCCATGCTTTCAGCTACTGTGCCGCAGACAGCTTCTACTTCAGCACTACCTGCTGCATCTACGCAGGGACCCTCATCTTCTCTAGGGCTCCCTGGTACATCGAGGCAGCTTACTCTTCATCAGGCTTTGGCTCGCGTGGCCCCACGCTTTGCCCACCGAGCTACGGCACGCATGTCGGTACGCCCTACTCCATCACCTTTACAGATTGATGCTCACTCTCTCCTGTCTGAGGCGCCACCCACATCATTGCGTCGTCATCCTAGATCACCTACCACATCTCCACATGGTTCACCTAGTAGGAGACGACGATTGATGAGGTACTCTTCCGATGAGGAGGAGGAGGAGGAGTACGAGGGTGAGGATGAGGCTGATGACCCTGAGCAGGAGGATGACTCTCAGGAGGCTGAGCAGGGTGATGATGATGACCCTGAGGAGGAGGATGAGATGCCTGATGATGATGATGTGTTAGTACCACCAGCTCAGGCTGAGGAGCCTGATTCACCTGTACATCCGATTGAGCCTGATTCACCTGGTCATCCGTTTTTGGTTGAGTTGCCACCCGGCAGTCCCGATGGGTCGGATGCATCTTCTGAGGTTTCTGCTGAGCATGCAGAGTTAGGTGAGATTGGCAGGTTATGGGCTCGGATTACTGAGCTTAGTGAGAGAGTTGCACGTGTATCTGATCGACTTGAGAGAGTTAGTGGAGAGGTTATAGCGGATCTGAGAGTTGATATGACTGTAGTTGTGGGCAGGACTTCTGAGATGAGGAGAGTTTTGATGGAGGTCCACGAGCATATCGATAGTTTGCAGCGAGGATTTGTTACTGCTCGAGAGGCCGACCGCAAGCTATGGCAAAGGAATGCCGAGCTAGAGAAGGAGGTGGCAGACCTCAAGAGAGACCGAGACACCCATAGCGTGGAGCTAGGATCGTTATGGAGGGATCTTGATGGCTTGAGGCAGGAGTTGAGGAGCCTCCGCCAGCAGCGTGGCTAGTTGCTTGGGTTATGTTGTCTGGTTGCTTTCTTAACCGAGGAGTGTTCGGTTAGAAAAGCTAGTTATCATGTTTTGATGTATTTTGTTCAGTATTCGTCTCTTTTAGAACGATTAGTACGTTTTGTGTTATCCAGTAGTTGGAACGATGTTAGATCGCTATTGTATGGTTGATGGTTATTAGTATATGGTATTATGTGATTTTGGGTATTGTGGAAATTGAGTCCTTATCCGTTTTATTGATGTTTCATGGTGTATTGTTGCTATTCTTTCCATGACTTGGCTTCATTGAATTGTTTTGTTGAGCATATTGATAAGTTCTATTGGAGACTCATGAACTTGTATGATGTTACAGATCAATGGCACCACGACGAAACCCTGTTAGAGCTACCAGAACTGGTCCTGCTGTGACTACTCCTGGTCGCCGAGGACGCCGACCTACTCGAAATGTTGAAACCCCTACTCCTGACAACCTGGACACTACTAACCACAACAACAGGAATCAAAATGTTGATGTTCAGGGAGACAATGATCATGTTCCACTTAATGCACCTACTGTGGATCAAGCAATGATCAACCAACTTGTGGAACAAAGAGTTGCTGAACTACTAGCTGAGTCAAATCATTCCAACAATTCTGCTGGAACTTTTCCACCTGTTCGTGCTAACGGATGTCAATACAAGGAGTTCAAGATTTGTGGACCCATTGAGTTTGGTGGAACTGAAGGAGTGGTTTACTTAGTCAGATGGATTGAGAAGACTGAGTCAGTGTTCAATGTCAGTGGTTGTGCGGAGAATGCGAAGGTAAAGTTTGCTTCTTTTACTTTCAAGGATGAAGCTTTAACTTGGTGGAACAATTACCGAAATTCAGTTGGGAGTGATGTAGCTTATGCCATGACTTGGGAGCAATTTAAGTCTTTGCTGATTCAGACTTATTGCCTAAGGAATGAGGTCAAGAAGCTAGAGATTGAGTTTTGGAACCACAAGGTGAAAGGTAATGATATGACGACCTACAATCGTCGTTACCAGGAATTGGCCTTGCTTTGCCCAGATATGGTGAAAACTGAGACTCAAAAGATCGAGAGGTATACTGATGGGTTGCCTGTAGCTACGAGAAATGATGTGATTTCTGCTAGGCCTGCAAACATCCATGAGGCAATCACAATTGCTCAACAACTTATGGATTCGTTGGAATTAGAAGAAGCTGATAAGGAGAAGAATGGAAAGAGAAAGAGAGACCGTCACTCTAAGGGTAATGATCACCGAAGCAAGAGACAAGCTAAGGCTTATGCTATTGGGAATGGAGATAAGAAGAATCAGAACGGTGATGCACCCAAGTGTGATCGTTGCCACCAGCATCATACTGGACGGTGTAGTGTGAAATGCCAGAACTGCTCAAAGAAAGGACACACAGCTAGGGACTGTAGAGCTCGACCTCTTGCTATGGTTCAGGCTGCTCCTGAGATGAGAAACAAGGCAGATGTTACTTGTTATGGGTGTGGAAAGAAGGGACACTATAGGAATGAGTGTAGAGAATCGTGGAACCGTGGAAATCAAGGCTCGGGCGGTAATGGGTACAATCATGGAAACCGTGGACGACAAGATAATGGGGACCAACGTGTGGAAGCTGGAGCTGCTCAGGGAAGAGTGTATGCACTCGGGAACGAGAGAGGAGAAGATCCGAACGTCGTTACTGGTACGTTCCTTCTCAATAATCGTTATGCTTCCATACTATTTGATACTGGTGCCGATAGGAGTTTTGTGTCCACTACGTTTGCACCCTTATTAGAGAAACCCCCGATGGCCTTAGGAATTGGATATGATATTGAGTTAGCTAATGGGAATATAGAAAGGATTAATACCATCATTCGCGGTTGCACGCTGAATTTCTTGAACCACCCTTTCAATATAGATCTTCTACCCGTCACGTTTGGAAGTTTTGATGTTATCATTGGTATGGATTGGCTGTTGAAGTATCGTGCTCACATACTTTGCAACGAGAAGATCGTGCGTGTACCATACGGAAAGGAAATCCTAAATATATTAGGAGATCGAAAAGATTCTAGGAGCCCATCCCGATTAGCAGTCATTTCTTGCACTAAGTTACCAAAGCTAATGGAGAAGGGATGTTACCTTTTCTTAGCTCAAATTTCTGAGAAAGGAGGGACGGAGAAAAAGGAAAGGTGCATTGGAGATGTGCCTATAGTTCGTGATTTTCCTGATGTGTTTCCCGATGATTTGCCGGGAATCCCGCCGACTAGACAAGTGGAGTTTCAGATTGAGTTGATACCTGGTGCTGCACCTGTAGCACGAGGGCCTTATCGCCTTGCTCCTACCGAGCTAGAAGAGCTGTCAAAACAATTGGCGGAGTTAGCCGAAAAAGGATTCATAAGACCAAGTTCTTCACCTTGGGGAGCCCCAGTCTTATTTGTGAAGAAGAAGGATGGATCGTTTCGTATGTGCATTGATTACCGAGAGTTGAACAAGTTAACGGTGAAGAATAGATACCCGTTACCTAGGATCGACGACTTGTTCGATCAACTCCAAGGATTGAGTGTGTACTCGAAGATCGATTTGAGATCGGGATATCATCAACTTCGAGTTCGCGAGGAAGATATTCCGAAAACGGCTTTCAGAACCCGTTACGGGCATTACGAGTTTCAGGTGATGCCGTTTGGGTTGACTAACGCACCGGCAATATTCATGGATCTCATGAATCGGGTGTGTAAGCCTTACTTAGATAAGTTCGTGATTGTATTCATCGATGACATTCTGATTTATTCAAAGAGTGAGAAGGAGCATGAGGAGCATCTAAGACTCATCTTAGAATTGCTCAGGAAGGAGAAACTCTATGCCAAGTTTTCGAAATGCGAGTTCTGGATTCCGACGGTATAATTTTTGGGTCATGTGATTGATAGACAAGGAGTCCATGTGGATCCTGCCAAGATTGAGGCGATAAAAGATTGGGCTGCACCTACAACCCCAACCGAAGTTCGTCAATTTTTGGGTTTAGCTGGTTATTACCGAAGATTCATTGAGGGATTTTCGAAGATAGCTAAACCATTGACCAAATTGACTCAAAAGAGTGTTACGTATGAATGGGGAGATAAAGAAGAGGAAGCATTTCAATTGCTTAAGAAGATGTTGTGTAGTGCTCCTATCTTAGCGTTACCGGAAGGTAACGAGGATTTCGTCATCTATTGTGACGCCTCACATAAAGGATTGGTAGCCGTGTTAATGCAACGAGAGAAGGTGATAGCTTATGCTTCCCGACAGCTCAAAAAGCATGAGAAAAACTACACCACCCATGATTTGGAGTTAGGTGCTGTGGTTTTCGCCTTAAGAATATGGAGACATTACTTGTACGGAACCAAGTGTGTTATATTTACTGACCATAAAAGTCTACAATACATCTTGAATCAAAAAGAGCTCAATATGAGACAGCGACGTTGGATTGAGTTGCTAAGCGATTATGATTGTGAAATTCGCTACCATCCTGGTAAAGCAAACGTTGTCGCTGATGCTCTTAGTCAAAAGGAAAGAATACCACCGTTACGAGTTAGGTCATTGGGAATGACTATCGTATCGCCGTTACCATCTCAAATACTTGAAGCTCAAACGGAAGCGTTGAAAGCAGAAAACAGATCTGCCGAGAATATATTTGGGATGGCTGAGAATGAGAAAGGATTTGTTAAGCGTTCTGATGGATTGTTATGTTTTGGAGATCGGATTTGGGTACCTTTGTATGGAGGAATTCGGGAGTTGATTATGCATGAGTCGCATAAGTCAAGGTACTCTATTCATCCTGGATCCGACAAGATGTACCAGGATCTTAAGAAGTTATATTGGTGGCCAAACATGAAGGCAGATATAGCATCGTACGTTAGTAAGTGCTTGACATGTTCTAAGGTTAAAGCTGAACACCAGAGACCGTCAGGATTACTAACGCAACCAGAACTTCCAGTCTGGAAATGGGAGCGGATTACTATGGACTTCATTACCAAATTACCGAAGACAGCTAGCAGTTGTGACGCTATCTGGGTAATTGTGGATCGCCTGACAAAGTCTGCTCATTTCCTAGCAATAAGTGAGGATGATAGTGTGGATAAACTTGCGAAGTTATATGTGAAGGAAATTATTTCGCGTCATGGAGTCCCGATATCTATTATTTCGGATCGCGATAGCCGTTTTACGTCAGCTTTGTGGCGATCACCTCAAACCGCTTTGGGGACGAGACTTGATATGAGTACTGCATATCATCCCCAAACCGATGGTCAAAGTGAGAGGACCATTCAGACGTTAGAGGATATGCTTCGTGCATGCATCATAGACTTTGGTAAAGGCTGGGAGAAGTATTTACCCCTTGCGGAATTCTCCTATAATAATAGCTACCACACAAGTCTTAAAGCTGCACCATTCGAAGCTTTGTATGGCAGGAAGTGTCGTTCGCCTATTGGTTGGGCAGAAGTTGGAGATAGCCAACTCACAGGCCCTGAGCTGATTTTGGAAACTACTGAGAAAGTAGCTCGGATTCGTGATCGGTTGCAAGCAGCCAGAGATAGGCAGAAAAGTTACGCCGATCAGAGACGTAAACCCTTAGAGTTCCAGGTTGGAAACAAAGTGATGCTGAAAGTCTCGCCTTGGAAGGGTGTGATACGTTTCGGGAAACGTGGTAAACTCAACCCACGCTACATTGGACCATTTCTTATCTTAGAAAGAATTGGGCCCGTGGCTTATAGGTTGGAATTACCACATGAACTGAGTAAAGTTCACGACGTGTTCCACGTTAGTAATTTGAAGAAATGTCTTTCCGATGAGATGCCTGTCATTCCAATGAAGGATATTCGTGTTGATGAGAAATTGAACTTCGTGGAAGAGCCAATGGAGATTTTAGATCGTGAAGTTAAACGACTCAAGCGAAGTCGCATTCCGCTCGTCAAGGTTCGTTGGAATTCCCGACATGGACCAGAATTTACGTGGGAACGTGAGGACGAGTTCCGGAAGAGATATCCGAAGCTTTTCACTTCGTAGATGAATTTTTCCGAGTGAAACCCGGGACGGGTTTCTTCTGAGACTGGGAGGATGTGACAACCGGCAATTTAGGGAGTTATTTTGAAAACCCGCATTACGTTAAAGTTCGTTTATAATTTTTATTTGGAATTTTATTTCACAACGAACTTGTAAGACCTATTTTATGGATAATTATGTTTCTATGATGTTATGGAATTCGTGAATTATTTTCATAATTCATTTTGATATTATGATCGGTGATGTATTCTTAAATTCTCACTGGTACTACGTTGACTCTGGCACTAGGTTTACCTAACGAAAAATTTTATAATTCGTTTTACGAGTCCTATGATACTTGAGTAATTATGAGATGTTTTTGGGAGATATTAAAGTTTTGAAATGAGTTCGGGTTTCGGGCCACATGTTTTACATTTACCCACTTTACCCGCTCCACACCATTAGTAATATTATTATTACTATTATTATTATTATCCTTATTAAATATATATATATATATATATATATATATATATATATATATATATATATATATATATATATATATATATATATATATATATATATATATATATAATAAAACTACAAAATTGGTCCTTGGGCCGGTTCACATAAACACACAAACATCACCCTCACTCACCACATTTCTCTCTCATTATCTCTCTCCCCCATTCTCTAAACCCTAGCCGCCGCACCCTTTGGCCGGCCACCACCAACACACCGCCACCCTCATCACAAAACCAACACCACCATATTACTCCTCATCTCATCCTCTTTCTTTTGACATATAATACGCGCCCTAAAACGTCCTTTAACACCACGAAATCTTTAAAGATTCGGTCGAGTTTTATTGTTTTCACTAGATCCGTAAGTTTGGAGGTTCAAGAAGGTGAGTAAGCTCGTTTTGGTACCTTGGGTGCCTCGACATGGTGTTAAATCCGTGGCTACACGGAAGGTTTTTATGGGAATCGAATTAAATGGTTGGAAATTAATGATTTTGATATTAAAATTTAGTTTGGTATCCGGGGTAATGGTGAGAACTTGTTGGGTCGAGTGAACCGTGAGTCTTGGACTCACGGCTTGATGTGGGTACGAGCCACATGGCTCGTTATTTTCTTGATATTTGACCTTGGATCCTTGGTATTTCATGTTTGTTACTATGGTGTTTGACTCGACTCGATGGAGTCATGTTCTTGGCCGAGTGGTTATTGTTGATGTCACGACCCAAGAGGGTTGTTTGGGGCAGTTTTGTAAGGCTCATTTGAGCTTATTTTGGAGACCCTTGGTCTTAGTTGTCGAGTCTTAGTGACTCGTGTGGTATGCCGAGACTCAAGTGAGTCATAAGGCTCGGGTTTGGCTTGGTAAACCAACCCGGAATTAGCCCTTTTGATACTTTTATTTTTCCTTGTTTTGGTTCATGTTGACTTGGTCTTGTTGTGGCATTTGTGGTTTCGGCCGAATGCTTTTGTTGGTTCGAGACCCTTTGTGGTCTCGACAATGGGAATAATGTGATATTTGAGGAGTTGTTGACGAATGGTAAAGTGGGGACCGATTGTGAGACGGTCACTTAGATTGACGGAGATAGGTTAGTCGGGTGCCGTAGTCGGACCCTATTGTTGTAGCACGTGTATTGGGATTGATTTGGACGGAGATGTATTGTTTTTATGACATTTACGTATTACTTTGGACTTGGACAATGAGCCGAGAGTCATGACTCGGACATGTGACCATTTCGTATGACTCGATAACTATTACAAATAAAACATAAATAATAAAACTCGTAATAATAGTTATTGATAATATAAACGTTTATATGAATATATAGACGTGAATAACGGATATATAATTATATAAGCGCGTATATTAATAATAATAATAATCACGAGTCATATTATAAATAATACAACTAGATATATATTATGCTACGAAAGTGGCGTAATATTATTGAACGTATTATTATTATAAAGAAATTGTTATAAAACGAGAAATTCTCGACAACTACCAAATATTAAATAAAAATGTCATTTTATATATAATAAATAAACTTATCGAGTTATGCGGAGTCGTTGTCACTCGAGTTCAGGTAAGTTTTATTTGTGACTTTCGTGTTGTCACGGATATATGACGATTAATATAAACGTTTTCTATAACTAAATAACCACTTAACCGTAGGGTTGAATCGGGTTATTTGGCTATATAAAATGAATATATTAATGGGCATCGTATCCTACGACGCCCATAGGTTGTGGTATATGTAAAGTGTAATAAATTGCGAATATATATATCGGGAAATCTGGCCAATTTGACGATGTATATGAGGAATTTATTAAACTAAGATATCTACCATACAGTATTTATGTGCTATGTGCTTTAGGATGGGGTGTAATCTTGGAACGGTATGTTACGTAAATAAATATGAGGATTATCAAATCGACGGATTTGATAAACTTCGGCGATTTATTTAAATGATATATTGGGCTAATATTAGATCCATAGTTTATTTTAGTATTCTTTGTGTGACCTTTTGGTTTGTTTTGAGTCGACCCACCACCCGTATGGATACCAAACGCAAATACACCAAACTAATACGAAATGGATTTTCGGAAATAAAATGGATTCTCGTCCGGGTTTGGGAATATTTTGAATTTGAGGAAATGATTTCTGAACGAATTAATATTGTTAGGTCGTGCCGAGTCCGTAGTTGCTGTTTCGTGAGTTACTATACATCTTATTTCTACCGACTTCTTCTTGCTATTTTCTGGACTTGAGGTGAGTCATAGCCCCACTTTTACTCTTGAACTATGTTTTCAATACTTGGGGTGAGAAACGTGCAAATTATTTTATGTGGACTATTATCGCTTCTATATTCTTTTAAAACTTGCTATGCGTATGGACTAGGATGTATTGTCAGCTTTAGTCACATTTTATGTGTACTATTCAAGGTTGGCTTATTTGTTATTGTCAGCTTTAGTCACATGGTTCGTGTGTACTATTCAAGGTTGGCTTATTTAGATACTATAGTGTGCATCTATAGGTTATTAATACTTCGGAGGTTATCCGAGTATTTATTGGTATTGCGGGGGTTACCCGAATATCTATGTTGGAACGGAGGGTATCCGTGTATTAGGTTGGAGCGGAGGGTATCCGCAGGCTTTTAGCGAATCCTTAGTCTAGCTAGCAAGCGTTTTGCGTATATGTCCACTATATTGTTAGATGAATGTAAACCTATGATCTCACCAGCGAAAGCTGACTTTTAGCACGTTTTCTCAGGTAATTAAGTGGTGATACGGATGCTTGGAATGGAAGGCTCGGCCAAGGCTCATGGTTTATGGATCTATTTTTCTAAACTCTGATAATTAATTTTGGACCTACTGTTATGTTATTTTGGGCCTGACTCTGAATGATGTTGGGATAAATGTAAACGTTAAAACCCCGTTTTGGTTGTGTTTTTATTATGTTTACTTTATCTCGTTCTATATTGTCTTGTGTTGGATACCAATCCCCGTAGCACCCCGAAAGCTTGTTGAGTCTTCCGCTGTATCAAATTTTGGAGGTGTTACAGATAATAAGCCCAAAAGGTGCTTATTGGAGAGCTTATTCAGGGGGGGGGGGGGGGGGGGGGGGGTTGTTTGTTTTGGTTAAGTTTAATAGATTAGGCTTATGAACTTAATCAACGGGGTTTAGATTAGCTCTTTTTAGGTTGTTTATTTTGGAGATTTTAAGCTAATTTTTCTTTTTGGGCTATTAGTGGCATAAGCTAATCTAAGCACTCAGCAAAAATGTTTATTTGTCATAAGATGCGATTAAAGATTATGCTTAAGCCCACAAAGTAAGCTTAGGCAAAAATCTATGAGATTATTTGGTTTAAACTTGAGTAACATGATATAAGCTTGACCTAGCTTGTTGTATCAACTAGATAGTAGTCTTTGGTAATGTGTCGTTTTCGATGAATAAAAATCTATGAATCTTGGTTCCTCACATCCAATAATCGAAGTTGTTCCGCGTATTCAGCTTTAGAGTTTATTACCCAATTAGATTGGTAAGCTGCATCACACGTGTCTTCGCCTTATGGCCATAATCTATATGATTGAAACATAAACTGATAAAACTAAACACCAAACAACATATCATTAGCACATTGTCATTTAGAGTATGCAAAGCGTCTTTACATGCTTGCTAAGGGATCAAGAAGATTAATAAAGCTAACTTGTGTATGATTAGATAAGAGGATATTAGTTGTCTTTGTGATAGATAAGTAGCTTTCTATACAGGTCTTCACGCTTCCGTGCTTGGTCAAGACATGCGCTCGTTTATGAACAATTGTAAATCCCTGGTACAAAACGTCTATGTTCGACCAACACAATTGATAGTCTTAAAAGTCCCATTACACAACGTGGCAGTACTTCTCTCCTCAACGTGATATATGTGGCAATTTTAACTCAAAACGTACAAAGAAATAGATTTGGACTGTTTTGTATCTCAAACGAGTCAAATTAAGTAAAATTCACAAAAAGTGAACAGGTCAAAAGACGAGCCAAATGGGTGATAATGTGTTAAAGTCTATCTTAATGCATACATCATCCTAAACCATTTTCAAATGTGCTAATATTGCTTTTAAGAGTAAAATGCAAAAATCGTCCTTGTGGTTTGCAAAAATTGCATGTATCCTCCCTGGTCTTCCATAAGTGCAGACTGCAAACGGTCTCCCTGGTCTTTATACTTTTGGTTCGTTTTGATCCCTGACACTAACAACCGTTAGTCCATCTTAGTTAGTTGATACATAAATAGTCCCTGTCCCTACACTAAATTGCGTCCAACGTCCCTATTTTTTTAAAAATTTCTTTTTACAACTTTTTTTCTCGATTTTTTTTCCGAAATTTTTTTTCGGAAAATTTTTTTCTCAAATTAATTTTTTTAGAAACTTTTTTTTTTGTGAAATCATTTCTTTTTCTTAATTTTATTTTTGAAATTAATTTTTTTAGAAAAATTAATTTTTTTTTTCGATTTTTTTCCATTTATTTTTTCTGAAATAATTTTTTAAGAAACTTTTTTCCAAAATTTTTTTTTGGAAATTTTGTTTAGAAATTCTTTTCCCGAAGTTTTTTTTAAGAAAAATTAATATTTTATTCGAAATTTTTTTCTGAAATAACTTTTTTAGAAATTTTTTTCCTGAAAATTTTTTTTAGAAAAATAATTTTCAAAAAAAAATAATTTTCCTAAAAAAAATTTGTTTCGAAAATAAATTTAAGAAAAAGAAATGATTTCACGAAAAAAAATTATAAAAAAATAAATTTGAGAAAAAAAAATAATTCCGAAATATATTTCGGGAAAAAAAATTCAAAAAAAAGTTAGAAAAAGAAAATTTCAAAAAAATAGGGACGTTGGACGCAATTTAGCGTAGGGACAGGTACCATTTATGTATCAACTAACTGAGATGGACTAACGGTTGTTAATGCCAGGGACCAAAACGAACCAAAAGTATGAAGACCAGGGAGGCTGTCTGCACTTATGGAAAACCAGGGAGGATACATGCAATTTTTGCAAACCACAAGGACGATTTCTACATTTTACTCTTGCTTTTAATCAAAAATGATTTGAGTATTATAACAAAAGTTAAAATAATATTTTTAAAATAGTTAATCAACGAGGAAACTTAACCTCGTGGACTCTTTTTGGATGCCGACTCAACCTTCCCCAAAGATCAAGCACTAGACAATGAAGGATATTTTCAATGTACTATAGTAAAAATGCATATAATTTCAAATTGGGTTTGTCTAACTTGTGTCCTAGAGGCACAAGTTAAGCACACTAAAAGACAGCGGGGTCTCACAGAAAAGGACATAGGGATCTACGAAACTGTATTTTTCTGTGGATCCCTATGTCCTTTTCTGTGGGGTCCCATTGTCTTTTAGTGTGCTTAACTTGTGTCCCTAGGGCACAAGTTAGAAAAATCCTTTCAAATTATCACATAGGAAGCATGAATATTGATTATTTAAGTAGAGTCAAAATATGTTGTAATAAAAGTTTTGCTTATTTAATAACCCCTTTAAAGAGTTGCTTATTTGAAATAAGACAAAAGGTGTAAGTTGTTCTTATGGGCCAAAAAATTCATTGCTACACAAGCCCAATTATGAATTTTTATTTGGACTTTCATGACCGGCCCAAAAAGTTTGTGTAGTCACCAACTTCATTTCATTTCAGAAAAAAAAGGAAGTTGATTGAAGTGGTTAACAATGGCTGATACAAGATCTGTATCTACAGAATCACACACTGGTAACGTTTTATCAATCAGTTATCAGTGTTTTATATATATATATATATATATATATATATATATATATATATATATATATATATATATATATATATTTTAAGGCTTGTTGATTTGTTACAGGACCTTAAAATTGTAAATTTAATAAGAAACCTTTGATTTTTTTTAAGAATATAGTACTACGTATTATGGAAAAAGGACCACTAAATTATTAGATAGTTGTGTTGTGGTTATTAGAAGGACGGACACAATGATTAATTTTACTATATGCAAAGTACTAGAAATAATGATTTGCGATTTGAAAGCGCGATAATTAAATGGTTAGTTTTAAGACATAACGCTGAGCATCCGTAAAGGGGGTGTCTAGATTAGCTTATTTAGGGAGCTTAAATGGCTTATTGCAGTTTCAAAACAGGATAAGCCCATTTAAGGAGCTAATTGGAGTGCTTTTTTTTGGTTGAGCTTTTTGAAACAATTTATTAAGAAAGATGTTAAGTTTGAGCTACAATTAATACTTCTTTTTGTAAACGATCAAAATGAAAAAATATGAACAATTATTAATCTATGATACAAAGTTAATGAAAAGCGAAAAATTCAGTAACCTCCATGTGTCTTAACTTGACATTCCATTATTCAAATGGTATTTAATATTTCACGATGTTTTTTATATGAGATCTAGCAGCAAACACAATAAAAGACGGATGCCATATACTTATGGTAAATTGGAATGGGACTTATGGTTGGGCCAACGTTCTTTCAGCAAATCTGTCGTGAGCTTCTATGGACTAGTACAGTTCCTCATGATTTGGGATTAGGACATTCTAAACTTCAGATTATTGCTGCCGTTGTTTCATAGTTAGTCTGCATATTTACTCAATTGGATCCATAGAGCTTTGAATTTGAGGGTCAGATGTTGAAAGAAAAAAACGTTGGATGATAAACAAAGTATCGTATTAGTAAATAGTAAATTATCTTTATTCTTAGAAAATTAGTATATAACAATGAGTTTTATAAATTATAATCTTTGTAAACATGACTTTTCATAGCGGGAAAGGTGGATCATGCAGTTGAGCTTGCTGGAAATTAAAATAAGCTGCAGATCCACTATTTCTGTTGACTTGGAATAAGACTCTGCTAAAAAAAGACTTGAATAACAAGTGAATAAAAAAAGACTTTTGACTAATACATATTATATAAGCTGTGAGGTAGAAGTTTTAATTAATTATTACTAATACCATTTCAGACCTACCACGTTGATAGAGATTAAACAACTAATCAATTATTTTTATTTGAGCAGTGGGTAGTCTAATTTTTCAAGATGATATTAAACTATTACAATAATTAAGCTTATTTTTATGACAGCCCTTTAGAGATGCCTAAATCATCGGTACAAAAAACGTAAAATGTTGACAAGACAATCTACTAGCTAGATATGATGCATCCCCTATAACAACAAAACAACCTTGATCTTTATAAGGTTGGATACTTACATATGCTCTAAGAAAGATGTTAAGTTTGAGCTACAATACTTCTTTTTGTAAACGATCAAAATGAAACAATATTAAGAAAAATCATCTATCTGTGATCCAAACTTCAATGAAAAGCTAAAAAACATTCAAGAATCAAGATAATGACGTGATGCCAATAATCTAACATATTAAAGCTTGCATAATTTGATGACTAACCCTGTTTCATAACCTCAGCATGTTAATTTAACTAAACACGGCTCGTTAGGTAGATAAGTTTCTAATCATGGATGCTATGTCTTTTTTGAAGTTACCCATATTAACAACTAAGCATGCATCACATGATTAACTTACATCTGCATTGTACTAAACCTATTTTGACCCAGCCGTCACATGCCATTTTTTTTCAGAACGTGCAAGAGATGCTTCTGTTTCTTTCAGCTTTTCAATGCAACGTTAAAAGTTTCAAGCCTACGAATGCCTAAACCACCTTCTTGTTTTGGGAAGCAAACCTAATCCCAAGCCACTTTAATTTAACCTTAACTTTTTTCATTTCTCTAACACCATAAGAAACCATTCATTGGTTGTTCAATGGATGTTTCCAGCTGGTAATATACAAACCGACACCCAACCATGCAAAGATGACAACCTAGAAATAACAAGTTGCAATCTACCTGCAAACGATAGGCAATTATTTTTCCAATCCCCTCTCCTATTTTGAGCTCTCTCAACAAGAATTTTTAAAAGATATTCATCTACCTAGCTAATTGGATTTTTACCTTTATAGATAGGATTACTTAATTATTGCTTCGGGTTTTTTTGAGCTCATGTGTATCTTGAATGTTTTTTCGCTTTTCATTAGAGCTTGCATCATAGGTGTAGTACGTGTTTGTCGTACCTTATCTTCACTTAATTTTATTGATCGCTTACAAAAACGAGGTACTGTATAGCCTATATATGTAACATATTTCTTAGAGCCTTTCTTTCAATCCCTACACACTAGCTTACAGCCAAATAGCGAATGTCGTCTAAATTCAAAACTCTAAAATTTTGATCCTAAATTTTAAAAAATATATATAAATCTTAAAACTATATAAGCTTATTGAAATGTTTAATTTAATCCCTTAAACAATTGGATTACCTACTGCTCAAATTAAAAATTTTAGTTAGAAATTCAATCTCCATCAACATGGTAGGTTTGAAATGGTATCAGTATTTAATATTTATTACACAAAACCATAACCTCACAGCTTAAAAACGCATTAGTACATAAATGTATTATATTTTCAATACGAAATTGACACGATACAATAAGCGCTAAATCAGGTTGAAACAGGCAACGTAAGATGACCCGTTATGAATGCCTTGGATGATTATTGACTAATACGAGGGCTTGTAAGTTGCATTGGTAATACCTTAACACAAATGGAATTAAACATGCCCTTATAAATGGAATTAAATGCATTGGTCACATCTGCAAGCTTAATGCAGCCCAGCATGACCAACCAATTGATACAAACAATAAGCAATCTATATTGTTGCCCATGGCTGCAAACACAGTTGTTTGCCGCGCCACCCAGACCACGTATGGCATGGCTGCAAACCAAGTGAGTTGCCACGACAAGATGAGTACACCCCACATGGCTACAAACACGTTACCGTGATGCCCTGCCAGGATAGGGGCGGATAATGCTAATCCAACATTAGCTTCACTCATATGTAGCAGACAAACACCAGAAACCAAAACCACATTGGCAGCAAACCTGCGCAAACCATGGTTTTTGCAACCAACACACCGCCAACCCCATACCTGCAAAAAATTATAACTCAATTGTTGTTGTTACTTAAAAACCATAAAATTTAAAGCCTGATATCCAAATTAGTTATGGTAAAACTAATGTTTTTAATTAGTTATGGTAAAAACCATAACATTAGTTTTACCATAACTGAAATAGTTTGTTTTTTAATTAAAACATTAAAAACCATAAAATTTAAAAGCCTAATATCCTAATTCACTGTTGGTAAAACTAATTTTATGGTTTAGTTTTGCCTAATTTTATGTTTTTTTATTTTCTGTTATGGTTTTTCAGGGCTTTTAAATTAACAGAATCTAATATCGAAATTAGGTCATGAATTAGGCAAAACTAAACTATTATAGAAAATCAACTGAGGTTGGAAAAAATATACATACCCTTCATGTTGAAGATTTTTGTTGTTGTTTCCCAAGTTCATCACATACAATCCTAAAAGGCAAAAATCAAAAGTCAATCAACACCCACATAATCAAATCATCTAAGGTACACAAAACCCATAAAATTATACAAACAAACCTCATAACGAAAAGAGATAGATGAGATAACAGGAGAGACTAATCAGATGATTTATGGGAAGAAGGTTCAAGAACACCCCTCTAACAAATGCACCTTATAACATCTGGCGCAAGGAGAACCACAAAACCATTAAAAAATTATCGTTACTGTTGCCTCCCTCACAGGCAACTGTAGAAACCATTTTTGTCGGATCAAATCGGCGACGGGTTTATGCCCGGAGTTGCACCAATCGGATCTCAAACAAAGGCAGGGATGGTGAGTTATCATGAATAGTGGTCGGTAAAAAAAATACCAAATGTTATAATGGAGCTGGCGGGCCGGGTTAAAAACCAAAACGTTTGGCAAAAAAGGGTGGGCAACAAAGCTCGCTGAATGTATAAATGTTATAATGTGAGGAGACCATCATTTAACAGTATATTCAGTAACCTAATAATTATAAAATCTGAAAACATGTAAACATTTTATTGATGCTTAAATAAGTCAATATAAGCATGGAAAATAAGTGACTTTGTCAACAATCAATAAAGAAAAGCAGACACTCAAATTTATTGGTTGCTTCCATCAGCCAAAGTATTGCAGGACGGCAAAAATGCCTCCAACCACGGTAGCAAGAAACACAATGATTCCAGCAAGTAGATTAATAGAATTCCATGGATTACTGAAATATATGCGTTTAATCTTAGGAAAAAAACCATTGTAGTACTTATCCATTTGTTTGAACTCTTTGGTGTAATAGAAATCTGTAATAGGAATGTTTTTGCATATCTTGTTGATCATATCTGCAGCCTCTTGGTTTGAGCCGAGCATGTTGACAAGGACTTTTGATTCTACCAGTTTAGCAATATCCTCTTGAGTATTAATAACCCTAGACATGGCTTTTGCATATGCTGAAACGTGACGACGACGACCTTGAGGGAACGATTGCTCGTAAGCAATAAAGTTCCTTAAAATTAGCTCGGTGAAATCATCAATAAGCAGGGGTGGCATTAGAAGAGTAGGCTTAATCCAAAACCAGGGTAAACATGCAAAAAGAGATGATTGAAATTTAATGGTCATTGACCAACCATCCTCTTGGTGAATCTTAAACTTAATCCCAGATCTATCCAGTTCTACAATCGAGTGGAATGCTGCCTTATCTATAGACATTGATGACTTGGCAGCTACAAGCTGGTAGCGTTTGTGCAGATAGCCAAGAACATGATCATGAGTTGAATCTGTGGTTGAAAATTTTTCAGGCAACAGAGAAAGGAATAGCTGAACGTAGGGTGCCAAATAATTATCGACAACTTGGCTAAGAGTGAAAGACCTTTTCCCCATGGAGCAGTCAAACAAAGCTTGAAGAACAATGAAAGGGACTTGGTTTTCTAGCAACATCAGATCCATGGCAATACGAAGGTTTTGCATCTTATTTGGCAAATACTCATCTTCTTGTTCATGCTTGAAAAAGAATTCAAGTATGAAACAACCATCCATAACCATCATCCTGGCAAGGTCATCGTCGCTACAGTTCTCGATCACACCAGCATAGGATTCTCTGATTTGGGGTAGTAAAGTGTTTACCTTCAGCAGACATTCTTCTAATATTTTTTCCTTTGGCATGGGATCAGAATAACAACGACTTAATAGGTCATTAAGATAACGCTCTTTCTGCTTTTCAAGTTCTTGCAACTTCGGATCTTCTCTATGTATAGGTCCTATAGAGACCAGCTGAGGGGTGAATGAACTTTCGTTATGATCTCTAAGAATTCTTGAAACCTTGCAAATAGATGGTGAAGGTTGGTTGCCAAGATTTTCTCCTCTTTTTGCACAATCAAGAAGAATGCCTATAGTCACATCTGGCTGATTAATTCCAGAGATGCCCAAGCTATCATTTTTCTCCCGCGGTTTGACATCTCTGGACCTCCTTTCCACCAAACTAATTCCATCATAGTCTAGTTTATTGACAGTTGGAGTAGTAGTGGACGCTTCAGCCGATTGAACCCTAGTAGTGGACGGAGCTTGTACCTTGTCAAATACCAGTAACGATTCAGTGAGGTCTAGCGGTTGTTTGTTGTTGTCATTGTTGTTGCTCATTGTGTGTGTGTGAGATGAGGGTGGGTTGAGTTCAAGTAAAACTATCACTTACAGTAAAAATGATCATAGGACACCATAAATGGTTGCCATGTGCCCAACTGTATGATGGTGACATCCGAATTTTAGGGTGGGCTTGGTTCAAACTCCAAAAATGGAAAGGGTAAGATTTTTTTTGAAAGGTGAATTTCAACTTAGAAACGACCACCTTCGCGGACAGCGAAGGCCTCATCGCCACCCCGCCAGACTATGTTGTCTTAACCGGGTCCACGCTGATCTCAGGTGGTAACGGGTTTCCCCCGGAAACCGTACTGCCTCCACACAAGTTTACCTTGCTGGAGAAACAACCGGATGAAAACCGGGCCATGCTCAAGATTTGAACCCCCGCAACGAGTGGCTTGAAGGTTCAAATCTATCATTGCAATATATCTCCGGAACAATATGGTCTACAAGTGGACCACAAGTGAGGACTTCTCGGGTGGTCACCCACCCGGTACTACTCCCACTTGTGGCTCGCTTAACAAGTTAAGCCCCACCCACTAGACCACAAGTCCTTTGATATGGAAAGGGTAAGATAATGGTAGGGAAAATGAAAAGTAAACAAAATCAATCCCCTCAATTTATTGGGTAATGACCATTACACACTATTGGGTAATGGGTCATTGCATTATAATCTACCAAACATGTCTTTTCATTATCTTTCTGATTCCTCACCCATTATAACCCCTTACCAATCATGTCCAAATATTTTTCTTGTGAAGTTTTTGAAAATAAATATTGTGGGGTACTAAAAATTAAATGCGTTAAAAAGCTGACGTTGGCAATATGACGTTTGAAGGTGTCATTCAATTTTTTTCTTTATTAAAAATGAGAGGTGATTTGCACACTCCATAAAATGATTAGGACACTCAAATTCATTGTGTTTGGATGTTTATACCCTTATATTTTCATCAATGTGAGGATATAAAAGTCTAAATACAATTAATTGAAGTGTCTCAATCAATTGATGGAGTGTGCAACTCATCTCCCATTAAAAATATAGATATAGATGAAAAGCACCATAAAAGCTTGCCACCTGCCCAAAGGTAGTAAAATGGTTACATCCGAATTTTAATGGTTGTTAACATTTTATGCATCGTTTGTTTTTGAAAATAAATGCTGCGGGGTACTGTAGCTTTCACATATTGTTGACTCATACGTATTAACATATATACGCACAACATGTCAACATTCACATTTATATGTATACATGGTCCCTCTTGCGACCTCATTGTCGACTCGTACATATACAGACATATGATTTATAGGAGTAGTTGTTTGTCGATTCCTATTTTGCATTAAATACTGATTTGTAATTTATTTGTTAGCTAGCTAAACATGTAGTGTTCATACACTTAGCTTCATATAGTTGTACACAATCCATAATTCCATATTACTTCTACAGGTTAATTCCTTGGTTAGAAATCACCTTTTCTTGTGACAATATGAGAAAAGTGAAGGTTAATCTATATTCTTTGTTCACGCACCGAGTTTCACACAGTTGTACATAATCCAAATAAGCGTTCTTCGAATCTCATGGTCATTTAAAGTGTGTTTATATGGTTGAGCATAAAAACATGACTGATGTTTTAGCGTATTTTATAAGCTCGGTCGAATAAACAATAACATATGTAATTGTTGCTCACACACTTCATTTGTAGCCCGTTTGCTATTTCATCCCATCGCAGCTAGCCCATGAAATGAATGTCGGAATGAAATGAATGTCGTAATAGAATATAGAGTCTGTTTGATATGATGGAATGAAGTAGTGACGGAATGAAATGAATGTCGTAATAGAATATATGAAGTAATGAAATATAGCATTACAATTATAATTATGTTTGGTTGTTATTATAAAATGGAATGTAATTAATAATAAAGCGACTAAAATAGTTTTTGATAACATACTTTTTTTGTTTAGTGGATAGTTAATAAAGGTTTTTATGTAATCTATTTTATATAATAAACGTGAATAATTTACAAGCCAATAAAGCACAATAATTCATTAATGCGCTGATGTGTCTTTGCTCTTATTGGTCAATAAATAATTAATGCTCCTGATATGTACAACACCTTTCAAGCACATCCTTACAATAAATAATTAATGCTCCTGATATTATAGTCTTATATGCGCTTTTGAGTTATGCATGTACTTGCAAATCTGCTGAAGGTGCCTACGAATTGATAATGATATGATAAAGTAATATTGTACTCGAGTTCTTATATCTATTATTAAAGCTGGCTATGAGTCGTGAAACAATTTTTTGTATGTCAGAAACCAGTAGCTTGTGTTCTAAATATGCAAAAATCAGATTGTTCTGATATAAGGTTGGTATCAAAGAGATTCTATGTTGTTTGGATACATGTGTGCAACGCCAGTGGTACTTTAATTTACAGACTTCCAAGACATTATAAAGATATGTGCATCTTTACTCAGACCTTTGTATGCATTTCTAAATGTCATTATTTTACTTGAACCTTTGTCATCTTTACTCGGACCTCTGCACATGGTATTACATGTTACCTCCAAAGTCGAGTTGTTGTGATTGGGGTGACTGTAAGTCATAATTTAAATAATTTTTTAGTATAGTGCACCTGTCATTAGAGGGACTTAATAATCACTTGAATATGATATTATTCATCTAACGGTATGTATGGGAGTCTCTAGCCGGAGGTTCGTTCACTGTCACCAGGGACACTTCTAGCCACATATACTAAGATGACTCTTTTTACCTAAAGGAGGATTATCTTGAATACCTTGAGGAGCGAAGGCTTAAGGCTTTTATTCAAGTTAGGCCGGGTCGGGTGATCGACCAACACTTTGTCTTTTTAAATGTATAAATACAATTTTAGAAAAAAAAGCTGTTAGTGAAGCCAGAAAAGACATTTGAAAGAAATGTTGTATGTAGCAAATATTGTATATAGTAACAATTTAAATGATGGTTTTAATTGCTTATGATATACGCAGTACTATATAGGTGTTGTTTGGATTGCCTTATTGAAACCGCTGATAATATATTATATATATTGAAACGTTTGCTATTTATAATTAAATTCTTCATCTTATAGTATAAAGAGGCTGTTCAAGATTGCTTACTGTGTGTTAAATGTTGTGTTGAGGTTGTCTCTCAAGAATTGTTGGTCTTTGTTGTTTATACGTGATAGTAAATGGTATCATTTTTTTTTTTTTTTTTTTTTTTTTTTTTTTTTTTTTTTTTTTTTTTTTTGTGGATGTATAGGTCTAAAGCAACATTAACCTTTTGAATATTGCAGGAACTGAATTTCTGCTCTAAGATCTTTCTTCTATATTTGACTTAAATGTTTGTTTTCTTGTGTCAATTCTAAAACTTCTTAACAATAAAGTGATTTCTTCGATGCTTGGGTTTGGAGTCACCATATATTCTGAATGCTTCCTTGTGATTTTTTTTTCCTTTGGTTTAATGCACCAAGCTTTTTGATCCATGCTTCTTTAAAATGAACTGTTGTAAATATGAGTGTGAACGAGTGTGGTCATGTAATTATCACCATAACTTGTGTCTTATAAGGCCTCTAATATGATTTTTGCTCCACTTTCATAGCTTGGATACTTCAAGAGGCTTCATGAATTTACAAGTATGCATGTTTATTATATAGAACGCAAGTATTGTGACTTGACAATTTGACATAGTAAGCTCTATGGTAAATCATCTCGCCACAGAATCCACCAACACTTGAAATAGGTTTCTAATGACTAACATAATTAAGAATGTTAAAATGTTATTTATGTTGATATTTTCACGCGTCAAAGGCAAAAAAAGATTGAAAGTTGTTATTTCGGATGCGGATGGTTATCTATCAAACACTACTACAAACGTAGTCTACAAAGAGGCTCTCCAAGGTCTATGACCAAGTTTCAAGAGATATGTACTAACACACATATGATATGTTTGATACGATTTTTTATACGTATTATAAGTCAAAAACATCTTTTACTTACACTTTTTTTTCTAACTTATTAGGTGCTCACAATTTGTTCATTGGGTTATCACTCAAATATCGTTGATTACATACTTTTACTTTTCAAGACCATCAAGAATGGAGCTCGTGTGCATGGACGTTTATTAGATCATCAAAACCATATGTCAAAATACATGACGTTTATTACATTATTAGTTACATGCATTACACTCTATACTATCATTGACTTATTAGTTACTATTTCTTTCAAATACATGATTCGAGTTGTTTGCTTTCGGTCTCTTTTTCTAATTTTGTTTACACTCTTATTATTATTTTATTTTTTTGCCTAATCTCTTCTAAAAACCCGTGGATTCCACGGGTCTATAAGCTAGTTGTGATTATTTTCGAAAATGTAATGAAAAAAAAAAGACTTTTAATGAATAAAAATGATGTAAGGAGCAATTCCATGTAATAAGTAATTCCGGTCTTATAAACGTGTCATCAAATCAAAACTTAAAAACAAAGTCAAATGTTAAGTGCATAATATACCTATTATTCATACTTATTCTTTAATGATTTATAATAGACATGGCCTTAAATGATGGACTATACTTGTATTTTATGCTAAGTGAAGCAAATTAAATACTGATGCATTTATATATATTAAGGCAGATTTTTAAAGGATTAAAATACCTCACCAAACTTATGTCTTGTTGTAGGCATAAAAGATGATGTCTAAAGTAACAAGAGTTTGAAAGTTGGAGGATCTAGTTGTACAAGAGCCCAAACTAAAACAAGAAGATCAGATCATGGGCTTCACATAAGCTGGAAAAAGAGCGGTTCTATAGGGGCTACATGGAGATCGTGGCTTCAGTTTTAACAAGGTGGAGATATGGGCTATAAAAAAGACCAGGTGGTGCAATTGAAGGGTGTGGACAGTTACTCAAATACCATCAACACGACATCAACATAGAAACACAATTGAAGATCAAAGACTGAGAGCTCACCATTCGTTAGTTGTGATTTCTTCCTCTTGTCATGAGTAGCTAATTTATTTACTTTCTAGTTGAAAGATTTTCTATGTTTATGAATCCAATTAGGATTTGAGACTTGTTAATTTCCTGAGAACTTAAGAATATTTGCATTTTCTCAGTAATATTTGAACTTATTTTGATTAGTTGAATATCAATCTTTGTTATTTGATTATCGAAATTAGTCTTTGCTATTTAGAAGTTTAAGTCTGTAATTGCTTGAATGTTCTAATATTTGTAGCAGTTAACAATATTGATTATGGTCAAGTTTTCAATTATTGTTAAGGGAATGTGTAATCTAGTTTAGATGAACCGAGCTTATGCGTTTATCAATTAGAATTGGTGGTTTCTCTAAGGCCTAATGCTATCGAAAATTAAGTCTTAAGAGCTTGTTTAAGGCTGGTTGTTTGATAAGAGAAATAGTCAAAGAGCTTGTTTTGTTTATCGACGTAGTAAGGAGAGACAGGTTATTAGAGCTCGTTAATAACCATAACCAATTTATCCTTAAGTAGCTGAAGCGTTTTGATGTCGATGATTAACCATGGATTCATACATAGAGAGTACCTTTGACTAGATCATATCTATCGTGTCAATTTACTACTTCATAGTACTTAATTTAATCTCTTAATTTATTCCTTGTTATTTGTTTGTCAAACATCAAACTCCCCTGTTAACTTGTTTCGTTATATAAGAAATAATCTATACCAATCTCTGTGGATTCGACCCTACTTGTTGCTAACTACAAATAATAGAAGTAGGATTTATTTTTGTTGGATTCGACAACCATCATCGAACTTTAAAAATGGAACGGAATCCAAAAAAGGCTCCAAAATCACCCTCTAAAAAAAACCCAAACACCCCCATAAAACTCAGCCGTAATTCACTGTCCCAAACACCAGACAAAACAGTCTCACGTCATCACATTACCTTGAATTACAATACCCAGAAAGGAATTTTGAAATTCGTGGTGTATGGAAAAAACCCCATTTGGGTACATGAAGTTGAAAAAGATGAGATTAAGGTTTATAGAAGGGGGAAATGAAAGTGGGTGATTCGTTTTGTGTTGGGTTTAAGGATTTTGTGTGGTTTAAGTTGAAAGAAATTGATGGGGTTGATTTTGATGAGATTGGGGAAAGTTTAGGGGGTGAAAGTGAAAGTTTAGGGGGTGGTGATGTTACAGATTTTGATGTTGATGATCCTGTTAAAGGTTTGTTTTTGTATGAATAAATGTTAGTTGGGTTTGTTTCGGCTTATATAGCGGGCTTACGGTTTATTTGGTTTTTGACTTATGTTTCAAAAGCTTACTTTTTGTGGCTTACTTTGAAACTTTTCGGCTTATAAGTTTATTATGACAGAGAAAATAACATACCCAATCCCGCCGGGGCGGGCTTTGGGGATAAGCTTATTATGACATGATAAGCTTAAATAAGCCGAAATGTTTCAAAATAAGCTACAAAAAGCGAGCTTATGAAACATAAACCGAAAACCAAATAGGCCATAATCCCGCTATATAAGCCGAAACAAACACCCCTTTAGTATATTTGTGTTTGGTGACGAGCTTTTAGCGTTCAGAGTATTTTTAGCAAAACTAGGATTAACCATTAGCTGTAGCAGCATTTAGCAATTAAGTTATATATAGTTAGCTACTAGTAGGTGTTAGAGTATATGTTTGTTTTATAAAAGTATGTGGTCTGTATACTTAATTGTTAAGTGTAAAACGATGAAAAAGCTAAACGCTAACAATATATCCTTCTTCAAATAGCATTTGAAATTTTGAAAAGTAGCGTTTAGAATATAATGCGTGTTTGGCAACGGAAGATTGGATTTTGTTTAAACACTTCTATGTTGAACACTAATAATAGAAGCGTTTAGCTTTTTTGTCCTTTTACACTCTATAATATACAGCTACTTTAAGGAATGCTTTTACTAAAACAAACTTGCAACTACTGCCAGTTATGCCAAACATAGCCTGTATATAAAATGTTTAAATTCGTATAAATGTGCTATTTTTATCAAAGATTGTTGATTTTTCAGCTTAAATATCCAATTTTTAATTACTTATAAATGAAACTAGCAGGGTACCCGCGCAATGCGGCGGTGGGTATCTGGTGACTAATTTTGTGGCAAGTAAATATTTTTCATTTATACCGCGTGTTGCAATATTTTATAACACAGTTTAATTTAATTTGTGTTAAGGTATTACCAACACAACTTACAAGTGCTCGTATTAGTCAATAGCCATCCAAGGTATTCATAACGGGTCATTTTACGTCGCCTGTTTCAACCTGAATTTAGCGCTTATTGTATCGTGTGCTATATTCCAATTGCGTATTGAGAATATAATACCTCTATGTACTTATGTGTTTTAAGCTGTGAGGTGATGGTTTTGTTTTATAAATATTGATACCATTTCAAACCTACCAACCTACCATGTTGATTAATTGTTGATAGAGATTGAATACCTAATCAAATTTTTCTTTTTTAATTTGAACAGTAGGTAAATCCAATTGTTTAAGTCTTACGATATTAATTAACTATTTCAATAAGCTTATATAGTCTTGTGATTTATATTATTTTAATTTTGGATCAACATTGTTTAGTTTTAAACGAGGTTTTGAACCCGCGCGTTGCCGCCGGGTGTTTTTATGCAACTAATTCTCTTACACATGTAAAATTCGAAATATATTTTACCATCATTGTGTAACAGCTTCAGACAAAAAATGATTATTTACTACATTCGCAGTGGGTCGTTTGCAACAATGTATAAATTGTTCATAACTTCTATAAATTGCATTTAAGCAACCAAAGAGTCTTTGCCTCTAAACCAATAGTATGTCTTCATATAGCAGATACCAGTTGAGGCAATCGGAAGGAAGGCGAGCGAGGTGTGTTTGGTTATGCTATAAAACTGCAGTCTAGCATTTGGATTGAAATTTAGAACATAAATTAAAAAGGCTGGGTGTTTGGATGTCAGTTTTATTAGGTTTCAAATATGCAGAATACCTCGATATTTGATCCGCGCTTTGATGTTTGTTGATTCGCGGCATGATTTATTTTCTCAGATTTACCCTGCTTACCCCATCTATTTCATTAACTTCTACTGCCCTGAGACCCTGGGATCTACGTTTGTAAGACATAGAAGAACCTTAAAGTTTTGCAGAATTTAAATTTACTACTGGTATGTAAACAATGAACTGTTGTCATAGCATCAAGTTCAGCAACGGTCGCACCCGTGTTCATATACTTTTATATAAAACAGAAACCAAAATATTGAAATATAAATAAACCAAATGGATGTTTTGATACCATGGCATGCATCCATTTTGACCCGTTACCCGACCCTAAACAACTTTTTTTTTTCTTTTTTTTTTTTCTTTTAGGATAATCAACAACTATTTAGCTAATTAATAAAATATGAAAAGTTAGACTTAAATTGTTTGAGGTCAACCCAATCTGACTCGTCAAAGAGGAAAATTTTTGATATGTTACCAAACCAATTCGACTTGGCCCTTTTTCCATCATTAGTTTACAGTTTTACCTGATGATACCTTTATAGTATAATCTGAAACGACATTAGTTTCTTCACTTTCTGTTGCAGGAGCCTATATAACAACAAAACAATAAAAAAAAAATATATAAAAAATAAAAAATAAAAAAAAAAAAAAAATCTCGGCTACAAATGATTACTTGCAACATAATTGATCTCGGTCAACAGGTTATCGTCAAAAACTGGCAGGAATAGAGGATTTATACCATAATAGGACGAACCACAACAGCACGAACTGCTATCAATATGTCCACATCATACAGAACATGGTAAATAGAAGCTTGACCTTAAACTAATAATCATAAAACATCGCAAGAAAAATCACCTTGAATCCGAACGCGTTTGCTAAATCAGTAATTCCAGCCCACCCAAAATACTGAACCAACCCTGCACATAAAACTAACATCAGAATTTGAACACCACGTCACGACTTTGCGTTATACCTGAAATCAACCATTTTACCATAACAATTCGAATTCATATAAAACCAAATGGTTCTTTCTTTTGTAATTGTAACTGTATATTCAAGGCTCAGATATTCAACTTTAGGATGTTACAGAAAATAACGGCCATAGCTAATCACAGTCTTTCACGACTCACACACCATCAGTTAGAGGCGGCATCAAGAAAAAATGCAGCAGCCAAAAATCCATTAAGACAAAGAATGAAGTAGAAGAAAAGTAAGCAATTTTCATATGGCTACAAATGGCCATTGCTACATTTGCAAACATGACTACTGAAAACCAACAATAATCACCCACCATGTGCTTCAACAATCGTAAAAGCAGGAGATTCTGCCCCTTTGCTAGAGGTTCTAATCCTTATGTAAAATAAAAAGCCACATAAGTTACTAATTCTTTGTGCCAAATGAACATACCTCGTTCATTTGTCAATCCAAATGCTAGACTACAGTCTAGCACTTTCCCTTGCTACAGATTCTGCCCCTTTGCTACATCTGTTGTGAATTGCAGTGAATTGATACATGTAAAGTGTGATTAATTTGCTTACCTAATATTAAGGTTTTAAGAATATGATGATGATTTCAAGTTTCTTCTTAGCTGTTTCTAATTATTTGATATCATATGACCAGTTTCAAAACATACATCCAATGAGTCTCCTAAAATGCCTTTGACGCTTATTTCCTAGTACATATACATAAAGATCGAGATTCAGATGTTTCTACCATACCTGGACCTTGGAATAGCAATGGCTGTAACTGCTGTTACAGTAAAAGTGGAGAGTTGCCCTCGCCAAATAACTGGTCCCATGGTCGGCTTCCAAGAGAGTTCAAAACCTATTTGTGAATACAAACATCTCAAGATAATAAACAATCAAGTATAAAAGCTACATAACCTTTAATTAGAATAGTTATGTGCAAGTGAAACATCTCGACACCATCAAATAACTCCCGTACTCCAACCGAACAACTCACTTTGAACAAAATCTGTCCATCTAAAACAAATTATTGATATCATGAAAAGATACATTGAATGATGAGTCATAGGATTTAAAACTAACCAACTCATGAAACCAAACGCAGTTGTCAAATTTTAAATTTATTTATCAAGTCCGAATTCTATTATTATGGGGTTTTTGGATTAACTTATTTTGCCGCATTACATTTTTTTTGGCTTATCGTATTAGTTACTTTAACATTTGAATTCTAACAATTAGTACACATTCATAGACTAAAGTGCTAAATAGATGATGCTAACGCAAACAAAGACCCAAGGGTGGGCTAAGGCCAGTTCTCAATTCAACCATAACCATCATCATAACCCAAATTCCCAATTAACCTTAGCATATTATGATTGCCTTCTTTTTTTCAACTATTGCCACAACAGTGAATTCATTTCAACAGATTAATAAAAATTAAGCACAAAAGTTGCAAACATTAACACAAATAGCATATAACAAACGACCTTTAAACATAACAAAAAATAATAATAATAATAATAATAATAATAATAATAATAATAATAAATTTAAAAAAAATAAATAAAATAACAATAATACCTGCAATCACAACTAACAAAGCTGTAATCCAAAATCCAAATCTATCCTCCTTACCATCCTGCAAAAAAAATAAAAATAAAAGAAATATCTAAATTACAGTCACATCCACAACAAACTGAAATTACCTTTGCAATTACAGCTACAAAAAAGCCGCATGTTGTTAGAGATCGTGTTTGTGTTTGTGGTTTATGGGTGGGATTTTGTTGAGGGTTCTGGAAAGGTGTTTTGGATAATGGATTTGTGTGTGTGAAAATAAAGTATTCTTGCCTAACAAAATTTGGCTCAAATTCAGCAAAAAATTGTGTACCCTCTCACACAAAAACTGTACACCCATTATAAATTTCTTTTCCTGTAGATGTTACTGTAGCGCAAGACACATAAAACACTATAGATGCCCCGAATCCGATTGAAATTGGGTCGGCCTTTTGGTTTTTTGGGATCCAACGGATCTCCAGTAAACCGGAAATCTTGTGAGAAGCGTGTGAGAGGAGAAGTAGTCTTCTCGGATCCGGGTGGTAGTAAGTGTTGTGGGTTTGGGCCTATCCAATTAACCAAACGGGCCAAAAAAAGAATATTAAAAACCACGGCTATTAGTATATAGGTATAATTTAGACATTCGTTATTTGGCTGTAAGTGTGTAGGACCTTATAGAATTGTAAGAAAAGATCTAAGAAATATGTTAAATATAGGCTATTTAATACCTCTTTTTGTAAGTGATCAATAATTAAAGAATATAATTAAGTGAAGAAAAAATAGGAATACGGCAAACACCTCTATTCGTAAGCGATCAATGAAGACACACATGAGCAGGGGCGCAGCTACAGGGGGTGCCCGACCTTCGGAAATTTTTTTTGCAATGTAGGGGCATATAGTTTTCGTGTAGAAAAATTTCGGTATATTCGGTTTCGAACCCCAAAAATTTCGGTATTACCAGAAAAATAGCGTTAGGAAAAAAAATTAGATCCCGACCCCCCACTGAAAATTTTCTAGCTTCGCCATTGCACATGAGCACCGAAAAAACGCTAAGCAATAATTAAGCCTATCTATAAATGTAAAAATGACCAACTGTTTGATGCCAATAAACTTACATAAGCAATTTAACATATTAAACCATGCATTTGATGACAAATCCAATTAACTGGGTAGATGAATTTCTTTTAAAAAAATATTGTTGATAGGGTCCAAAATAGGATAGTGTTAGAGCACAAGGTATGACTGTAACATATTATTGGTATGTAACATCAGCGTCACATCATCTCCTCCTAATAACACACCAATTATTCAAACACTCATCTCTCATAACACATTAATAACATGTTATTGGGTCCCACAAAATATCCCATTAAAAATACTCACTCACTCATTATACAAATAATAATAATAATAATAATAATAATAATAATAAAATGGTGTGAGCTAGTCAAATGGCTTGGGTATGTTTGGCACTTTTACAAAGTGACGGTATGGTTTAGCACACCAATGGCACGGAAATAGCAATGGATGGCGTGCTTAAAGCAACCATACAGCATACCCTTAAAAAATAGAAAACTCACAGGTAATAATTTATAAAGGTAGCATACACATAACCCTAATGGACCCGAAGCCTACAGGACATGAGCCAACAAATTTCTTCTATCATTTAATAAAGTCAAGATAACTTTAATACAATTGAGATACTTTTGACGTAATTAAGATATTGTTAACCATAATAAAGATAGAATATTTTCCACGTACTATAACAAAAATACATATTGGTTATTCAGATTGAGTTGGAATATGTCAATAAAAGTGTTTGCTTATTTGATAAGCACCTAAAAAAGTTGCTTATTTGAAATAAGACAAAAGGTGTAAGTTGGGTTTTTGGGCCTATATATTTATTTCTACACAAGCCCAATTATTAATTTTTATTTGGGCATTCATGACCGGCCCAAAAAGTTTGTGTAGTTACCAACTTCATTTCATTTCAGAAAAAAAGGAAGTTGATTTGAAGTGGTTAACAATGGCTGATACAACATCTGTATCTACAAAATCACAAACTGTTAAACTTTTATAAAACTATGATTATTAGTTTAAGGCTTGTTGATTTGTTACATGACCTTAAATTGTAAACTTAATAAGAAACCTTTGATTTTTTTAAGAATATAGTATTATGGAAAATGGACCACTAGATTGTTGGATAGTAATATGATAATTAGTTTTGTTGTGATTATTAGAAGTATGGACATAAATGATTGATTTTACTATATGCAAAGCACTAGAATATCACAGAATATTACTTGTGATATTCAGAATATCACTTGTGATACTCTAAATATCACAGAATATTACTTATGCTATCCAGAATATCATTTGTAGTACTCATAGTATCACTTGTGATATTCTGCATGTCACAGAAAATCACTTGTGAGATTTAGAATATCACTTGTGATATTATGAATATCACAGAATATCACTTGTGATATTCAGAGTATAACTTGTGATATTTAGAATATCACTTGTGATATTCAGAATAAAATTTGTGATATTCAGAATATCACTTGTTATATTTAGAAACATATGAAAACGTATGAAAATTTCCAAAAACATTTAAAAACGGACGAAAACAAATGAAAAATTGGACGAAAAGGTAAGAAAACGAACTAAAATGTATGAAAATGGAAGAAAACGTATGAAAGTGTAAAAACATGTATGAAAAGGACAAAAACGCTTGAAAAATGGACGAAAACGTATGAAAACGAACGAAAACGTAAGAAAATGGACGAATATGTATGAAAATGGTGATATTCTAAATATCACTTGTGATTTTCTTATGTTTTCGTCCGTTTTCATATGTATTAGTCTGTTTTTTAACATTCTCATCCGTTTTCTTACGTTTTCATCCGTTTTCTTACGTTTTGTCCGTTTTTATACGTTTCTTAATATCACAATTGATATTCAAAATATCACTAGTGTTTTTCTGAATATCAATGGTGATATTCTAAATATCACATGTGATTTTCTGAATATCTATCACTTGTGATTTTCATATTACAAAACATTTGTTGAAAATCACTTGTCAAATTCATAAAATCACTTATGATATCCAGAATATCACTTGTGATACTCTGAATATCACAGAATATTACTTATGATATTCATAATATCATTTGTGGTACTCATAGTATCACTTGTGATATTCTGCATATCACAGAAAATCACTTGTGATATTCTAAATATCACAAGTTATATTCTGAATATCATTTGTCATATTCAGAATATAACTTGTGATATTTAGAATATCACAGGATATCACTTGTGATATTCAGAATATAATTTGTGATATTCAAAATATCATTTGTGATATTTAGAAACATATGAAAACGTTTGAAAATTGCCAAAAACATTTAAAAACGGACGAAAACGAATGAAAAAACGGACGAAAATGTAAGAAAACGAACGAAAATGTATGAAAACGGAAGAAAACATATGAAAGTGTAAAAACATGTATGAAAAGGACAAAAACGTTTGAAAATGGACTAAAACGAAAGAAAATGGATAAAAACGGACGAAAACGTATGAAAATAAACGAAAACGGATGAATGTTTTAGACTCGGGCCTTAGCTCATACGAATATTACATGGACTCAACCACTAATAGTAATACATGCGACTAACAAAAATGACCAACTGTTTGATGCCAATAAACTTACATAAGCAATTTAACATATTAAACCATGCATTTGATGACAAATCCAATTAACTAGGTAGATGAATTTCTTTTAAAAATTCTTGTTGCGAGAGTCCAAAATAAGTTGGGGGATTGGAAAAATAAATGCCTGTTATTTGTGTGTTGTCATCTTTGCATGGTTACTCGGCATTGGTTTTTATATTACCGGCTGGAATCATCCATGATATTGAACAACTAATGAATGCTTTCTTTTGGTTTTTAAGGAGAAATGAAATAAGGTAAAAATTAAAGTGGCATGGGATTCGGTTTGCTTCCCAAATCAAGAAGGTGGTTTAGGCACAATGGCGGAGCTAGAAAAAATTTCTTGAGATTTTTTTCAGAAGAACATTAGATGAGAGGGCCGAGATGGAAAAAATAAAATTTTAACACATGAAATCGCGAAAAATTACACTAACGGGCTTAGGCCTAGGGGGCCGGGACCCTTCCCGGTCCCTTAATAGCTCCACCCATGTTTAGGCATTTGTAGGCTTGAAACTTTTAACGTTGCATTATTGGCGATCATATTTAATTGGAACATCTTAACATGTAAAGAGACTATGTGGGTTAAATGGGTTCATGGGTATAAATTGTAGGGTAGAAGCTTGTGGGATGTTCTGTTGCACGCCAATGTAAGTTGGGGATGGAGGAGAATTCTCCAACTTCGTAAGTTGGGGATGTTCAGTTGCACACTGTTGACGTATGTAGCCGAATGGCTAGGAACCATTCGGCTCATATAGGTAGAGCCGAAGAGCACAGGCCGAAGGAAAAGTCTCAACGGGTATGAACCGAGGACATAACACAATCCCAGGATTTCAGGGATCGTGTCGCCCACTTGTTCTGACATCCAACAACCAGGTATGGCCTTGCTCCTTCCCAAGGCAGAGTAGGTAATGAGATGAGTAGTATAAATACCCTTCACTTCATTTATGATTCAACTAACACACACTATACTCTCACTAGCATTTATTACAAATCCTTCATCCTTACACATACTCATCCTCACACCGGAGGTTGGTCTTGGGATAAAACCCGAGGTGAGCCTAACGTGTGCTACTCTTATGCAGGGTGTTATCTGAGGACGGACGGCAAGCTTAAAGGTGGGACTCATTTACAAGGTTTTACCTCAACAAATTGGCGCCATCCGTGGGACCCGCTATTCATTCTACCAATCGAATCCGAATGTCGGGACCACCTCCTTTCCGCCCCTTCCACACACCTGATCCCCAGGTCGGAGGGAGTGGGGATAACAACGACAACACGAACAACCATGACGATTCAGAGAACGATTCGTCCAACCTTCAAGCGATGATACTCAGTCAGATGGCATCTTTAACAGAGCTTATTAAGGAGCATAATGCAAAGGGTGGAAGGATGGTCCAACCCATACGTCTGGATTTCGGAGATGAGAATGACAAAGATAAAGGAAAAGAGAAAACAACAGAGGCCGATGAGGATCTGAAAAAACCTTTTAAGGAAGTCCTAAGATCTCCATTCACCCGTCGAATAGTAGAATTCGCGGGAGAAAACTATGTAATGCCGTTGGGTCGACGGATCCGAATGACCACCTTACCAGGTTCACCGGAGCCGCCAACCAAGGGCAATGGCCGATGCCAACTTGGTGTCTCATGTTCCAACAGACACTGGATGGAGCAGCCGGAGGATGGTTCGAACGGCTGGAGCCGGGCAGTATAGACAGTTGGAACAGTTTAAGGGAACAATTTTCAACTCGTTTTTCGTTAAGGAAGAAGTGTACTAAAGATCCTACAGAAATCACCAAAATTGTCCGGAGGGCACATGAATCGTTACCAGACTTCAAAGAACGGTGGACAGATGAAGCAAGCTATATCAGTGGGGTTCCGGAGATCATGCGCATTTCGGCCTTCATGGGTGCACATAAATGTCCAGCTCTTGCTAAGAAGTTCTCAGATAGGGTGCCACGAACGGTAACCGAGATGTTCGCCAGAGTGGACGACTTCATAAGGTCTGAAAAAGCTTTCCGGGATACAGAACTGCCCAAAGGGGAGGGAATAGATATAGGCCGAGGGAATTACTCTGCTCCCCGGGGAGATCGCATAGCCAGAGGAGGTTCAGGAAACAGGTTCGTGGTAGACCGTCGAAATGACCAGAAACGAAGAGATGTATTCCAACCTTACATTGCTCCTCGAACCAATTCCGGACGGAACGAAGTAAATAGCCAGGGAAATTACCAACGTTCGGAACCATTTCGGAGCAATGTTGAGCGTACGAACATAGGCTCGTTGGTAAAACTTCCGCGTGAAATCTTAACCACCGAACGTCAGTTGAATCTGCCTCAACCTCTGCCGATGATTGGGAGACCGAGGGCAGAAAACATGGATAGGTTTTGTGAATACCATGGGGAGAGGGGTCACCTCACGAACGATTGTCACCAACTCAAAAATCAATTAGAGATGGCATTGAAGTTAGGAAAACTCGATCACTTACTCAGTGACTGGAAGCAACGGGATTCCAAAGGAAATAGGGATTTCCCTAAAAAAGAGGACAAAGGAAAGAGCAAGGTGATTAACATGATTCGGAGCTCTCCTATCGTCCAGAAAAGAAAGTACGGAGGCTGGGACGAAGATTGGATGAAAGTACCGATAGTATTCCCATCTGTGTCGACGAGTGATTTGTCAGAGGAACCACTTATCATAGAGGGAGACATAGAAGGATATCTGGTAAGGAGAATATATGTAGACGAAGGGTCTTCTGTCAATGTAATGTATGAACATTGTTTCCGTAATTTAGATACAACCATTAAGGAAAGATTGGAAGAAACCAGTACTTCATTGATTGGTTTCTCTGGGGAAACAAACAGGCCGTTGGGAAAGATAGAATTAGAGGTAAAATTCGGTGACAATGGGTTGTTCCGAAAGACCATGATGAAATTTTGTGTGGTACAATCCCCGTCACCTTACAATGTTATACTAGGAAGGACCGGGTTGAAAGGGCTTAGGGCTGTTCCGTCCACCATCTACTCCATGATCAAGTTTCCCACTCCACGAGGTGTAGCCACCGTAAAGGCTAGATCCGCGGCTGTTCTACAGTGCCGAAAGATTGAGGAAGGCCAACAGGATAGCCCACGAGGAAAAGCGATACCGGAGGAGAAAGACGGGGAGAATACTTCAACGGAAGGGGTGCTGGTGAACCCAGCGTATCCGGACCAACTAGTCGCTATAGGTACTAGATTCTCCACGGAGTGTCGGAGGTATCTGGTCGAATTTCTAAGAAGGAATAATGATGTGTTCGCTTGGCAACCCTCCGATATGACCGGTGTTCCTAGGAGATTAATTAAACATCACTTGAACGTGAATGTTTCGGACACGCCGGTCGCTCAAAAGAGAAGAAGTCTCTCGTCTGAAAAGAATCAAGTGATATTAAAAGAAGTGGAGGAGTGGCTGAGAGCCGGTATTGTTAGGCCGGTAAGATACCCTACGTGGATTTCCAATCCAGTGTTAGTCAGAAAATGTGACGGAAGTTGGCGTATGTGTATTGATTTCAAAAATTTGAATTCTTCCTGTCCGAAGGATTATTACCCCCTCCCTGAGATTGACTGGAAAATTGAATCGGTGGTAGGATACAAATACAAATGCTTCTTGGACGCGTATAAGGGATACCATCAAGTACAAATGGCGGAGGAGGATGAAGAAAAGACGGCGTTCTACACGGAACAAGGAACTTATTGCTATACAAAGATGCCGTTTGGTCTGAAAAACGCCGGGGCAACTTACCAACGTCTGGTTGATTCGGCCTTCCGGACACAGATAGGAAGAAATTTGGAAGCTTATGTGGATGACATGGTGATTAAAAGTAAAGGGGAAAAAGAGATGTTGGCAGATATTGCCGAGACCTTTGACAACCTAAGGAGGATTAACATGAAGTTGAATCCTAAGAAATGCTCATTTGGTGTAGAAGAAGGAAAGTTCCTAGGATACATGATAACCTCCGAAGGTATTAGAGTAAACCCCAAGAAAACGAAGGCAATTTCACAAATGCAATCCCCAAAGACTTTGAAAGAAATGCAATCTCTGAGTGGGAAATTAGCCGCACTAAACAGATTTCTTTCTCGGTCGGCTGAAAGATCACTCCCATTCTTTGACACATTAAAAAACATAACCAAAGAGAACAAAGAAGAATACAAATGGACGGAAGAGGCCGAGGCTGCTTTTCAGTCACTCAAAAAGTTAATACTAGATTTACCAACATTATCTACCCCCAGGAAGGGAGAAACCTTGTACATATACCTTGCCGCAGCCCAAGGTGCCGTTAGTGCAGTATTGATGGCCGAGAAAGAAGATAGGCAACTGCCTGTTCATTATGTGAGCCGAACGTTGCATGAAGCCGAGAGGAATTATGTTCCGGTTCAGAAGTTGGCCCTCTCTCTGCTACACGCGTCTCGTAGACTGAGGAGGTATTTTGAAGCTCACCCAATAAAAGTCATAACAGATCAGCCCATAAAACAAATCCTTAACAAAGCCGAGGCATCTGGAAGAATGGCCAAATATTCGGTAGAGCTAGGAGCTTATGATATAGATTATATTCCGAGGAATGCAATCAAGGGACTGGTTCTCGCAGATTTTATTTCGGAAATCTCAGTTGAGCTGGAGGGTGATGAGCAAAGATTTCGAGAGGAAAAAGTACAAGAAGTCTCAAAACCGGGCAACTGGATCCTTTACACAGATGGAGCCTCCAGCAAGAAAGGATCCGGAGCGGGATTGGTGCTGATCGGGCCTGATTTAGTCGAGCATACGTATGCACTTCGTCTCGACTTCCCAAGTACTAATAATGAAGCAGAATACGAAGCGCTCTTAGCCGGCTTAAGAATCGCTAAGAAAATGAAGGCGGAGGAATTGGAAGTGAGAGTTGACTCCAAATTAGTAGCAAGCCAAATAAACGGAAATTTCGTGGCAACTAAGGAAAGTATGATGCAATATCTAGCGAAAGCGAAAGAGTATATTGGGGGCTTTAAAAAGTTTAAAATTTACAACATACCAAGAACCCAGAATCACAAAGCCGATGTGTTAAGCAAACTAGCATCGGTAGCTTTCAACCATCTTACCAAAGAAATACTGGTTGAAGTACTTCGGAAACCGTCAACCGAAGAGAAACATGTGGGAGCAATAGTAGAAGAAGAAGAAGACAATTGGATGACCCCCATCATCAGATGTTTGGACGAAGGTGTCTGGCCTACGGATCCTAATGAGGCTAGGACCTTACGAATGAAAGTTCCGCAGTATGTAATGGAAAATGGTGTGCTCTTCAAGAAGTCTTACTTAAACCCAATGCTACGGTGTGTAGGACCTCTACAAGCAAACTACATCATTCGAGAGGTTCATGAGGGGATATGTGGAATGCACTCCGGACCCAGGTCGGTAGTGGCTAAGTTAATAAGGCAGGGGTATTATTGGCCGACGATGCACAAAGATGCAAGAGAAGAGATTCAGAAATGTGACTCCTGCCAAATCCACTCTCCGGTACCAAAGCTGCCCAAAACCAATTTAACATCCATAATGGCACCATGGCCTTTCTATCAATGGGGTATGGATATGTTAGGTCCCTTTCCAGAAGCTCCCGGAAGGTTGAAATATGTGATTGTAGCGGTGGACTACTTCACGAAATGGATAGAGGCCAAACCGCTAGTCAGAACCACCGGCAAAGACGTGAAGAAATTTGTTTGGGAAAATATCATTTGTCGATTCGGTCTACCAGGGATCATTGTAACAGACAATGGAACAAACTTTGTTAATAATCCTTTCAAAGGATGGTGCGAGAAGCTAAAAATAAAACAAATAAACACCGCTGTAGCACACCCACAGGCAAACGGATTAGTCGAAAGAGCAAACAAGAGCTTGATGCACGGCATAAAGACTAGACTTGGAAGGGAAAGGGCCGGATGGGCAGATGAACTGCCGAATGTTCTATGGGCCTTCCGAACCATGATGAAAACATGCAATGGTGAAACACCTTTTAGCCTAACATACGGCAGTGAAGCAGTGATACCGGCGGAAATAGGAATGCCCACACACCGAACCATGCTTTACAATCCGAAGGATAGCGAAGAGCAACAACGGCTAAATTTGGATCTGTTGCAAGAAAGGCGTGAAATGGCAGCAATTCGTGAAGCAAAATATAAAGCGAAGGTCGAACAATACTATAACCGAAGGGTTAAACCGATGGCTTTCAAGGTTGGGGATTTTGTTTACCGGAAAAACGAAGCTAGCCGGGTTGAAAATCAGGGGAAACTGGGTCCGAACTGGGAAGGGCCATACAGGGTAATGGAAGCATACCAAAATGGCTCATACAAACTTGGCAATAGTAGACTCGATTCGGCTCGTTTAAACCCCTAGCAGACTCGAAGCCTATCAACATGTGTGTTCACAGATGGTGCAATGTCACCTTGTTTCTTTTTGTCACTTACATTGTGTGTTCGACATTTGTAAAAGTGGGGGGAGGGTTCCCTACAAATACCACCGAATCTACCAATGATTTGGTGATTTTTTCATAAATAAAAAACTAGAGTTCACATATTTCGTGGTATAGTTGTTGTAAATGATAACTACTCAATTTTTGGTAAAACTCGTTGACAGTGGGAGTTTTTCTAGTAATGTTTTCCAATATTTTAGGACACGTTTAATTCAATTTGTGTTAAGGTATTGCCAACACAACTTACAAGTCCTCGTATTATTCAATAATCATCCAAGGTATTCATAACCGGTCATCTTACGTCGCCTGTTTCAACCTGAATTTAGCCCTTATTGTATTGTGTGCTATATTCCAATTTCGTATTGAGAATATAATACATCTACGTTATGCGTTTTTAAGCTGTGATGTGATGGTTTTGTACTTTTGTTTAATAAATATTGATACCATTTCAAACCTATCATGTTGATAGAGATTGAATACCTAACCAATTTTTTTAATTTGAGCAGTAGGTAATCCACTTGTTTAAGTCTTAAGATATTAATTAACTATTTTAATAAGCTTATATAGTCTTGTGATTTATATTATTTTAATTTTGGATCAACATTGTTTAGTTTTAAATTTAGACATTCGCTATTTGGCTGTAAGTGTGTAGGACCTTAGAGGATTGTAAGAAAAGCTCTAAGAAATACGTTAAATATAGGCTATACAATACCTCTTTTTGTAAGTGATCAATAATTAAAGAATATAATTAAGTGATGATAAAACAGGAATACGGCAAACACGTACTACACCTGATGCATGAAAAAATAGTATGAAGAACTATGATCAACTAACCTATGCCTCAAGCTCTAATGAAAAGCGAATAAACATTCAAGTTACACATGAGCTCCGAAAAACCCGAAGCAATAATTAAGCCTATCTTTAAATGTAAAAATGACCAAGTGTTTGATGCCAATAAACTTACATAAGCAATTTAAGATATTAAACCATGCATTCGATGACAAATCCAATTAGCTAGGTGGATGAATTTCTTTTAAAAATTATTGTTGCGAGAGTCCAAAATAAGATGGGGTCGGATTGGAAAAATAAATGCCTATTATTTGCGGGTGGATTGTCAACTTGTCATCTTAGCATGGTTACTGCCTACTGGGCGTCGGTTTTTATATTACCCGCTGGAATCATCCATGATATGAACAACTAATGAACGCTTTCTTTTAGTTTTATGGAGAAATGAAAAAAGGTAAAAATTAAAGTGGCGTGGGATTCGGTTCACTTCCCAAAACTAGAAGGTGGTTTACGCATTTGTAGGCTTGAAACTTTTAGCGTTGCATTATTGGCCATCATTTATGGAACATCTTAACATGTAAAGAGAGTATGTGGGTTAAATGGGTTCATGGGTATAAATTGTAGGGTGGAAGTAGGGGTGCTCACGGATCGGGTAACATCCACAGTAATCGAAAATCAAAACCGAATCAAACTGAAAAAAACTGAATCAAATTCGTAACTGAACTGAATTGGTCACAATCGAATCGAACCGAACTAAATATTGGGTTATCGGTTTGAATATAGTTTTGGCAATGAAAATCGAAAACCGAGTTCATATAAATATATATATTTTTTATGTATTTATATGAAGAAAAAAAATCATTAAAACTCTTTCTTAGTATAAATATACATTATTTAAGCTTGACACAAAATTTTGTGCTAAAAATATACTACCTCCGTCCCTAAATAAATGTCCAGTTTGACTTTTCAGAGTCAAACTGGTTCAACTTTGACCTTAACTATTTTTGTGGGTGTTATATGATATTTGATGCAAAATATATGAATGGATTGGGTTTTAAGTGTATTTTTCAATAGTATAATTTTTTATCACGTATTATATAACACATAAAAAATATTTAAAGTCAAACTTAAACCAATTTGACTTTGTAAAGCCAAACTGAAAATTTATTAAGGGACGGATGGAGTATATAATTAAATGAAATAGTAATTAAAATTATGTAATTCGGGTTATTCGGTTCAGTTTCGGTTATAGTGGTTCGATTTTCGGTTATTCGGTTCGGTTGAATCAAATTTGAATTCGGTTCTGTTCGGTTGCACGCGAATGTAAGTTGGGGATGGAGGAAAATTCTCCAATTTCGTAAGTTGGGGATGTTCAGTTGCACAACAATGTATAAATTGGCAATAGCAGACTCGACCCGGCTCGTTTAAACTCCTAGCAGACTCGAAGCCTAACAATGTCACAAACAAAGCAACACGTTGCATCAACCTGTGTGTGGGGGGTGGGGGGGCCTCAAATACCACCAAATCTACCAATAATTTGATGATTTTTTGGTAAATCAAAAACTAGAGTTCACATATTTCGTGGTACAGTTGTTGTAAGTGATAACTACTCAACTTTTTGGTAAAACTCGTAAAATTCCGTTGGCAGTGGGAGTTTTTCTTGTAGTGTCTTCCAATATTTTAGGACACGTTAATTCAATTTGTGTTAAGGTATTACTAGCACAACTCACAAGTCCTCGTATTAGTCAATAATCATCCAATGTATTCATAACGGGTCATCTTACGTCGCCTGTTTAAACCTGGATTTAGCACTTATTGTATCGTGTGCTATATTCCAATTTCGTATTGAGAATATAATACCTCTATGTACTAATGCGTTTTTAAGCTGTGAGGTGATTGTTTTGTTTAATAAAGACTGATACCAATGCAAACCTACCATGTTGATAGAGATTGAATACATAACCATATTTTTTAATTTGAGCAGTAGGTAATCCAATTGTTTAATATATTAATTAACTATTTCTATAGGCTTATATGGTCTTGTGATTTATATTTTTTTAATTTAGGATCAACATTATAGAAATTTTAATCTAGACATTTGCTATTTGGCTGTAAGTGTGTAGGACCTTATTCGATTGTAAGATAAGCTCTAAGAAATATGTTAAATATAGGCTATATAATACGGAGTACCTCTTTTTGTAAGCGATCAATAATTAAAGAATATAATTAAGTGAAGATAAAATAGGAATACGGAAAAAACCTCTTTTCGTAAGCGATCAATGAAGAATTATGATCGACTAACCTATGATTCAAGCTCTAATGAAAGCGGAAAAAACATTCAAGATACACATGAGCTCCCAAAAAAACCCGAAGCAATAATTAAGTAAGCCTATTTATAAAGGTAAAAATGACCACCTGTTTGATGCCAATAAACTTACATAAGCAATTTAACATATTAAACGATGCATTTGATGACAAATCCAATTAACTAGGTAGATGAATTTCTTTTAAAAAAATATTGTTGATAGGGTCCAAAATAGGATAGTGTTAGAGCACAAGGTATGGCGATAACATATTTTTGGTTTATAACATCAGCGTCAAATCATCCCCTCCTAATAACACACCAATCACTCAAACACTCATCTCTCATAACACATTAATAACATGTTATTGAGTCACACAAAATACCCCACTAAAAATACCCACTCACTCATTATACAAAAAAAAAATAAAAATAAAAATAAAAAAAATGGTGTGAGCTAGTCAAATGGCTTGGGTACGTTTGGCACTTTTACAAAGTGACGGTATGGTTTAGCACACCAATGGCACGAAAATAGCAATGGATGGTGTGCTTAAAGCAACCATACAGCGTACCTTTAAAGAATAGAAAACTCATAGGTAATACTTTATTATTTATAAAGGTAGCATACACATAACCCTAATGGCCTCGAAGCCCTACAGGACATGAGCCAACAAATTTCTTCTATCATTTAATAAAGTCAAGATAACTTTAATACAATTGAGATACTTTTGACGTAATTAAGATATTGTTAACCATAATAAAGATAGAATATTTTCCACGTACTATAACAAAAATACATATTGGTTATTCAGATTGAGTTGGAATATATCAATAAAAGTATTTGCTTATTTGATAAGCACCTAAAAAAGTTGCTTATTTGAAATATGACAAAAGGAAGACAAAAGGTGTAAGTTGGGTTTTTGGGCCTATATATTTATTTCTATACTAGCCCAATAAAGAAAATTTATTTGGGCTTTCATGACCGGCCCAAAAAGTTTCTGTAGTTACCAACTTCATTTCATTTCAAAAAAAAAGGAAGTTGATTGAAGTGGTTAACAATGGCTGATACAACATCTGTTTCTACAAAATCACAAACTGGTAAAACTTTATAAAACTATGTTATATTATACCTTTATTAATGTTTTTTTAAGGTTTGTTGATTTGTTACAGGACCTTAAAATTGTAAATTTGATAAGAAACCTTTGATTATATATATATATATATATATATATATATATATATATATATATATATATATATATAGGGTAAAGATCAAATAAAAAGACAAATTTCCGTAAAAAGAATAAAAAGAAAATTTTTTTTAAAAATGTTCTCGAAAAATTCCAAAAAAATTCCACAAGATCGGGTATGTTGGTGTATGAAAAAGTTGTAAAGGAAGTTTATCTAAAAGTGAATACTTTATCCGAAAAAAAATTATAAAAAAAATACGTTTGTGCATTAAATCGCTTTTTTGTGCATCAAAAAATCGTTTTTGGACCCAACTTCTTTTGATTTTTTTCATCAAAATAACATTGCGCATCTAAGTAAAACAAGTTGAAAATTTTGTGCATTAAAATTTTTTTTGTGCATTAAATTTTTTTTTGCGCATTAAAATTCGTTTTTTGTGCATTAAAAAAAACGTATAAAAACTCAAAATTAGAAAAACTTCTTTCACAAAAGTTTTATGCACCGACATACCCGATCTTGTGGAATTTTTTTGGAATTTTTCAAGAACTTTTTTTAAAAAAAATTCTTTTTATTCTTTTTACGGATATTTGTCTTTTCATTTTAACATTACCCTATATATATATATATATATATATATATATATATATATATATATATTTTAAGAATATAGTATTATGGAAAAAAGGACCACTAGATTGTTGGATAGTGATATGATATTTAGTTTTGTTGTAGTTACTAGAAATTTAGAAGGATGGACATAATGATTGATTTTTTACTATATGAAAAGTGCTAGAAATAATGATTATTTGCGATTTAAAATCGCGATAATTAGATGGTTTGTTTTAAGACATAACGCCGAAAACGCGTAAAGGGGGTGTTGGGATTAGTTTGTTTAGGGAGCTTAAATGGCTTATTGCAGTTTCAAAACAGGATAAGCCCATTTAAGGGTGTGTTGTGCTTATTGATTTATTTGTGTGGAATTTTTATTTTGGTTGAGGTTTTTGAAACAATTTATTAAGGGTGTGTTTAGCTTATTTACTGGGATTATGATCTTAGTTACATATCGGAAAGCTCATAAGCTCATTATTGTTAACTTGTGAGCTTATTGAGTTGAGCTTTTGGCTTTTCTGTTGTCATAAACTCAACTTGATAAGCTCATACGCCCAAAAAAAATGGGCTTATGAGCTTTTCCAAATGTACATATGCAGATATGCTCATAAGCCGAAAAAGATGGGCTTATGAACTTTTCTAAATGTACATAAGCTCATAAGCCAAAAAAGATGGGCTTATGAGCTTTTCCAAATGTACATAAGCTCATAAGCATAGCCGTACGAGCTTTTCCAAATTTACATTAGTAACACAAACTCCCCCTTAAGCTCTTTTAAAAACTAATCCAGATACACCCTAAATTGCATATATCGTCTACTATCAACAGTTAAGGATAACAATGTGTGAAACAAGCTCATTTTGGCCGGATTCAAGCTCAGTTATTTATGTTTTCTGTTAGTTTATGGTCTCTGAAAATTTGTACAGTAATAGTTTATACGTCTTCTTATTGACGACAGAGATCATACTCAGTTCTGTAAATAATAATGGTTGCTTGCATAAATGCGTTTTTTTATTTTATTATCTGCTATTCTTTATAAGGGGTCTTATTGATTCTGTATCTGAAAATATATCATGCCATTAAACATATTTTGTTGTATTTGGAAAGTGGACTATAATCTACAAGTACTGCCACATGGCGATATCTCCTTCGTATGCATTGTATGAATTAGTTTTAATATATACAAGCCACTAAAAACTGATTATTTGCGATTTGAAAGCGTGATAATTAAATGGTTAGTTTTAAAACATAATGCCGAACACCCGTGAAGGGGGTGCTTGGATTAGCTTATTGCAGTTGCAAGGCACAATAAGCGCTAAAGGAGCTTATTGGAGGGCTTGTTTAGGGTGTTTGTGCTGGTTTTTTATGGATGGCTTAAGCTTGTTTTTCTTTTTGGTCATGTTACCAGTATAGGCTAATCCTGAGCAAGATCTTATGGGTTTACATATCCTAACCATAAGCTGCTTACTTATGTGTAATTAAACTTGAGTAACATGATAAAAGCTCGACTTAGTTTGTTGTATCAACTAGATAGAAGTCTTTGGTAATGTGTCGTTTTCGATAAATAATAGGAGTATGTCAATAAAAGTTTTTGCTTATTTGTTAAGGATCTAAAAAAGTTGCTTAGTAGAAATGAGATTAGACAAAATATGTATTGCTACACTAGCCCAATAAAGAAAATTAATTTGGGCTTAGTGACCAGCCAAAAAGTTTTTTGTGGTTACCGACTTGCAATTTTCATTTCAGAAATGAATAAAAGTTGATTGAATTGAAGTGATTATTATTAAGAACAAAAATGGCTGACACAAGATCTGTATCTACAAAATCACATACTGGTATTTCAATTTTTATTTTATACCTTTATTCTTATCATATTTTTGTAAGGCTTGTTGATTTGTTACACAACCTTAAAATTGTTATTCAATAAGAAATATTTGATTTTTAAGTATATGTTATGTAAAAGTACTCCTTAATATGAATAAGATATACTATTGTTGCTGGAATCTGATTATATGCTATTTGAAAAAGCTATACTTAAAATTTGTGGCGTACCCGGAACCAATAGTTACATTGAATAAGCCATAAACTCAACTTGATAAGCTCATAAGCCGAGAAAAGTACTTAAGACTATATAACCCTTAGAGGGTGTTTGTTTTAGCTTATTTTGGGAGCTTATTGCCTTATTACAGTTTTAAAATGGATAACCCCAGATAAGGAGCTTTATTGGAGTGCTTATTCACTTATTTGTGTAGAATTGATCTTAGTGAGCTTTTTGAAACAACTTATATTAAGGGGGTGTTTAGCTTGTTTACTGGGATTATTAGCTTGTTTACTTGGATTATTAGCTTCTTTACTGGGATGATTAGCTTATTTACTGGGATTATGAGCGGATGTACATTTCAAAAAGCTAATAAGCCCACTTTTTTCGGCTTATGGCTTATTTGTGGTCATAAGCTCAACTTGATAAGCTCATAAGCCGAAAAATGGGCTTGTTAGCTTTTACATATGCACATAAGCCGGAATAGTGGCCGTCTGAACTTTTCCAAATCAACATGAGCTCATACGCACTGTAAATAACCAACACAGAGCTCTTCGAATAAGCTAACCCAAATACACCCTAAATTGCAAATACCGTCTTCCATTAACAGTTAAGGGTAACATTGTGTGACAAGTTTGTTTTGGCCGGATTTAGCACTTCATCCCTAAAGTTTGGTTTCCTTTTGTTCCTCGACTAACCAGATTCAAGCTCAGTTGTTTATGTTTTCTGTTAGTTCATGGTCTGTGAAATTTTGTACAGTACTAGTTCAGTAGTTTGTACGTCTTCTATTGACAACGACAGAGATCATACTCAGTTCTGTGAATAATAATGGTTGCTTGCATAAATGCGTTTTTAATTTTATTATCTGCTATTCTTTATAAGGGGTCTTATTGATTCTCTATCTGAAAATATATCACATGCCATTAAACTTATTTTGTTGTATTTGGAAACTGGAATATCCTCTACCAGTACTGTCATGTGGCGATATCTCCTTCGATCATAACATACCTGAAAGTATGCATAGTATGAATTAGCTTTAATATATACAAGCCACTAAAAACTGATTATTTGCGATTTGAAAACGTGATAAATAAATGGTTGGTTTTAAAACATAATGCCGAACACCCGTGAAGGGGGTGCTTGGATTAGCTTATTGGAGGGCTTGTTTAGGGGTGTTTATGCTGGCTTTTTATGGATGGCTTAAGCTTGTTTTTCTTTTTGGCCTTATTACCAGTATAGGCTAATCCTGAGCAAGAACTTATGGGTTTACATATCCTAACCATAAGCTGCTTACTTATGTGTAATTAATTTCTTTGAAACAGCTTAAGCTCTTTCTAATAAGCTATTCCAAACACCCCGAAAGTTGAATACATCTTCTCTCATTAACAGTTGGGAGTAATGTTGTGTGACAAAAGAATGATATAAATTATTGAGCTTGTTACTTTTTGTGTGTTACTTTAATTGTCCATGTAAATTTTAACCCTGGTTTAAACGCTTGTATGCAGGTCTATAGATGAATATATGTGCATGATTATCGGATATTTATCACATATATGTTTGTATGTATAAGCAGTGTAGTCAAAAGCGAGAAAAAGCGCGCTTTAAGCGAAGAAGCGAAGCGAAGCGCCCTATAGCGCTTTGATTCTAAAAAAGCAATGCGTTTTACTAAAGCGAGCAGAAGCGACCTAAAGCGACCGAAAAGCGACCTAAAAGCGCTCGCTTTTTTGCATAACGGCTAGTTTTTAATTTTTTACCTAATGAAGTTTTACAGCCGGCCCTAATCTTTTAAATTAGGTTAAATATTTACAAAACTGACCCTTTAGCATAATATTAAATGAGCGACCGAAGGGGAGTTTGTGTTTGGTGAGGATGAAGCACTAACTTGGGGTACCGTAGCTAGTGCTAGTGGTGTAAATGAGCCGAGGCATTATACAAGAAGAAATGCACCGGCATCTACAAGTAGGACATCTACAAGTAGGGCACTCTTCGATGAATCCGACGAGGATCTTGTAGATGAAGATGATATAGTGGATCTCAGAAACGATGGGGAAATAAGAAATGAGAACTTAGATGATTATTCCGAATAAAAAATATTAGACTTTAAGCTTTAACTATTTGAATAAACTTCTCTTTTGTGGTCTTTTTAGATTGAAAATGAAGATTTTAAGATAATTATGTTTTTATTTAACCATTGTTTTCATACTAGACACTATTATATGCACAAAGGGTAAAAAGTTAATTGAAGCGCTCGCTTTTGTCGCTTCTCGCTTCTCGCTTTAGAAAAAGGCATGTCGCTTTGAGGTCGCTTTCGCTTTTAACTACCTTGTGTATAAGTAACATTGTTGTTTTAATGTCGTAGAGGAAGAAGCAAATATTAAGAACTTGATCGAAAAAGGCAATGAAGATACTAAGAACTCACCAACCCACGACAAGGAAACACATGGAACAAGCAATGACATTAAGGAAGACACCCCGGTTGAAAAAGTCAAAGGACCAGGCTTTCTTGAAAGAGCCAAGGAAGAGATTGAGGCCGTTTTCATCCTAACAAGTAAAATCTAAAAAGTGGTAATCACTTTTATTTGTGAGACATTGTCATATGGAACGCTAGTTTATAAGTTTCTAGCTGCTATAATGTTATCGTTGACAATCACTTTTAGACAAATAATACAAGTCAACTATGACGTTTAATTATCCACTTGCCCCTATCGTTACAAGGGCTTCATGAATCAGGTTACTAAGTACGGATTTGAACGGGTCATGTCAGGTTGGGTTGACCCGTAAACACTTTTTGCCCCATTTTACAATTACAGTTGGTGTTTAGATGAATGTCCATATAGAAGACATCATAGTCATTTTTCTGAAGAGGCAGGAATGTCCAAGCTATCATTTTTCTTCTCACCAGTTGGATATGATTGAAGACTAGTCCCGGCGGGATTGGGTATGTAATGTTGTCTGAGATTAAATCTTCAACCGATTGAGATGGAATGCCCAAGCTGTCATATTTCTCCCCTGGTTTGGGACAGAACCTCCTTCCCCCCAAACGAATTCCGACTGCGTCTGCCGGTTGATATGGAATTCCCGGAGCCACTGGCTTTTTAATTTGTGGAATGCCCAATTTATCGCCAGGTGCAGGATGCTTTATCTCAACACATTCTACATCACCGCTGTCATTCATTTTGAGCCGGAAAGAAGAAAGTTTTCTGATAGGGTATTGAATACGGATCGGGGTCTAATACTCCAACACATGGTTGACTTTCTATAAGATTGTTTTACAAGTATTCTTGGTGATTAAGTAATATTGATTAACGGGGTTTTGGACTTAATCAACGGGGTTTTGATAAGCTCTTTTAAAATGTTGCTTATTGTGGATATTTTAAGCTTGTTTTTCTTTTTGGGCTATTAGTGCCATAAGCTAATCCAACACTCAGCAAAAATGTATGAGATCATTTGTCATAAGCTGCGATTAAAGGTTATGCTTAAACCCACCAAGTAAGCTTAGGAAAAAATGTGTGAGATAATTTGTCATAAGCTTAGGCAAAAATGTATGAGATTCTTTGGTTTAAACTTGAGTATCATGATATAAGCTTGACTTAGTTTTATCAACTAATTTGATATAAGCTTATTAGTACATTACCAAACTTGAGTATCATGAGATAATTTATAAATTGTTGTTACTGGATCAACTAGATAGTAGATTTGGTAATGTATCGTTTTAGATAAATAAAAATCTACAAATCTTGATTCCTCACATCCATTAATTGAAGTTGTTCCGCGTATTCAGCTATAAAGCTTATTACGCCATGAGATTGTTAAGCTGCACCACATGCGTCATAACCTTATGGCCATAATCGCTATAATTAGAACATAAGCTGATAAAACCAAACACCAAACAACATATCATTAGCAAATTCACTGTCATTTTGAGTATGCAAAGCCATTTTACATGGCTGCTAAGGGATCAAGAAGATTAATAAAGCTAACTTGTATATGATTAGATACGAGGATATTAGTTTTCTTCGTGATAGATAAGTAGCTTTCGAAACACGTCTTCACGCTTCCGTGCTTGGTCAAGCCTTGCACTCGTTTATGAACAATTCTAGATTCCTGGCTCCTGCTACCAAACATCTATGTTCGACCAACACAATTAGAGTCTTAAAAGTCCCATTACACAATGTGGCAATACTTCTCTGCTCTACTAGATATATGTGGCAACTTTGACTCAAAACGTACAAAGAAGTCGATTTGGATTGTTTTGTATCTCAAATGGGTCAAATTAAGTAAAGTGCACAAAAAGCTAACGGGTCAAAAGATAAGCCGAACGGCTGATAATGTATCAAAGTATATCTTAATGCATACAACTTCCTAAACCTTCCTAAACCATTTTTACATGTGCTAATACTGCTTTTTATCAACAAAAGTTAAAATAATATTTTTTAAAAGGTGTAAATCGGCGGGGAAACTTTAATCCCGTTCATCGCTTTTGGGTGTCGACTACTCGACTCACCATTCCCGTGCATCACTTTTTGGTAATGTGTTGTTTTCGATAAATAAAAATTTGCGAATTTTGGTTCCTCACATCCAGTAATTGATGAAGTTATTCCGCTTGTTCAGCTATAGAGTTTATTACCCCATGAGATTGTAAAGCTGCACCACACGTGTCACGGCCTTATGGCCATAATCACTATAATTGGAACATATAATCTGATAAAACTAAACACCAAACAACATATCATTAGCACATTCACTGCCATTTTGAGTATGCAAAGCCGCTTTACATGTCTGCTAAGGGATCAAAAAGATTAATAAAGCTAACTTGTAGGAGTATATGATTCGATACGAGGATATTAGTTTTCTTTGTGATGGATAAGCAGCTTTCGACACAGGTCCTCATGCATATCTTCCAAAATACGCCTTTGATTTTGGTCAAGACTCGCAAAAAAGAACAAACAATGTCCTCTCTTTAATGAACAATTCTAGATTCCTGCTACATAAGTCCCATGGCAATACTTCTATGCCCTACTAGGACAAATGCTGTAACTTCGACTCAAAACGTACAAAATTGTCGATTTGAATTGTTTCGTATCTCAAACGGTTCAAATTAAGTTAAATTCACTAAAAGTGAACAGGTCAAAAGATGAGCCGAACGGGTGATAATGTATCAAAGTCTTCTATCTTAATGCATACAACATCCTAAACCATTTTTAAATGTGCTAATATTGCTTTTAATCATAAATAATCACGTAAATGTTTTCGCTTATTTCATAGAGTTAAAGTACGTCAATAAAAGTTTTTGCTTATTGATAGGCACCTAAAAAAAGTTGCTTACTTGAAATAAGAAAAAAGGTGTAAGACTGTAATGTAAGTTGGTTTTTTGGGCCAAAATACTTATTGCTGCACCAGCCCAATAAAGAAAATTTACTTGGGCTTTCATGACCAGCCCAAAAAGTTTGTGTAGTTACCAACTTCATTTCATTTCAGAAAAAAAAAAAAGGAAGTTGATTGAAGTGGTTAACAATGGCTGATACAACATTTGTTTCTACAAAATCACACACCGGTAAACTTTTATAAAACTATGTTAAATATTATACCTTTATTAATGTTTTTTTAAGGCTTGTTGATTTGTTATAGGACCTTAAATTGTAAATATAATAACAAACCTTTGAATTTTTTTTTAAGAATATAGTATTATGGAAAAAGGACCACTAATTAAATTGTTAGATAGTAATATGATAATTAGTTTTGTTGTAGGTATTAGAAGGATGGACATAAGGATTGATTTTACTATATGAAAAGTGCTAGAAATAACGATTATTTGCGATTTAAAAGCGCGATAATTAGATGGTTTGTTTTAAGACATAACGCTGAAAACGCGTAAAGGGGTGTCTGGATTAGATTGTATAGGGAGCTTATTGCAAGTGCTTATTGGCTTATTTGTGTGGAATTGTTTTTAATTGAGCTTCTTGAAACAACCTATAAAGGGGGTGTTTAGCTTATTTACTCGGCTTATGAGCTTTTGGCTTATTTGGGGTCATAAACTCAACTTGATAAGCTCATTAGGGGTGTTTGTTTAAGCTTATATTGTCGGCTTATGAGCTTATTTGATTTCGGCTTATTTTTCATAACCCTTAATTTTCGAGCTTATTTTGAGACTTGTGGGCTTATTTAAGTTTATTATGATATAATAAGCTTATATAAGCCCAAAAGTCACAAAAATAAGCAAGAAAATTGGAGCATTTAAAATATAAGACAAAATCAGCTAATCTCATAAGCTCACATATAAGCTTAAACAAAGCCAAAAATAGTGGCCGATGGCCGTATGAGCATTTCTACATAAGCTCATAAGCCGAAAATAGTGGGCTTATGGGCTCTTTTAAATTTACATAAACTTGGAAGCCCGGTAAATAAGCTAACGCATACACCCCCTTAAGCTTCTTATATACGTATTTATATAATTTTGATGCCTTTTTTCTAAAAAAACAAACACCCCCTTAAGCTCTTTAACCTCTTTTTAATATTCTAATCCAGATACACCCTAAATTGCATATAACCTCTACAATCACTAACAGTTAGGGGTAACATTGTGTAATTCAAGTTCCTTATGGCCGGATTAAGCACCTCATCACAAAAGTTCAGTTTTCTTTTGTTCCTCGGCTAACCTGATTCAAGCTCAATTATTTATGTTTTCTGTCAGTTTATGGTCTGCGAAAATTTGTACAGTACTAGTTTGTGTCTTCTATTGACGACGACAGAGATCATACTCAGTTCTGTAAATAATAATTAATGATAATGTGTTTTTAAGATAAATATTTATGGTCTGCTGTTCTTTATAAGGGTCTTATTGATTCTGTATCTAAAAATATATCATGCCATTAAACTTATTTTGTTGTATTTGGAAACTGGAATATCCTCTACAAGTACTGTCATGTGGCGATATCTCCTTCCATCATAACATGCCTGAAAGTATGCATACATGTATACACATTTATACTGAAAGTATATATACAGGTACTGTAAGGCGTGGAATGCATACATGTATATACATCTATACCTTAAATTGTAAATTTAATAAGAAACCTTTGATTTTTTTTAAGAACATAGTATTATGGAAAAAGGACCACTAAATTGTTAGATAGTATAGTACTATGATAATTAGTTGTGTTGTGGTTATTAGAAGTATGGACATAATGATTATTTTACTATATGCAAAGTACTAGAATTAATGATTATTTCCGATTTTAAAACGCGATAATTAGATGGCTAGTTTTAAGACAGAATGCCGAAAACGCGTAAAGGGGGTGTTGGGATTAGTTTATTTAGGGAGCTTAAATGGCTTCGTGCAGTTTCAAAATAGAATAAGCCCATTTAAGGAGAGCTTATTGGAGTGCTTATTGATTTATTTGTGTGGAATTTTTATTTTGGTTGAGGTTTTTGAAACAATTTATTAAGGGTGTGTTTAGCTTATTTAGTGGGATTATGAGCTTATTTACATATCAAAAAGCTCATAAGCTCATTATTATTAACTTGTGAGCCTATTGAGTTGAGCTTTTGGCTTATCTGTTGTCATAAACTCAACTTGATAAGCTTATACGCCAAAAAAATGGGCTTATGAGCTTTTCCAAATGTACATATGCTCATAAGCCAGAAAAGATGGGACTTATGAGCTTTTCCAAATGTACATAAGCTCATAAACCGAAAAGGATGGGCTTATAAGCGTTTCCAAAACTAATCCAGATACACCCTAACGTCTACCATCAACAGTTAAGGATAACAATGTGTGAAACAGTTCGTCGACTAACCTGATTAAAGATCAGTTATTTATGTTTTCTGTTAGTTTATGGTCTGTGAAAATTTGTACAGTACTAGTTTGTACGTCTTCTTATTGACGACAGAGATCATACTCAGTTCTGTAAATAATAATGGTTGCTTGCATAAATGCGTTTTTAATTTTATTATCTGCTATTCTTTATAAGGGGTCTCATTGATTCTGTATCTGAAAATATATCATGCCATTAAACTTATTTTGTTGTATTTGGAAACTGGAATATCCTCTACCAGTACTGTCATGTGGCGATATCTCCTTCCGTCATAACATATCTGAAAGTATGCATAGTATGAATTAGTTTTAATATATACAAGCCACTAAAAACTGATTATTTGCAATTTGAAAACGTGATAAATAAATGGTTAGTTTTAGAATATAATGCCGAACACCCGTGAAGGGGGGTGCTTGGTTTAGCTTATTGCAGCTGCAAAGCACAATAAGCGCATTAAGGAGCTTATTGGAGGGCTTGTTTGGCTTAACCTTGTTTTTCTTTTTGGTCATATGACCAGTATAGGCTAATCCTGCGCAAGAACTTATGGCTTAAGCTGCCTACTTATGTGTAATTAATTTCTTTGAAACAACTTAACATATTTCTAATAAGCTATTCCAAACACGCCGAAAATTGAATATATCTTCTTTTATTAGCAGTTGGGAGTAATGTTGTGTGAAATAAGTTCATTTTCTCTAGAATTATCTTTGATCAAAAGAATGATATAAATTAATGACTAGGTTGACTTGTTATGTCTACAAGTGTATATAGTCCTGACCTTGTTGGAAACGTTTTTCGACTCATTTGTTGTGTACACGTCGATCTAGATGAATATATGTGCAGGATTATCGTATATTTATCACATTTATGTTTGTATGTATAAGTAACATTGTTATTTTAATGTCGTAGAGGAAGAAGCAAATATTAAGAACTTGATCGAAAAAGGCAACGAAGACACTAAGAACTCACCAACCCACGACAAGGAAACACATGGAACAAGCAATGACATTAAGGAAGACACCCCAGTTGAAAAAGTCAAAGGACCAGGCTTTCTTGAAAGAGCCAAGGAAGAGATTGAGGCCGTTGTTGAAGCAGTAGTTCATCCTAATAACAAGTAAAATCTAAAAAGTGGTAATCACTTTTGTTTGTAAAACATTGTCATATGGAACGCTAGTTTATAAGTTTCTAGCTGCTATAATGTTATCGTCGACAATCACTTAGACAAATAATACAAGTCAACTATGTTGTTGTTTGATTATTCGCTTGCTCCTATCGTTACAAGTCTTCGTGAATCGGGTCACTTAGTATGGATTTGAACGGGTCATGTCAGGTTAGGTTGACCCGTAAACACTCTTTTTGCCCCATTTTACTATTACAGTTAGAGTTTAGTTGACTTTCACGCAGTTCGACCCATTTGACTTTTTCAGTTAGCTGCTCTTTTTTAGTGTTTTTTTTTACCATATGATCCATTTAAGATAAAAGTAAAAAACAGATGGAGATATTCTGTTATCCTTTGGTGTCATAAGCTGTGTTGTTTTGAAATGTCTAAATTGGTTTCATAAGTTTTTGGTTTCGTAAACCACCACCAAAGTGACCCAATGGTCAGGAGAGGATAGGCACCCTGATGTCCTCACAAGAGGCCCTAGATTCAAACCTCACAAGGTACACATCGTGAGGGTGGCCAGGGAAATGGTTAGAAACGGTCACGTAGATACTCCGGTTAGGCCACGTACTTCTGAGTCTAAGACTCGCCCTCATCCGTTTAAGTTCAAATTTGTAACTTATGAAGGGTCTGAGCTAGTGGTTAAAACCATCTGTGCCTACTGAGCAATTCCAACTACTCTTGTAGTTGGGATAAAACCTAAAATCATAAGGAAAGCATTAATGAGAGAGCATATCCCCAGGCTCACCATCAAAAGGGACATCTATCTTTCACTGACCCATCAGATCCCCATATCATACATTTATTACTCTAGACAACTCACACAAAACCCCTGCTTCAACACATTGCCTTTTTGAATATGGCTACACAAAAGTGCCAATAAGTTGTGTTTATCTCAAATGAGAAATTTTGTTGAAATGAGAATGGGAAGAGTGGTTCAAACATGTACGAAGTCGTCCAAAGTTTATTGTAGTATGGGTTAATTGACGGATGTGATTCTCTACTTTCACTTCTTTTCTCGATTTGGATATTGTACTAATAACTCGAGTAAATATAGGTTACTGGTTATTAGGTAGTACTTGAGTGACCAACAACGATGGAATACTGTGTTATTGAACGTGTACAAAGTGGGCAAGTGACTTATATAATCTTAAGTTTAGTGAAACCCCATTGTTTGTACGATGATAGAGCACTTGACCCAAAAATGTGTAGATAGAATATTAGCAGTCAATCAACCATATTTTAGCTCAAGCAAGTTTATACACACACAAGCTGCTCAAACACCCCAGCACACACAAACACTCGCATACATAGAGATTTACACCCCTGGATTTTGTTGCCGGAGAAGACTTTAGAAGAACGTAGCGCGTGTACTATACTAGTCATAATGAACACATGAATTTGTATATTCCGGATAAAAAATGAACATATACATGTAGTAGATGAGCACAAATGCCCAATCTCAGTTTATCCATTACCCAACTTATTAAGCTTGTTACCTCATATGTCATAGGTCTAAAATGCCTAAAACCAATAAGGTAAAATCATTAACTCATGATAGCCATTTAGCTTTAAAGTTTGTTATGACCAAAATATTGCAAAAGTTGCCTGGCTATGTTGGAATTGACAAGTAATGTATATGTAGCATACATAGATCCAATAAAATTGACTTATTTAAGCAAAAGCTTACCCACTCCACATTCCAAATCAGCATCTAAAGCAGTGCACTTTGCTCATCCTATGAATACCTACCTATCACTATTACAGTACTATTTACTGCGTATGGAAGAAGGTCTAAAGCACCTTTCTTACTCAGGTTTAGCTAGTTTTCTTTCACAGTTTCACACAAAAAACACAAGTGTAAATCTTGCTAAGTATTTATTACAGTACCTTAAAACCTTCTTTCACTCCATCCTAGTATTAACTTGCATCAGTTTCTATGTGAAGTTATCTCTATAAACTTTTAACTTTTCTTTTTATCCATCCATTTGGGGTAAAACAACCCCAAATAACTAAAATATACGCGGTGATACACATAACTGCGTATCTTTTAGGAAGACTAATGTGTCAAAAACGCACTTTCAGGACTTCGTCCAGGGTGACATGCATATTGTTGAGTAAACAACGTCACGTGAAGATATGGCGCCACGTGAGAAACTGCAGGTTTTCTTACTACGTCATCATTCGATTTTTGAAATCGTGTTTGTTGTAATCAACATAAGTATACATTAAGGTCACACAAAAAACTTATAAATGATACATGCTATTAAATGTAGATTTGAAATCTCATAAGCACTTATTAAAACTGTGTACATTGGTAATTATACGTGGTACAAATACTGATGAATACATAGTGGTACCCAAAGAGCAATGAATACTCATCATCTACTATTAAATAAATACTATTGTCATAAGTGGGCCAACCAAGAGTCCATCAATGGCCCAGATTAAAACTTGAAATATAGTACACCAATATGTGATCAAATGCTTCATGAGTTGACTCTTAGGTACACTTTTTTATAAATTTTCTCTAGTACCCATTTATTAAATTTTTTAACCAACTCATTGATGACATGGTGTTGCATGGTGTGCAGTAAAAAAATTATATAAAAAGGTTAATAGTATTCTAGCCTTTCTGATCATTTGATTTCTTTACTTCCATTTGTGGAATGAGAGTTTCTGCTGGCTTTTCAGTCTATACATAACTAGCTTCAAGATTGCTTCTATGCATAAGTTAGTTGTTCTATATAACACACACTTACACCATTTTCCTAGTGAGTTGTCAAAAGGTTAAAAGATACAATATTTTGGGATCTTTTGCAAGAAAATAGAATCACTTGTTTGTGAAGCAACCATTGTTACAAACCCAATATTATTATTTTTTTGGATTTTTCTTGCTTAGGTTCTTTTGTAGGGGGCCTTTTTACACTCCACCTCATTGGCTCATTGTATATATATGTTTATGTCACCATGTTCATTGCTTTCAAATTGTAAAACCATCTCTCTTTCTTTGTGTCATTCAAGAACATACCATTACAATCACCATCACCATCATCATCAATGAAGGGAAGATTTTGTAGGGTTGTTATGATAATGATGTATATAATGGGAGTAATTAGTAGGCCTTTGGGACCAAATGATGTCCTTCCAACTTTTGTCCCTACAAAACAAGGTTAGTTAGTTTCATTATGTTGGTATTATGTTTTATGATTCTTGAAACCTTTTGAATAACAATGCACCAAAAATAGACACATTCATGTACTCTTGTGTACTAATGCAATCTTTTGATCAATAGGCACATCATATACCATGTCTTCTCAATTTAGCATGGCCCCCGAACCAATGCCGAATACAAGAATTTCAAACAAGGTATGTTTAATATCGGGCATACACGTGCATACCTTACGAACTATGTAGTTCTCTATAATTCTTTATTCTTAGACCATATGACTAATGTTGGATTTAACTCTATGTAGGATGAAGATATGATGAAGAATGAAGATGAAAGATATGGAAGAGGGATTGAAAACAGAATAGGATCAAGACCACCAACTTGTGAACACAAATGCTATGGTTGTAGTCCATGTGAAGCCACACAAGTGCCAACAACAAGCCATGTGGGAATTCAGTATACTAACTATGAGCCAGAAGGATGGAAATGCAAATGTGGGCCTACTTTTTATAGCCCTTGATGTTATATCATTATCATCATTGTTATAAAAGTTAATTAGACATGGGTGTGTTAGCATTTTTCTTTTTCATGTTTATGATGTAGGTGCATAGTTAAGTAGATGTGTGATTTTGTAATGGAATGTGTATTTATTCATGTTTGAACATTATATGGAGTGTTATTGAAAGTTGAAACATGGTTTATGCCATTATGTGTCGTGAGAAGGACCGTAGTAATGTTGGTTTTGTAGGACATGACCGAAATGTCGTGGTCTCATGGACCTAGACGAAAAATGTCTATTTTGACTCGTTAACTTAAAATATGTCGACCTAAAACAAATTTAGATTGGTAAATGCTTAACTAGATTTAAGTTAATGATCACTTGATAAGATGTAACTCGGCATCAACCTGACCTGCACATATGAACATGCTATAAGTTACATCAAAATATATATGAGGCTTTTATTGTGGCTATGTAAGGCACCAATATTGAAGTTTTATCTAAAAAAAATTGATTCTCTTTTTTTAAATACTTAAATTTGACCAATAAATGATTGTCATATTTTTTTGAAACACTTACAACTTATGTTCTTTCTTAGCATTAAGAAGTAAAGAAGTAGTGGGCCTTATTTTACCTGGCATTGCTACTTCATTGGGCTTTAAGGCTTCATTTATGTACACTACATACCATGTTTGAAACATTGAATTCTCTAATAAAAAATACTATTTTGCTTCTTCATTTATATTGCAAGTTGTCCATAAATTTGTTAAAAATGTAAAAGCCTTTTTTAAGAGTTATTATGAGGTGACAATGGACAAATGAACATAATTTCTATGTGAAATCGCCAACATTGTCCATAAGACCACAACTGCCCTTTTTCTAGATATCAAACAACTGTGTTTTGGTTATAATTTTTTTTTTTTTAGTTTTTATGTGTAATGCTAACTTAAAGACTACAAGAACCCGCGTAACTGCATATGATATCTAGCAGTCGAAAAAAATACCAACCTTTGTTAGCCTACCAAACTAGTTTGGCGAAGGTAGATTTAAGATTTAGGATGGTAACTTTAGGACAATGACAGCATTGTAACTCGAAATAAAGAAACGTCTCCCTAGTTAAAGACTTTAATTATGTCGAAGGATGGTTCTTGAAATAGACGGGAATACGATTGCTAGAAACGTAGCAAAACATAATATAGATGATAGGGCTCCATTGTTCGGACAGGTACTTGCAACACGATCCCAATATTGTAACTTACTAAACTGCACCTCTTGACTTCAACAAGAGCATGTCCGAATGACAAGATTATAAAATGAAACTCTACGCGTTTGACACTTGCATAAATAGTCTTAGAGGTGACAAAACGGATGGGTCGGTCAAATAAGTTGTGTATACACCGAGTCATTTTAGTACATCGCTAACTATGTCGGGTACTTATATACAGCTACTTATAATTACATAAACGATATAATTGCTATAGTAATCTGCATTTTTAAATGAAAACGATAGCAGGGGAAGTCGTATGTATCAAAATAAACATGTACGACGGCTTACAGCCTACATGATCCATCACCTTGTTCGCGTTTTAGCTATTTTTATTACCATATTTGACCCGTTTGACACATATAAATGACTATAAATTGTAATTTCAAATGAAAAATGCTTTCTAACGATCACATACTTTTTTTGAAATGTTCATACATACTGAGATAGTAATCTTGTGAACTTTATAAGTCAAGCTTTAACAACAGTTCGTGAACATTTGACGCGATCACTCTTAGGTAAGACGATTTCTTCACATATGCACATTCCGCGCCTCATCTCCCACATTGATTTAGTAAAACCAACCATCGCTTTCAGCTTTTCGGTCTTTGTTTCTAAGTCTAAACACGCCGCACCGTGTTAAAATAACCCACATTAGCGCGACATTCGGCACAAATTAGAATCCATAGTTGAATAATGCCAATAGTTATAGACTTATAGTCATCATATAATAACAAAACAACATTGTGTGTACTGCCTGCCTTATTGTCGTTACCAAAAGAAAGCAATTGAAGGTAATGTTTGAACAAGAAATAATTTGTTATTATTGAAAGATGCTCAACCATCAAATTTCTGGCCACCAATATCATAAAAAAATCAACAATTTCATCATCCTTTTTGGCCCCTCTTGTGTCGATATGTCTATACTTTTTATAAAAATATATTCTTGTCAGGCTTTTAGAATCATATATATGGTTTTTTATTACAAACAAGAGATGGTGCTTACAAAAATACAAAAGGATATTATAATTTGAAGTATGAAATTCTTTTCAAAAGAAAATTGAAAAGTACTATTTGCATCTAGATAATAATGGAGTATCAAGACTAAATTACTTGGTTCTCACTAAACATACTTATTATGGTAACCAAGTTTTCTAGTAGCAAGTCACTTGATGTTACCCAAAAAGTCTATGGTTCAAGTTTAACTAGACACATGTAGGGCTGAGCAAACCACCCGAACAGACCGGACCGACCATATTCGGCCCGGTCCTCGATCTCGGTTTTTGGGCTAATTCGATTTCGGTCCGCAAACCGACTATTTTGCCTTGTTGGACTGGACCGACTACATTCGGTCCGGTCCTCAGTCTCGGCTTTTGGGCTAATTCGTTCTCGGTGTTAGTCGGTCCGGTCCGGTCCGAGACCGATGCTTACCCCTAGATACATGTATACGGATGGCTATTAAATGGTTGAAAACGGTCATGAGATATTTCGATTAAATCGCTTATATTTGAGTCAGATATTCAAGGCATGCTTAGGGTAAGGATACGGGAATAGAATGCAAGTGCATGCTTATCTCGTATGATGTTTAATTCACTTATTTTTCAACAATGATGATTAATGTGAGTGGAAAGAAGGCATTATATATGGATCACTAACATCGCTATTTGGCTCTAGTCACATGATCATGTCGATAAACATACTATGATCAAACATTCTTGGTTTGATCACGTCTCTTTATTGTCTAATAAGCCTAATTAATTATTTATTTACTATTATTTTTTCGAAATGCTTGTTTAATAAATGTTCGATTTTGACTTTTGAAGTCTTTCCTTTTTAACTTTGACTTTAATTATATAGTATTTGATAAAAGTTATACCAATGAAATCCATAGACCCATTCCGATTGGGGGATACCAAACGCACCCTTACTAGTATGTGTATGAAAAGTGCATGAAAAGTGTTTATAATTGGTTATAAAAATCTTAAGTTACTGGTTTTGAAAGAGATGGAGTAATTTACTGGTTTTGAAACTTGTATGTGTATGAAAAGTGTTTATACTTGGTTATAAAAATCTTAAGTTACCATGTATTGAGTAGATAAAGTTATAGTCATCTGATTTAATGGTACTTCAATGGTAATTCAATAATGTGATGTGAACTTATCAACTTTTGACTATGCTACAATCATTAGGATGAGTCAAATTTGCTTTCAGTGACCCATGTTAGTTAGGTTGATTGATCGATGTTTTTGCAGTTTTACAAGTAGTTAATGTTATTAAATGATTTTAGATATATATACAACACGTTTGTCCTTTTAAACCACGTGATTCGTTTTATATGTTAACTTATAGGAAAATGCTACGCATTCTTACATTTTAAGCCTATAAAGTGTCCTACTCACAGGATTCTGTCAGTTGTCAGAAATAATAGTTTGGATGCAAAGAGAGAATGAGTGAGAAAAAAATATATAATATTGTTGTGAATGTAAGATAATTTATAGGATGAAAATATAAAAATGTGTAGCAAATCTCTAACTTATAACAACTCTGCTCATTGAATTATGTCTCTAATAAGTTTTGAATTCTAAACTCGTATATGTTACGATTGGGGCATTGGTTCAGTGGTATCACCTTAATATTGTAAACGCTTAAGATTGGAGGCCGTGGTAGAATGTGTGAATGGGGTTGATGCATAGGTCCCCTTAATCTGAAAGGCCTCTAACTTTTCACCTAAGGTTTTTTATACGATGTTTTTAGGTAGCATAACTAGCTGATATAATATTTAATAGAAAAAAAGCTCGTTTAGAGATGTCTAATACTACGTATTTAATTATGCAATAAAAATACGTCGTTTGCTATTTATAGATACACTTTTCACGATTTTAGCCACATTTATGAGGTTTTATACACATAACGTTTTGTGTTGCCGAGGACTATTTTTTGATTCTCGCACATGGGATTTATAAAAGGGAAAATTGTCTAAAAATACTATTAACTTGTTACTTTTTCCTTTTGTATGCTATGAATTTTTTTTTTCCTATTGTATGCACAAACTTTCTTAATCACCCTATCGTAACAATATTACAGGTTTTTATTCTATTAATTACACCGTAATTAGTGTGATTAAGTATTGCCACGTCATCAAAAAACCGTTTTATTGATACAATAGTAGGATTAGTAAAGTTTGTGTATACAATAGGAAAAAAAAAGTTCATGGCATACAAAAGGAAAAAGTGACAAGTTGATAATATTTTTAGACAATTTTCCCTTTATAAAACGAAAAACCTGCTCTGTCTACAATACTTTGTGAAAGGTTAATCAACGTTCAAGAAATATGATATAAACATTTGTTCATTGCTTGATGATAGGTTCTTGAAGTCTTGAAGAAGGTCAATCAATGTTTAAAAGAGACGATCTAACCTTTTGTGAGATATAAACAAGGTTCTACGAACAAGGATGAAACCATGGTTCCTGCGGGTGCCCGAGACTTCTATGGATTTTTTTTGATGTAGTGTTAGTTTTTGAAAGAACATCAATTTTTCTTAAATCCACCCGATCCATCAAAATTTGTTTCTATATTATGGCTCCAAAAATTTTGTGCACCCGATTATATTTAGTTATGGTTCCGTTCCTGTCTACGAATATACATATAAATAATTGCATGTTTACATTACTATAGAAAAAATAAATATCCATTGATTAGGAAAAGAATGTTAGCCCGTATTGTATTTATGTTGTAACGGGCTCAAGCCCGCATCTAGATTATTCCACATTCGGTTATATATCTGTACATTGTAATCACAATTATCAATCAATAAAATCACCATTATCTCTTAATACCGAACATGGTATCAGAGAATTAAAACCATGCTCCTTTCCTAAACTACAACCTAAAACAGAACGCTTCCTCTAGAACCCTAAAAACTCCTTTAATTAATTATGTTTAATCATCTATCACGTGTTGGTGATTATGCTAGGTCATTAATCCGGACGTTGTTATTGTGGTATTTGTGCTAAGGTCGCGAATCAATCATTGTTTACACATCTTTTTCTTGTCCCTCGTTGTTAATTTAATTTTGTGTTGGTGATTTGCGCAAATGTCACAAATCCACACAAGTATATTGGTGTTGTTCATGCCTTGGTCACGAGCCTGCTACCTGGTCGCGTTAAAGGACAGATTGGTATTGGTGTTTAAACAATCCTTATCACTGTTAACATCTTCCCTATCATTGCATCCTCTACCTTCAACCCTAAAACGTGTATTCCTTTATTACTAAAAGGACAGATTGTTTGGTGAAGGCATGTTTCCATTTATTGAAACAAGTGAGACTGAAGAGATTGTATTGAAATTGTTGGGTAAACTTGGTATTACGGGGGGGGGGGGGGGGGGGGGGGGGGGGATACTAATACACTTACTGGCACTTTTAGTAATCTTAACACTACTACTCTTGGACCTTCATCCTACATCCCTTACATCGCCTCACAACTGAGTCCACTAAGTCCACCTCAAATCACCTATACTTCTCCACACACTAACCCAGTTACCTCACTTAGAGCACCACCTGCTTTTGGTCCTCTTCAAAACCAACCCATTACCTTTATTAGCCCACCGATTGTTGCAACTCAGGCCCAGCAGACCCATGGTACTTTTCATCAGACACATCTGGCCCAGCAGCCCCTAGTACCGGCTACTGTTCATCAGGTCCAATATGCTCCATCTGGCCCACTATTTAACCCATTTGACAATCGATCACTCGGGGACAAGAAACTCTCTTACCTCATGCATTCACCGCCGGAACTCTTCATGATCCCACAACCGGTGCCTGGAACATGGACACAGATGCAAGCTCACATCTTAATGCTTCAGTTAATAGTCTTAGTAACCGTTTTAATATGTGCATGTACCCCGTCTGTCTCGGTTGGTGATGGGCATTCTATTCTTGTCACCAACACGGGTCATAGTATTTTGCCAACTCCTTTTCGACCTCTTCACCTAAATAATGTTCTCATTACCCAGCATATTGTCAAAAATTTAATATTTGTTCGTGAAAATACCTGCAATGTAGAATTTGATCCTTTTGGATTTTCTGTAAAATATTTCATGACACGTCGGGTGCTTCTCCAATGCGATAGCACGGGGGACCTGTATCCCGTCACAGCTCCGTCTCCTATTCCTCAAGCTCTCCTTGTCAGTCAACATACGTGGCATAAGCGTCTTGGACATCCAGGAAGCGAAATGTTACGTCGTCTAGTTTCAAATAATTTCGTTTCATGTAATAATGAGAAGCCTCCCGTGCTTTGTCATTCCTGCCAACTTGGCAAACACGTTAGACTTCCATTTGCCAGTTCCAATACTGTTGTTAACACTTGTTTTGACATCATTCACTCGGATGTATGGACCTCACCAATTCCGAGTCTTTCGGGTTTCAAATATTATGTATTGTTCTTGGATCATTATTCATATTTTGTTTGGGTTTATCCTTTAATTAACAAATCTGATGTTTTGTCTAAATTTGTAATATTTCGTAATTATGTTCACACTCAATTTAAGTGTGAAATCCGGTCCTTTCAGTGTGATCATGGTGGTGAATTTGACAACCGTAACATACATAAACTTTTTGCCGACAATGGCATTCAGTTTCGCTTTTCATACCCTAAAACATCACAACAAAATGGCAAGTCTAAACGGATGGTTCGCACCATCAATAATCTCATTCGGAATTTTCTTTTTCAAGCCAACCTTCCACCAACATTTTGGCTCAAAGCTTTCAATATGACTTTTCACTTACTCAACATCTTACCCTCAACTGCTGTTGCCAATGAAATCCCTTATACCATAATTTTTTGCCAAAACCAAGATTATAGCCTTATACGCACATTTGGTTACTTATGTTACCCCCACTTATATCCTAATCACAAACTTGAACCACGCGCCACACCCTCATTCTATTTTGGTCAAGCTTCCAATCATCGGGGGTATCGTTGCCTCGACTTAAACACCAATAAAATCATCATTTCTCGTCATTCAACCTTTGATGATATTTATAAAACCCACATTTTCATAACATGTTTAAATTACTAAAAAACCCTCCAATTTAAAATTTTGAAGAATTGTGTACGTTTACCAAACAAGCCCTAAATAAAAAACGGTTAACGTACGATCACAAACATGGACATGTAACTTCAAGTAAATGAAAATTGAGATACTACAACATTATAGGAACTCAAGAATATGAAATTTGAACTAAGAATTAAAAGTTACATGCTACGTGACCTAACGGGTCCAAAAACGTTTAAAACTTGTACACAACTTACTAAATTAATCATATAACTTATCCTAAGTGAAATTTATACATGTTGACCATGCTCCTTTCATTTTGGTTGCCCCCCACATTATGGTAAGTAATAATCTCATTAAAATACCATTAATCCAATTTAATTACATTAAAAATCATATTAAATCAATATTATTTCCTTAATAATAAAACTTAACACATTTTCTCCTTCCTCCTTACAACATACGACACACACAACACTTCACACCCCAAAAATTTTGCTTGTTGATCATTTGTGATTATTCATACGCTTTCTTTTCCAAAAACCCTAAACATACAAGAAAAATCCATTCAAGGCCATACGAATTGATTAGTATTTTTCTTGGACTTGGTAAGAAGCAAGGAAGGCTGTAAAAATAGTGGTGGTGATTGGGGAAGCTTGATTCGATCGTTGGGAAATTATTTGTATCGTATATATTTTGCCGAGTAAGTGAAAATCCTTATACTTGTTCTATACGTTCCATATCAACAAGGATATTTTTTTATCACTCCTTATACATCATATAACCTGTAAAAATTATAGAAATCAAATCATGCATTGTATAATGGCCTAAATTAAAATAACAATTTGTAAACCTTAAAAACATGTTAAATTGTATTCGGATTGTTTTGAATTTTTGGATGCTTTACAATATTTTTTTAACATGTATTTATGATTATAAAACCCCAATAAAATGGGTCATTGTGAATATGAAGCCTCAAAGAATCGTTTGTAATTGTTTTATGTTTTACCGATTTAATAAAAATTGAAATAAAATGAATAATGGATCAATTCCATTTAGGGTTAGGTTGTTTGTAATTTTTATTCTTCAATTACTGTATAAGGATATCTGTAAAAATGATTTCATGATTTGATAAATTAAGGTTAATGATTTATTGATTTAATTGTTTTACCAAATTAAAATTTATAATTAAAGGGTGCGTTTTGTAATTATTCAAACTTGATGGTAATTTTTGTAAAGTGTATGGGACCAGAGGTGATTCATATAAAATATAAATTCAGGGGGTTAAGTGTAATTTTGTGATTAAAAGGATTAAAAATGTAATTATATATAATTATTAATTAGAATTGTATTTTATTTAAATAGAGGGACCATTTTTGTAAATTCTAAAAACTCAGTGTCTAAACTGTAAATAATTATATTGAGGGGCTAAGGGTGTCAATTTGATAATAAAATGGGCTTGTATGCATTTTTGATAATTAAAAGGATGTTAATGTTTAATTATATACATAAATGTATATGTTTTGTAAATAATTAAATTAGAGGGTGTAAATGGTAAATTTTGGAAACTTGAAGGTTATTCAGTACTTAAAATATATTAAAGGTTATAATCTGCAAGTTTGGTAGTTTATAAGGCTTACTTGTAATTTCTAATAATTATAAGGTTTAAATTGTAATTATTATAACTTGAGGGACTAAAAATGTAAATATGAGATACTTGGCATGTCACGACCTATAAAATATGTTAAGGGCTGAAATGGTCATTTTTGAATAGTTGTGGTGCTTATGTGATAATTGTATTAATTAATGGTTTAATTATGATAAATTAGTAAATTAAAGGATTAATGTGTAACTTTTGAAAATAAAGGGTGTAATATGTAAATTTCGAATATTTGGCTGATGGGACTTATATATATGTGTTACATTATGTTTATTTTCACTTTTGACCCTTAACTTATTTATTTGACATATTTAAACCTTAATTACGATATTAATTAAACCGAAACCCTAATCTTGGAAAATGTGTATAAAATGGAATACGTATCATATTTAATCACGGGAACTTACTAAAATGATAAACCTAATAATATTGAATATGACTATAATTGGAAAATGACTAAAATGGGAATTTTGCTATTTATGGAAACCTGCTATTTTTGGAAATTACTATTTATGGAAACTTCTAAAATTGGAAACCTTCTAAATAAGGAAACTTACTAAAAATAGAAAGTCTTCTAAAATGATTAAACTATTTAAAGTGGAAAGTTACTAAATATGGAAAGTTACCTAAAATAGAAAGCTGCTAAATATGGAAGTTACTAAAATGGAAATATAACTAAAAGAGGTAACTTACGTGATTTGAACTCTTCTTAATTCGAATCCATTCTATTCTAGGCTGGTGAAGTGGGAATGACCGTTCCCCTTTTGATTGATTTCGGTTTGTTTTGACTAAGCAAAGGTACAGATATTCCGTACTCTTTCAGTAAGAGTGCACACTTTTTCTCTCTTGACTTTGTCTTTAACTTGATTATCGGGTTATGACTTCCATTTGGTCTTGGTTAAGATTCTTAGTACTTGGCTCTATGATTGGTGTGTTTCACCAGTAATTGTGATCCTATTGTTATTTGTTTGAACTCTTATGATCCGTTCAATAACCTTTTGTGACATTAACCTTTGAACCTTTGTGAGACCTTGGATATTCTTCGGGATAATATAACGGGAGGTGAAAATTCTTTTCTTAATTATGAGATGGAAACATTTAAAGGAGAAATCATTTTATCACGGCACTTTTAATATGATTTAATGATTTAAGACCACTTTTGAAGAATATCTTATGAAAAACTTTATTAAAGATCACTTTTATAAATGTAATCTTTTGGAAGATCTTTTCTAAGTGAACTTTTGTTTTAAACTCTCATTATGACCCTTTGATTTATGAACTATGGGACTTTGGAACTTGGAATAGTGAACCTTGTGGATTGGGAACTTTGGCTTTGACCTCTCCATTTTGACCCATTGATATTACATCTTTGATTGATCCTTGATTGACCCTTTGATATTGATCCTTTGATATTGACCTTTGATATTGGACTTTTGGCATTGAACCTTTGATTTTGACTTGGCACTTATACCTTGATATTGAACCTTGACTACATGACCCTTCGGTATTTACCCAGGTATTACTTGTTGTGGAGTAGCCACAACCATAGCATTGATGCACCAATGTTATGTACTCTAGTGTGGTTGAAGAGATGTACCACACCGTCCCTGATATTGTTATCGACTACTGCTACGCTTATGATTATTATTGGCCTGCTGGGGCGTATGGATGCATCCTAGATTTGATTGATTGATTGATTGTGATATTGACTACATTGATTATTGCTACGTACATTGATTGGTGACTGGGTGTGCGTGCATTGCAACCCCTCACATATTCGGGAGCTAGCTACTTTATATTGGGCTACTATTGTATTGTATTGATTGATTGATTGGGCCTAGGGAAATACTGAATTCCACATACATTACTCCTTACATCTTACACTTAACCTTTGACAACCCTTGACTATCCATTGACACCATATGTAAACTATCTTCGTATTCCTTTGCTTATCATATCTCTTTGGTATTGTATTGTTACTCGTTTGATATCTGTTCACTGAGCTTTTTAAGCTCAGCCGCATTTCTTTTCCTGCGGCAGGTTTAGTAGGAAGTTGGGTTAGAGACGATTAGAAGCATCTTTGTTGGGCTTAGATTATTGTTGCCCTTTTGTACCTTGTATTTTGATTAGTTTTCTTTTGTTATCTTGTAAGTTTTGAATTAGTATTGTATCTCCGTTTCACTTGTGTTCTGAATTGACTCCATAATGTTGCACTTTAGCCCTTCTCGGGTTGGGTTTTACAATTATGATATCAGAGATACAGGTTTGGATCGGCGGATGCAACATCCGTAGAGCTTAGGCTATGACCTGTGAGTTTCGGACCATTAAGCTTCCACTGTAGGAACATAGGAAATCGCTTTGAGAACTTGCCTTAGGAATTCCCTACATGAACTTAAGTTTTGACCAGTAAGGAATGGGTAGACCTTAAGAGTTTGCTTGTGTATCATTGCTTCCGCACTATTCTGATTCGTGCCTTACGTTTAGCTATGCCTTTTGAAATCATCCTTTTTGAAATTTGAAATCTTTGCACCATATATACTACCAGTAATTTCGAAGGCATTAAAAATTGCATGGTAATGCATAAGCTATATTGATTTTATCTTTGATCTCTGATCTACTTGTTAATCCTTTTGATATCTCTTCGGACATTTCGAGAATCTCCATGACGATGATGTAATTGTTGCACGCTATGATCGTCTCTAGCTTTTGAAAGTCATCTGTAAGCTTTCCGACGATAATTGATTTTGTTTTATCCATCCTTGTTTCCATGAGGAGTCTTGTGGTATTGAACCACGGGTATAAGAATGTTTCTCTTCCTCTTTGAACGATGAAGGTTTGCTATGTTAACCTGTCCTTCCTTGAAAAGTCAACTTCGATTTGATTTTGATATGAGATTGATTGCTCAAGCATTCGAGATGCTAACGACTTTTCCACTATGACTCATCTTTGGTGTTTTGAATTATTTTGAACTTCCTACCATGATTTTGGATCGTTAAACTTTTGCTATCCTTATTGCTCGGGATACTCGTGCATTACTTTCGAGACTGTGAAGTTCTCGTGCACCTATTTTGTACACCGAAGAAATGAACCTTATTTGGAAAATTATTTTGACACCCTGAGTTCCGGTTATGATTACTGCTGAACCACCAAGTTTTCCACCGGAGGATTGAGCTGGATAGAACCTGACGTTGACAACATCGATGACTACCCTGAAATGTAGAAGACATTCCTTGCCAGACGGAAGAGTTGACGAGCAGAGCACAAGAACCAGTCAAGATGGCGAACCCGGAGCCGATGAAGACGTACAGTCTCACTTCCCTATCCATCCTAGTTGTACTAAGATGAATTGAGAGCGGAAGCAGACTGGACGATGAGGAGATTGAAGATCGTACCAGAGATTCACATTACTCCATCACATTCCAAGAAGAGCTGCAGAAGACTTGAGGAAACCAAACTCAAGTTAATGATTCCGTTTCACTCTCCGATTGGAAGATGGATGAAGACTGACTATTCAGACATAAGAAGATTCTGAAGGGACTAATTCTTGAAGCGAACTTTATGATGGAAGAATTGATGCCTTGGCGATATGTTTCTTTCTGATGATGGTTGTTTGACTTTGTTATGCCTTTTTGAGTTCTTTTGTCTTGCCGACATCGTTTTGTTTTTTATCTTTGAATAGGACTAACCCAGGAGTTAGTTGGACTGTTAAGTGGATTTGTAGATTTATTTCACTGATTGAGATAAAGTATGACCATCATGAGGGAATATTTATATGATGCTAGTATTATGACGCCTGGCCAACGTGATAATACTTACATCATATAACGTGCACTTGTTGTGTTCATAGGATGTCTTGAGAAGTGCCTTGGTGGAGACTTAGATTCCGTTTTCGTTTCGACGATCTACGAATAGTGAGACTTTAGGGCTCTTTTGATCTGTATGTTTGATCTACCTTATCGCCGTACATTTTGATACGTTTGGATACGCGTCACGCGATTGTTGGACTTCTATGTTTTGATAAGTCCTAATTTCTGTTATAGAGCTTCCTGCCATTGGATGTTAGCGATCAACTTATCTTCTGCCTATATGGATTCGATTCGTTACTATGAAGAGCTACACCTATGCCTTGCTATGTATACGCTCCTCACATTCGATGAATCCGTTTTATGATGACATGTTATATGAGTTTTGGATTTTGAGAATCAAGATCTGTCGGTTATGAAAAATACCTTTGGAAGGTTGTTTTGAAGACGAAACTATTTGAAATCTGAAGAGTTAAACTTTTATATGTCACCTTCATGATGCTATCGTTCGATACATTCTCATCTGTTTAGTTCAATTCCTTGTCCGCAAATGGAATACCCACCAAATCCTACGCCATCCTTTAAATATCTTTTAAGGGAATACGATTTTCATTTGTAACGTTCGGTATGTGATTCTTTGGATATGAATCCTATGTGATGTGCTTTCTCTGGAGAAACCTAAACCATCTTTGAATCGTTAAGATCAAGTCTTGGGAAACAAGCTATTGCTGAAAATTCTTAAAGCCCGAAATTGTGCGAGTTAAACTACTCCTTTTTCTGTTCATAGTTTGGTGTACCTTCGTTTTGTTTCGCCACCTTACCTTTTGCATTTTCGAGGACGAGAATTCTTTTGAGGGGGAGATAGTTGTAAAACCCACATTTTCATAACATGTTTAAATTACTAAAATACCCTCCAATTTGAAATTTTGAAGAATTGTGTACGTTTACCAAACAAGCCCTAAATAAAAAACGGTTAACGTACGATCACAAACATGGACATGTATCATAAAGTAAATGACAATTGAGCTACTACAACATTATAGGAACTCAAGAATATGAAATTTGAACTAAGAATTAAATGTTACACGCTACGTGACCTAACGGGTACAAAAACGTTTAAAACTTGTATACAACTTACTAAATTAATCATATAACTTATCCTAAGTGAAATTTATACATGTTTACTATGATCCTTTCATTTTGCGCCCCCCCCCCCCCCCCCCCATTATGGTAAGTAAGAATCTCATTAAAATACCATTAATCCAATTTAATTACATTCAAAATCATATTAAATCACTATTATTTCCTTAATAATAAAACTTAACACATTTTCTCCTTCCTCCTTACACCATACGACACACACAACACTTCACACCCCAAAAATTTTGCTTGTTGATCATTTGTGATTATTCATACGCTTTCTTTTCCAAAAACCCTAAAAATACAAGAAAACTCCTTTCAAGGCCATACGAATTTTTGAGGGTTTATTAGCATTTTTCCTGGACTTGGTAAGAAGCAAGGAAGGCTGTAAAAATAGTGGTGGTGATTGGGGAAGCTTGGTTCGATCGTTGGGAAATTATTTGTATCGTATATATTTTCCCGAGTAAGTGAAAATCCTTATACTTGTTTTATACGTTCCATATCACCAAGGATATTTTTTTATCACTCCTTATACATCATATAACCTGTAAAAATTATAGAAATCAAACCATGCATTGTATAATGGCCTAAATTAAAATAACAATTTGTAAACCTTAAAAACATGTTAAATTGTATTCGGATTTTTTTGAATTTTTTTATGCTTGAAAATATTTTTTTAACATGTATTTATGATTATAAAACACCAATAAAATGGGTCCTTGTGAATTTGAACCCTCAAAGAATCGTTTGTAATTGTTTTATGTTTTACTGATTTAATAAAAATTGAAATAAAATGAATAATGGATCAATTCCATTTAGGGTTAGGGTGTTTGTAATTTTTATGCTTCAATTAATGTTTAAGGATATCTAGAAAAATGATTTCATGATTTGATAAATTAAGGTTAATGATTTCTTGACTTAATTGTTTTACCGAATTAAAATTTATAATTAAAGGGTGCATTTTGTAATTATGCAAACTTGATGGCCATTTTTGTAAAGTGTATGGGACCAGAGGTGATTCATATAAAAAATAAATTCAGGTGGTTAAGTGTAATTTTGTGATTAAAAGGATTAAAAATGAAATTATATATAATTATTAATTAGAATTGTATTTTATTTAAATAGGGGGACCATTTTTGTAAATTCTGAAAACTCAGTGTCTAAACTGTAAATAATTATATTGATGGGCTAAGGGTGTCAATTTGATAATTAAATGGGCTTGTATGCATTTTTGATAATTAAAAGGATATAAATGGTTAATTATATACATAAACCTCATCTGCACTCTTGTAGGAGATAGTTTCCCCTTTTAACTGTTTAAACATATGCTCGTTAATTGCATCAGCGTCATCATTTCTCGGTGTTAGTATTGCTCTTTCTTTGAGATATGCATCTTCTGTTTCCCGAGTAGTAAAGTCAGGGAACGTTTCTTTAACTACTTGCACGATTGGAGAACTGCATGATTTGATAATGTAATCCTCGGGAATTTCAATCCAAGTAGATTCATCTTCATCTTCTTTGCTTATTGCTGGTAAGTTTCCATCACCTAAGTTCAAAACCCATTTGTTAAATTCCTGCTTGTGGAAATCTATTGAACCATCCGTTGTGATTTCATTTACTCTCATGTTGCGTGTGAGTGTGAAAACTTTACAATATTTCCACATATGGGAACGGTTTATGCAGGCCTGCACGACTTCTTGCCTTTTCCCTTTTGGAATGACCAGTAGTATTTTTCTGAAGTCTCCTCCAAGTATTTTTCTGAAGCCTAATATATCCCTTAATGTTCTGTCCAGCGCTTCAAAAGCATACTTGTGAGTCATAGGTGCTTCGTCCCATATAATTAGTTCAACCTGCTATAATAGCTCCGCTAAGTGTGTATTTTGTTTAATCTCGCATGTGCTATTCTACATTAGCACAAGTGGTATAACAAATCTACTGTGAGCGGTTCTTCCAACAGGAAGTAGTAATGATGCGATTCCTATTAAAATAATTTGAGTTAGTTATAATTGTAATAATGTAAGTGTTAAACATTGAATCAAGTGTTTTATATTTTTAAATATATGTATCTGAAGATGCAACGGCTAACACTATCTTCTTTTCTGATCTTAACCTTGATATTATTGTTTTATATAAGAAAGTTTTCCCTGTACCTCCGGGGCCGTAAACAAAGTAAAACTCACCTTTTTTAGAATGCACAGATTCTATTACCTACTCGTATATTAATCTTTGGTCGGGGTTTAACAACGAATGCAGTTGGTCGTGTTCAATCTTACTTTGTTTGGAATCAAAGTCAAGTGCTTCTCTAATTAACCGGTTATCCAAATTTGTTAGCAGCCTTGGATTAGGTTGTGGAAGATCAGGAAAATCTTTCAGAGATCTCCCGTTTCTGTTTAACAATTGCTGAATTTCTATCAAGCAGTAGTTTTTAATTTGTTCCTCCATCAACTCCAACTCTTGGTAGTTGAAAACTTTCCGCTTGTTGTGTAAGATATCTTTTGACAAAGCCTCCCAGGTTTCTTCCCATAGTTTCAACGGCTTACTAACATCACAGAACAACAAAATTGTTACAAATAAGTCACATAGCTGATGGGCCAATGCCCAAAATCTTGCTTCAGTTATAGCTTGTGTCCTTTCTTTGTCGTCGTTGAGAAGGCCGTACGCGAAACACACTTCCTTAAAAGTTGCATAAACTTTTTTGTTAACTGTCATTAACTTTTTAAAAGATGTAGGTCCTCTAACCACATTAAGCAACATTCTGAGATAGTATCACTCATCTGAAGCAGGGTTTGAATAAAAAATCCGCTCAATACTTTTTTTCTTTTTCCGTTGCTTCTATGCCTTTTGTTGTTCATGCCAGACATAGTGTTTGGGTAATTCAGTGTAGGTTGATTTCCGGGCTTCTGTATCCCACTTATTTAGCTCAAACCACTCTGTAAACATCGTTTTCTTGATACCTTCTCTTTGAAGTAATGCTGGCAAACTTTGCGAATCACGTAATGTGATTGAATTTCGGTTTGGTAAGTGGAAATTGAGTTTGTTCACTGATGGGTAGGAGTAGTGTATATCGAATGAGAAAAGACGCCACACTGCCTCACATGGTGCTAAATATCGACAATTTAAGTAGTTTGTAATCTCATCAACATCAACTATTCTTTTATCGACACCGTTTTTATTTGTCGCGACATTTTATTGTATAACAACAGTTGCTATATCTGGCCCTTTGTTTAAGTACTTGAATAAGTACTTTATTGCTTTTGATCTGTTACACCACTCTACGTTTATGTGAGCATTGTATTTTAACAATAAATATCGATTATAAGGGACTACATTTCTGTTATCATAAGTAAATTTGCCTTTCATAGCAAATACTTTTGTGTCCCTTCGTCGATAAATAGGGTACCCATCTTCATCGACCATTGTTTCTGCATAGAATGGTTTTGGATAACTTTTCGTACACTTACCTTCAATTGTGCATGGAGCATAATTGGCGTTTTTCCCACACAGACCATGCAACATGTACTCTGTAACTACTTTGTAACCTTCTGGGTCATTTGTTGGACATGGTATCTCTGTAGATATTATATCATCCAGCTGATTTCCAGTTTTGCATTTACATTCTTCTTCCAGCCAGAAGTATATGTGTATGCGGGAGGCCATGCTTTTCAAATTCAATCACATACATGACTGCATGTATATATTATAATTAAATTTAGATTTCATGACAAATATAGTAAAAGAGTGGAAATAATAATTAATTACCTGCACGGCTTGGACCAAACACATCGTTCTTAGTAAGATCATCCAATAGTTGAGTTAGCTTCATTTTAAAAACATGCGTCCCTATTTCTGGCCGATCATGTGGTTTCTGTCCCGGAATAAATGCTAACATTTCTTCAATTTCTGGCCATTTCGGATTAGACGTGAATGTGATAAACAGATATGGATTTCCATAAGTACGACACAGAGCCATTGCATCTTGGCAGTTTTTCATCATATAACGTGGTCCGCCAGTAAAACTTGACGGTAATACTATCCTTTTCCCAAGGCCTGCCGCATCTGTATCACCCCGTGTAACTGCATCCTGAAAATTATGATACAAATCTACACGTAGACTGTCTTGGTTATGCCTATTCCATTTTAGCCTTTGTTCCTCCAATGTTGCAAATGCATCTACCAAGAATTGCTGGAATAGCCTGCCGCCTTTGACCAAAGTGTTACCTTGGTTATTTCGACTTTGAATCAGATAAGCGTAATACTCCTTCATTGATACATAGCCACGTTGAATTCTTCTAACACCTGTATTGTTATTATATGGTATCTTATCATGATATCCATCTTCTCCATAAGGAAACAACAAAGGATATTGTAATGCCATGTAGGAAGGATGCAATTCTGATATTCGACTTTTTCCCGTGTCTTTGCAATTAATAATTATATCCTTTGATGGAATTCCATCTCTAAAATCATTTGTTATCAAAGCTGTTACTTCTGATACACTTGGCACGTTATACTGCCTCAATGTTCTTCACTCACTAATTAGCCGCAATTCAAAGTTGACAGAGTCATGAGAAACGCACCAATCTCGTGCCATTCTGAATGCCTTGGCAACTGCACTCGTTTCATCCAACATAGCAATCCAACTTCTGACTACAGATTCATCGACTTTATCACCTGTTTCTTTGTCTAAGAATGCTTCCATACGATTTCGAGTTTCATTATGGGTGTCAAAAAAGTATAACTGAGCATACCTTGGCTGAACCTCTTGTACAGGAAGTAGTGACCCAATTAGATGATAATTTTGACCATTTATTCTAAAGGTATACACTCCCCTACCGTTATTTATTGAATGATCTATTCTTGCGCCAAAAGATGTGAAGGTGAACATCCCATTGTATACTCTAATTTGGTCTCTAAATTTTGTGGTGGCAGGATTTGTATAATCCAGCAAACTATTTAGTGCCAATGGTGTTTCTTTGAATTTCGGTAGTAACACTTTTCCTTCTTGGCAACATAAGGAAAATGATGGACTTACAGCTGTTTTTGCTTTGTTAATTCTCTCTTCATACCACATGTTTGCATCACAGTTTTAACATTTATACGATGGTGGGCTAAGCTTAGCGTAAGAAATTGAAACACATATAAAAAAAACAGATTGCAATGGGCACAGATCGCCGATAAAGTGTTTCTTTTATATAAATCCATAAGGTTAAATTAATTGTTCTATTTTGTTTTTTAGAATTACCTGAGGATGTGAGTGCTGCGTGTTTTGGTATTTTCTTTGATTGGCGTACTCGTTTCCGAGCTGAAAAAAGTACAGTGGTGAGATTTCTTTTCATATATAAAAAATTATTTGGTTAACATATATTTTTTAATAGACGAAATTTAGGAATAATTATTTAAAGTTAATACCTGCGTTTCTCATTGCTTATGTGGGAGGTTGTTTGTTAGAAGTATACTAGAATGTTTCATTTCTATCAGATATGGGTGTAAAAACTGGGTGGGATGGCTCACCTGAGACAAAATAGTTGAGTATTATTGTAAAACATATAATAAGTAATGCAAGTTATGAAAAGGCTTTGGTTTTAACCTCTCTGTGTGGATAACATGTTTACTAATTGGAGCCCACAGTAACTCTGAATTCTTCCATCTTCATTAATAGTTGTTCGTGATTGTATAATCGTATGATTATTGAGGATATTAGAGAAACTTCTATCATTGTTAGCATTATTACGTCCATTGTTATTCATATCTAATTTAGAATGTGTAACAGAATTTGTTCCATTTGAAGTTATAGAGTTGAGTAGAAGAGTTGAGAAGGCAGAGGTTCTATATATTGATGATTTAGGCAGTTGTTATTCCATAACTGCAACACTGTCTTTAAGATGTATATTAATGCTATTTGTAAAGAGCAAAACTTTTTTCAACAAAATAGATAGATAATATTATTGAATATGCAAACATTACATAAGGACTAACTATATTTCATTTATTAAAAACTATTTTTTTTTTAATTTAAGATGTGGATATTATTTTTCAACTATTCCAATCTATCATTGTCACCATCATAAGCACCATCCATCTGTTCAGAGCCTGAGTTATTAGTTGGATGTATAGCCTCCAGTGGTATAACTTCAGTTGCTGTTGTTGGATCCAAATTTAAGATCTTCCTTCTTTTGTATCTAGCTTTAGAGTTTCGCTTTCGCAACTTTTTCGTACTTGGAGCAAGTTTGTAATCAGGATTTTCTTCTACTCGCCTCCATTCTTCTTTCAATCTTGCTATTATTACTTTGGTGTAGTCATCAACTATTGCACCTCCATTTTCAGCCTTCAATGCAAGCGATTCTTATCAATTTTATGAGATTTAAAAAATTGTCTTATTTATTTATAACTCTGCTCATTCATTTCACCAAGTTATATACTCAGATTAGAGGTAATATTAGTAAAAGTATAAACATAAAATTTTAGCTTCATTTGAATTCTAACCTGGAGAGTACTGATTAATAAGTCTAAACTCATCAGCTTACGATGTGGCCAACGCTTAAAACCCAGTTGTCTACAGCGTCTTTTCAAAACAGTCAAACCAACGTTAAGTTTGTTGGCAGCCTGTGCAACTGGCAAGTGAAAATACTGAGCAATCATTTCTTTTGTGAATTCCATGAGATACAAATATGAATAATAAATATGTGTTGCTGAATAAACAATTTGATATGTGAGTGTAGAAGTTATAATGTGTCAATTTAAAAACTTACATGGCAATTTAACTTTCCTGCAGTTACAAAAAAAATTAAAACTTCCACTCAGCCATTAAGTTTTTTTTATTATACATTGATAATCTTTTATTAGAAAAAACTCATAACGTAACTGATCATTTAGTAAATTAAAATAGTCCCATAATTTGTGGGATCATTGTTGAACTGTTATATTTTTGTTAGTGAGATGGTTACATACATTTAGTAAGATAAGAATGGGTTAGTTGTTAAATGTGGATGCTACTTACCTGTAAAATGATAAATGTAATTAAGATGCTAACCCATTCACTTATTAAAACTTTCCTACACTTATCATTTTACAGGTAAGTGACATCCACATTTAACAACTAACCCATTCTTATCTTACTAAATGTATGTAACCATCTCACTAACACAAATATAACAGTTCAACAATGATCCCACAAATTATGGGACTATTTTAATTTACTAAATGATCAGTTATGTTATGAGGTTTTTCTAATAAAAGATTATCAATGTATAATAAAAAAAACTTTATGGCTGAGTGGAAGTTTTAATTTTTTTTTTTTTTTTTTTTTTTTTTTTTTTTTTTTTTTTTTTTTGTAACTGTAGGAAAGTTAAATTGCCATGTAAGTCTTTAAATTGACACATTATAACTTCTACACTCACATATCAAATTGTTTATTCAGCAACACATATTTATTATTCATATTTGTATCTCATGGAATTCACAAAAGAAATTATTGCTCAGTATTTTCACTTGCCAGATGCACAGGCTGCCAACAAACTTAACGTTGGTTTGACTGTTTTGAAAAGACGCTGTAGACAATTGGGCTTTAAGCGTTGGCCACATCGTAAGCTGATGAGTTTAGACTTATTAATCAGTACTCTCCAGGTTTGAATTCAAATGAAGCTAAAATTTTATGTTTATACTTTTACTAATATTACCTCTAATCGGAGTATATAACTTGGTGAAATAAATGAGCAGAGTTATAAATAAATAAGATAATTTTTTAAATCTCATAAAATTGATAAGAATCGCTTGCATTGAAGGCTGAAAATGGAGGTGCAACAGTTGATGCCTACACCAATGTAATAATAGCAAGATTGAAAGAAGAATGGAGGCGAGTAGAAGAAAATCCTGATTACAAACTTGCTCCAAGTACGAAAAAGTTGCGAAAGCGAAACTCTAAAGCTAGATACAAAAGAAGGAAGAACTTAAATTTGGATCCAACAACAGCAACTGAAGTTATACCACTGGAGGCTATACATCCAACTAATAACTCAAGCTCTGAACAGATGGATGGTGCTTATGATGGTGACAATGATAGATTGGAATAGTTGAAAAATAATATCCACATCTTAAATTTTAAAAAATTAGTTTTTAATAAATGAAATATAGTTAGTCCTTATGTAATGTTTGCATATTCAATAATATTATCTATCTATTTTGTTGAAAAAAGTTTTGCTCTTTACAAATAGCATTAATATACATCTTAAAGACAGTGTTGCAGTTATGGAATACCAACTGCCTAAATCATCAATATATAGAACCTCTGCCTTCTCAACTCTTCTACTCAACTCTATAACTTCAAATGGAACAAATTCCGTTACACATTCTAAATTAGATATGAATAACACTGAACGTAATAATGCTAACAATGATAGAAGTTTCTCTAATATCCTCAATAATCATATGATTATACAATCACGAACAACTATTAATGAAGATGGAAGAATTCAGAGTTACTGCGGGCTCCAATTAGTAAACATGTTATCCACACAGAGAGGTTAAAACCAAAGCCTTTTCATAACTTGCATTACTTATTATATGTTTTACAATAATACTCAACTATTTTGTCTCAGGTGAGCCATCCCAGCCAGTTTTTACACCCAGATCTGATAGAAATGAAACATCCTAGTATACTTCTAACAAGCAACCTCCCACATAAGCAATGAGAAACGCAGGTATTAACTTTAAATAATTATTCCTAAATTTCGTCTATTAAAAAATATATGTTAACCAAATAATTTTTTATATATGAAAAGAAATCTCACCATTGTACTTTTTTCAGCTCGGAAACGGGTACGCCAATCAAAGAAAATACAAAAACACGCAGCACTCACATCCTCAGGTAATTCTAAAAAACAAAATAGAACAATTAATTTAACCTTATGGATTTATATAAAAGAAACACTTTATCGGCGATCTGTGCCCATTTCAATCTATTTTTTATAGGTGTTTCAATTTCTTACGCTAAGCTTGGCCCACCATCGTATAAATGTTTAAACTGTGATGCAAACATGTGGTATGAAGAGAGAATTAACAAAGCAAAAACAGCTGTAAATCCATCATTTTCCTTATGTTGCCAAGAAGGAAAAGTGTTACTACCGAAATTCAAAGAAACACCATTGGCACTAAATAGTTTGCTGGATTTTAGAAATCTTGCCACCACAAAATTTAGAGACCAAATTAGGGTATACAATGGGATGTTCACCTTCACATCTTTTGGCGCAAGAATAGATCATTCAATAAATAATGGTAGGGGAGTGTATACCTTTAGAATAAATGGTCAAAATTATCATCTAATTGGGTCACTACTTCCTGTACAAGGGGTTCAGCCAAGGTATGCTCAGTTATACTTTTTTGACACCCATAATGAAGCTCGAAATCGTATGGCAGCATTCTTAGACAAAGAAACAGGTGATAAAGTCGATGAATCTATAGTCAGAAGTTTGATTGCTATGTTGGATGAAACGAGTGCAGTTGCTAAGGCATTCATAATGGCGCGAGATTGGTGCGTTTCTCATGACTCTGTCAACTTTGAATTGCGGCTAATTAGTAAGAGAAGAACATTGAGGCAGTATAACGTGCCAAGTGTATCAGAAGTAGCAGCTTTGATAACAAATGATTTTGGAGATGGAATTCCAACAAAGGATATAGTTGTTAATTGCAAAGACACGAGAAAAAGTCGAATATCAGAATTGCATCCTTCCTACATGGCATTACAATATCCTTTGTTGTTTCCTTATGGAGAAGATGGATATCATGATAAGATACCATATAATAACAATACAGGTGTCAGAAGAACTCAACGTGGCTATGTATCAATGAAGGAGTATTACGCTTATCTGATTCAAAGTCGAAATAACCAAGGCAACACTTTGGTAAAAGGCGGCAGGCTATTCCAGCAATTCTTGGTAGACACATTTGCAACAGTGGAGGAACAAAGACTAAAATGGAACAGGCATAACCAAGACAGTCTACGTGTAGATTTGTATCATAATTTGCAGGATGCAATTACAAGGGGTGATACAGATGCGACAGGCCTTGGGAAAAGGATAGTATTACCGTCAAGTTTTACTGGCGGACCACGTTATATGATGCAAAACTACCAAGATGCAATGGCTCTGTGTCGTACTTATAGAAATCCAGATCTGTTTATCACATTCACGTCTAATCCGAAATGGCCAGAAATTGAAGAAATGTTAGCATTTATTCCGGGACAGAGACCACATGATCGGCCAGAAATAGGGACGCGTGTTTTTAAAATGAAGCTAACTCAACTATTGGATGATCTTACTAAGAATGATGTGTTTGGCCCAAGCCGTGCAGGTAATTAATTATTATTTCCACTCTTTTACTATATCTGTCATGAAATCTAAATTTACTTATAATATATACTTGCAGTCGTGTATGTGATTGAATTTCAAAAGCGTGGCCTCCCGCATGCACATATACTTCTCTGGCTGGAAGAAGAATGCAAATGCAAAACTGGAAATCAGCTGGATGATATAATATCTGCAGAGATACCATGTCCAACAAATGACCCAGAATGTTACAAAGTAGTTACAGAGTACATGTTGCATGGTCCCTATGGGAAAAAACGCTTCTATGCAGAAACAATGGTCGATGAATATGGGTACCCTATTTATCGACGAAGGGACACAAAAGTATTTGCTATGAAAGGCTAATTTACTTATGATAACAGAAATGTAGTCCCTTATAATCGATATTTATTGTTAAAATACAATGCTTACATAAACGTAGAGTGGTGTAACAGATCAAAAGCAATAAAGTACTTATTCAAGTACTTAAACAAATGGCCAGATAGAGCCACTATTGTTATACAAGAAAATGTCACGATAAATAAAAACGGTGTCGATAAAAGAATGGTTGATGTTGATGAGATTACAAGCTACTTAAATTGTCGATATTTAGCACCATGTTAGGTAGTGTGGCGTCTTTTCTCATTCGATATACACTACTCCTACCCGTCGGTGATCAAACTCAATTTCCACTTACCAAACCAAAATTCAATCACATTACGTGATTCGCAAACTTTGCCAGCATTACTTCAAAGAGAAAGTATCAAGACAACGATGTTTACAGAGTGGTTTGAGCTAAATAAGTGGGATACAGAATCCCGGAAATTGACCTACACTGAATTACCCAAACACTATGTCTGGCATGAACAACAAAAGGTATGGAAGCAACGGAAACAAAAAAAAAAGTACTGGGGGGATTTTTTATTCAACCCCTGCTTCAGGTGAGCGATACTATCTCAGAATGTCGCTTAATGTGGTTATAGGACCTACATCTTTTAAAAAGTTAATGACAGTTAACAAAAAAGTTTATGCAACTTTTAAGGAAGTGTGTTTCGCGTACGACCTTCTCAACGACGACAAAGAATGGACACAAGCTATAACTGAAGCAAGCTTTTGAGCATTGGCCCCTCAGCTACGTGACTTATTTGTAACAATTCTGTTGTTCTGTCATGTTAGTAAGCCGTTCAAACTATAGGAAGAAACCTGGGAGGCTTTGTCAGGAGATATCTTACACAACAAGCGGAAAGTTTTCAACTACCAAGAGTTGGAGTTGACGGAGGAACAAATTAAAAACTACTGCTCGATAGAAATTCAGCAATTGTTAAACAGAAACGGGAGATCTCTAAAAGATTTTCCTGATCTTCCACAACCTAATCCAAGCCTGCTAACAAATTTGGATAACCGGTTGATTAGAGAAGCACTTGACTTTGATTCCAAACAAAGTAAGATTGAACACGACCAACTGCATTCGTTGTTAAACCCCGAGCAAAGATTAATATACGAGCAGGTAATAGAATCTGTGCATTCTAAAAAAGGTGAGTTTTACTTTGTTTACGGCCCCGGCGGTACAGGGAAAACTTTCTTATATAAAACAATAATATCAAGGTTAAGATCAGAAAAGAAGATAGTGTTAGCCGTTGCATCTTCAGGTACATATATTTAAAAATATAAAACACTTTATTCAATTTTTAACACTTATATTATTACAATTATAACTAACTCAAATTATTTTAATAGGAATCACATCATTACTACTTCCTGGAGGAAGAACCGCTCACAGTAGATTTGTTATACCACTTGAGCTAATCGAAAATAGCACATGCGGGATTAAACAAAATACACACTTAGCGGAGCTATTACAGCAGGTTGAACTAATTATATGGGACGAAGCACCTATGACTCAGAAGTATGCTTTTGAAGGGCTGGACAGAACATTAAGGGATATATTAGGCTTCGAAAACACGGTAAAAAGAAATAAAATTTTTGGTGGCCTAACAGTGTTACTTGGAGGAGACTTCAGACAAATACTACCGGTCATTCCAAAAGGGAAAAGGCAAGAAGTCGTACAGGCCTGCATAAACCGTTCCCATCTGTGGAAATATTGTAAAGTTTTCACACTCACACCCAGCATGAGAGTAAATGAAATCACACCGGATGGTTCAATAGATTTCCACAAGCAGGAATTTAACAAATGGGTTTTGAACTTGGGTGATGGAAACTTAGCAGCAATAATCAAAGAAGATGAAGATGAGCCTACTTGGATTGAAATTCCCGAGGATTACATTATTAAATCATGTAGTTCTCCAATCGAGCAAGTAGTTAAAGAAACGTTCCCTGACTTTACTACTCAGCAAACAGAAGATGCATATCTCAAAGAAAGAGCAATACTAACACCGAGAAATGATGACGCTGATGCAATTAACGAGCATATGTTTAAACAGTTGATGGTCATTGCATAACATGGTTTCACTGGAAACTGCCTGCGCTTCATGACAAATGGCCATTGTGTTTGAGTAGATGTCAGCGTAATTCTTGGAATTAAGACGGTGTCTCCAATCTTTGAGCCAGTTAGTATTAGGAAAAACTGGCCTAGATCTGTGATGATTAGCCGAGTTCTATTACACAACCCCTGTGTTGGATTAACATTCCTCAATAGCATAATTGGTAATTCCATTTTTAAATTCAACTTGTGTGGTGGCATTCCTTGAAAATTCAGTGAATTTAAAAACTCTATAGGGTATAAATTTTGTTGGTCCAAATTATTAGTTGATGCTTTACACACCTCATCTGCACTCTTGTAGGAGACAGTTTCCCATTCTTTGTCATCGGTGAGAAGGCCGTACGCGAAACATACTTCCTTAAAAGTTGCATAAACTTTTTTGTTAACTGTCATTAACTTTTTAAAAGATGTAGGTCCTATAACCACATTAAGCAACATTCTGAGATAGTACCGCTCACCTGAAGCAGGGCTTGAATAAAATATCCGCCCAATACTCTTTTTCTATTTCCGTTGCTTCCATACCTTTTGTTGTGTAAGTGACTGCCCTTAGCTTTTGTTAATGGTCATTGAGTAACATGGTTTCACTGGAAACTACCTGCGCTTCATGACAAATGGCCATTGTATTTGAGTAGATGTCAGCGTAATTCTTGGAATTAAGACGGTGTCTCCAATCTTTGAGCCAGTTAGTATTTTCGCACGTAGGACAAACTGACCTAGATATGTGATGATTATCCGAGTTCCATTACACAACCCCTGTGCTGGATTAACATTCCTCAATAGCATAATTGGCAATTCCTTTTTTAAATTCAACTCGTGTGGTGGCATTCCTTGGAAATTCAGTGAATTTAAAAACTCTGTAGGATATAAATTTTGTTGGTCCAAATGATCAGTTGATGCTTTACACACCTCATCTGCACTCTTGTAGGAGACAGTTTCCCCTTTTAACTGTTTAAACATATGCTCGTTAATTGCATCATCATCATCATTTCTCGGTGTTAGTATTGCTCTTTCTTTGAGATATGCATCTTCTGTTTGCCGAGTAGTAAAGTCAGCGAACGTTTCTTTAACTACTTGCTCGACTGGAGAACTGCATGATTTGATAATGTAATCCTCGGGAATTTCAATCCAAGTAGGCTCATCTTCATCTTCTTTGCTTATTGCTGCTAAGTTTCCATCACCCAAGTTCAAAACCCATTTGTTAAATTCCTGCTTGTTGAAATCTATTGAACCATCTGGTGTGATTTCATTTACTCTCATGCTGCGTGTGAGTGTGAAAACTTTACAATATTTCTACAGATGGGAACGATTTATGCAGGCCTGCACGACTTCTTGCCTTTTCCCTTTTGGAATGACCGGTAGTATTTGTCTGAAGTCTCCTCCAAGTAACACTGTTAGGCCACCAAAAATTTTATTTCTTTTTGCCGTGTTTTCGAGGCCTAATATATCCCTTAATGTTCTGTCCAGCGCTTCAAAAGCATACTTTTGAGTCATAGGTGCTTCGTCCCATATAATTAGTTCAACCTGCTGTAATAGCTCCGCTAAGTGTGTATTTTGTTTAATCCCGCATGTGTTATATTCCATTAGCTCAAGTGGTATAACAAATCTACTGTGAGCGGTTCTTCCTCCAGGAAGTAGTAATGATGCGATTCCTATTAAAATAATTTTAGTTAGTTATAATTGTAATAATGTAAGTGTTAAACATTGAATCAAGTGTTTTATATTTTTAAATATATGTACCTGAAGATGCAATGGCTAACACTATCTTCTTTTCTGATCTTAACCTTGATATAATTGTTTTATATAAGAAAGTTTTCCCTGTACCGCCGGGGCCGTAAACAAAGTAAAACTCACCTATTTTAGAATGCACAGATTCTATTACCTGCTCGTATATTAATCTTTGCTCGGGGTTTAACAAAGAATGCAGTTGGTCTTGTTCAATCTTACTTTATTTGGAACCAAAGTCAAGTGCTTCTCTAATTAACCGGTTATCCAAATTTGTTAGCAGGCTTGGATTAGGTTGTGGAAGATCAGGAAAATCTTTTAGAGATCTCCCGTTTCTGTTTAACATTTGCTGAATTTCTATCAAGCAGTAGTTTTTAATTTGTTCCTCCATCAACTCCAACTCTTGGTAGTTGAAAACTTTCCGCTTGTTGTGTAAGATATCTTCTGAAAAAGCTTCCCAGGTTTCTTCCCATAGTTTCATTGGCTTACTAACATCACAGAACAACAAAATTGTTACAAATAAGTCACGTAGCTAAGGGGCCAATGCCCAAAAGCTTGCTTCAGTTATTGCTTATATCCATTCTTTGTCGTCATTGAGAAGGCCGTACGCGAAACACACTTCCTTAAAAGTTGCATAAACTTTTTTGTTAACTGTCATTAACTTTTTAAAAGATGTAGGTCCTCTAACCACATTAATCAACATTCTGAGATAGTATCGCTCACCTGAAGCAGGGCTTGAATAAAAAATCCGCCAAATACTTTTTTTCTGTTTCCGTTGCTTCCATACCTTTTGTTGTTCATGCCAGACATAGTGTTTGGGTAATTCAGCATAGGTCAATTTTCGGGCTTCTGTATCCCACTTATTTAGCTCAAACCACTCTATAAACATCGTTTACTAGATACCTTCTCTTTGCAGTAATGCTGGCAAACTTTGTGAATCACGTAATGTGATTGAATTTTGGTTTGGTAAGTGGAAATTGAATTTGATCACTGATAGGTAGGAGTAGTGTATATCGAATGAGAAAAGATGCCACACTGCCTCACATGGTGCTAAATATCGACAATTTAAGTAATTTATAATCTCACGAACATCAACTATTCTTTTATCGACACCATTTTTATTTGTCGCGACATTTTCTTGTATAACAACAATTGCTCTATCTGGCCCTTTGTTTAAGTACTTGAATAAGTACTTTATTGCTTTTGATCTGTTACACCACTCTACGTTTATGTGAGCATTGTATTTTAACAATAAATATCGATTATAAAGGACTACCTTTCTGTTATCATAAGTAAATTTGCCTTTCATAGCAAATACTTTTGTGTCCCTTCGTCGATAAATAGGGTACCCATCTTCATCGACCATTGTTTCTGCATAGAATGCTTTTGGATAACGTTTCGTACACTTAACTTCAATTGTGCATGGAACATAATTGGCGTTTTTCCCACACGAACCATGCAACATGTACTCTGTAACTACTTTGTAACCTTCTGGGTCATTTGTTGGACATCGTATCTCTGCAGATATTATATCATCCAGCTGATTTCCAGTTTTGCATTTGCATTCTTCTTCCAGCCAGAGAAGTATATGTGCATGCGGGAGGCCCTGCTTTTGAAATTCAATCACATACACGACTGCAAGTATATATTATAAGTAAATTTAGATTTCATGACAAATATAGTAAAAGAGTGGAAATAATAATTAATTACCTGCACGGCTTGGGCCAAACACATCATTCTTAGTAAGATCATCCAATAGTTGAGTGAGCTTCATTTTAAAAATACGCGTCCCTATTTCTGGCCGATCATGTGGTTTCTGTCCCGGAATAAATGCTAACATTTCTTCAATTTCTGGCCATTTTGGATTAGACGTGAATGTGATAAACAGATATGGATTTCCATATGTACGACACAGAGCCATTGCATCTTGGTAGTTTTGCATCATATAACGTGGTCCGCCAGTAAAACTTGACGGTAATACTATCCTTTTCCCAAGGCCTGCCGCATCTGTATCACCCCTTGTAACTGCATCCTGAAAATTATGATACAAATCTACACGTAGATTGTCTTGGTTATGCATGTTCCATTTTAGTCTTTGTTCCTCCACTGTTGCAAATGCGTTTACCAAGAATTGCTGGAATAGCCTGCCGCCTTTCACCAAAGTGTTGCCTTGGTTATTTCGACTTTGAATCAGATAAGCGTAATACTCCTTCATTGATAAATATCCACGTTGAGTTCTTCTGATACCTGTATTGTTATTATATGGTATCTTATCATGATATCCATCTTCTCCATAATGAAACAACAAAGGATATTGTAATGCCATGTAGGAAGGATGCAATTCTGATATTCGACTTTTTCCCCGTGTCTTCGCAATTAACAATTATATCCTTTGTTGGAATTCCATCTCCAAAATCATTTGTTATCAAAGCTGCTACTTCTGATACACTTGGCACGTTATACTGCCTCAATGTTCTTCTCTTACTAATTAGCCACAATTCAAAGTTGACAGAGTCATGAGAAACGCACCAATCTCGCGCCATTATGAATGCCTTAGCAACTGCACTCGTTTCATCCAACATAGCAATCAAACTTCTGACTATAGATTCATCGACTTTATCACCTGTTTCTTTGTCTAAGAATGCTGCCATACGATTTCGACCTTCATTATGGGTGTCAAAAAAGTATAACTGAGCATACCTTGGCTGAACCCCTTGTACAGGAAGTAGTGACCCAATTAGATGATAATTTTGACCATTTATTCTAAAGGTATACACTCCCCTACCATTATTTATTGAATGATCTATTCTTGCGTCAAAAGATGTGAAGGTGAACATCCCATTGTATACCCTAATTTGGTCTCTAAATTTTGTGGTGGCAAGATTTCTAAAATCCAGCAAACTATTTAGTGCCAATGGTGTTTCTTTGAATTTCGGTAGTAACACTTTTCCTTCTTGGCAACATAAGGAAAATGATGGATTTACAGCTGTTTTTGCTTTGTTAATTCTCTCTTCATACCATATGTTTGCAACAGAGTTTAAACATTTATACGATGGTGGGCCAAGCTTAGCGTAAGAAATTGAAACACCTAAAAAAACAGATTGCAATGGGTACAGATCGCCGATAAGGTGTTTCTTTTATATAAATCCATAAGGTTAAATTAATTGTTCTATTTTGTTTTTTTAGAATTACCTGAGGATGTGAGTGCTACGTGTTTTGGTATTTTCTTTGATTGGCGTACCCGTTTCCGAGCTGAAAAAAGTACAGTGGTGAGATTTCTTATCATATATAAAAAATTATTTTATTTAACATATATTTTTTAATAGACGAAATTTAGGAATAATTATTTAAAGTTAATACTTGCGTTTCTCATTGCTGATGTGGGAGGTTGCTTGTTAGAAGTATAATAGGATGTTTCTTTTCAATCAGATCTGCGTGTAAAACCTGGGTGGGATGGCTCACCTGAGACAAAATAGTTGAGTATTATTGTAAAACATATAATAAGTAACGCAAGTTATGAAAAGGCTTTGGTTTTAACCTCTCTGTTTGGATAACATGTTTACTAATTGGAGCCCACAGTAACTCCGAATTCTTCCATCTTCATTAATAGTTGTTCGTGATTGTATAATCATATGATTATTGAGGATATTAGAGAAACTTCTATCATTGTTAGCATTATTACGTTCAGTGTTATTCATATCTAATTTAGAATGTGTAACGGAATTTGTTCCATTTGAAGTTATAGAGTTGAGTAGAAGAGTCGAGAAGGCAGAGGTTCTATATATTGATGATTTAGGCAGTTGGTATTCCATAACTGCAACACTGTCTTTAAGATGTATATTAATGCTATTTGTAAAGAGCAAAACTTTTTTCAACAAAATAGATAGATAATATTATTGAATATGCAAACATTACATAAGGACTAACTATATTTCATTTATTAAAAACTAATTTTTTAAAATTTAAGATGTGGATATTATTTTTCAACTATTCCAATCTATCATTGTCACCATCATAGGCACCATCCATCTGTTCAGAGCCTGAGTTATTAGTTGGATGTATAGCCTCCAGTGGTATAACTTCAGTTGCAGTTGTTGGATCCAAATTTAAGTTCTTCCTTCTTTTGTATTTAGCTTTAGTGTTTCACTTTCGCAACTTTTTCATACTTGGAGCAAGTTTGTAATCAGGATTTTCTTCTGCTCGCCTCCATTCTTTTTTAAATCTTAGTATTATTACTTTGGTGTAGTCATCAACTATTGCACCTCCATTTTCAGCCTTCAATGCAAGCGATTCTTATCAATTTTATGAGATTTAAAAAAATTGTCTTATTTATTTATAACTCAGCTCATTCATTTCACCAAGTTATATACTCAGATTAGAGGTAATATTAGTAAAAGTATAAACATAAAATTTTAGCTTCATTTGAATTCTAACCTGGAGAGTACTGATTAATAAGTCTAAACTCATCAGCTTACGATGTGGGCAACGCTTAAAACCCAATTGTCTACAGCGTCTTTTCAAAACAGTCAAACCCTAGGTCAAACTTTACAGCCTTTTCAAGGGTTTCAACCCCTTGAATCTTCCATGTTTCAATAAAGATAAGTATTCCTTCAAATCATTCAATATATCTATGTATTGTGTGATTATATCTTGCGCTTGTCTTTCTTTTAACATGCTAGGCTAGGTTTTTATTGTGTTTGCTTAGATGTAGCGAAACCTAGATGTTGATTATTGGTTGATTGTTTGTTTATAATTGTTTTTGGATGATTGTATTTGATGTTAGGCTTAAGAAAACTGGCAGACTTCTATTGGTAACTTGCTTGAACGTCTTAAGAAACATGACCGGAGGTGTACTATGATTTTTGGTTGTATTTAATGCATAGGAATTCTAGTGATCCCATGTTAGGAGCTTCTTATCCGGCTCGACATAGGAGTGAAGTAGGAGCTTATAGAGTTAGGGAATATTGTACACGGCCCTACGACTAGTATTAAGGAATATAACCCGTCATCCATGCAATTGTGACAAGCTAATCAACCGGTAAAAGATATCTAGGAAGTAATGAAATTTAAGTAAACACAGCTTTCTCCATTACTGTTTCCACCACAATTTAGTTTAAGTTTTATTTTATATTATTTTGATTGCATCTTTAGCTTATTTGTGTTAGTCGACTAGCAACTAATTCCGCCCACTCCTTCAAAACCCGGGATTTTACTTGATTTTTATAAAATATAAAAATACAAAAAGAATCATCCCTCACCTCTAGACCTAGTTTAGTAGGCTTTCTAATCCTAGCGACACTATTCCTGAGTTGAACGATCCATAATTATGAAGTTTTCTTTTGATGAGGATGAGTTTTACAAGATTGTTATCATGACTTTCTTGCCATTTGTAATGTTTGGTGTGGTTTCTCTTATCCTTCACTCCGTGGGGAGTGAGGATGTTGTATTTGATCCTGGTATCGTTTTTCAAAATTTTAATAACTAAAATACCAGTGGTTATCTCTTCGGGATGGAACTTTCAATTAAGTCTTATGTTTTTCAAAATATTTTGAATGAAAGCCCGATGGAGATTATTTTCCATTTGCTCTCCCCAAGGACGAATTAATTCGGGGATCGAGTCAAGCTCATGTGACTCGGTGAACAAAAACAAGCGCTTCGTGGGAGGCACCCCATGCTTATCCATTTTCATTTTCTCTATTTTCTATTTTCTAATAACGTGACGTGAGGGGGGCGACCCTTTCCAAACTCGTGTTTTCGTTGTTGTTTATGAATGTTCAGGAATTTCCCCGAAGTTTGAGGACTCTCGTGCTCGTGGTTTGTTGTTCTCTCCACTCGAGTCTCATCCTTCGCTGCTCTTTCGGAAATTCACCATATCCAAAATCTTATCGACTAACGTTTATCTCTTGGCATACTTAATAAACGGCCTTAGATTTTACGTAGGATTACCCGTACCCTTAAAACATTGAGGACAATGTTTCACTTTAGTCTGGGGGGGGTGAATCTTCGATTCGATTTGACCTGTACCATCGTCTGAGCTGTTAACTTACGCAACTCCGTTTTCCACCAAAAATGTTACTTTTTGTCACCGCTTTATTATGCAAGCAAAATATATATATATATATATATATATATATATATATATATATATATATATATATATATATATATATATATATATATATATATATATATATATGATATGAATAATAAGTTTTGACACCTTGTTTTGATTTTCCTACCGGCGAGAGTAGAAATAAATGTTCCGACTTGACCGGGCGTGTTGAGCCCTAGCTTGTTTCCCTTAACCAAAATAATCAAAAGATTATGGCTAAGCATCCACGGATCTCATTACTTGGGATTTTAAATTTGCGGAGATCGAGGAATGATAGAGTTTATTTAGAAGTTTCGTGCTATACACGGATCGCATCACTGGGATTTAAAAAACCCACGAGAGGTACTTGTGGCCTCCTTGTTCCCATCAGCAACATCACCAATATATAAATAGATGTCTAGGATTAATTAAGGGTATATGGTTTGGGCAATACTTAGTTTTTTCTCGTTCCCAACAAAATCTCTGCATATGGGAGTTTGGTACACATAGGGGTACTGCCAGTGTTACGGTGAAATAGACTATTGCATCTTGCCGGTTCGCAGCCGATGTTGTGATCTTAGTAAAGGCCGTAGGACTTGGGGTTTGGCATATAGTTATGAATATCAATAATAATAGTCCAAAGCCAAAATAAAAGGCAGAGGAATCCAAAGCTATAAAAAAGCAGCGGATAGAAATCCAAAGTCATAATAAAACTCTTACATCTTGGCGGCTCATAAACCGTTGACTGTAAAAGAATAAAGGACTAAGGACCAAAGTATTATTAAAGTGCTTATGATTATGCAAAAATGCCAAGCTTCGACTCCGGGGGTTTCCCTAATAAAAAGCTTCCGTTTCGGGTATCAAACATGGTATGTCTCGGTCGTAAATAAAAAGGGAGCCCCTACAAATCGTGTTAAATCAGAGACCTTCATGTGGACCCGATTTCTGTATGCAGGGATTTTCGAAGGAAAGTTTGGAAACTACTTAGCGTTCAAATTTTGTGCTCTTATCGAACTAACATATATCGAAACGAGAAAATATGAAGCAATTCATTTCTCACAAATTAAAATCCTTAGATACAAAACTTAGGACCTGGGGACAAGAGGTAATACACAAGTAACTTTTGTGGGCAGTGTTAGCATCTAACTTCTGATAAACAATGATTTCGATTTTACGCTTAGTTTGGGAGCTTGTGAAAAATCAAGGATGACGATTTTTATCCGTACGGTCTCTTCTCTGTGAGAAGTGTTTCTACTCGTTGACCCTGAAAGTTATCAACAGATAAGAATTGATAATGAAAGTCAAGGCAAACCGTCACTTATATAAAAATGAAAAAGTACAAAAATAGTAGTTGTAGTGTTATTTCTGAAAATCGGAAAACGGAGCATTTTTTAGAATAAATGATTTTAATATCTCTTTTGAACATCATTGCTACTTTACAACGTCAGTAAAGAGAGGTTTTGAAATTATTTATCTCTTAAGCGTGAGGTGATGACATTGCGTGAGGGCACGGCAATACCTTAGTCTGGGGGATTTTGATGAGTGCTTATTCACTCATCCTTTTTAGGCCTTATTTCAGACCAAAAACACAAAATACTAACTAAAAATGCCAAGAGAATGCATGTTTTTGTATTTGTGTATGTGCAGGTACGGATATGAGAAAAATGGACAAAAACACAGCAAAACCGACAAAAACGAGCACGAGATTGGAAAAAGGTCAAAAGCCGGAGCCGGGGAAGCAAAATGACAAAGAATTGCTCATTATGTGATTAGAAGTCCTCAGAGATTCATCTTGTTTAATAATTAGACCCTGGGCAAAAGTTTGAAGAATTGGCAGTTTTAGTCCCTCACTTTCAGAATTTGGCATCAATGGTCCCTCAAAGATAATATAAAGAAAAATCATCAAGTGGTCCTCCATGATTTAAAGATTGTCAACAAATACCCTTGGGAAATAACTTTGGAAAAGTATCAAGTTTAGTCCCTAAGATTTCTGAAATAACACTTTTGGTCCTTGGTAATTTACTAGTCCTAAACCTTATTAATAATCCGGATCTAATATTCATTAACCCTAAACCACCACCTAGCCCAAAAGTCACCAAAGCCCACCACCTCCTAAGCTCTACCCGGCCTGATACCACTTAAACCCGACCCAACTTCCATCATTTAATACCATTTAAATAACCCGCCCCCTAATTTTTACCAGGGAAGAACCCTAATTACTATTCACCCTCACCCCACACCAATTACCCACGTAAACTTTAATTACCCAATGATTAGATGTTCTAGAAGCCTGTCACATGACTGTCACATGTCAGGGAATGTAAGAGGGGACGCGTGTGCCAATCATATCACACACGGAGGATTCATATCTGTCACATCAATCAATCAAGGGTCAGCAATGATTGGAAGCATCTAGAATTGAATCAAACGGCTCAGATGGGACTCCAACAAACACAACTCCACACGGATTGCTGAGGTGGAATCTGAGGACTGCAAACCCTAGCTACCTAGTTCCCCTATATATACCCCCTCCATTTCATGTAACGGGGTGCCATTTTTTTTTAGTGTTATGCTGCTTATTTTTATTCCTTGTAATGAAATTTTATTTTAATGAAATTTAAATTGTCTTATTTACTTATCTTGCAATTTACTTAATTTCATTTACTGCTTATTGCTTTTACTTTATGCTTTCAGCTTATTGTTTTTATCTTATCATTGCCTTTTAAATTCAGTTCTTCTATTTCAGCTTATTTACCTTTTGTCATTTAAAGTTTACATAAAAAGAAAAAGAAAAAAAAATAGAAAATCAGAAAATAAATAAATAAATAAATAAAAAAAATATTAAGTTCTTATTCAACAAGCTTCAATAAGCTTGTGTTGTTGTTTATACAGTTTCATATTAGCTTTGTATAGCTTTTGTGAAGCTTTGTTTGGCACCAAGTTCTCAATTCTCTCAATTCTCTAAAATGTCAACTAAAGTCAACTGAGCTTGTTTCAATAAGCTCAGCTTATTTGGTGATATAAGGCAGCCTTAAGGAGTCCCAAGGCCTGTCTAAAGACAGGCTAGCTCAGTGAAACCCCCTCTGTTTGAGCTGAGGGGGTATTGGCTTTGTAAGTCATTTTCAATTCAACTTCTGTCTCATTGTTATAGCTTATTAGTAGTCTAGCTGTTATGCTTATCTGATATTGCTTATTGTTGTTTGGTTAAATATTGGATTACATTTGTTGCTTAGTCATATGTGTTAGAGTTGTGATTTGAACTTCTTACATTTAGCTGTTTCATTTATACGCATCAGTCATTAGTGTAGATCTATTGTTTTGTGATTTATGAAAGCTGAGATCTGTGTTTTTGGCCTATATTATCTTCATGAATCATTGTTAGTTCACTAGATTAGGTTTGGATTTGTTTCTTATGGATTCTGTGTTGGTTTCTATTGTTGACAGTTTTAGTAGGGGTGTTTGGTTCTTCAATGTTTGATGGTTTTAGGCCATTTGCAGAGGTGGTTTTTAGTCTAAATCAGTTACTTAGGTTGATATAAGATTTAGTATTGCATAAAAACAATAGGTTAAGCTTTAAAAGTCAATTTCCATTTCATATTTTCATTACAGTTGATACTTAGTAGTTTTAGGTTAGATAAGCTATTGAGTAGGTGTAGTGTAAGTACTATTAGCTTATTTGAATCATTAGATAGCTTATATTCAACTCAGTAATTAGTTAATCAGATTCAAAATCCAAGTTAGTCAAAGTTTGTGTTCTTCATAATAGTCAAAATAGTTTTTGGTAGTGAGATTTGGTCAGGTTTTCAATAGATTGCACAGCCTTTATTGTTGTTTGGAAATACTTTTCAATTGCTGATTTTAGTAGTTTGGTAGTAGATTTACTAGTTTCAAAAAGAATTTTGTAATTTGGAAATCTTCTGCTTATCTGAATTGCTTATTGAAGTTGGCTGTTTGGACTATTAAGTGCCCTGTGCACTCAGTTTGATACTAATTTCTTAGGATAATTTGAAGGTCTTAAGTGGATTGGAAGTTCATTTTATTAGAGGATTCTTGATCTCTGGTTACTAGTGATTGTTTAGCATCCATTAGCTCACACTCATCAGCTTATTCTCTCAGCTTATTCATCTCATCAAGTGGGGTGTTTGACCATAGTTTCTGATTTCTCAAGTAGGGCTGCTATTGTGTATAGTTGATTCTTAAGCTGAGTTTGTTGATCATTTGAGCTTCTCTGTACCCCTAGTTACTATTTCCAATTAGCCTTTGCCATTTGCTTCAACTGTTAAGCTTATTGCTTGTTTCATTTTTGCTTATTGAGCTTAATTTTGGTACTAATCTGTATTGCTGAGTAACTTTTGGTCTTAATCTTGTTCCATCAAGTTCTTTAGAGTCTAAAATCATTTGGTCAAAGTCTTGGGTCAAGTTTTGGTCAAAGTGCTTATCAATAAGCACTCTTAATCAGCAGTTTTAAGCCATTAAGCAGTTCCACTGCTTATTTTTCCATTTTTATATTTTTCCTAGATTAAGAACATTATTTTAGAATTTCCCTGAAATTTTCATATTTTTCTGAGCTCATTTGCTATTTTTCCCATTTAATTTTCATTTTTATTCATTTTTAATTACTTTTTAATTACTAAAAAAATACAAAAAAATCAGAAAAATCCCAGAAAAATCCAAAAAAATATTAGAAAATTATTTTTAGTTATTTTAGAATTTTAGAAATTTATTTTGCATTTTTCTCAATTTATTTACATTTTCTCTTAATTTTTAATTACTTAAAATAGTTTTTAATTCATAAAAAATAAACAAAAAGTCAAAAAAATATTTTTCTTTTTCTCAAAATTTTCTTTTATCATTTTTAATTTTTGAAAATTATTTTCAAGTCCGTAGGAGTAGCGTAGCTTAAAAGTCGCGTTTTATTTCGTACGTTAACGTTTATTTCACGTTTTAATTTACGGTTTTCGATTCTACGTTACGTTTTTGGTTTGTTTAGTTGAATTACGTGCCTAATTGATTATTTGTGCTTCATTTAATATTTCATTAGTGTAATCTCATTCATATCACTTTTTTTACACTTTTCACGACGCGTTTTCCGAATCGGAAATTCGGAATTCCATTCACCCTTCACACGGAATACGACCTCGGATTATCCGTATTTCTTTGCGGAATTCTTTGAGCTTACTATCTATACTATAATATTGATATTGTGTTTACCACGAATCAATTTTGGCGCCGTTGCCGGGGAAGGTTGAAGTGAATTTTTGAAATTTTGTTTTTGAAAAATTGTGTTTTGATAAGCCTTCCTCTATTTTGTATATATTATATAAATATCGAAAAATCAAAAACACTTTTCCTAAAGTGTTTTCACAAAAATACCAAAAAAATAATAAAGTTACAGCCTCGACTCGATCGAAAGAAAGGGCGTTGTAAACCAAATAAGTCTCCCAATATAATTACGCGTGAAATTAATTGCTAATCGGATTACTTTAATTCTACAACCGAATAAGCGGAAAATACGGAAGCTTTGACATTAAATTGCAAGCTGAAGAGAGATCCATTCTTCTCTCCCGTTCCGTCGCGAGTAGATTAAGGGAAACGGTTTACGATTAACGTAACGTTTGAAAAAGAAAAAACAAAAGTTTAAGTTTTTGAATTTTGCTTTATAAAAATAAAAATACAAAAAGATTTTCCTTTTCAAATTTGATTTTCCTTTTATTTTTCAAAATTTGAGTTTTTGTGGTGTATGAACACCCGTTCATCTTCTAAACGTCTTATTTCTCCATTATCGAACCCCGAGAGTTTGATACGTCACACACACAAAGTTCGTTTCCCTAATATCACGGAAATGGAACAAAACAACCACAACAATCAACACCCTCCGGTGGGTGTTGTTCAAAATGCACCAGCTCCCGATCTCCGAACGATGGAGGAGCTGTGTCAACCGACAATGCACGGTAGAGGCGGTCCGATTGCCCCTCTCAATATTGAGGCTACGGATTTTGGACTTAAGCACCATATGATTCAACAAGTCCAGAATTCGTGCCAATTTCACGGTTTACCGGGTGACGATGCAAACAAGCATCTCGACAAATTTTTAACCGTCACCCAAAGTATGAAACAACATGGGGTCTCCGATGACGCCCTTCGTCTTTCTCTCTTCCCCTATTCTCTTACACATCATGCCACCGCGTGGTTTGATCGTCTTCCCAAGAACTCGATTCATACCTTCGAAGAAATGGTATCGAAGTTCTTGGCGAAATATTTTACACCATCGATGGTGACGAAACTTCGAAACGATATTAGCAATTTCCGTCAGCTTCCCGATGAATCTTTATTCGAAGCTTGGGAACGTTATAAGCTTGCTATTGATCGGTGTCCAAACCATAACATGCTTCTTGTTACGATAATTGATACGTTTTACAATGGTTTGACTTTACGACATCGGGACACGATCAATGCAGCTGCGGGTGGAACTTTTATGAAACGACGTCCTGAAGATTGCTACGAACTTATTGAGAATATGACGGCTCATTACAATTACTGGGATTCCTCTGTCGAGAGGAATGAGTCAAGAACAACCGTTGCTCACAATTCTTCTACGTCTAATTCTGAAATAGCTGCAATTACTAAGAAACTCGATGATTTGTCAACTGCTGTTTTACGAATGCACCAAACGTCTCAAAATCAAAATCAAGTCAAAAACCATCAAGTCAATATGGTGAACAATGTTTGTGAGACTTGTGGTGGTCCTCATTCGTATTTTGAGTGCACAGCCACCGGTGGCTACACTCACGAGAATGTGTATGCTACTTCGGGAACCTACAATATGGGCGGTAACGGATACCAACCACAGGGTGACCGAAATCTTCTTAGCTACCGTTCGAACCATTTTGTTGGACCACCCGGTTTTAATCAACCGTCTCAAGTTAATCAAGTCAATCAAGTTAATCAAAATGTGCAAAACCGAAATCATCAATTTAATCACAATGCTAATCAAAATCGGATGAACAATGGTTTTCAGAATCAAAATCATGATTTTCAAAATCAAAATCGGGGAAATTATAATCAAGGCCCGAATCAAGGGAATTTTCAAGGAAATGCTAATCATGGGAATTTTAATCATGGAAATCAGAATTATCAAAATCAAGGTTTCAATAACAACAATCGTGCTCAAAATTTTCAAAATCCAGTTGTGAATCAGTCTTCTTCGGATGAATTACTCAAGCAATTTATGAAAAGTCAAGAGGAAATGAATAAAATGTTAATCAATCAAATGGCCGAATTGAAGAAGTATTTAAATGATCGACCCTCGGGTTCGGGTACTCTTCCAAGCAACACGATCGCTAACCCGAGGGGCGAGATCAAGGCGATCACGACTCGCAGTGGTGCTTTATATGAACCCACAGTGCCGACTACCTCTTCTTCTTCGTCTCCGCCTAAGGTAGTGGACTGTGAGACCGAGGCGACAAAGGACCCGGTTCCTCCTAGTAATAATGGAGGAGCTGAAAACGTCCAACCTCCGGTTGTCCAAAAGTCCAAGGATAAAGAAAAAGTCGTTTTTGAGAATAATGTGAAATACAAGTCTAAATTGCCATATCCGTCACGATTTAATGATGAAGAGCTCCGTGCAAAATCTAAAAAACAAATGGAAAAGTTTCTCGATATTTTTCAAAAATTGCACTTTGATATCAGTTTCATGGATGCTCTTGTTTACATGCCGAAATTTGCCTCAACGTTTAAAAATCTCATAAGTAATAAAGAGAAATTGCTCGAATTAGCCGAAACACCGATTAATGTTCAATGCTCCGCGATTCTTCTCAAGAAGCTTCCCGAGAAGCTTGGAGATTCGGGAAAGTTTCTTATTCCTTGTTCATTGAAAGATCAAGAGGTTTGCAATGCACTGGCCGATTCAGGTGCAAGCATTAACCTCATGCCATTATCAATCTATAAACAACTTGGAATGGGAGAACTTAAACCGACCCGAATGACTTTAGAGCTTGCTAATCGTTCGATTACTCATCCGGTCGGAATTGCCGAATATGTTTTTGTTCAAGTGAACTCGTGTACTTTCCCGGCCGACTTTGTCGTTGTTAATTTCGAACCCGATCCGAGAGTACCTCTTATACTAGGGCGACCATTTTTACGAACCGCAAAAGCCCTAGTAGATCATTTTGAGGATACTCTAACTTTACGACACGATGATGATATTATGATTTTTAAAGCCGATGATTCGAAATCAAAGAAGTTCTCCGTCAAAAGTGTTGATGTTTGCGATTATTCATTTGATGATTTTGTGAAAACTTTCGTCTCCGACTCTTCTCCATCATTTCCTCCGACTAAGGAATATGATTCTTTTTGGGAAGAGGTCGATGAATTTCTTGCTATTGATACGATTCCGTTTTCTGAGATTGATGATTCTTACTTTGATTCGGAAGGAGATACTATTTTTCTTAACAATTTGTTGAACGATGAACCATCAATCCCTCCGGATAAAGTTAAGACGAAGATTGAGTTTATAATTGACGATCCTCTAGAGCCCGAGCTCGAGGAATTTTTACCAGACTTTGAGAGTTTTAACTTCGATACGACTGAGGAAATAAGTGGCAATCCCACTTATCGTCCTGATTTTTCTGATCCGACGTATGAAGTTTTCCATTTCGATCACTCGGAAGAGACGAGTCGTGGCAATCCCACTTCTCATGCTTTTATCTCTCTTCCGGAGTTTGAATTATTTCGTTTTGATGAATTTGAATGCAAAATGGAAAAGTTTTCTAAACCTGAATATGAAAGTTTCAGTTTTGATCTTGAAATTGATCATGATCCGGGTGGAGTTCTTAAGAATGAGAATTTTAAAGAAAAGTTTTTCCCAACCCTCCCACCCGGACAAGATTTTAAAAGGAGCTTAAATAATAAAAGTCATAATTCCATAATTATGAAGTTTTCTTTTGATGAGGATGAGTTTTACAAGATTGTTATCATGACTTTCTTGCCATTTGTAATGTTTGGTGTGGTTTCTCTTATCCTTCACTCCGTGGGGAGTGAGGATGTTGTATTTGATCCTGGTATCGTTTTTCAAAATTTTAATAACTAAAATACCAGTGGTTATCTCTTCGGGATGGAACTTTCAATTAAGTCTTATGTTTTTCAAAATATTTTGAATGAAAGCCCGATGGAGATTATTTTCCATTTGCTCTCCCCAAGGACGAATTAATTCGGGGATCGAGTCAAGCTCATGTGACTCGGTGAACAAAAACAAGCGCTTCGTGGGAGGCACCCCATGCTTATCCATTTTCATTTTCTCTATTTTCTATTTTCTAATAACGTGACGTGAGGGGGCGACCCTTTCCAAACTCGTGTTTTCGTTGTTGTTTATGAATGTTCAGGAATTTCCCCGAAGTTTGAGGACTCTCGTGCTCGTGGTTTGTTGTTCTCTCCACTCGAGTCTCATCCTTCGCTGCTCTTTCGGAAATTCACCATATCCAAAATCTTATCGACTAACGTTTATCTCTTGGCATACTTAATAAACGGCCTTAGATTTTACGTAGGATTACCCGTACCCTTAAAACATTGAGGACAATGTTTCACTTTAGTCTGGGGGGGTGAATCTTCGATTCGATTTGACCTGTACCATCGTCTGAGCTGTTAACTTACGCAACTCCGTTTTCCACCAAAAATGTTACTTTTTGTCACCGCTTTATTATGCAAGCAAAAAAAAAAAAAAAAAAAAAAAAAAAAAAAGGTGAAAGAAAATATATATATATATATATATATATATATATATGATATGAATAATAAGTTTTGACACCTTGTTTTGATTTTCCTACCGGCGAGAGTAGAAATAAATGTTCCGACTTGACCGGGCGTGTTGAGCCCTAGCTTGTTTCCCTTAACCAAAATAATCAAAAGATTATGGCTAAGCATCCGCGGATCTCATTACTTGGGATTTTAAATTTGCGGAGATCGAGGAATGATAGAGTTTATTTAGAAGTTTCGTGCTATACACGGATCGCATCACTGGGATTTAAAAAACCCACGAGAGGTACTTGTGGCCTCCTTGTTCCCATCAGCAACATCACCAATATATAAATAGATGTCTAGGATTAATTAAGGGTATATGGTTTGGGCAATACTTAGTTTTTTCTCGTTCCCAACAAAATCTCTGCATATGGGAGTTTGGTACACATAGGGGTACTGCCAGTGTTACGGTGAAATAGACTATTGCATCTTGCCGGTTCGCAGCCGATGTTGTGATCTTAGTAAAGGCCGTAGGACTTGGGGTTTGGCATATAGTTATGAATATCAATAATAATAGTCCAAAGCCAAAATAAAAGGCAGAGGAATCCAAAGCTATAAAAAAGCAGCGGATAGAAATCCAAAGTCATAATAAAACTCTTACATCTTGGCGGCTCATAAACCGTTGACTGTAAAAGAATAAAGGACTAAGGACCAAAGTATTATTAAAGTGCTTATGATTATGCAAAAATGCCAAGCTTCGACTCCGGGGGTTTCCCTAATAAAAAGCTTCCGTTTCGGGTATCAAACATGGTATGTCTCGGTCGTAAATAAAAAGGGAGCCCCTACAAATCGTGTTAAATCAGAGACCTTCATGTGGACCCGATTTCTGTATGCAGGGATTTTCGAAGGAAAGTTTGGAAACTACTTAGCGTTCAAATTTTGTGCTCTTATCGAACTAACATATATCGAAACGAGAAAATATGAAGCAATTCATTTCTCACAAATTAAAATCCTTAGATACAAAACTTAGGACCTGGGGACAAGAGGTAATACATAAGTAACTTTTGTGGGCAGTGTTAGCATCTAACTTCTGATAAACAATGATTTCGATTTTACGCTTAGTTTGGGAGCTTGTGAAAAATCAAGGATGACGATTTTTATCCGTACGGTCTCTTCTCTGTGAGAAGTGTTTCTACTCGTTGACCCTGAAAGTTATCAACAGATAAGAATTGATAATGAAAGTCAAGGCAAACCGTCACTTATATAAAAATGAAAAAGTACAAAAATAGTAGTTGTAGTGTTATTTCTGAAAATCGGAAAACGGAGCGTTTTTGAGAATAAATGATTTTAATATCTCTTTTGAACATCATTGCTACTTTACAACGTCAGCAAAGAGAGGTTTTGAAATTATTTATCTCTTAAGCGTGAGGTGATGACATTGCGTGAGGGCACGGCAATACCTTAGTCTGGGGGATTTTGATGAGTGCTTATTCACTCATCCTTTTTAGGCCTTATTTCAGACCAAAAACACAAAATACTAACTAAAAATGCCAAGAGAATGCATGTTTTTGTATTTGTGTATGTGCAGGTACGGATATGAGAAAAATGGACAAAAACACAGCAAAACCGACAAAAACGAGCACGAGATTGGAAAAAGGTCAAAAGCCGGAGCCGGGGAAGCAAAATGACAAAGAATTGCTCATTATGTGATTAGAAGTCCTCAGAGATTCATCTTGTTTAATAATTAGACCCTGGGCAAAAGTTTGAAGAATTGGCAGTTTTAGTCCCTCACTTTCAGAATTTGGCATCAATGGTCCCTCAAAGATAATATAAAGAAAAATCATCAAGTGGTCCTCCATGATTTAAAGATTGTCAACAAATACCCTTGGGAAATAACTTTGGAAAAGTATCAAGTTTAGTCCCTAAGATTTCTGAAATAACACTTTTGGTCCTTGGTAATTTACTAGTCCTAAACCTTATTAATAATCCGGATCTAATATTCATTAACCCTAAACCACCACCTAGCCCAAAAGTCACCAAAGCCCACCACCTCCTAAGCTCTACCCGGCCTGCTACCACTTAAACCCGACCCAACTTCCATCATTTAATACCATTTAAATAACCCGCCCCCTAATTTTTACCAGGGAAGAACCCTAATTACTATTCACCCTCACCCCACACCAATTACCCACGTAAACTTTAATTACCCAATGATTAGATGTTCTAGAAGCCTGTCACATGACTGTCACATGTCAGGGAATGTAAGAGGGGACGCGTGTGCCAATCATATCACACACGGAGGATTCATATCTGTCACATCAATCAATCAAGGGTCAGCAATGATTGGAAGCATCTAGAATTGAATCAAACGGCTCAGATGGGACTCCAACAAACACAACTCCACACGGATTGCTGAGGTGGAATCTGAGGACTGCAAACCCTAGCTACCTAGTTCCCCTATATATACCCCCTCCATTTCATGTAACGGGGTGCCATTTTTTTTTAGTGTTATGCTGCTTATTTTTATTCCTTGTAATGAAATTTTATTTTAATGAAATTTAAATTGTCTTATTTACTTATCTTGCAATTTACTTAATTTCATTTACTGCTTATTGCTTTTACTTTATGCTTTCAACTTATTGTTTTTATCTTATCATTGCCTTTTAAATTCAGTTCTTCTATTTCAGCTTATTTACCTTTTGTCATTTAAAGTTTACATAAAAAGAAAAAGAAAAAAAAAATAGAAAATCAGAAAATAAAAAAAAAAAAAAATATTAAGTTCTTATTCAACAAGCTTCAATAAGCTTGTGTTGTTGTTTATACAGTTTCATATTAGCTTTGTATAGCTTTTGTGAAGCTTTGTTTGGCACCAAGTTCTCAATTCTCTCAATTCTCTAAAAAGTCAACTAAAGTCAACTGAGCTTATTTCAATAAGCTCAGCTTATTTGGTGATATAAGGCAGCCTTAAGGAGTCCCAAGGCCTGTCTAAAGACAGGCTAGCTCAGTGAAACCCCCTCTGTTTGAGCTGAGGGGGTATTGGCTTTGTAAGTCATTTTCAATTCAACTTCTGTCTCATTGTTATAGCTTATTAGTAGTCTAGCTGTTATGCTTATCTGATATTGCTTATTGTTGTTTGGTTAAATATTGGATTACATTTGTTGCTTAGTCATATGTATTAGAGTTGTGATTTGAACTTCTTACATTTAGCTGTTTCATTTATACGCATCAGTCATTAGTGTAGATCTATTGTTTTGTGATTTATGAAAGCTGAGATCTGTGTTTTTGGCCTATATTATCTTCATGAATCATTGTTAGTTCACTAGATTAGGTTTGGATTTGTTTCTTATGGATTCTGTGTTGGTTTCTATTGTTGACAGTTTTAGTAGGGGTGTTTGGTTCTTCAATGTTTGATGGTTTTAGGCCATTTGCAGAGGTGGTTTTTAGTCTAAATCAGTTACTTAGGTTGATATAAGATTTAGTATTGCATAAAAACAATAGGTTAAGCTTTAAAAGTCAATTTCCATTTCATATTTTCATTACAGTTGATACTTAGTAGTTTTAGGTTAGATAAGCTATTGAGTAGGTGTAGTGTAAGTACTATTAGCTTATTTGAATCATTAGATAGCTTATATTCAACTCAGTAATTAGTTAATCAGATTCAAAATCCAAGTTAGTCAAAGTTTGTGTTCTTCATAATAGTCAAAATAGTTTTTGGTAGTGAGATTTGGTCAGGTTTTCAATAGATTGCACAGCCTTTATTGTTGTTTGGAAATACTTTTCAATTGCTGATTTTAGTAGTTTGGTAGTAGATTTACTAGTTTCAAAAAGAATTTTGTAATTTGGAAATCTTCTGCTTATCTGAATTGCTTATTGAAGTTGGCTGTTTGGACTATTAAGTGCCCTGTGCACTCAGTTTGATACTAATTTCTTAGGATAATTTGAAGGTCTTAAGTGGATTGGAAGTTCATTTTATTAGAGGATTCTTGATCTCTGGTTACTAGTGATTGTTTAGCATCCATTAGCTCACACTCATCAGCTTATTCTCTCAGCTTATTCATCTCATCAAGTGGGGTGTTTGACCATAGTTTCTGATTTCTCAAGTAGGGCTGCTATTGTGTATAGTTGATTCTTAAGCTGAGTTTGTTGATCATTTGAGCTTCTCTGTACCCCTAGTTACTATTTCCAATTAGCCTTTGCCATTTGCTTCAACTGTTAAGCTTATTGCTTGTTTCATTTTTGCTTATTGAGCTTAATTTTGGTACTAATCTGTATTGCTGAGTAACTTTTGGTCTTAATCTTGTTCCATCAAGTTCTTTAGAGTCTAAAATCATTTGGTCAAAGTCTTGGGTCAAGTTTTGGTCAAAGTGCTTATCAATAAGCACTCTTAATCAGCAGTTTTAAGCCATTAAGCAGTTCCACTGCTTATTTTTCCATTTTTATATTTTTCCTAGATTAAGAACATTATTTTAGAATTTCCCTGAAATTTTCATATTTTTCTGAGCTCATTTGCTATTTTTCCCATTTAATTTTCATTTTTATTCATTTTTAATTACTTTTTAATTACTAAAAAAATACAAAAAAATCAGAAAAATCCCAGAAAAATCCAAAAAAATATTAGAAAATTATTTTTAGTTATTTTAGAATTTTAGAAATTTATTTTGCATTTTTCTCAATTTATTTACATTTTCTCTTAATTTTTAATTACTTAAAATAGTTTTTAATTCATAAAAAATAAACAAAAAGTCAAAAAAATATTTTTCTTTTTCTCAAAATTTTCTTTTATTATTTTTAATTTTTGAAAATTATTTTCAAGTCCGTAGGAGTAGCGTAGCTTAAAAGTCGCGTTTTATTTCGTACGTTAACGTTTATTTCACGTTTTAATTTACGGTTTTCGATTCTACGTTACGTTTTTGGTTTGTTTAGTTGAATTACGTGCCTAATTGATTATTTGTGCTTCATTTAATATTTCATTAGTGTAATCTCATTCATATCACTTTTTTTACACTTTTCACGACGCGTTTTCCGAATCGGAAATTCGGAATTCCATTCACCCTTCACACGGAATACGACCTCGGATTATCCGTATTTCTTTGCGGAATTCTTTGAGCTTACTATCTATACTATAATATTGATATTGTGTTTACCACGAATCAATTAGTATCATGCCATTCTCTATGTACAAACGTTTAAGTTTAGGTCCAATTAAACCAGTTTGCATGACGATAGAAATGACCGATAGAACAGTCAGCATTCCTAAAGGCATAGTTGAGAATGTATTGGTTAAAATCGATGAATTCACCTTTCCTGTTGACTTCGTCATACTCGACATGGAGGAAGATAGCGAATTACCAATTATTTTATGAAGGCCTTTACTTGCCACTGCCCATGCCATGATTGATGTCTTTAATAAACTAATTTCTCTCACTGTCAATGACAAGAAAATAGTTTTTGATATGGACGAAAGGGGTGGGTGTCATAAATTAGAAATTGTTTATGTCATCAACAATGGTAATGCTAAATTTGATAAGGAAGAGGATCTGTCCCTGATGCGTGGTTTTGCAACCTTGCAAAAGGTTTTACTTCTCTAGGGATCTTGAGAAGCTTGCAATCCCCACCAGGCAGTGTACCTGACTGATGTAGTATTGTGTAGTGGTAAGTACGGGGGATTGATCGTTCTCCACAGGGAATAGTGTTCGCTAGGATTAAAACTTAATTAAACTAGGTCTAGAGGTGAGGGATGATTATTTTTGTATTTTTATAGTTTTTTAGAAAGCAAGTAAAAATCTTGGGTTTTGAAAGATGGGCGGAATTAGTTGCTAGTCAACTAACCCAATTAACTATAAATGCAATAAAATAAAATAACACGAAAGTAAATGTGGAGAAAAACAATAATGGGAGAAACGTGTTTACTTAGATTTCACTACTCCCTAGCTATCTTTTACTAGTTGATTAGTTTGTTACAATTGAATGGATGACGTGTTATATTCCTTAATACCATTCGTAGGGCCGTGTACGATCTTCCCTAACTCTATAAGCTTCTACCTCTTCCAATGTCGAGCCGACAACTAGCTCCTAACATGTCCTCCTTAGTAGTTACTTATGCATTAAATATAACTAAATAATCGTAGTACATATCCGATTCATGTTTCTTAAGACGTTCAAGCATGTTACCAATTGGAAGTCTGCCAGTTTTCTTCAGCCTAACATCGATATCATTCATCCATAACAATTATAAACAAACAACCAACCAATAATCAATGACTAAGTTTCATTACATCTAAGCAAACACAAAGAAAACCTAGCCTAGCATGTTAAAGTAAAGACAAGCATAAGATAGAATCAAACAACACATAGATATATTGAATGATTATTGGAAAACTTATCTTTAATCAAACATGGATGAAACAAGGGTTTGGAACCCCTACAAGAAAGATAAAATTCGTACTAGGGTTTTCTCCAAAACTCTCCCCAAAATTCTCCTCTCTTTTAACAAATAAAAATTAGAAAACTATATATAGATTTTTGGGTCTGACGGCGTCACGTTATGAGTCTGACGCCGTCAACTCGCCGCCAACATTCTTCTCGTATTGCCTAGATCCAGATCTGACACCGTCATGTGTTAATCGATTCTTGGCCGTCTCTTGTATTTTGTACGTGACGGCCTTGGTGACGCCATCACGTGTTATTTCTCCAAAACGTTCTGGCGCGTCTCGTGTAAATTAATTATCCACCTCTTTGTCCATGAGTGACGGCGTCACATGCAAATCCTGACGCCATCAGGTACTATTTTCAGCCTGAATTGGAGACTTTGTCGTTTTCTTCACTTTTCGCTCCAAAAACGTCCAAAATGCTTCCTTTTCCAGATTTCTTCTCCAAAGTACCTAAAATGACAAAAAGGAATGATTTAGGGCAATAATTGATCAAATAATCTCGAATTAAGGCTTAAATGACCTCCTAAAAGCGGAACACTTTTCGCCTTATCATTCCCCTGATTTAACTGTACATGAACTCTTAACCCCTGAGCATGGTGATTCGCCTAATGATTTTTCGCAGGATAGGTACATAGAAGAAAAGAACTATGACCCCTTCAACGAGTTGTTGCATGACTCCTCCCAAACCAACCAGTCAACCGGGTGCGGTCAATAGGTCAACCCAGGAGAAAGTGCAAGATAACCGGTGAAGAATAGGGTTTCCCCGGGTCGTTATGTCCCGACGAGGTGTGGATTGTATTCAAACGGCTTGTGATCGGGTGAATTTGGATGGGAAAGGGGTTTGAGTTTGATTAAACTAAGGAATATACGAAGAAATAGCTTAAATAAGCTATATGAACGGTTACGTGAAAGCTAAATACTTAAAAACGTTTAATATCTAAAAACGCGTACGTTCACGTTTTAAATAACGTAAACGTACAAAATAAAACGTGAAAACTGAAATCTGAAAACCCCCAGGGGTAAAAATGACTTTTTTACAAACCTAAGGATAAAAGAAAATTTTTAGAAAAAGAAAATAAAATTTTACACTATTTAATTATTTAATATTAATTAATTACTAATTTAAAGATTACTTAACTAATTTAATTAATTTAAATTATTAAAAATAACAAACTAACTTAGAAAATTAAGAAAAATTTTACAAATCTAATTAACCATCACAGGAATCCTAAAAAATTATAAAAAGTTAATTTTATTGATTTTTAAACTAATTTACTAATTATTTACTTAGTTATTAATTAATATCCAATTAAACTAATTAAATTCTAAAAATTACAAGATGAACAGTAATAATTCTAGAAAAATTCCTAAAATTATTTTATATTATATAAAAGCTAGGAAAAATATAAAAACTAGGTGTTATTTTATAAAAACTAATTATGCTATTTAATACTTAATTATTAATTAATTATAAATAAAACTAATATTAAATCTAATAATTACTAAATGACAAAATTAAAATCTAGAAAATTACTAAAATTACTTTAATATAAAAGGAAATTAAGAAAAATATAAAAATGTAAGTTACTTAATAAAAATCTAAAAATGAAAATTAAAAAGATAAATCAAATTAAATAGAAACTATCACTTATTTTAAATTTAGATTTTCTGGATTTTTCTTTTAGAAAACTATTTTACAACTAAAAACATGAAACTTTTATAAAAACAACTTTTTTGGAATTCAATAATAAGCACTGTGGATGCTTATTTGCACCACAGTTGACTTTGGTTGACCAAGTGAGGAAATAAGCTCAAACTAGCTTGTGTGGGGTCCACTAGGGTGAATTCTGGTTTAACTGAGTTGAATGGACTTAAAGAAGCTAGAAGCAAAAAAATAATCACCCTGATAAGCTAAATAACACAAGAATAAGCACTTGAAGTGCTTATTTAAACTCAGGACTGGGACAAAGTTTGAGGGCAATTCCAAGTGGGTCCACTGACCCTAAGCTCAAATGAATGCTTAATCAAGCAAGGTGGTCAGGGGGGATTCAAAGGACCAAAGTTATGGTTGTGGGGCCCACTGTGGTGGCCAGAAACCACCACCAAAGGTGGTGGTGTGGACTGTGTATCTGCTGCAGCAGGGGAAGTCCCTCCCCTGCAGCTGTGTTTGGACCAATGTGGGGCCCAATGAAAAATTCACAAAATTAAGAGGACAATGGGACTCAATAGATGAGGTGGTGGACTACAAGTCCTGAAAAGATCAAGACCTAGATCTAACCACAAAATTCTATAAAAATCTTGCAAGAAATGGAAAAAACTCAAAACATGCAATTTGACTTTTCATGTAAACTTTGAACTTTTGACTATATTGAACTTCTGATTGATCCTACTTACTAAATAAGTTATTATAAGCTAAGATTAAGCTATAGTAAGCTGAGTGACTAATTTATGTGATGATATGGTGGTTATGCCACACCTAAACCTTGACAACAAATGAGGGTGGATCAAGGTGCTTTTTGACTTTCTGTGCTCAGGGGTGAAATTTTAAAGCCTAACTCAACCTAAAGTTACCTAATGCAGTGTACTCAAACCAAAATAACATCAAAACAACAACAACAACACAGGGAAACTTGCAAATCCAAACACCCCTGATAGAAACTGATAATGAACTTTTGTAAAGCAAACTTGCAATTTAAACTATTAATCTGAACCATTAACCTATTCTAACATCAAACTAACATAATTGAACAGTAATAAACCAGAAATAACAACAAAAACTCAGATTTGCAATTTCAATAAAAATTCTTACAAAGTTGCTTACAGATTGTCCAATGCAAAGAACTGAGATCCAAGATCAAGTTAACATCCTAAAGACTCCCTTGAGTCACTAATACCCTGAAAATCAAAAAGCCACCATGCTCCTTGCTTGTATCTTCATATACACTGAATTTTATTTTTCCACTAATTTATTTCTTATTTTTGAGTATTTTTAGTTTTTCATGCTAAAACTAATTTCAATGATTACAAAGCTTATGAAAGCTTGTTAGGAACTTAAGTGAGCTTATGGGACTATTAAACAATAACTTTAACAGTGTTCAAGTGAATTTGAGATTTTGAGTAAAATGGCATAAACTGAGTTTGCAAAGATAAACTGAAATTGATCTTAAATAAAGATGGAATTACATTAATGAAACTGAGTACAAACCTTTTAAACTAATTTCAACAACTATAAACTTAAATTACATTAAATCGACCTAAAAACTACACTAGGAATTATTCTACACTAACTAATACATCTTTCTTTTTCTTTTCTGACTTATATAAGCCCTGAGGAGTTTCTTTGACTTTCCCACACTTGTTCATAGCCATTGGATGGCTAGAAGTATCCTTGGCCGTTTGATTTGTATTTGGCGGGAAAAAGGAATTGGGCATTTTTAGTGGTACTGGTGAGAATAATAAATGAGGAGGGGGTTTGGAGTGGTGTAGGTGAGGTTGGTGAGGAAAATGGGGGAGCGGGGGAGGCAAAGTATCCTGATAATTAGGGGTGTTAATGGAGGGATTAGGGGGGAAGGAGGGTGAACAGTAGAACGGGGTGTGGTGTTTGACTGGGGTCAACGAGGGAGTATTAAAATGGGAGTGGGGTTGGGCCTGGTGGATTGGGCTTGGGGTATACATGGATCAGGTATGTATTGGATTTGGTAGTGTTTGGTTTTGGATTTGTTTGGTTTATTTGGTTTAGGTATTAAAACACAAGGACCATATATGTAAAAACTGAAAAGTGAGGGGCTGAAATTGTAACTGTTCCAAAGTAGTCCAAGGGTAATTCCTGCAAAGTCTCCATATTCCAAGGACCATAAATATTAATTTTCTAAAATTTGAAATCCCAGGGACCTATCATGCCAAAATTGAAAGTACAGGGACCAAAACTGTAATTTCTCCAAACATTTTACCCAAGGACCATATTTGCCAACTTGTAATTTCCCAAGGACCCAAAAATGATTTTTCATCCAAAAATTCCCACCAGGGACCAATTCTGCCAATTTATGAAGTTTAGGGACCAATCTTGTAAATTTCCAAAACTTTTGAGATTTTTCACCACAGGACTAAATATGACAACTTATGATTGTAAAAGGACCTTTGGTGATAATTTTCCATATTTTGAATGACCAGGGACTAGTTTTGACAATTTTTGAAAGTTGGGGGACTGAAACTGCCAATTTTGCAAACTTTGTACGTTTTTCATTTGTTTTTACTCATTTTGCATCTAAAACATATAAAACACAATTTTGAAACATTTTTAGTATTTTGATGCATTTCTGAGTGTTTTTGTATGTTTTGCAGTTCAGATTTGACCAAAAATGATGAGTGTTTGAGCACTCGGGAGGCACTATTCCTAAATCTTATGCTCAAGGCTCATCAAGACGAAGGTTTATTCCTGTAAAAGGAGCAGAAGCTGTAAACGTCATGGGAGTATTGGCCCAACATAATAAAAATCATGGGGAAGTAATCAAGAAATACCATTGGTGTGAGGCCATACCTGTTGATAACGAGGTACGGTATGATTTGTGGGCATCTTGCAACCCAAACACCGATCCTTGCGACGGGTGGAAATGACACGGATAGAGTGGGAAATAATAAACACTTATGGAGTTATACCAATTATGACAAGAGAAAACTCCATGGAACTATAGTATTTGATGATTGGGTTCAAATCGTCTATGGGATAGTCAGAAGAGTTGAAAAGCGAAAAACCTGGAATAATCTTAACAAGGAAAACACGCCCACCGCAATTATCAAAAAAACTCTACAAAAAGAAGTTAACCATACCTCATCACAAATAGAGAAGAATGCAGCGGAAAAAGCGCATTGGTGTGAGCAAATAAAAACCCGAGATGTTAGTGCAAATATTACGATATTTAATCTATACAGTCTCGTTTGTTTTGACTGATGACAAATGTATAACTTGATACATAACGTAAAATGTACAAGTTACTTGTAATCATAGTTTGTCTCAACATACATTCAACACCTCTCAACGTCTCGAGTCGTCGTATGCTACAACACAGGTTCGTACATGTTTGTTATGTAGCATTATGATCAAACCCCTTGACCAACCATTTAGAATGACTAAAATACTTTTAGGGTCTTTAAGTATTTTAGGTGTCAAAGTGCACTTTAGGTGTCAAATAGAATAAGTGCCACATTAGGTGTTAAAGTAATATTAGCAAGTTTTACAAATGATAAAATGTGATGACCTTAGGAATCAAACATTTTTAGTAACTCATTAACTTACTATAACAACATTACTTAGGTAGTATATACATTTTACAAGTTTACTTTCATATATATTTCTTAATCTTAAAATAGAAATATATATATACATCACATCATGTGCATTTATGAAAAGGTTGAGTGTTTGACTTTCCATAAGACCTCTTACACATTTTAGAAGGATTCCAACTTTATTTATTGTGTGTTTGACTAGAAGTAACTTGATATGACATTGTTAGATATGGAAAGTTATTGTAAATAGTAGTCTGTCTGTTCCGGCGGAACCTTTGGGCATAACGAACGGAACCCTCAAAAGGGTTCCGCATGATCCGTGGGTATGCTAAAGCCTTTGGCTATAAATAGCAACCCATGGTCTTCTCATGAGGTTGATGACTTTAAACATACATTCTCTCTATCATAAAACACATATCTAGATCAGTAGCAAATAATGTAGAAACACACATGAATCACCCTTTCAATAATGATCATAATGCTTCTAACATTCATCTTTGTTGTAAGCATATCATACTTCATGATCCACCAAGAAGGTTACAAGATCTTGAAGTCATCATTCATTAAAGCATTCCAACATATGAAGATTCAAGGGCACTTGACATCCTCAATGATTGAAGACTTCTTATTCAAGAAGTTCATGTAGATTAGGCATGCATATCCATTAGACTTTTATGTCATGGATCATCATTGTATCATCACAATATAGATTAGATGGTTTATGTGTTTGTGCCATAAAACACAAGGTTTTTATGTTGGGCCACAAAACATAGCGGGAGTGGTTGTACCCTTGGTAAAGAACTCGACATCTAGCTTAGTGTCGGAAATATTGTATAAGCGACGATAGGAGTGGTTGTACCTTGTAAAAGAACTCAGAATCTACCTTTGTACCGGATAAAGTGTAAGCGACGATTATAAGGTTTTCTCCGCCGAGAAGGGAGGTTGTTGATCTAGTGAAGTAACTCTCGAGTTGGGTACTCGAGGAGTGGAGTAGGGCGGAGAGGAGATCCGTGACCGAACCACTATAAATCCTCGTGTTCGGTTTGCACTTTCATTTTACTTATTGCTTTACTTTAATGTTTGCATTATGTGATTGTTTGTGTTGTGACTTGTTGATTGTACTTGTGTGATAACATGTTTTAAGTTATGTTAGTCATAAACTACAAGTAACATCTTTCATATTAGAACGAGCTAAAAATGGACATTTGATACAACAAGTTTAAAGTTTTTAAACGGTAAACTATTCAACCCCCCTTCTAGTTTTCCACACGAGATATCAATGGTAATAAATTATGGGCATCTTGTAACCCCTATGAAGACGAGTGCAATGGAGGAAGCAGCATTGCACGAGTAAATGATGATGAGTACCTATGGCTTTCAACATGTGATAACCAAAGGAAGGATTCGGAATGGGTTGATAATTTAGGATTCGATGATTGGATTAAGATCAAGTATGGAATAATTGACGCGGCTACAAAGGAAAAGATTTGGAAGGGATGTGTGAAGCGGTCAAACCCATGCGAATGTAAAACCAACGATCATAGAAGAAAAGAGCATAAAGATGCCATAGGGGAAATTGAACAAAACCAACACATGAGGGAGGTTGATGAAAAAGTACTACACCAATATAGAACAGAATTCGATGATGATGACATCGACAGAATAATGGATTATCTAGAATTGCAAGAAGCTGATGGGTTCACTGATCCTGATGATGAGACCTATGAACAAAGACGATGTAAACTTCTAGGGTTACAGTACAAAAAACCTCCTCCCATCATTGCAGAGACTTATGAGGTAACTCGATATCATTTAGGACCCGACGAAAGATTCTCGAAGGTACGGAGAATTGAGACAAAGGAGTATTGTTGCACTGCCACAAATGTTGCTTGGATAAGGCATAACCTACTGAAGGAAATGGACAAGCATGGGCAAGTCCATCATCAACCCACTTGAAGGCCGTGGCAGTGAGTCTAACTTAAAGACTCGATAATAAACAAAAGTGCTCTTTCGGGAGACAACCCGAATTATTCTTTTCTTTTCTTTTTCCTTTTATTTTGTTGGTTTGGTATGTTTTGTACTAATGATTTGCAGGTTCTAGAGGAAGCCTTGAGTTGGGGAACAAATTTTTGGACTTTTGCACCAAGGAAAATCCCCCAGGACTTAGCTACGGCGTAGCTCCTTCCATCACTACGCCGTAGCAACTCCCAGGTGTCAGTCTATATTATTTTAGCAACTACGGTGTAGCAACACATTCCTGCTACGCCGTAGCTTCCTTCTGTTCCTAAATATTTTTAATTTTACAAATCATTACTTGAACTTGTATTAGTTTTTAAATGAACTTTATGGGTGTGTTCCCTGTAAACCCTCACGAGACTTCACTCGTCCACTTGGGACACCAAGTGGTTTAAAAGGCTTGTTGCATACACTAAATGCAATCTCGATTCCTACGAAAGTAAGTTAGGTCTTTTTTTATTTTTTCTTTTTAGGTTTTATGCTTTTGGTAGTTGTATGATTTCAGGGATTTGAAGTTTGCTCAATAAGCAAAGCGAATGCACGTTTTCCAACATGATCCTTCTATCATTTCCAAGATCAAAATTCAAGGAAGTTCTCGTTCCAATTCTACTTTTTCCTCTTTAATATCTGTTTTATGTACAAATGGGACTTTGTACAACTCAAGTGGGGGGACGGGAGTAGAATTATTACTTTAACTTTATTTTGCCCCATTTTTTCTAGTTTATTTTGAAAAATTATGCCACTTCTAAAACTTTTGACATGTTTTTCCGAACCTAACTAAAATAGACCTTAGTCGAGCACATTAACCCTTTATACCATGGTGAGATTTAGCCTATTTCAGTTTCCCCTATTTTACCACAAATTCACCTAAATTATGAGTGTGCCGGTAGTTTATAAACTTTAGAACTTGGCCTTTACATCATTTTGAAACCATGGACAAGTAGTGTATTGAGATTTCTTGATACATTTGGAAGAAACTTTTTAAAAAGGCAATATTTTAGGATTATCACCCAAATAACCTATACGTGTGTGTTTATCGATTAGTCACATTGACTATTCGACCCCCATGTTAAACCCTTTATTTCACTCACCTTTAGTGTAAGATACCCCTAGATACACCCTTTTGAGCCTATCCTTTCGTTTCTTACCCATATTATTGTTTCGATACACTATTCGCCTTAGCCTACCGTGTAGTCTTGCTTTATGATTGGGAAGTTTCCACTTGTTATAGTTTGAGGTTCAAGTTAAGAGATTCAAGAATCACACCTACGTTGAAGACAAATCTTTAAAGATCATGAGGACCTACTATTGTACATGTATAGTTCATCCCAAGTGGGGGGATACATTTATTTGTTATTGTAAAAAAAATGTGAAATTCCGTATGTAGATATGTTATCTTTGGTGCAACATTGTATAGCACCGTATTTTGGGCTTTGAAAGAATTAGTATCGAAGAGGCCACTTCGGTCATATATGAAGAATGAAGTTGTTGGTTCATAATCGCCAACATGAAGACCAAGTTTTGTGCCCATCATGACGTCCGCTAATGGCACGCACTTGTTACATGATCTCATTTTTGCATTTCGAAGCTTGGACTTTAGATGAACGGCAAGTGGTAGCAACTCGGCTATAGGCTAAGACTATTTGTTTTCTTTTTCTTTTTACACCATTATGGTGCATCCAATGTCTTATCCTACCCTTTAGTTGTGAATCATACTTAGGTGAAGGATTTAAGCAGTCATTGGTGTCTTGCCCGGCATTCCGGTCATGTATCATTGCCTTTGTCGTCTTTGCCGTAGTATGTTAGTAACAACACTACACCCATAAGTCTTATGTGTGTTCACCCAATATTGCCTTTAAAAATTGTTTCGACCTTAGCTCTAGTGGTAGAGATTTGTGTAACCGCCAAGCTTATGATAGAATACACTCTATGACTGTGCGTTGAGTGATCACCCCGAAATTAACACTTAGATTAGGAGAGAAAGATGAGTGTTTGTTCCAGTTTCCTGAGGTGTTCGACTTTGATATATTCTAGCATAGGAAATTTTTAGACTCATATTTTCCAGTTTCTTGGGAAATATCTTTTTGAAAATTATTCTAATAAGGTCTACTCGAGGGCAAGTAGAGTTCAAGTGGGGGGATATTTGATAACATCAAATATATCCATGATTTAAGTGTTAATTTCCCCCTAAAATACTCATCTTTTGTATTCATATGTTAGGAGATATACTCTTATTTGTTTATATTCTGTTTTTAGGGCAAAGATGAGTAAAGGAACGAAGAAACGCGAAAATGGAAGGACTAAAGTGAAAATATATGAAGTATTCGGATTCTGCACTAACTACGGCGTAGAGATATCATATACCTACGCCGTAGCAAACACTTATGAAGACTACGGCGTAGCTCAATCCTTGACTACGGCGTAATGATATACTAAAGGGCTCTACGGAGTAGCAACTCTCCAACTACGGCGTAGACCCCAAATTGAGACAGTAAAGAACTCGCGTGGCCAAAGAAGAAGTTACGGCGTAGTTTCCCATATAACTACGCCGTAGAAGCATCCAAGGAAGAAACTACGCCCGTAGCACTTGATCAAGTTACGGCGTAGTTGATATTTACAAAGGCTACGGCGTAGCCACTCATTCAGCTACGCCATAGCAAAGTCGGGCCTATAAATACCAGCCCTAATTCCGAGTCTATCAACACATTCTGCAACACACAGAAGTTGGGAGAAACTCAGGGAGCAGGAGGAACGAAGTTCAATCCACATACGAGTCATTTCCAAGGGAGAATACACGCACCAATCATAAGTTTATTCATTCCTTTGATTTGTATTCGATTCATGTTCACATTTGTTATATTAAACTATTGTTTTACTGCAACTATGAATATGAGTGGCTAATCACCTCTTGGTGTTAGCCTAGTTATGAAATTGTTATTGTTATAATTTAGTTTTCTATGCATCTATTGCCGTATTGTTTGTATACTTTCATGGCGAGTCTTAGGACACTCTAGTTCTGGTAGTATTGAGCATTGGTAGTTTCTTGGAGGCTTGGTGAATTAACCCTAGGACCCAAGCCGATGGGGGTGTGACTTGGTGATAGCAATATCACCATACATGTGCGAATTAACCCTAGGACCACCTACTTATGCAATATGCTTGAAGGAGTTAGAGGGGGTGTAAGATCTGACCATGCCGCATCCCGCTCGACTTGTCCATGTTAGTAGATGTGCTTAATGACTCTTGCATCTTCGTAGGTTCACGCCGCCCGATGAACTCTCGGCTTTACAATAGTCGGGAATAAGACAAGGTGCAAGATAGATTTAAGTGATTTAACCCTTTGATCCTAAATGACTATAAACCCCAGATGAAACGATAGGATGCACTTATAGATAACTAATCATGATAATAACAAGAGTAGTAATTAGGTTAACACTTCTTCTCTTTATTGATTCTCTTCTATTTACTTACTTGTTCTGTCATTTGCATTTATTAGTTAATTAATCTTATTAATCATAAACCCCCTTTTAAACGTGACAGTAGACTTAGATAGATTCCACACACTTAGCTCTTGGGACGACCTCGGCTTTACCAACTAGCTATACTGATAGTGCATTAGGTAGACCTTAGGTAAACGAGACACTTATAAATATTAAAACCTGGTCGGTTAAACCTGCATTAGAGAGCCTCATCTCTTGGCTCTCAAACGGATTTTGCGGTATGTACGGGGTACCTTAGATTATGGGTTACAGTTGTTTGCTTCCTCTACTACATCATTGGTTGCCTATTCTGATGCGGATTGGGCTGGTTGCCCTACTAATAGGAGATCGACTTCAGGCTACTGTGTCTTTCTTGGCAACAACCTTTTATCATGGTCCTCCAAGCGATAACCGACTCCCTCTCGTTCTAGTGCATAAACAGGGTACCGTGGGGTTGCCAATGCTGTTGCCGAGACTTGTTAGTTACGGAATTTACTTCGTGAGCTACCCACTCATTTATCTTCCGTTACACTTGTCTATTGTGATAATGTTAGTGAAGTTACTTATCTTGTAATCCGGTTCAGCATCAGTGTATGAAGCATATCGAGATTGATATTCACTTTGTTCGAGATTTGGTAGCCACTGGTTAGGTTCGGGTTCTTCACGTTACCAATATGCAGATATTTTCACGAAAGGCTTGCCGTCTGCTCTATTTGAAGAATTTCGCACCAGTCTGAGCGTCCGATGCCCTCTTGCTTCAGCTGCAGGGGAGTGTTAGCCCGTATTTTATTTATGTTGTAACGGGCTCAAGCCCGCATCTAGATTATTCCGCATTCGGTTATATATGTGTACATTGTAATCACAATTATCAATCAATAAAGTCACCATTATCTCTTAATACCGAATAAAGAAAAGAAGAAGCTTCTTTTGCATTAGACAATGGTATCAATGAGTTTGGTTGTTTTCAAAATTGAAATTTATTAAATAAAATAATAATGCTTGTTGCTGGAATAAGATAAAGAATTTGTTTGTTGGAAATAGACAGTTGATTATTGGCATCACGATCATCCTATTTCCAACGCGTTTACGCCGAATCGACTCAAATATTTTGAATCATGACTTTAACGTTTACTTTTTCTTCTTTTCCATTCGCCAAATTTAAAAGGGATAATTATAAAAAAATATAGCTAACTAGTTACATTTTCAAATGTTGTGTAGTTAACTTCATTTTTCTATTATAACACCAACATTTTGAATCCAGATCTTTTTGCGTATTTGTGATTACTAGGGCTAAGCAAAGCGGACCGAAAACCGAACCAAACCGGAAAACCGAGCCGACCATTTTCGGTTCTATATATTTATGGCTTTCGTTTTCAGGTTGGGTCAGGCTAAAACCGAGAAAAACATACCTAAACCATATAAACCGAACCGAACGAACAGACAAAAAACTGAACCAAATCGGGTCACTTCCGTTCGGATCTCAGTTCATTTTTTTTCACAAAATCGGTTTTCGGTTAGGATTGGTTTTGGTTAGTTCGCTTCGGTTTTGACCCGGTGCTCAGCCCTATTTGTGACCACTTTAGCCTTACTTATTTTTAACACCATATTAACAACAAAGGGTAAAATGATCATTGTACATGGACAAAATACACACAAAGATCCAAATTCTAAACTTTAATATGCACAAAGTCTGAATTTAAAACTTTTATGTAAAAAAAAATAAATAAATAAAAAAAAAAAATATCGAAAAAATGTTAAGTTAGCTACATTTTCAGATAATCAGAGTTATTTTAATTTGATGCCACCCTTTCTCAAGTATTGCACTTTTAAGCAGCAATTAACTGTTTTCTGCGAACCTGAAAGAGTTGAGATTAAACACAATATCTAACGTTTTTTTTTTGGGCTTGACAAAAATGTTTACACAGAAGACTAGTCTCAAGGTTGTCATTTGTAAAGTTTAAACTTTTTTTTAAGAAACAATTTTTATATTTATACAATTAATTCTTTCGATTTACATAGAGGTACAAGTCAAATGAGCAACAAGTTGCGCCGCCATATCTAACTTTAAACCTAATAACTCAATGATTTTATTTGTACTTGATTCATGTAAAATGTTTTACGTGCGACACACTTCAACTATTCAAAGGTCATGTATATTTGCCAGAATGAAAAAAAACATATTAAATGGTTTTTATATGAACTTCAAACATATTATAAATGGATGCAAATCATGCAATCATATTCTATTAATTATTCTTATAATGATTTTTAAGGCATGATAAACGTGGTAGTTAGATGTGTTAGCATTTTTTTATCATTATATTCTCATTAAGATTGCATTCATCACGGTTATCTTAATTATCTTTCATTACAACCAATTTTATTATCAACTTAGTGTAATAAAACAAACAACTTAACTAAAAAAACATATTTAACTTAAGCACAAATATACCAAAAAAAAAATCAAAATATCACACACACGTACAATCGTACACACAAAACAAACCACACAAGAACTCGGTCTTCCCCTAAACCGAGTTCTCTAATTTTTTTTGCCATCAACGCATTCTGTGTGGGTGAATGTAGTAAACAAAGACGCATCCTTGGTTGCTAACAAGAACGAATATGCGCTATATGCATCTATTACGGCCTTACGGGTGGTGTTTAAGGTGTCAATATCCTAAAATTACTAGTCGTTCTTAGTTTCAATGGTCCCAAGTACAAAGGTCACGTATATCACGTGCCTGTGGAAATTTATACCTAGTAGTAACAAAGTCTAGCTAGCATTTAATGGTGATATATATTGATATAGCCTTTTATTTTGTTTTATTAGCATCACATTTTGTTATATTTTCATGTATATTATGAAATTCTACAATGAAAACGATATATAGAAATTTATATAATCCAAAGAAGTGTGTAATTTGTAATCTTTCGCAACAAATATCTCGACGCGGTATCTCACCGATATGCATGATTGAAAACAAAATGACCATGTGTAAAATATAAAAGATTGTCATCTCGATCATACCTTTTTAGCTCCATCTACATGTAATGGAAACACGCTTTCACTCTCATAATATCTTATAAGCAATTTTTTGTTGAAATGTCATAAGGTGTATATAAAGTGGCGGACCCAAGGGGTTTCGAAGAACCCGATTGATGTTTGCTGCGCGCTAAAATTTTTTGTTGAAAATCTCGATTTCTCAAGAACGAACACATAAATACATGTCATGTTTAGTTAGTCAACTAACATATATCAAAAGAAATACATGTTTTGTTTATTTTTATTTCTTTTAGTTTCATAAAAGTAAATTTATACACACGATAACTTAAAGTCTTGAATCCGGCTCAGATCTGGAAGCAACCCCACATCAAAACATTATATGACTATAGATAAGTATATACATCTATGGTATAATTCTATTCACATTACAACTAGCATGATGATGACTTGGGATACAAGAAAAAAACATTACTACTACTAAAGTATGAAATATGAATATTCAAGTTGTTAAATAAGATAACTCAAATCGTCATGACTTACGATTACATGCATTTAATATTAAACCATTTAACGGGTAATATTGACTGACTTTTAAAATTGCAAGCAAAGAAATGGTATTTTGATACCATCATTCCATGTATTTGTGACCACAATGACAATGAAATAGTTGGCAAAATATCAAATTTAAAAACTTTGATTTAGTCTTTGGTATGTAAAGAGTGGGATGCATCGTTGTGGGACCCCCTTCCCCCACCTTCAAGATTCAATTAAAGTGAAAATATTAGGCCATTTTAACTTTTTTATTAAAAAATGTCAAAAAAGTTACAACAACAAAAGTTGTTTTAAGTTTAAATTTATGTAACAACATGCATGATTAACTTTATCTCACATCTTATTGCTACTAATTTAATACCAAAATTTGGATTGGTATTTAAAAAGCAAACATATTTTTTTGTATGTGATCACTTGTTATTAGTCACAATCTAAAACTTAATGTTATGAGATGTATTATTTTAAAACGAAGAAAGACGTGTAATAAAAGCAAATCGACATAACCAATGTCTTGAAGACCGGGTTCGAAATCGACCCGATTGAGTCATCGGACATCGGGTCAAACCGATTTTCAATTTGTTACTTTTTATTTTTTCGACCGGGTCAATCCGGATTTTTATTAAAAAAAATTGAAAAAACAAACCCGGCCGGCTTTCGAGAACTGAGTCGACCCGGGTCACTCGAAACCCGACGGGTCTAACCGGTTAATTCAGTTTTAGAAACCCGGGCTTTTTTAAACTTTTTTTTTTTTTTTTTGCTGAAACCGGTCGATTCAGGTTTCAAAACACTGGACATAACTATAAATTATGTGGTTTATGGGTGTTCTAAAAAACGACATGTTTCAAATTTTGCACTGCTGAAGAAAAATTATGCGATTTACTGGCGTTCTCAAATACCGTCTAACTATACCAAGTTTGTTATTATTACGTTAAGTAGTTGAATTTAGCTCTTATATTAAAGTTGTTGAATGCTTTAACCTATTTTTTAAAACCATTCTTACACCAAAAATTTAAACACGTATAATTCTAAAAATCCTTATTTTGAAATTTTGTCTTTATTTAAATTTGAATTTGTTATTTTTAATTTGAATGACACATGAATGAATGATATAATTGAACCCCAACAACACTCGCACATGGAAATGAATTTGAAACTGCCACGTTGACTTGTTAAAAGACTTTGCTTGGTGTGAAGGTAAACCTATCAACAAGAACAAGTATTATGTGATTAATTAAACTAATTGTCACATAATTTATCTAAAGAAGTATAAATTATAAAAAGTTGCATGTACTAACATTCTATTATATTTTCGTGACAAGGATAACTTTTTCATTTTTTTTTTTATAAAAAAAATAATGATATTGGTGTATTTAGACTATCTCATATTTTTAGAGCTCGTTTAGGCTCTCGAGCTTTATATATAAAGCTCGGGCCCGAACTCGTTTATTAAACAAGCCCAAATTTAAGCTTGAACTCAGACTCGAATTCGTTTAGGCTCGGGTCATTCGAACTTTTTATCAATCCAATCTCGAGTTTTTTACCAATGGCTTGACTCGTTTCCACCCCTAATAGGAAGGTAGATATTTTATCTCCAAGCTCATTTACACGTCAACCCTTTTGAGAATTGAAACTTAATTCGGCTAATAACTCTTTTATGTTTTTGTGTGACGTAGCCTACCATGGCAAGGACCGAAAGCCGGAAATAAGAAACAAAAATCTGAAAAGATCAGTGAGAAGAAAGTTTCAACATCTATCACTTCTAGAAACAAAGAATCTTGGGTTTCGAGTGAACTCGGGTCAACTCGGTTCTTGAAATTCGGACGGGTTTTATTTTTTCAAAATTTTTTAATAAAAACCCGGTTTGACCCGGTGGTCGAACCGATTGATCGACAGTCAGATTGACCCGGTTGAAAAAATAAAAAAATAATAAATTGAAAACCGAGTTGACCTGACAGTCGAACCGGCCAAACCTATGCCGAAATACTCGAACGGATCGATTTCAAACCCGATTAGGCAATTTTCAAAACATTGTTATCACTTCTTCAACCACTTTAAAAACACGTTATCGTTTTTTCAAATTTTTTTAATAAAAACCCGAGTTGACCCTCTGATCGAACCGATTGACTCAGTCGAAAAAATAAAAAAATAATAAATTGAACACCAAGTTGACACGGTTCCAATAACTCAACTGGATCGATTTCGAACCCGATTTTTAAAACATCAGCTGTGACTTGTTCAACCACTTTAAAAACACGTTATCGTTATTACCAAGTACAAATATGTACAAACTCAACTACTTTAACACAAAAAGTATAAAACACAACTCCATCCATATGTCACTATTAAAAAAAAAAAAAACCCAAATTGTTAAATAAATAAATAAAAAATCCCACAATTTAGCCGCTCCGTAATACACTGTCTAAATCACACCATTTCTTGAAAAATTAATAACAACAAAACCAAAACACACACAAACCCTTTCCAATTCAAGATCTCACTTCAATTTTGACTTTTTTTGGTCAAATCTCGTGATTTTAAGGTACCCTTTTGGATTCTGATGATGAAATGAAGGATTTTTTGATTTGGGTATGATTAAAATCGTGTTTTGTGAAATGGGTATTGATTAGTTTTTGGAATTGAGGGTTGTTTGTTAAAATGTATGTGTTATTTTCTTGATTTTTGCTGTTTTTTAGCTGGTTTTTTTATAAATTGGGTAGTTAGTATGATCTTTGAGTTAATTTGTGTTAATTGTTTATGTGTAATGTATGTGTTGTGTTTCTTGATTTTTGGTATAACTAGTATGATCTTAGAGTATTGAATTTGTAGTATTAATTTAATTGGTAATTGTGTATTAGTATGTTTTTTTTGAACGGCGAGTTAGTAGTTAGTGATCGGAGCCCACAGTGACATCCAATTGGGCAGTATGCAAGCATCGAACCTTTCTCCTAAGGGGATAAACCCCACTCCTGCTTCTATTTTTTCGGGCCCCTGAAGGTCTATGGTGAGACTCGAACTTGAGACCTCTCCAAAGATACCTCCCCAAGGTTACCCGTGGTGGCCAACTGAGCTAGCCCAGTTGGTTAATTGTGTATTAATATGTAGTTGGTGAAGTAATGTGTGTTGTTTCTTTATAAATATTTGTTTAGTATGATCTTTGAGTATTGAATTTGTGTAAAAGGGTTAATTTGTGAAAAGAATGTCTCTTGTATTAAACGGATAAACAAATGCGGTTTTTCGTGTTTAGGTTACTGGGGGAGGGAGTCTATCCAAGCCCTTTTTCTTGGCGAGCCCAAGATGTCTTCTGTATAGTTTTGTTAGTATGATTTTTGGTGTCTTTTTAGCTCATTTTTTATAGATTCTTCGTTTAGTATGATGTTTGAGTTAACTGGTCGTAATTGTTTAGTTGTGTTGTTGGGTTTTTTATTTTGATTTTTGGTGTTTTTTAGCTGAGTTTTTGTTTAAGTTAGGTTAATAATTAATTGGTAGTGGTTATTAAGTTGGTCAAATTCGGCATGTTAGAAAGACGTACTTGTATGATGTAAATTGTTTTGTTTGATTAATTTGTAAATATCTTGGATTTTTCAGTTTGATTAATGGAATCGTATTTACACAGGATTTTTCTGGTTTCTGAGTTCTGGACTTGCTGTTTTTCTAACTTCAACACGCACACTAGGCACGTCCTGTGACGTTATACTTGTGGAAATATTAAATTTCAAGGTTTTTTAGCGGATGTTCTTTTACTGATTCTTGTGAAAGATACAATACAAAATGGCTCACGGGAGGATACGAGCAAAGCTTAAAAGAAGTAGTCTTTACACATTCGGATGCATAAGACCACCTCGTGAACCAAATGACGAGCCTCAGCCTCATGAATTTCGTGGTCCCGGTTTTTCTCGTCACGTTTGTTGTAACCAACCTCAGTTGCATCAAAAGAAACCACTCAAATACTCCAAAAACTACATTTCTACCACCAAATACAACGTAATTACATTTCTACCAAAAGCCCTTTTTGAACAGTTTCGACGTGTAGCAAATGTTTACTTCCTATTAGCTGCAATGTTGTCTCTAACACCTGTTTCACCCTTCTCGGCTTATAGTATGATTGCACCATTAGCTTTTGTTATCGGGTTAAGTATGGCTAAAGAGGCAGTCGAGAATTGGCATCGGTTCATGCAGGACATGAAGGTAAATATGAGGAAAGTCGGGGTTCATAACGGTGAAGGTGTTTTTTCTTTAAAACCATGGATGAATTTACGGGTCGGAGATGTGGTTAAAGTTGAAAAAGATCAGTTTTTTCCGGCTGATTTACTGTTGTTATCATCAAGTTATGATGACGGGATTTGTTATGTTGAAACAATGAATTTAGACGGTGAGACGAATCTAAAAGTCAAACGATCTTTGGAGTCAACTCTGACTTTAGATGATGATTCAACGTTTAAAGATTTTAGAGGAACAATAAAGTGTGAAGACCCGAACCCGAATCTTTACACGTTTGTCGGGAATCTTGAATATGAGAGACAAGTCTTTCCGCTTGACCCGAGTCAGATTTTGCTTCGGGATTCAAAGCTTCGAAATACGGGACATGTTTACGGGGTTGTGATATTTTCTGGTCACGATAGTAAAGTGATGCAGAACGCTACCAAATCACCATCAAAACGGAGCACGATCGAGAAACAAATGGACAAGATCATATACGTGCTGTTTACCCTTTTGGTGTTGATATCTTTGATTAGCTCAACGGGTTTCGCTATCAAGACAAAAACGCAAATGCCGAGCTGGTGGTACTTGCAGGCCCCTGATGAAGAGCGTTTATACGATCCTGAAAACGCTGGGTTGTCGGGGTTTTATCATTTAATTACAGCTTTGATTCTTTACGGGTATTTGATACCGATTTCGCTTTACGTTTCAATTGAGCTTGTTAAGGTGTTACAAGCGGTTTTTATCAATCAAGATATTCATATGTATGATGAAGAAACTGGTACACCGGCACAGGCCCGTACTTCGAATTTGAACGAGGAGTTAGGGATGGTTGACACCATTTTATCAGATAAAACCGGGACTTTAACGTGCAACCAAATGGATTTTCTGAAGTGTTCGATTGCAGGAACCCCATACGGGATGCGGTCAAGTGAAGTTGAGCTTGCTGCTGCTAGTCAAATGGCAATGGATCTAGAAGGACATGGTCAAAACGGGTCGGAAATCGAGCTAGAAGCGGTCCCAACACCTAGAGGAGAAAATTTACGTGTACCGGTAAAAGGGTTTAGTTTTGAGGATGCTCGGTTAATGAACGGGAATTGGTTAAGGGAGTCAAATCCGGAGGTTCTGATGTTGTTTTTTAGGATACTTGCTCTATGTCATACAGCGATTCCCGAGTATAATGAAGAGACTGATAGTTTTAGTTATGAAGCAGAATCACCTGATGAAGGGGCGTTTCTTGTTGCTGCGAGAGAGTTTGGGTTTGAATTCTGTAAAAGGACACAGTCGAGCATATTTGTTCGTGAGAGGCATCCTTCTTCTCAAGAATTTGTTGAAAAGGAATTCAAACTTTTAAATCTTCTGGATTTTACAAGCAAAAGAAAACGGATGTCGGTTATTGTTCAAGACGAGAATGGACAGATTCTTTTACTTTGCAAAGGCGCAGACAGGTCAGTTATATTTATCGGTCATGCTATATTGCTCACACATGTATGCATACACGAGGTGTATTGATATTTATTGGTTGATTTCCGCAGCATCATATTTGATCGTTTAGCAAAAAACGGAAGAGTGTATGAGGAGGCCACCACAAAACATCTAAATGAATATGGGGAAGCTGGTTTACGTACGCTAGCACTTGCTTACAAAAAACTTGAAGAATCAGACTACGCAGCTTGGAATGATGAGTTTATGAAAGCCAAAACTTCAATAGGTGGGGACCGAGACGCACTGCTTGAACGGGTATCTGATATGATGGAAAAAGATCTGATTCTTGTCGGTGCAACTGCTGTTGAGGATAAGCTACAACCGGGAGTATGTATTTATAAACTTTTCAGATTATGATTGCAAAACCATTTCTAGTTTCTTAAATCTGTATGTCATTATTTTTTACTGTTTCGTTAGTCTGACTTTCTTTTTTCTTGTGTAGGTGCCACAATGTATCGATAAATTAGCTCAAGCTGGTCTTAAGCTATGGGTCCTAACAGGCGATAAAATGGAAACCGCAATCAACATTGGGTATGTCATTTTCCTCTGGAAAAAAGGCTGGATCTAAACTTATAGTTAGGGGGGTGTTTGGATAAATGGGATTATGATTACGCTTTTCTTGTTATTATAGTTTATATAGCCAGATCTTGAGAAGCATGTAATAAATACGACTTTTCTTGTTTGGTGCAGGTTCGCGTGCAGTTTACTTAGGCAGGGCATGAAGCAAATTTGCATATCGACAAATATGGACATCTTAGCCGAGAATTCCAAGAAGGTATTTCATATTCGAATTCCCCTTTTTTCCACTGTCATCATTATATTGAGCAAGTGATATTGATATCGTGTCAACATGAATAGTTTCATGTTTTTAAACGTAGTTTGGGTAGTTATAGTTGCAACTTCAGTGTCATTTTCATGTAAATCGAGTTGTTAAAGTATTGTTATTGGTTACCGATCAGGCTGTAAAAGAGAACATTGTATTGCAAATCACGAATGCATCTCAAATGGTTAAGCTTGAAAAGGATCCTCATGCTGCGTTTGCATTGATTATCGACGGGAAAACGTTGACTTACGCTTTGGAGGAAGATTTGAAGCATCAGTTCTTGAATTTAGCCGTTGGTTGTGCTTCCGTTATATGCTGTCGTGTCTCTCCCAAACAAAAGGCCTTGGTAACATTATAAATCTTTTTTGTGTACATAATTCTTAAGTATTTGATATAATACAATAAAAAAATATTGATAATATTCATATTATTGTTGACATTAGGTTACAAGATTGGTAAAGGAAGGCACGGGGAAAACGACATTAGCTATTGGAGACGGTGCAAATGACGTTGGAATGATTCAAGAAGCAGATATTGGTGTCGGAATTAGTGGTGTTGAAGGAATGCAGGTTTGTAGTATTTTGCAAAACAGACTTCAATCTTAATGTCGGTTTAAGCGTGGATTTGGTGTTAAAGGGAAACACGGTTTAATAAACGTTTTGTTGTATACAGGCTGTGATGGCTAGTGATTTTGCTATTGCACAGTTTCGGTTTCTTGAGAGGCTTCTGGTTGTACATGGTCACTGGTGCTATAAAAGAATCGCTCAAATGGTAACTTATATATGACTATTACTTTTGTCTCTTTCAATACGCTTCAAGTCCAAAACGGACTGTTGTTAAACGTTTATATTAATGAACAATTTATGCTCAACCACAGATTTGCTATTTCTTCTACAAGAACATCGCTTTTGGCCTTACGCTCTTCTACTTTGAGGCATTCACTGGGTTCTCAGGGCAATCAGTGTATGATGATTGGTATATGCTCTTATTCAACGTTGTTCTTACATCACTGCCCGTTATTGCACTTGGTGTCTTTGAACAAGACGTGTCTTCTGAGATCTGCTTACAGGTTAGCTTTGACCCCGTTTGAGATAAAAACACAATCTAAATCGACCCATTCTATATGCTAAAGTTGCCAACCTTTTTCTTTTGAATTTATTTGAAATATTTACTCATTGTCAAACCCACTGCAGTTTCCAGCATTGTATCAACAAGGGCCAAGAAACCTATTTTTCGATTGGTACCGAATCTTCGGATGGATGGGAAACGGTCTCTACTGTTCCTTAATCGTATTCTTCCTCAACATCATCATCTTCTACGACCAGGCTTTTAGAATTGGCGGTCAAACAGCCGACATGACCGTAGTGGGGACAGCCATGTTTACATGTGTCATCTACGCCGTCAACTGCCAAATCGCCTTAACAATGAGCCACTTCACATGGATACAGCATTTCCTTATCGGTTTCAGTATCATCGCCTGGTATGTTTTCCTAGTACTTTACGGGATGATGTCACCAGAACTTTCTGGAAACGCGTATAAAATCTTCGTAGAAGCACTTGCACCCGCACCTATATTCTGGTTAAGTACTTTGTTGGTGACGGTAGCATGCAATCTACCATATTTGGCTCACATTTCCTTCCAAAGATCGTTTAATCCGATGGATCATCATGTGATTCAAGAGATCAAGTATTACAAGAAAGATGTTGAGGATCGACATATGTGGACTAGAGAACGATCAAAAGCTAGGCAAGAAACGAAGATTGGGTTTTCTGCTAGAGTTGATGCTAAGATTAGACATTTAAGACAAATGTTGCAGAAGAAATCGTCGGTTTTGAGTCCTCGTATTGCTTCGGCAGCTACACGAACTTGATCTTTCTTCTTTTTTTTGGTTTTTTTTGGTTTTTCGGGTTCTCGGTGTTTATAATGTGTAGGGGTTTCTTTGGTTTCCTTCTTATTTTTTGGAATTTCTAATGGTTTTTTGATTCATTCGTGGTGATATATGGAGAGAGTATAGTAGCAATTGTATGTAGAAATTTACTAATGTTGTTTTGACATTTTAAGCTAGTGAAAATGGTTGATATCACTATGTGTTGACTTCTATTTCGAATGCCTTGCCAATTCTAACACATTTGCTAAATAACACATTTGCTTTATATCTAAGATTTATCTATAAAATAAGCTGTTAAATAACATTTGATACAAGATATAACCAATCTGTTGCTAAGCTTGCTTTAAGCCTAGTCTATTGCTTTGGCATTTTTATTTATTTATTTTATTTTTTTATTACCATCTTTCTATTTACTTACTTTTACAAAGACAGCTATTGCAGCCTCTCATTTTAAGTTTCAAAGACAGCAATCGCAGCCCTTTATACTTATATGATTGTACAATAAGTTGCACTACTAGGCCTTACGATAATGATTGAAGGAAACGGGGGTTGTGACTTGTGAGGATGCGCCAAGCTTACTGGTAACCTGAAATAAGAAATACAAAGACAGTACGTTAAGTGATTGCGCAGGAGGTTGACCTGAAAAATTATAAAACCAAACTTTTGGTTCGGGTTTGGTTTTAGCCAAAAACCGCCCCATGCTCACCTCTATTTAAAAGGGCATCTTGAGGATTTTACGTTACTTATTTTTAAATTTTTTTAAGATCCAAGTAAAACATTTTTTCATTATATAAATTATCAGCTTTAAAAAAACACCCCTCAAGTTTGAACTACTTCAAACATATTAACTTGAAGTCTATAATTTGGTAGGAAAAAGTGGTATTGTGACTATAAACCCAAAAAAGAATGGGATATTGACAAAAAAATGCATCATACTTGTCACTTTTTGTCATTGTATGTAGCGTAATTTTTTTTTTTTTTTTTTTTTGATTTTAGCACTAACCTTTTTAAATCGTGTCATTGTCTGTATCGGTGACCTGTTTGACTTGTTACAGCATGTTGAGTTAGCGATTGTTTGTTTTATTATTGCAGTGTTAGTCCTTTATACTAACGACCGCTTATAATTAACTAAATGGAGCCTGTTAAATTAACGATCGTTTATTTATTATTGCAACGTGAGTCCTTTACACGTTTTCGCACGTTTTTGTCCGTTTTATACGTTTTCATCTGTTTTTACACGTTTTCATCCGGTTTTACACGTTTTCGCATGTTTTCATCCGTTTTTACACGTTTTCGCACGTTTTCGTCCTTCTTAACACATTTTCACCCGTTTATGTCCGTTTTCGCATGTTTTCGTCTGTTTTTAAATATTTTTGTCGGTTTTTACACGATTTATTTATTTTATTATTATAATAAAATATATGATAATAATAATAATAATAATAATAATAATAATAATAATAATAATAATAATAATAATATAAACAACAACAACAACAACAACAACAATAATAATAATAATAATAATAATAATAATAATAATAATAATAATAATTTATGTAATAGTTTCATGTTTCTAATGAAAAGTAGTGGTTTTTATAAAAAAAAAATAAATAAATAAATAAAATAATAATAATAATAATAATAATAATAATAATAATAATAATAAATAAATAATAATAATAATAATCTAAATCGTAATCGCATATGTTCGGTTAATATCTCCGTTATGTGATTACGGTTCACCCCTCTTTTTACTAAGTTGTCTAGCTTTTTTTCCTGTTATATGTTTGGCACAAAGCTTTTTGAAGCTTTTTTAGGCAATGAACGGTGAATAATGAGTTTTTTTATTTTTAGTGTTCGTTTGGCATGAGAGCTGTGGGTTTTGCTATTTTTTAAGAAAGCTCATTTTTTCAATGTTTCTTTATGAAGCTGTGAGCTTTTTTGGCTACTGCTCACAGTTCACTGCTACTGCTTACTGCTTACTGCTACTGCGCACATCAACTTTTGCCAAACATAGCCTAAATGTATTGAACTTTAAAAGAAACTTTCTATATTATATACATGATGGCGAGAAATTTTCACGTGTTAGATTATGGTACAAATCATAGAAAGTTTTGAGAGTTGGAAAAGTAGATTGTAAGTTAATTGGTTAGATTTTGAGAGAAAAAAAGCTAGTCCTTTCATTAGCTAACTCTTACGATGAACGTAGAACAAAGTTTATACTAACAACTAGCAACCTTTAACTAACAACATGAGCCCTCATGTGACATGCTGGTCTTCATTTGGCTCATTAAAGTGGTATTTAGTTGGAAAATATTTTTTTTCATTTTCTATTTCTTGTTTTGTAAGAAAAGAGAGGAGAGTTTGATATCCAAAAAACAACGAAAAATTTAGAAAACGCGTTTAGTCTCAGAAACATGTGTTTGTGTTTTCCATTTTGCCAAACTAGAAAACATGTTTAAGTGTTGTTGTTTTATATCTCAATTCAGTATTCACCTTAATAATATTATAAAAATATCTTCAAAACACAAAAACAAATATTATACACTAACAACCTATATTATAAAATAACTAAAAAAATCTAATACGAGAAAATAAATAATTAAAAAGGTAAAATATAACATCAAATAAAGTTTTCTTCTGTTTTTTTTATGTTTTCGTCTGATTTTTTACGTTTTTGTCCGTTTTGTCTATTTTTTTATGTTTCGTCAGATTTTTTACGTTTTCATCCCTTTTTTTACATTATCGTAAGATTTTTTACGTTTTCATCCGTTTTTTTACATTTTCGTCAGATTTTTTACGTTTCCGTCCATTTTTTACGTTTTCGTCCTTTTTTTTTTCTTACGTTTTTGTCCATTTTTTAATATTTTTATTTTTTTATGATTTCTTCTAATTTTTATGTTTTCTTCCGATTTTTACGCTCTCTTTCGATTTTTTACGTTTTTGTCCATTTTGGTCTGATTTTTATGTTTTCATCTTATATTTCTGTTTTTTTAGGTTTCGCCTAACGAAAACGTAAAAAAAATAGACGAAAACGTAAAAAAAACATAATAAAATGAGCGAAAACGGACGAAAATGTAGAAAATCTCACGAAAACTTAAAAAAATAGACAAAAATCGACGACAACGTAAGGAAACGTACAAAAATGTTAAAAACAGACAAAAACGTAAAAAAAATCGGACAAAAACGTAAAAAATAAGACAAAAATGTAGAAAACGGTCAAAAATCGGACAAAAACGTAAAAAATAAGACAAAAATCGGACAAAAACGTAAACAATCATGGGAACTCATAGAAGATCTTGCTCTCTATGACAACGAAAGTTGGAATGATCCCTGTGATTTGAACAAAACGGTCAAGGCAATATCTTTTCCTTCGAACAATTCTAGCACTCCCGACCGTAGGATCATGGAACTTGAGGACCAAGTCAAGTTTCTCATGAAATCTTACGAAGCTCCTAAGCCTTCAAGCCAAGTGAACAAAATCACTTCTTCATGCGAATTATGTAGTGGTCCCCATGACACTCGTGATTGTGTGGAACTCCCCGGAACAGCTTTTGCGGACTACGCATCCACGCGTACCGACGAAGCGGGAGATAAGTGGTACACTTTCAAGCCCGAGCCAAACACTTACGGTGATTCATACAACCCCTCATGGAAAAATCACCCAAACCTTAGGTGGAAACAAAGTCAAACCAATTCTTCCAATCCGCCTAATCGTTACCAACCAAACGGTCCACCATCCAACCGTACTTTCAACAACAATCCTTCTAACAACTATGGTAGTACCAACAATCTTGAAGGATTGATGTCAAAGTTCATGGCATCTCAAGAAGCTCGCATAGCTAGGTTCGAAACCGAATTCAACCAACAACAAACGGAGATGACCAACAAGATTGACAACTTGTTGAAAGCCCTCAGCAACTAAGCGTTAATCACACCTAGGAAGGACACTAGGGACACCAATAGTGGAAGCCAAATTAAGGATCCCTCATCATCCAAATATGTCCACTTTGTCAATGTTGTCACCATTAAGCCAATTGATAAGGAGATAGAAGAGAGTGACAAGAATGAAGTTAGAGTAGAAGCCGAGATTAAGGATGAGAGTAGGGAAGTTGAAGTTAATAAGGATGAGGAATTAGAGGAGGTAGAGCCTATAGAAAAATACTTTGATAAGTTGCCCACCGAGGAAGAGCAGGAATACCATAAGGATCTATTCGATAGTCCCGAGAGACCATATATCTTCGGCACACCCCTTATCAAAATGGGAGACCCCTCTAACATTAACATCCCATGCAAAATCGGACACATGCATATATGGAAAGCTTACATCGACCTTAGATCCCCCGTGCATATCATGACTAGGACCTATTACAATTGGGTGATGAAGAAGCAACTTAATTTTAGGATGATGCCCGGTAAGAATCTGATAAGTAATTTTGCAGGAAGAGTGAAGGGATTACATGTGATTATAGGGAATCTCACCTATGAAATCGATTTTATGATAGTGGAAGACAGTCGTCCGGTGATAGATGCTTGCCTAAGCCAAATAGTATTCGGAAAACCATTTGTTGAAGCCACTGGGATGAGTTATGACCCGACCTTAGGGATAGTTAGATTTAAGGGAGAGAATGATGAGGTTGCCTATCAAATGCCCTACAAGATTGAACAATACAGCCTTCTCTCTAATTTCGAAAAAGAACACAAGCAAGCGGCTTATTATAGGAATGAGGAGGATAGACGTAGAGGAGTAGAGTATGTAAAGAATAGAATGCTTGGTTTCTACAAAGAATGCTTACAACTAGGTCCGGAGTACAAAACTGGTTTAGAAGACGACCTAGAGAATGGAACAAATGATGAAGTCACGTAGTAACCCATGACCTTGAGTCTAGCTACAAGACTCGTAAATAAAGAAAAGCGCTTCTTGGGAGGCAACCCATGTTTTGTGTGATTTTATTTGTTTGATTGTTATTTGCTTCCGTATGCATGCTTTATTTTTATTGTTGGTAGATCATGTTTCTAAACTAAAATGTGGAAATACTTTACTTTGTTGTTTTGGCCTAGTCTTAACTCCACCTAAAAGTATTTTTTGCAAAAGATAAGTGTAAGGGAAAACCCCAAATATGTTTTTAAGAAACAAACCGATCATGATTCTCCACAATAATAAATGAGCATGTATATTCGTATTTGTTAGAGTCAAATGCTTGTATTGAGTCATAATGAAGTTTTGCAGGATTTTCCAGGAAGTAGGACCAAGTTTTTCCAGGAATTTTCCGGAAACTTAACATAAGAATTTCTGCAGGTCCATTCTGACGGCGTCAGGGTTTTACTCTTGACGGCGTCAGGAGTTAAAATCTGGAAATTTTACCGGTTTTGTTTTTCTAACGGAATCTTATGGTTTTTGTGAATTATTAAGTTTTATAATCTCCAGGAGATCTGCAAACTTCATTCCACAAGCATTATATCTTATCTTGTTTTCTAGGATTTAGAAACTTATATAGGATGCCGCCGATTTTACGCGAGGTTGTCTTGTCTATTTTGTCAGGTTTTACAGGTTATGTATGACAAGGAGATGATTTATATTCTGGAAGGGAAGCTTTGATTGTTCATTTTCTTGGAGGAAGATTTAACCTGGCCATCCTATTATCCATACCGAGCGAATCAGGGGAGTATTTGATTTCATTCTCTTTACTTTTTTACTTTTACATTCTTTACTTGAACATTGGGGACAATGTTCATCTTAAGTGTAAGGGGAAGGTAAAAAGATGATACCTTACATATGCACTTTCGCTTGAGTTTGTTTTGTTTGATGGTAGATGTGTAATAAAACTATGAGAAATACTTGTTAGTGTAATTTTAGCGCCAAATTTAAAATTTTTTACAACATTTAGGAGTGAAGCTTTAGCCATAGCAAGCGTCTCATGGATAGGAGATTGTATGACTAGCACATAACCGTATATTCAGAAAAAATTTCCACCCAAATATGTGAGGTTCGCCTTTAGATTTGATAGGAAAAGCATTCATTATTAGTGCTTATGAGTGTACCGGTAGCATTTAGATTCTAGAACTTGCGTTAGTGATGCATCTCGAGACCGCTAGTGAGACTACATTCGTGTAGTAGGATTTACTACATGATAAGAGGCATTAGGATCACCCTTGTGTTAAACCCGTATTATAATTACTTGACCATTTAAGTCATATTACTTGGCTAGTTAAGTCAACTAATTTTTCCCACACCCTTAGCGTTGTACTCATTTTTAGTACACGATACCCCTAGTACACCCCTCCGAGCCTATCTTTTCGTTTCTAACTTTAAGCATTTTACTTAAAGGAAGAATTTGTTACACCCCACTTAAATGTACACCCAAATTGCCTTAGCCTTCCGTGTATGCGCTCATTTTTAGTGCATTATTGTTATTTGTTAAACCCTAAGTTAACTTTCTAATTGATTACATGGTTGCTAAGTCGAGTCATATCCTTGTACATATTGTTTTGGGACGATTGGGACTCATGGGTAAGTACTTATTTTATGGAGTAATGGGGAAGAACATCACTTATTACCCCCATATGTATGTTAATCTTAAAAGTGCTCCAAGTGTTTTGATTTTCTTAATTCGAGTCATTAGATTAGTTGATTGTAAAGTATGTAAAGATTCAAGTGTAAGGGGAATTCTCATCCCCTATGATGTATTATTTTGGATGGTAGGGTAAGAGTGTATGCAAAAAAAAAAAATAAAAAAATAAATAAAAAAAATAAAAAAAAAAAAATCGAAAAAAAATCAAGAAAAAGAAAAAAAAAATAGAAAAAAGAAAAAAGAGAAAAAACATACGGACTACCATCCCGTTTCATTCTATGTTCATTTTATGTTTTTGTTATTTTTCATTTATTAGCTTAAGTCGAGTCTAGTCTTGGCTTAGCAACGCCACATTGTACATGTAATTAACCAAGATTGTTAACTCGCCACCAGTAAAACTCCCTTTATCCAACAAAACCGTGTATTTCATATCCCTACACCTAACGTTACAACCCTTTAAAAGACCTCTTTGATAGTTTATCCTAGGTGCTTACGCCATGTGGTGGAGGTTTGATCCTTTCCCAAGCCTATGGTAATCTATTTTGCTATGACAGGTAGTGAGAGATATCTTCCGTTTCCATATTGTAATTTACACTTTATTACACCCGAGAGATGTGAGTATCTAAACACTATTTGTGAGGTGCTTGTGTATTACCTCCGTGCTTGTCTATTGGTCTTTAGTGGAACGATTATTTGTTGTAATTACTTTTATATTAGTGTTAAATGACCCCTAACTTGTATTTTGAGTAGAATAAAAGTGCATTTGCTTGAGGACAAGCAAATCTCAAGTGTAAGGGTATATGATGAGGCGAAAAATGATCCATTTTTAGGGGGTCATTTAAGCCCGAATTCGAATTTATTTGATCAAATATTGCCCTAAATCGTTACTTTTGTGATTTTAGGTACTTTGGGAGTGAAATCTGGAAAAGGAAGCAATTCGGACGTTTTTGAAGCATAAAAATGAAGAAAACGCCAAAGTCTTAATTTTCCATGCTGGGAACAGTAGGTGACGGCGTCAAGAGCAAATCCTTGACGGCGTCAAGAGCAAATTTCATGAATTTCCATGACGACCCAGAAGAGTTTTGACGGCGTCACGTGGGAAGGGCGTCAAGAGTAAAAGAGTCATGACGGCCTGGAAGTATATTAGTCTTGACGGCGTCAGAAGTAGATCTAGGCAGTCCCAGGAGAGTTTTGGCGGCGAGGTGACGGCGTCACAAGATTACTCTTGACGCCGTCAAACTATTTTTCTATATATAGTTTTCTAATTTTTCACATTTAAAGAGAGAAGTTTTGGGAGAAACCCTGTAACACCCCCAAAATACCGCAGCGGAAGACTGTGTCATAGGGGTGCTACTTCATAATACAAAGTACAAGTTATAGAAAACGAACTCTAAATGAGACGTTTGAAAAGTTACCATTCGATTAATGAATTCAAAGTTACAAACATGAGATTCCAAAGTATGATACATAAATGTATACAAAATGTTGAATGGTAAATGATAAAAGCGTAAGTCTTCAGAATATGCAGCTTGACTCTAAGTTCCATGCACTAGCTATCGCCTTACTAACCTGAGATAAACATGCTAAAGTGTCAACACAATGGTTGGTGAGTTCATAGAGTTTGTCTTAAAATAGTTGAAAAGCCTTAAAGAATGATCACACAGCAAAGGCATCGTGAATCCACTCAGTTACAAGTCCCGCCATAAGAGACTTGTAACCTGTGTGTTCACAACCCACTGCTACAATATAGTATAATAAAGACATGTATAAGTTCATCAAGACAATTAAGCAATTAGTAGTGAGTCTCTACTTCATCTCCGAAGACCTCACTTTAGGAGCCAATTCCCAAAGACAACTGGGAGTCAATTCCCAAAGACAACTGGGAGCCACTTCCCAAAGAAAAAAGACAGTCATGTATGTATTAAATCAAGTATAATGCCATCAAGTATAAGACAATCAAGTATAACACAGTCACATATAAACGTTTTGAGTATTTGTACAAGTAAGCAAGTAGTTGAGCATGTATCCCCCCCAAGAGTTTAAAACAAGTACGAAAAGAGTAGGGGCTATGACTCACCTTAAGTCTATGTAATGAGAAATGAAAGTCGAATCGCGAAAGTCTCTAAGAGCAGCCTATAATAGAACGTTGCGACTTAGGTTTGGAGTAACGTCTAAGAATACGAAGAATTGCCCATATATGTCTTGCATAATGTTCATGATGTAGTACTTAGTATATAGTGTAAGTCGTTGAATATAAGTGGTCTATGAAACATGTATAAGTTGTATATCTCTTACTACCGTTCGGGCCGACATAATTCAGAAGTCATGGAGTAAACGTTCGAGGAGCCAGGACACTTTAACTCGTAAATCCACAACTCGTCTCGACGGCTTACTCAATGAACTCCTCACATGAGGCTCCCTACTATTGTAGTATTTGATAACATATATATATATATAAGCTTTTTGATCTTTAATAGTTATATGGTCTTTAGCCGTAGCTTTGCCGTGACCTTGGTCATTGTTACCATGATCTTGAGACTCAACCTTGGCTTTAGCCATGGTTGTGGTCTCGGCTTTAGGTCATTAGACCTCTTGGTCTCATCTAATTATAATGATTATATAGTAACTTTGGTCTAAAAATGGGCTGTTAAGAATTTGAAGAAATTTATCACTCAGAAAGCGTTTTCATGGCTCGAGCTTCTTTGTTCCTGAACGAAAACGTCGTTCCGGACAACTTTCGTGTTTTAACTTTTTGATGAATCGGACCAGAAGTGGGACTTTCAAAATCATAATTTGATCAGAATGCTATTTAGGCAGATTTGCCGTTTTGGTTTCGCTAACTTCAAATGGTCATAACTTTTGACTCGTGTACTCGTTTTGGGTGATTCAAATTGCTATGTTTTCCTTGTTAAGTCCTCTTTAACAGTAAGTAAGTGTCAAATATCAAAGTTATACTATTGTGGTCGTGGTTTTCCATAAAAATCACTAGTTTGCTTGTTTACTTGTCATAAGTTAACATATGTATACCAATACTTGTTTTATCCATTTTTAAACATCATGAACACAATACAAAGACCATATATAGCATGAAAGAAACATAATAAGCATGAAATGATATTGAGCAAGAAAGTGTATAAGGGTTTGCTTACAACTTTTGGCTTTCTAAAGAAAGGAAGTCAAGTATAGAACTAGGACACTAAACCTAATCTTGTAAACCCTTCACCATAACTCTTGTAACCCTTGCTAGCCTTGATCTAACCCTTGTGAAAACCATTTAACTTCAGCCCTAGTAACCTTGTGTAGCTCCTAATTCAACCATGGAATCACCAAACAAACTTAAGAACTAGGTAGAGAATACTAAGACCTTGAACTTTGTAGTGTAACTTGTATATTGAAGATCAAAGGATCATGGTGCTAGGTATTTATGTTGTGGCGTTTTTGTGGTGAAGAAAGGAAGGAGATGAGCTTGTATTTATAGCATGAAGAGGAGGTGCAAGGAAGGTGCCTAGGAAACTACATAAACTTGGAGACAAAGTTGTAATTAAAAATGATCTAATGGCTAAAGTCATGAGATGATGCCACAAGTGTGAATGCCCCCCCTAGTGGCGGTTTGAAGAACTTGGAGAACAAGGTGTGGACTTTTGATGGTATTATCCTAAGTATGTAGCTAGTTTTGACTCCGTAAATCGCTAACCGTAAATGATTAAGCCTCAAAACGTAAAACCGGGTATCGTAAAAATATGAAACTTATAAATATGCTAGAACATGTCAATATAGTCCATAATAAAATATAAAATGAGTGGTAGGTTCTATCGGGTGCGAAAACCCTGCTAAAAACTGGAAACACGGGTCTAAAACGCGCAATTCGCGTAAAACACTGAACTGAAAAACGTAAAATTCCGAAACTTTTGGAATTGTCCTAAAATGATAGAAAATCATATTTCTATTGTTTATAATGTTTTATGGACATATCGGGATGCTAGAAGGACGTTTAAACCTAAAAGTAAATCTCGGACACGGCTTTGTGATTTTTGCAGAAATGATCCGACGAGCGTCAAACTCTCGGATTATCGTTAAAATAGTTTAACTTACGAGAATATGAAATAAAAATTTCTGAGATGAATAGTGAAAAGTGAATAGTAAAAAGTGAATAGTAAAAAGTGAATAGTGAAATTTTCGGGAATAAAAGTTAACCTGAAATTGCGAATTGTTACAAACCCTAAGTACGATTTTGGTGTAACTTTACAGGTTTTTCAAGGGTTCCAACCCCTTGATACCTTGCATGATTAATCAAGATAAGTGTTCTTCTAATTCAATCAATATGTCTATGTGTTGGTTGTCTATATCATGTTCTTGTCTTAATTCTATCATGCTAGGCTAAATCTCCTTTGTGTTTGCTTAGATCTAATGAAACCTAGATATTGATTATGTGTTGATTACTTGTTTATTCTTGTTGTGGATGAATGATTTATATGTTAGGCTTAAGAAAACTTGCAGATCTCCAATTGGTAACATGCTTGAACGTCTTAAGAAACATTAACCAACGCGCACTAGGTCTTTATTGGTTGTATTTAATGCATGAGCCACTGTTTACAATCTCTATAGTTGTGCTGGGCATGGTGTAGGAGGAGATAAGAGCTCATAGAATTGGGGAGTTATGTGTGCCACCCCATGAATGGTATTAAGGAATACGATCCGTCATCCATGCAATTATAACAAGTAATTAACGTGTAAAAGATATCTAGGGAGTAGTGAAATCTAAGTAAACACATTTTCTCCAATTACTGCTCACAACTTTAGTATAAATTAGTTTATTTTCATTTTTAGTATTTTGTTTTGATTGCATCTTAGTATTGGGTTAGTTGATTAGCAACTAATTCCGCCCACTCTTCCAAAACCCGAGATTTTAATTTGCTTTCTAAAAAAAAATATAAAAACACAAAAATAATCATCCCTCATCTTTAGAACTAGTATTTAGGCTTTCTAATCCTAGCGACACTATTCCTAAGCTGAACGATCAATCCCCCGGTACTTGTCACTATACTATACTACAACGATCAGGTACACTGCCTGGTGGGGGTTGTAAGCTTCTCGAGATCCCTCGAGAGGTAAAGCCTGTTGCGATTCCCACGCATCACATATACGTGCTGTTTACCCTTTTGGTGTTGATATCTTTGATTAGCTCAACGGGTTTTGCTATCAAGACAAAAACGCAAATGCCGAGCTGGTGGTACTTGCAGGCCCCAGATGAAGAGCGTTTATACGGTCCTGAAAACGCTGGGTTGTCGGGGTTTTATCATTTAATTACAGCTTTGATTCTTTATGGGTATTTGATACCGATTTCGCTTTACGTTTCAATTGAGCTTGTTAAGGTGTTACAAGCGGTTTTTATCAATCAAGATATTCATATGTACGAAATTTGGATATTCGGATATATAAAACCGTTATCCGAAATTGCGGATATCCGAAAAAAAAAAAAAAAAAAAAAAAAAAGAAAAAAAAAAAAAACTTAGCTAAAGTAATGGCTATAACATAAAACCTTCATAAAAAATTTAAGATATCCGAAAACCAAAAAAAGAAAAACCGAAAATCGAACCGCAAAAAACCAAATGAATTTTTGGTGCAGGGTTTGGTTTTAAAAATTATAAAACTGAACTTGTGGTTCGGGTTTGGTTTCCGCCCAAAACCGCCCCATACTCACCTGTATTTAAAAGGGCATCTTGAGGATTTTACATTACTTATTTTTAAAATTCTTTAAGATCCAAGTAAAAATATTTTTTTCTTTTATCCAAATTATCAGCTTTATCCATCACATCAACATAAATTACACCATTTTACCTTCCATTTTGTTATAAAAAGATTTTAATAACAAGCTGCAACAATAACTGTACAACAACATAAAATCGTAAAAGCAAAATGCCATTATTTCCAAATAAACTAAATGACATTAAAAGAAGTGGTCTTTTACTGATTTTTGTGAAAGATTCAGGGTCCGCTTGATTTAAAGTGGGGAAAGATAAAGGTAAAGGGAAAGGGAAAGGGAATGCAAATGATTGAGTGAGGTGGGTAATCAATACCTTACCCCTCAATTTACTCTATAATGTTGATTACCCACTACAATCAATACATTTGCACACCCCTAACCAAGCACCTAATTTGAGTAAGGTGAACCCTTTTGAATTCCTTACCCATTCCCCACCCCCTTAACCCCCTTACCAAGCATCCCCTCAATACAAAATGGCTCATGGGAGGATACGAGCAAAGATTAAAAGTAGTCTTTACACATTCGGATGCATACCTCGTGAACCAAATGACGAGCCTCATCCTCATGAATTTCGCGGTCCGGTTTTTCTCGTCACGTTTGTTGTAACCAACGTCAGTTGCATCAAAAGAAACCACTCAAATACTCCAAATACTACATGTTGACCACCAAATACAACGTAATTACATTTCTACCAAAAGCCCTTTTTGAACCGTTTCGACGTGTAGCAAACATATACTTCATATTAGCTGCAATGTTGTCACTAACACCTGTTTCACCCTTTTCGGCTTATAGTATGATTGCACCATTAACTTTTGTTATTGGGTTAAGAATGAGTAAAGAGGCAGCGAGGACTGGCATCGGTTCATGCAGGACATGAAGGTAAATATGAGAAAAGTCCGGGTTCATAACGGTGAAGGTGTTTTCTCTTTAAAACCATGGATGAATTTATGGGTAAGGATGTGGTTAAAGTAGAAAAAAAAAAAAAAAAAAAAAAAAAGACCGTTTTCCGAAATTTGGATATACGGATATATAAAACCGTTATCCGAAATTGTGGATATCCGAATTGAAAAAAAAAAAAAAAAAATAGCTAAAGTAATGGCTATAACATAAAACCTTCATAAAAAATTTCGGATATCCGAAAACCGAAAATCGAACCGCAAAAAACTAAACCGAATTTTTGGTACGGGGTTTGGTTTTAAAAATTATAAACCGAACTTTTGGTTCGGGTTTGGTTTTCGCCAAGAACCGCCCCATGCTCACCTCTATTTGAAAGGGCATCTTGAGGATTTTACATTACTTATTTTCAAATTTTTTTAAGATCCAAGTAAAAAGCATTTTTTCTTTATGCAAATTATCAGCCTTAAACAAACACCCCTCAAGTTTGAACTACTTCAAGATATATTAACTTGAAGTCTATAATTTGGTAGTAAAAAGCGGCGGGCAAAACACTATTATTGTGACTATAAAACCAAAAAAGAATCAGTAACTTTTCCTTGAATCAAAGTCCCCCAAAAGAGTGGGGAGCTCAATATTAGGCTTGTGACAATGGACCTGAAAAAATCGATCGTGGGCATCGATCGACCGATGTCAATATCGGTTGAGCCCATTGTGGCAATATCGATCACCGGTGGATATTTGTGAACATCGGTTGCATTTTCGACCGAAGTGAAACAAAGAAAGAGTTCCATTTTGTACCGTTTGAAACTATTAAATGAAGATGATGCAATATGGGTTGCCACTGTGATAAGAGATGTGAATATGGGTTGAGGAGAGAGAAAGCTGAGGTGACAACCGGAAAGATGATGCAATATGGGTTACCACTGTCACTAGCCTTATGATTCCACACATAATGGTTACGTGAAAAGTGCGAGACCACACACAAGAGTTTGCCATTAGTGTGGTTTGATAATACGTCTTATTTTAGCCTTTTTAAAAACTTATCTTTTAATGCTATTATCATAACCTTTTTATAAAATAAAATAAATCACATCTAAAACTCACCAAATTCAAACCAAATTTACTTATTTAACCTCCATCACATCAACATAAATTACACCATTTTACCTTCCATTTTGTTCTAAAAGATTTGGGGAAATGATACCTACATTTAAATGTAGCCAATTGCCTACATTCTCTTTGAAAAAAGTTTACAAAATATACAGTTCAGTCTCTGCAGTAAGCCCTTGATACAATTCAGTCTCTATCCCTACCTTTTTTTACAAAGAAAAGTAGGTAACTTGCCTACTTTATAAAGTAGACATCATATCCCCAAAAGATTTTAGTAACAAGCTGCAACAATAACTGTTCAACAACATAAAATTGTAAAAGCAAAATGCCATTATTGCCAAATAAACTAAATGACATTATTCCTCCGTCACAAACGTCTATTTAACCAGTCAATAAAAATTTTGTTAAAATTGCTTATGAGTTTGATCCCAACTACAGACTAAATGTCATCAGAACACATGCTAATTTTCTCACGATAGGTTCTTGAAGACATTTTAGTCGACACCTATAAAAAATGCACGACGTGAGTGTTTTTCCACCGGTCTATTGCTTAGTTCTCAAGTTATTTAAGTAAGGAAACGTTAAGAAATGTGAAGTAAACATTTTCAACCCAATTTTTAAGAGAAAACATTTTACTTTAAAATCAATCAAATAACATATTTTTTTCATTTATTTATTCTTCAAGTGATACTTGAAAACACAATCGTTTTTATTTTATTTTTATTTTTTTTTCCTTAACTGATACTTGAAAACACATTGTAAATCTTTTATAAAAAGTAAAATTCTAAAAACTCATTACCAAACACACCTAATAGCTTAAAGTCCAAAATTTTGGTAGGAAAAAAAATAGTGGGTAAAAAACTAAACAAAGACAATCCACTTTGTCTTGAATCAAAGCAAAGCCCCCAAAAATAGTGGGGAAGCTGGTATGTCTGTAATTTTTTGAGCGATGTGATTGTTAGTTATTAGTAGCCGCTGTTTGTTTTATGAAAGCGTTTGGTAACTTAGGTGTATATGTAATTATAAAGTGTACAATGACGTAAGTTAAACATTTTCGAGTAGTAATAAAAACATTTTCAAGTGTTTGTATAGAAGCAGATTAGCAGACTACTTGGTACTTATGGTTATATGTTTCTTTGAGATTTGCTTAGAGCTTACGGTGTGGTAACACCATAGTCGTTAAAACGTGTTGCCATACACTAGAATAACACACTGAATCCATTCTTACCTGTTTCCACTGAAAACTGGATGGGGTATGGTAAAGGATGTTTAGGATTTACTTATTTCTTAGCTTACTGTGTTTTTTTAGTGTCTATAAGTACTTGTAAGTATTTCAATTGAGATAACAGCTTAAGGTTATTTGCTTACTTTGGTATGAAATAAGCTCTTTAAAGTTTCCCCACCAAAACGATTTTTGGGATTTCTAGTATTACCGTTTGTATCTCCGAACGGTTTTTCCCACCAAAAGTCACCTCTTTCCCCAACAGTCGTGACCCTTCCCGCTAACCGACTTTAACCGATTTTAACTAACTTTGGTTATGTATATTCATGATATATTGATCTCTTCCGGAACATAACCGATATAACAACTTTCTCTGTATTTGCTTTGATTTCTCGTGCCTTAGAAACAAAGTGTTGTTCTCTGTCTTATCCAATTGAGGATTCATGATACCCGAGGCATATAGGGTCTAAATACTTCAATCTGATAGTGATCTCAACACGATTCAGAGAATATATAAGGATTATTACCACCCACACACCCCGAAATTCTAACACGTTTTGCGAACAATGGGATCTTCGAGATTAACATCCACCAATGAACCTGATCCATTTCGTGTACGCACAACAGATGCAAGCCCTGGTGCTCTTAAGAGGTTCAACCTGAGATCAGAAATGACCCGTTTCTAGGAATACTACAAGCAGCAACCTAAAGAACTTTGAATCAACCTTTAAGGGTATTGAAGGCATGCGTCTTTAACATCATTGAGTGAAGTTGCAATATTGAAACATTGGCCAAATCTGTAAATTTGATTCATTCAAATCATGTATACTCTGTAAAGCACGTTAGTACTATATACAAGGATCGCGGTATTCGAATTGTAGAGTGCCCAAACCAGTCTTCGCTACCATTGTCGTAACGAGAATTTTCATGTTTTCTGAAATGATTTTTTATGGTTTTGTCGGGGTTAATGTATCATGTTGTGCCCCAGATTCTTCAAATCGGCCCAAACGGCTCTAAATATAGTCAAAAGATTGTGGTTTTGATCTTGTAGTTTAACCATAATGTATGACAGGCAAAAAAGATCTTACAAGAAAAGATACCAATCGTTTGACTGACTTGATAATACATGGGCTATAAGCATCACGTCAACACAAACAAGATGCCGAGTAAAAATTTTTGATGCGTGTTCTTGCCTGGAATCACTTGGTATTTCTCACAACCTTGACTTGTTTACAGGTAGTCAATTGCTTGTGCAGCTTTTTAGGAGGCAAAAACATTTATATAAGAAACGATACCACTCTTCAGAATCAGTTAAACATAAACACGATGTTAACTTGAACTCAGATTCGATTACATAAACTCGGGTTATGAGATTGAACCCGTATAAAAAAAGAAACGTACTCTAACGGGCCATTTTTAGTGGCTAAACAAGTCTTTTGTTTTATCTTGAAATAGCCGTTCAAGAGTTAAAGTAAATCCACTACCTGTGACCAGCCTAGGTATACCTCATGACCCGGACGTTCCCAATCTTGGATGACGGAAACAGTATATGTATCCAAAACCAAACCCAATCACCCGAACCAAACCTCATGACATACTTGGTGCAACTTTTAGCTTGAAACGCTGTGGTTCAAGTATATATATAAATGCAGTAACAAAAGAGAACATGACAGCAGATTCCATCCATGATATATATAGCTCAAAGGTGAACATTTGACAAACGCCAACCAAGACGAAACAAACGCACGTCACATTAAAGTACAACAAGTTTTAAGGATGATTCAGTACATGATAATAATAAAAAGAAGATAGAAGCATTGGATGGAAGTGGAGAGATGATCATCGTCAAATGGTTATGGCAGCCGGGTGCAAGGCCTGCAAAAGCGTGAGACATTCAATTACACGTGCGTTAAAGTTAAAATTTAGATGGTGAGATTATATACATACCTGATATCTTAGCAAGGAGATTCAAGACCTTGGTGGCGGGGAAGGCTCTGAATTTGCTTAACAAGTTGGTCGAGTAACCTAAGGTGTTCATGGAAATCACGGGATGGTGGTGGCGATGGTGGAGGTGGTTGTGGTGGTGGTGGTCGTGGCATGTTTCGGCACTCAAGCCGCTTTGAGAAAATCAAATCATTAATAGATTAGAAGAATTCAATGTGTATGTATGTATGAAAGTATATATGAAAAAGAGGGAAATGTACGTACAACTAGATATTCGTGGCTACATTTGAACGCGCTTATTTTCCTAGCCTCCTCAAACGCTTTTCTGTTATAAGACGGGGGTTCACGCTCTAGCAGCATCCTCTCTCTCGTCTCGTCATCTATCTGCGGCCAATCCTCTTCATCAGTATCTACTGCATCCGAACCATAAAAGAGTTCATATAACTTGCTCTTCTCCTTTCTCTTGGATTCCCCCTTCACATCGTCACATTCAGATAACTAAAAGTAGAAATATATAGATATCTTTACGTATCATATTAATCAAAAGTAGAAATTTAACAACAAATATATCTAAAAGTAATAATAAGGGGGTGTTTGGCTTATGAGCTTATTTGTGTTTCGGCATAAGCCCTAATTTTCCGTCTTACTTTGAAACTCGTGAGCTTATATAAGTTTATTATCGTATGATGAACTTATATAAGCACACAAGTCTCAAAATAAGCTCGAAAATTAGGGGTGATAATCAAATAAGTTCATAAGCCCACATATAAACTTAAAGAAACACCCCACAACAAATATATATATCACAATATAAGCAATTATGCACAACAAATATATCTCACATGGTGTTTAAACCCATTAAGCCTTTATTAAAAATAATAATAATAAAACCCTTAATTTGTACCTCCTTAACGATTTCTTCCACTTGTTCAGAAAGGACCAACAACAAGTCTGAGTCTTTGTCCGATGCCGCCATGTTTGTTGTTAAATATAAATTTGAAATAAAATTATTAACTTGTATATATTAAAAAAAGGTAAATTACACCGTTTGTCCCTGAAGTTTACCCGTTATTCCGTTTGATCCCCCGTTTCGATTTTTGGCGAACAGGGTCCCTGAAGTTCCTGAACGGTGCGCAAATGGTCCCTGGATCCCCGTTATGACTAACTAAGCAATAGCTAGAAACACAATGCATCAGGACCGGGTGCATTTCTAAGAATTTCGGTATTTTTCACGATAATTAGCACTACAAAGAAAAATTCTATATTGTGTTTTTAATGTTGTTGAGTTAGCTCTATGATAACTTGATAAGTTCAGAAGGATAATTAACTTGGTAGCTATCGACATGGTGAGGAATGGACATACACGTGTGATTTTGTTTTAGTTAATGTAGAAGGTTACCTGATGGCGTTTAAAGTCATATACTAGAATTGAAAGTTAAATTGATACTCCCTCCGTCTCATATTAAATGTCCACTTCAACTTTTCAAAGTCTATTTTTATAAACTTTGACTTTAAATACTTTTATTTGTGTTATATAATACTTGACGCAAAATATATGAATTAATTGAGTTTGAAATGTATTTTCATTAGATATAATTTTCATCAAGTATTATATAATACAAGCAAAAATATTTACGGTCAAAGTTGAAGAAAAAAAACCTCAAAAGTCAAAAGTGGACATTTAATATGGGACGGAGGAAGTATCTGTTATTGAAAGCCATCTCTTTCTTTTTAGGATGGAGGAAAGTAATCTGTAAGTGGTAATCCGTAATATTGGATTTTTTGAGTTTGAGCTCTATTTACGTGTATTCCACCCGATCATGGGGTATGGGGAGGTTATTATAATGTGGTTGTGATATTTAATAAGTTTCCAAAGTTAAATCGAGCCTGACTAATGATAGTAACTTATCATCAATTGTTGCAGGGAAGAAGGTGCAATGCTAGTCACTCTGCTCTTTCGTGGCTCAGGCAGTCAGGCTTCACTTCGTGTCTGAGAGAAGTGAGCCCGGAGCCATTGAATCAGATTCGTATCGCATATCAGATGCTGGTTTGACTGCCGTTGCTGATGGATTTGGCAAACTTGAGAAACTGAGCCTAGTATGGTGCTCCAATGCAACAAGTGCAGGCCTCTGATCTGTAGCTGAGAAGTGTAGATTCTTGAAATCTTTGGACTTACAGGTAAGTATATCATCTCAGTTTCTTCAGTGTGAAGTATGAATCACTTCGGTTAAACAATTTACTGTTACCGGATGGATGGACCTCACCTACTTTTATGTGATGAACCCCTTAATAGAGCATTGTAAACCTTTGATTGTAAAATGGCATGCAGTCTGCACATTGCAATCCCCCTAGGAACCAGTGATGTATTTCTATAAGCCGTCTAGTAGTAGTTTTAAACACTGGAATCACGGGAATTTTGGTGAGAACGTGTGGTTACAGGCTCTTTAATATTTTGTGACGTTAATCTTTGTATGAAAATTGGCTTTCATTTCATATATTGCACTTCTTAAGAGCATCAAAAGGTTTACAACTTCGCTATGCCTTGCCACATCAACAACTCATAAACCTTTTTAATGTGTAATGCTAACTTTAGTGCCCTTAAATCTTTCAAAACTTTATAAATAAGTTCACATAGTTTAATTGCTCAGTTTTTGAGGTTAAGGAAAGGAGCGTGAAAAATAAAACTATGAAGAGCTTCAAGATTTTGAACCATTTTATGCCACATAAAGCAGGTCAACGCAATTTTCTTGAAGCTTGCATATTGGATGCTCATGAACCAGTAATGTATATCTTTTAGCCGTCTACTAACCTTAAACACACACTGTGTGAGAATGCCTGGCATTTTATTGACTAACCCTTGGTATGGCTAACCCTTGGTAAGTTGCTGGTTAAGTGCCTTGTGAAGTTCACCAACGGTGCACAAATGGTCCCTGGAGCCCCGTTATGGCTAACCCTTGGTAAGTTTGCTGGTTAAGTGCCTTGTGAAGTTACAAATATGTGCTTATACCATATTTGTACGTGTTGTGAACTGGAATTTGATAGCAAAAGCAGCATTTCTTCATCAGACTTTGTTTCAAAATTGATGGAAGAAAGTGAAAAGTTAGTGTCGAATCTTTTTCAAATGGCTTGAGAAAGTGCCCCTTCGATCATTTTCATTGATGAAATAGCCTCGTTGGTTGGCCAACGTGGTAAAGGCAATGAGAGTGAAGCTTCTCGTCGTATCAAACGGCTCTAAATATAGTCAAAGATTGTGGTTTTGATCTTGTAGTTTAACCATAATGTATCTGAATCCAAATTTTGGCAGCTTTTGACAGGCAAAAGCAATCTTACAAGAAAAGATACCAATCGTATGACTGACTTGATAATGCGTGGGATATAAGAAACGATACCACTCTTCAGAATCAGTTAAACATAAACATGATGTTAATTTGAACTCAGATTCAATTACATAAACTCGGTATATGAGATTGAACCCGTATAAAACAAGAAACGTACTCTAACGGGCCATTTTTAGTGGCTAAACAAGTCTTTTGTTATACGTAGTATCTTGAATTAGCCTTTCAAGAGTTAGAACTACCAGACTCAGTAAAGTTGATTTGACTACAATAGGAATCCACGACATGTGACCAGCCTAGGTATACCTCATGACCCGGACGTTGAGTTAAGGGCATGCGGCCTCATGCCCAATCTTGGATGACAGAAACAGTATATGTATCCAAAACCAAACCCAATCACCCGAACCAAACCTCATGACATACTTGGTGCAACATTTAGTTTGAAACGCAGTGGTTGCAAGTTAAAAGAGAACATGACAGCAGGTTCCATCCATGATATATAATAATATAGCTCAAAGGTGAACATTTGACAAATGCCAACCACGACGAAACAAACGCAAGTCACATTAAAGTACAACAAGTTTAAGGATGATTCAGTACATGATAATAATAATAATAATAAAAAGATTTGTTTCTGCTGATACAAGTTTGAAAGTCTTTGTTAAACAGGTACAACTTGAACACTTTCCGATCATTCGATATATAGTACATGCGTATATGCTTATGAAAAACTTTATGAAAAGCATCATATCAACACAAACAAGATGTCGATTAAAAATTTTTTACACGTGTTCTGGCATGGAATCACATGGTATTTCTCACAACCTTGACTTGTTTACAGGTAGTCAATTGCTTGTGCAGCTTTTTAGGAGGCAAAAACATTTATATAAGAAACGATACCACTCTTCAGAATCAGTTAAACATAAACATGATGTTAATTTGAACTCAGATTCGATTACATAAACTCGGGTTATGAGATTGAACCCGTATAAAACAAGAAACGTACTCTAACGGGCCATTTTTAGTGGCTAAACAAGTCTTTTGTTATATCTTGAAATAGCCTTTCAAGAGTTAAAACTAAATCCACTACCTGTGACCAGCCTAGGTATACCTCATGACCCGGACATTGGGTTAAGGGCATGCCGCCTCATGCCCAATCTTGGATGACGGAAACAGTATATGTATCCAAAACCAAACCCAATCACCCGAACCAAACCTCATGACATACTTGGTGCAACATTTAGTTTGAAACGCTGTGGTTCAAGTATATATATAAATGCAGTAACAAAAGAGAACATGACAGCAGGTTCCATCCATGATATATAATAATATAGCTCAAAGGTGAACATTTGACAAACGCCAAAACCACGACGAAACAAACACAAGTCACATTAAAGTACAACAAGTTTAAGGATGATTCAGTACATGATAATAATAAAAAGAAGATAAAAGCATTGGATGGAAGTGATGGAAGTGGAGAGATGATTGTCGTCAAATGGTTATGGCAGCTGGGTGCAAGGCCTGCAAAAGTGTGAGACATTCAATTACTAGTGCGTTTATAAAGTTAAAATTTAGATGGTGAGATTATATACATACCTGATAACTTAGCAAGGAGATTCAAGACCTTGGTGGCGGGGAAGGCTCTGAATTTGCTTAACAAGTTGGTCGAGTAACCTAAGGTGTTCATGGAAATCGTGGGATGGTGGTGGTGAATGTGGAGGTGACAATGGGAGTGGTTCTGGTGGCGGTGGCTTTGGCAAGTTTCGTGACTCGGGCCACTTTGAGAAAATCATTCATAAAAATTAGAAGAATTCAATCAATGTATATACTAGTATGAGAGATCGAGAGCGAGAGAGAAATGTACGTACAATTTCATAGTCCAGGATACTTTTGAACGCGTTTATTTCCCTAGCCTCCTCAAACGCTTTTCTGTTATAAGACGGGGGTCCTCGCTCTAGCAGCATCCTCTCTCTCGTCTCGTCATCTATCTGCGGCCAATCCTCTTCATCGGTATCTACTGCATCCGAACCATAAAAGAGTTCATATAAATTGATCTTCTCCTTGCTCTTGTTGTTGTTGGACTCCTCCTTCACATTGTCACATTCAGATAACTAAAAGTAGAAATATATATAGATGTCTTTCAGTATCATATTAATCAAAAGTAGAAATTTCACAACAAATATATCTAAACCCTAAACCCTAAAAAACAAATTTTAAAACTTTTTACCTTCTTAACGATTTCTTCCACTTGTTCAGAAAGGACCAACAACAAGTTTGAGTCTTTCAACGATGCCGCCATGTTTGTTGTTAGATTGATTGTCAGGCGCAAGCAAGAAAAGTTAATATTTAAATATAAATTTGAAATAAAATTATTAACTTGTACGTAGTATATATTAAAAAAAAAAAGGTAAATTGCACCGTTCGTCCCTAAAGTTTACCCGTTATTCCGTTTGATCCCCCGTTTTGATTTTTGGCGAATAGGGTCCCTGAAGTTCCTGAACGGTGCGCAAATGGTCCCTGGAGCCCCATTATGACTAACTAAGCAATAGCTAGAAACACAATGCATCAGGACCGGGTGCATTTCTAAGAATTTCGGTATTTTTCACGATAATTAGCACTACGAAGAAAAATTCTATATTGTGTTTTTAATGTTGCTGAGTTAGCTCTATGATAACTTGATAAGTTCAGAAGGAGAAACTGAGGGAAGAAAGTAAGAGACAAGGAAATTCCTTGTCTCTTATAGGAAACCCACGTTGCACCATCTTTCTCAACTTTTTAAAACTGCTTTACGTACATTATCCCTCTACCAGGTCCATGTGTAGTGCATTTTGTTTGACTTGATTGAGATTTTAATGTAATGCTTAAGTGAGATTTAGCTGTGATTGGGTTTACGAACTGAGAAAAATGGATCTTGCATTCGCAAGTAGTTTGCCTTACTACTTGTGAGTTCTTAGATGATATAAAAGGTTTATTTACCTTGGTAGGTATCGACATGGTGAGGAATGGACATACACATGTGATTTTGTTTTAGTTAATGTAGAAGGTTACCTGATGGCGTTTAAAGTCATATTCTAGTTGTAAACCTTTGATTGTAAAATGGCATGCAGTCTGCACATTGCAATCCCTCTAGGAACCAGTGATGTATTTCTATAAGCCGTCTAGTAGTTTTAAACACTGGAATCACGGGAATTTTGGTGAGAACGTGTGGTTACAGGCTCTTTAATATTTTGTGACGTTAATCTTTGTATGAAAATTGGCTTTCATTTCATATATTGCACTTCTTAAGAGCATCAAAAGGTTTACAACTTCGCTATGCCTTGCCACATCAACAACTCATAAACCTTTTTAATGTGTAATGCTAGCTTTAGTGCCCTTAAATCTTTCAAAACTTTATAAATAAGTTCACATAGTTTAATTGCTCAGTTTTTGAGGTTAAGGAAAGGAGCGTGAAAAATAAAACTATGAAGAGCTTCAAGATTTTGAACCATTTTATGCCACATAAATCAGGTCAACCAGTGGCGAAGCTTGGATTTTTCGAGTGGGGGGTCGGGATCTAAAATTTTTTTTTCCTAACACTATGGGGGTCGAAACCGAATTAAATTGGGGGGGCGAAACCGAAAATACCGAAATTTTTCTACACGAAAACTATATACCCCTACATCGCAAAAAAAATTTCGGGGGGTCGGCCGCCCCCCCCCCCCCCCGCCCCTATGAAGCTGCGCCACTGAGGTCAACGCAATTTTCTTGAAGCTTGCATATTGGATGCTCATGAACCAGTAATGTATATCTTTTAGCCGTCTACTAACCTTAAACACACACTGTGTGAGAATGCCTGGCATTTTATTGACTAACCCTTGGTATGGCTAACCCTTGGTAAGTTGCTAGTTAAGTGCCTTGTGAAGTTCACCAACGGTGCACAAATGGTCCCTGGAGCCCCGTTATGGCTAACCCTTGGTAAGTTTGCTGGTTAAGTGCCTTGTGAAGTTACAAATATGTGCTTATACCGTATTTGTACGTGTTGTGAACTGGAATTTGATAGCAAAAGCAGCATTTCTTCATCAGACTTTGTTTCAAAATTGATGGAAGAAAGTGAAAAGTTAGTGTCGAATCTTTTTCAAATGGCTTGAGAAAGTGCCCAACGTGGTAAAGGCAATGAGAGTGAAGCTTCTCGTCGTATCAAAACGGAGCTTCTTGTCCAGATGCAGGTATTTTGAATTCAGTAAATGTTGTCATTGATGTGCCTAGAGGTGCAAAATAAACAGGCAGATGTCAAATGGGATGGGTTGGGTTGACTCACAAAACTTCTTTCCCATTCTTTATAAATAGTTAATATCTTTAGTATATGATTATAAAACTTTGTTATTATGATAACAATTTTAGTTTTTAACAATTAAGCGATTTACTTTACATATGACAAAAAGAAAAAATTTGCAAATTTTGGCAATGAGTGAAGCTTCTCATCGTATCAAACGGCTCTAAATATAGTCAAAGATTGTGGTTTTGATCTTGTAGTTTAACCATAATGTATCTGAATCCAAATTTTGGCAGCTTTTGACAGGCAAAAACAATCTTACAAGAAAAGATACCAATCGTATGACTGACTTGATAATGCGTGGGATATAAGAAACGATACCACTCTTCAGAATCAGTTAAACATAAACATGATGTTAATTTGAACTCAGATTCAATTACATAAACTCGGTATATGAGATTGAACCCGTATAAAACAAGAAACGTACTCTAACGGGCCATTTTTAGTGGCTAAACAAGTCTTTTGTTATACGTAGTACTCCGTATCTTGAATTAGCCTTTCAAGAGTTAGAACTACCAGACTCAGTAAAGTTGATTTGACTACAATAGGAATCCAGTACCTGTGACCAGCCTAGCTAGGTATACCTCATGACTCTGACATTGGGTTAAGGGCATGCGGCCTCATGCCCAATCTTGGATGACAGAAACAGTATATGTATCCAAAACCAAACCCAATCACCCGAACCAAACCTCATGACATACTTGGTGCAACATTTAGTTTGAAACGCTGTGGTTCAAGTTAAAAGAGAACATGACAGCAGGTTCCATCCATGATATATAATAATATAGCTCAAAGGTGAACATTTGACAAATGCCAACCACGACGAAACAAACGCAAGTCACATTAAAGTACAACAAGTTTTAAGGATGATTCAGTACATGATAATAATAAAAAGAAGATAGAAGCATTGGATGGAAGTGGAGAGATGATCGTCGTGAAATGGTTATGGCAGCTGGGTGCAAGGCCTGCAAAAGTGTGAGACATTCAATTACACGTGCGTTAAAGTTAAAATTTAGATGGTGAGATTATATACATACCTGATATCTTAGCAAGGAGATTCAAGACCTTGGTGGCGTGGAAGGCTCTGAATTTGCTTAACAAGTTGGTCGAGTAACCTAAGGTGTTCATGGAAATCACGGGATGGTGGTGGCGATGGTGGAGGTGGTTGTGGTGGTGGTGGTCGTGGCATGTTTCGGCACTCAAGCCGCTTTGAGAAAATCAAATCATTCATAAATTAGAAGAATTCAATGTGTATGTATGTATGTATATATGAAAAAGAGGGAAATGTACGTACAACTAGATATTCGTGGCTACATTTGAACGCGCTTATTTTCCTAGCCTCCTCAAACGCTTTTCTGTTATAAGACGGGGGTCCACGCTCTAGCAGCATCCTCTCTCTCGTCTCGTCATCTATCTGCGGCCAATCCTCTTCATCAGTATCTTCTGCATCCGAACCATAAAAGAGTTCATATAACTTGCTCTTCTCCTTTCTCTTGGATTCCCCCTTCACATTGTCACATTCAGATAACTAAAAGTAGAAATATATATATCTTTCAGTATCATCAAAAGTAGAAATTTCACAACAAATATATCTAAAAGTAATAATAAGGGGGTGTTTGGCTTATGAGCTTATTTGTGTTTCGGCATAAGCCCTAATTTTCCGTCTTACTTTGAGACTCGTGGGCTTATATAAGTTTATTATCGTATGATGAACTTATATAAGCACACAAGTCTCAAAATAAGCTCGAAAATTAGGGGTGATAATCAAATAAGTTCATAAGCCCACATATATATAAACTTAAAGAAACACCCCACAACAAATATATGTCACATGGTGTTTAAACCCATTACGCCTTTATTAAAAAAAATAATAAAAAAACCCTTAATTTGTACCTCCTTAATGATTTCTTTCACTTGTTCAAAAAGGACCAACAACAAGTCTGAGTCTTTGTCCGATGCCGCCATGTTTGTTGTTAGATTGATTGTCAGGCGCAACCAAGAAAAGTTAATATTTAAATATAAATTTGAAATAAAATTATTAAACTTGTATATATTAAAAAAAAAGGTAAATTACACCGTTCGTCCCTAAAGTTTACCCGTTATTCCGTTTGATCCCCCGTTTCGATTTTTGGCGAACAGGGTCCCTGAAGTTCCTGAACGGTGCGAAAATGGTCCCTGGAGCCCCGTTATGACTAACTAAGCAATAGCTAGAAACACAATGCATCAGGACCGGGTGCATTTCTAAGAATTTCGGTATTTTTCACGATAATTAGCACTACGAAGAAAAATTCTATATTGTGTTTTTAATGTTGTTGAGTTAGCTCTATGATAACTTGATAAGTTCAGAAGGAGAAACTGAGGGAAGAAAGTAAGAGACAAGGAAACCAACCATGCTAGGAATCAGGAAACCCACGTTGCACCATCTTTCTCAACTTTTTAAAACTGCTTTACGTACATTATCCCTCTACCAGGTCCATGTGTAGTGCATTTTGTTTGACTTGATTGAGATTGTAATGTAATGCTTAAGTGAGATTTAGCTGTGATTGGGTTTACGAACTGAGAAAAATGGATCTTGCATTCGCAAGTAGTTTGCCTTACTACTTGTGAGTTCTTAGATGATATAAAAGGTTTATTTACCTTGGTAGGTATCGACATGGTGAGGAATGGACATACACGTGTGATTTTGTTTTAGTTAATGTAGAAGGTTACCTGATGGCGTTTAAAGTCATATACTAGAATTGAAAGTTAAATTGATATCTGTTATTGAAAGCCATCTCTTTCTTTTTAGGATGGAGGAAAGTAATCTGTAAGTGGTAATCCGTAATATTGGATTTTTTGAGTTTGAGCTCTATTTACGTGTATTCCACCCAATCATGGGGTATGGGGAGGTTATTATAATGTGGTTGTGATATTTAATAAGTTTCCAAAGTTAAATCGTGTCTGACTAATGATAGTAACTTATCATCAATTGTTGCAGGGAAGAAGGCGCAATGCTAGTCACTCTGCTCTTTCGTGGCTCAGGCAGTCAGGCTTCACTTCGTGTCTAAGAGAAGTGAGCCCGGAGCCATTGAATCAGATTCGTATTGCATATCAGATGCTGGTTTGACTACCGTTGCTGATGGATTTGGCAAACTTGAGAAACTGAGCCTAGTATGGTGCTCCAATGCAACAAGTGCAGGCCTCTGATCTGTAGCTGAGAAGTGTAGATTCTTGAAATCTTTGGACTTACAGGTAAGTATATCATCTCAGTTTCTTCAGTGTGAAGTATGAATCACTTCGGCTAAGCACTTTACTGTTACCGGATGGATGGACCTCACCTACTTTTATGTGATGAACCCCTTAATAGAGCATTGTAAACCTTCGATTGTAAAATGGCATGAAAAATAAAACTATGAAGAGCTTCAAGACTTTATAAATAAGTTCACATAGTTTAATTGCTCAGTTTTTGAGGTTAAGGAAAGGAGCGTGAAAAATAAAACTATGAAGAGCTTCAAGATTTTGAACCATTTTATGCCACATAAAGCAGGTCAACGCAATTTTCTTGAAGCTTGCATATTGGATGCTCATGAACCAGTAATGTATATCTTTTAGCCGTCTACTAACCTTAAACACACTGTGTGAGAATGCCTGGCATTTTATTGACAAACCCTTGGTATGGCTAACCCTTGGTATGGCTAACCCTTGGTAAGTTGCTGGTTAAGTGCCTTGTGAAGTTCACCAACGGTGCACAAATGGTCCCTGGAGCCCCGTTATGGCTAACCCTTGGTAAATTTACTGGTTAAGTGCCTTGTGAAGTTACAAATATGTGCTTATACCATATTTGTACGTGTTGTGAACTGGAATTTGATAGCAGAAGCAGCATTTCTTCATCAGACTTTGTTTCAAAATTGATGGACGAAAGTGAAAAGTTAGTGTCGAATCTTTTCAAATGGCTTGAGAAAGTGCCCCTTCGATCATTTTCGTTGATGAAATAGCCTCGTTGGTTGGCCAACGTGGTAAAGGCAATGAGAGTGAAGCTTCTCGTCGTATCAAAAAAGAGCTTCTTGTCCAGATGCAGGTATTTTGAATTCAGTAAATGTTGTCATTGATGTGCCTAGAGGTGCAAAATAAACAGGCAGATGTCAAATGGGATGGGTTGGGTTGACTCACAAAACTTTTCCCATTCTTTATAAATAGTTAATATCTTTAGTATGATTATAAAACTTTGTTATTATGATAACAATTTTAGTTTTTAACAATTAAGCGATTTACTTTACATATGACAGAAAGAAAAAATTTGCAAATTTTGGCAATGAGAGTGAAGCTTCTGGTTGTATCAAACGGCTCTAATTAAATATAGTCAAAGATTGTGGTTTTGATCTTGTAGTTTAACCATAATGTATCTGAATCCAAATTTTGGCAGCTTTTGACAGGCAGAAACAATCTTACAAGAAAAGATACCAATCGTATGACTGACTTGATAATGCGTGGGGATATAAGAAATGATACCACTCTTCAGAATCAGTTAAACATAAACATGATGTTAATTTGAACTCAGATTCAATTACATAAACTCGGTATATGAGATTGAACCCGTATAAAACAAGAAACGTACTCTAACGGGCCATTTTTAGTGGCTAAACAAGTCTTTTGTTATACGTAGTATCTTGAATTAGCCTTTCAAGAGTTAGAACTACCAGACTCAGTAAAGTTGATTTGACTACAATAGGAATCCAGTACCTGTGACCAGCCTAGCTAGGTATACCTCATGACTCTGACGTTGGGTTAAGGGCATGCGGCCTCATGCCCAATCTTGGAAGACGGAAACAGTATATGTATCCAAAACCAAACCCAATCACCCGAACCAAACCTCATGACATACTTGGTCCAACATTTAGTTTGAAACGCTGTGGTTCAAGTTAAAAGAGAACATGACAGCAGGTTCCATCCATGATATATAATAATATAGCTCAAAGGTGAACATCTGACAAACGCCAACCAAGAAACAAACGCAAGTCACATTAAAGTACAACAAGTTTTAAGGATGATTCAGTACATGATAATAATAAAAAGAAGATAGAAGCATTGGATGGAAGTGGAGAGATGATTGTCGTCAAATGGTTATGGCAGCTGGGTGAAAGGCCTGCAAAAGTGGGAGACATTCAATTACACGTGCGTTAAAGTTAAAATTTAGATGGTGAGATTATATACCTACCTGATATCTTAGCATGGAGATTCAAGACCTGGGTGGCGGCGAAGGCTCTGAATTTGCTTAACAAGTTGGTTGAGTAACCTAAGGTGTTCATGGAAATCGTGAGATGGTGGTGGTTCTGGTGGAGGTGACAATGGGAGTGGTTCTGGTGGTGGTGGCTTTGGCAAGTTTCGGGACTCGGGCCACTTTGAGAAAATCATTCATAAAAATTAAAAGAATTCAATCAATGTATATATACTAGTATGAGAGATCGAGAGCGAGAGAGAAATGTACGTACAATTTCATAGTCCAGGATACTTTTGAACGCGTTTATTTCCCTAGCCTCCTCAAACGCTTTTCTGTTATAAGACGGGGGTTCACGCTCTAGCAGCATCCTTTCTCTCGTCTCGTCATCTATCTGCGGCCAATCCTCTTCATCGGTATCTTCTGCATCCGAACCATAAAAGAGTTCATATAACTTGCTCTTCTCCTTGCTCTTGGATTCCCCCTTCACATTGTCACATTCGGATAACTAAAAGTAGAAACATATAGATGTCTTTCAGTATCTTATTAATCAAAAGTAGAAATTTCACAACAAATATATCTAAACCCTAAACCCTAAAAAACAAATTTTATAACTTTTTACCTTCTTAACGATTTCTTCCACTTGTTCAGAAAGGACCAACAACAAGTCTGAGTCTTTCAACGACGCCATGTTTGTTTGTTAGATTGATTGTGAGTCGCAAGCAAGAAAGTTATTTTTATTATTAATATTTTTTTAAAGTTTTAATATATGGTTGATTTTTTTTTTTAATTATTATTTTCTTTTTTCCTTCGGCCCAACTTTACACATTTTAAGTAGATTTACAATTAGAATTTGGATTTGGTATTGTTATATGAAAGAAAAGATAAATATTTAAATATAAATTTGAAATAAAATTATTAACAAGTATATATTAAAAAAATATATATACGATAGAGTGAAGTAAAAAGGCTATGGCTCACTAATAATACAAAGCCACCCATCTTATAAACTTTTCAAATAAGTTGTAAGTGGGGTTCATGCCTAACTTTTAACCCGAAAATGCCAACCAAACGATGCTTTAATGTCATGTCAAGTGAAAACCTGTAACACCCCAACCCGATAAGGGTAGAAGTATTACATTACAGTGACATATCAGAACAAACACAAGCATATGATTCATACATACGAAGAAATTCAGGGTTACAAATGAAAATCTGAACTACAAGGTTACAAAACAATAAATACTATGTCTAATAAAGTGAAACTTCAACTAATCGTCTCTAATCCAAAGCATAGTCTTCTAAGTCCAGTCACACTCTCTTCCCATAACCCAGCTTCCTACTAAAACCTGCCGCAGGAAAAGGAAATGCGGCTGAGCTTAAAAAGCCCAGTGAACAGATACATATACAAAGCAATGATAATGAAACAGAACTGAAATATAGTGCATTGGGGAATATCATAAGGAATAAACAAATGAATAATAGAAATGAAAGAATAGGATAGTCCTCCACCACGAGCCCAAAACTCAAAGTCATATCTCAAAGTCATAAGCCTTCAATTCATAATCTCACAATCAGAGGGGATACCTCTCAGGCAACCAGATAATATGAGGGGTGTCCTCATGTATCATAAATGTGGAGTAGCTAGCTCCCAGAAGGTTGTGAAAGGCGTGTATTGCACACAGCACCAGTCACCTCAAAGTCAACTCAAAGTCATAGTTAAATCCACTAAACAGATCAGATCTAGGATTGCAATCCATACGCCCCTTACTCAAAGTCAATCTCAAAGTCATATACTCAAAGTCATAATGGCCATAATAATATCATAAAAGGGACGACGTGAGAAATCACTCACCCACGCATGAGTCATGCCAGTGGTGCATCACAGACATGCCTATGGTACCTCCATAGGTAGGAGAAACATAAATGGCTCGGGTATCAAACTAAGAGTCAGGTCTCAAAGTCATGCAAAAGGTCATATAGCAAAGGTTTATCTCAGAATCATATCAAAGGTTCATAATAGCAGTTCATAACAAAGGGTTCATATCAGAAATAGTATTCAAGGTCCAATCAGAGTTTATCAGGTCAAGGTTCATAACAAAAAATCAATTCATGGTTCAGTTCAAAAGTCCGTTTCAAAAGTTTCTATTAAAAGTCCAATTTAAATAATCTTTTAAAACAGTTTTCATTAAAATGGTATTTCAAAATATAGTGTTCATGAAAGTTAAATAACCTTTCTTTTAAAAAGAAATTTAGCATCATTTATAAACATCTTTTCAAATCGGTTCTTCTCAAAACATTTCCATGGTATCATTAAGAAGGTTTTCATAGCATAGGTTCATAATGGAGGTCATATCAAATGGGATCAACAGAGAAATTTCAAGTAAAGGGGATCATAGCAATGGCATCAATTCAGGAACTAACGGATCAGAATATGAAAGAGATCATGAGAAACCTTTTGAGAAAGGTCAGAATATCTGTACCTTAAACCGCAAATGAAACAATATCAGAAACATACGGATCGAGAGTTACTCCTTCTTCAGCGAATCTACACGAATTAATGATCGTCTTATTACTTAATGCTCAAAAAAAATCAGATTACTCATTTTAGGTTTCTTTCCATTTTTAGTAACTTGTCGTTTTTAGTAGGTTTCCATATTTAGTAAGTTTCCCGAAATAGTAATTTTATACTTTAAGTTTATAAATGACAATTCAATCAACTTAAATTTTAATAATAACAAACATAGTAGTTTAGGGTTTAATATACCAACTTATAATAGTTTAAGGTTAAATTTTCAATATATCAATGTTTAGGGTCTATTATGTAAATTATGAAATTATATGACCATTTCTTAGTTTAAGCTTATTCGTGAAATTCATAAAAACACTCATGCAAAATCCTTTTTTTTTATTATACCGAATCGTAACCTTTTATATCTTTTTATTTTCTTCTTGTTTATTCGAATCAAAATCAAACCAAGCATGCATGCATCTTCTTTATTCCTATGTGTTCACGAAAAAAAAAAATCTCATTTTATTTTAAGGAGAACATTACTGATATTTAGATATGCAATAGTCTTTTACGTATGATTTCGTTCCACACAGATTTATACCAAGACCCGATATCGTTATCAAATCACTAGTGAACCAAGCATGGGATAACAAGCACAAGATAATCTTTATACGAAACGATAGATCGAAACTAAAACCATGACGCAAATGCGAGGCCAAAACAACGTGACAACCATGTTGTTAGCGAGTTCAAAATAAAAGTGGTGCGAGGGGTTTTCAAAATGAGCAGCCATTAAACATAACTCAGCCCTCTTTTAAAGTTTAATAGTAACAAGTTTTCATCAGGTTTTGTCGAGTCAAAATCTTCCAAGATAGTTGATTATATAAGTTTTAGATTCGTTAATATATGAGGTCTTATATTTGATTAAAACTCATGCAACACCAGTCAACTATGAAGACAAGGAAAAACATGCTCGACAATTCTTTTATCAAAACGAATCACATAACAAGCTGCTAAGCATAGTAGTCGCCCCACATAACATACATGAATGATTTTAAAGTCGAGCATGCATGACCTATTTTCGTTATTTTATGAGCTAGTGGCATGATTTTATGTTGTAATATGTCATTTGATTTACACATGTTTGTTTACAATCGATTACATGTGATTTTGTGAGATTGGTTTAAAACCTTTTCATGCAGCCGATTATACTACAAAAGACAGGTTCGAATCACAAAACAAAAGAAAAGATTTATTGAACAGGGATTTGATACCATACCCCTTGTAGTCACGACAAGAAGAAGAAAACAAGATCGAATACCAAACTTCCGAGCCGAACCAAACAGCCCTCGAAACAAATACCCACGACAGAACCTTTTAGACCCACGTACGAATCACAACCCACGACTAAAAGACCAACGAGCCAAACCTTTTGAATCAGCAACCCACGTATTAAAAAAAAATCCTCACAACAGACCGCGAATAATCCTCCCTTTGGCACTCCTTGCTCGAAAAAAGAAAATGGAGAAGAAAACTTCAGCCGACTTTGGTGATTAGGAGCATTTTAGTGTTTTGGAAGACTTTTATTAAATGGAATACAAAAATGGGTGAATGGTTCGGTATATATGAAAACTGATTTAGGGGATTTTCTAAATGGAAGTTGCCTGATTTTATGGGATTCGATGGTCAAAACGTGTGATAGGGTGAATAAAAAAAATATTCGCTTAGTAGAAGGTTTTAAAGGAGGAAACAATATAAAATCATGGATGTAGTTATCTTTCAACTTCTTGTACACTTGTACCAATTAAAAAATAAATTTTGCTAAAACTTTCAAACATGTACCAGATTTTTAATTGTGTTCAAATTCGATTTAACATAAGTTTTGTATTTCGTCTAACGTTTATTCGCTCGATTATTCATAATTTAGATATTTAGGTTATATTCGGAATGAATTGTTTTAAATAATTAAACGTCTATTCAATGTTCAAGATTGAAGGTTATTTTGGGTATTTTACGTGTTCAGAATTTTTGGGTCTTACAAAACCCATTCTAAAGTAGTAAACCAAACGTGCCCTAATTTCTTCTTTAAACTAAAACCAAAAAAACTTCTTTTCGGATATCACATTCCGAATGCAATTGGTAAACCTCGTAAGCAATGATTACCACAATGGGAACCCGTCAATCGAAGCTCAACACCCTCCGGGGTGTGCCTTTCAAATATACTAACACAATGGTTCAACTTGACCAAGTCAAACCCACTATTAAACCCTCTCAAGGCTTTCCTACCAAGTTAGGGTTCGTGGGATACTCGCCCAACAGAGCCTAATTTCGTCACCTATTGATTACGTAAGGTACGCATTGAGGGTTGAAGTCAATCGATAATTCAGTTTGCCTTTGTGAGTCTATGACAACGGTCACCAAATCAGGTTAGTCAACGTTGACTATTGACCCTACATTTTGGCATCTAGCTAGATTTATGTGTATACGTGTTTCCTGAGGCATATTATTTGAGCATTCTAGGTAATTGGTTTAGCCATATTAGTTCCCTTTAGTTGTGATAGTTTCATTAGAATTCCTTAGTACTCGCTTTTAACTCAAGCGTTCGAGTAATCCGTGTACCATATTACTAAGCTTCGGATATGCCTATCAATATACTTCCCAATGGTGATATATGCCCGTAATTAAGTAACTTAAGTCAATAATAATATTATATAGTAGTAATAATAATTATTGTATAATAATATAACTTTTTAAATACTTTTGAAACTAAACATAATATAATGTTTAGAAAAAAAAATATATAAATAATAAAATAATAGGAAATGCTAATAGTAGCCCTAAGGTTGTCAATAACAAAAAATACTCCACTTATCCTCACTAAATTAAAACAAAAGGGAAAAGAAAAAAAACTCAGCAAAACTCATTCTAACTTAAATTACCTTGCCGCCCATATATTTCTCTTTCATCCATTTTTCTCCTTTTTTATATCCTTATACTCAATTCATTTTTTCACAGATATCTCAAACTAAATGATTTCTTTTATGTTAAACAAATCTCATATATCATCCTCTTAAGGTAAACTGTTTTCATTATCATAAATGATAAATAAATAGACCTAATGCATAAATGACTTGTAATTGTACAATTCATTTATGCATTATGTATCTTTTTAGGTCCATTTATTAGGTCCAGCCTCCTTGTATAACAAAATCTTTTGCTCGTCCTCTGGAGTGATAATGCAATTATCCGGGTAATGGAGCTCATAAAAAATGTGAAACATGGGGATTTGTCATTAGGATATTTGCAATTTATTCACAAAAAAGAGGAGGATGCTTGGAGCTAGTGACCCAATGAGTCTCATACACTATATGTGATCTTCAAAGCAAAAAGATAATAAGTTTGAAAAAAGAAGATTAGAAAGCTTATTGTGGTGTCATCCTAAAAGTTTTGAATGGTACGAGAAGTATGGTGATATGGTTGTCTTTGACATGCCAACCACAAAACATAGCTTTTGTATATGGCAGATAACTTCAAAATTTAGTTGTTGGTTTTCGGCTCTTCTACGCGCTGATTACCAGAGTTGGTGTGGTGATTTTTGTATGCCTTACAGAATGACTTCAATCGAAGAGTTTGAGCATAACTGGTCATCAGTAGTCGCAAAGTATAATTTGCAAAACAATAATCATGTACAAGGGTTGTACAAAATTAGGAAGGCTTGGGCACCTGCTTATCTTCGCAACTATTTCTTTGGAGGGATGACATCTACTAGTAGATCAGAGAGTATAAACACATTCATTAAAAGATTTGTTTCTGCTAATATAAGTTTGAATGACTTTGTTAAACAGGTACAACTTGAACACTTTCAGATCATTTGATGTCTTTAGTACATGTGTATATGCTTATGAAAAACTTTATGAAAAGCATCACATCAACACAAACACGATGTCGATTAAAAAAATTTTACGCGTGTTCTGGCATGGAATCACATGGTATTTCTCACAACCTTGACTTGTTTACAGGTAGTCAATTGCTTGTGCAGCTTTTTAGGAGGCAAAAACATTTATATAAGAAACGATACTACTCTTCAGAATCAGTTAAACATAAACATGATGTTAATTTGAAATCAGATTCAATTACATAAACTCGGGTAATGAGATTGAACCCGTTTAAAACAAGAAACGTACTCTAACGGTCCATTTTTAGTGGCTAAACAAGTCTTTTGTTATATCTTGAATTAGCCTTTCAAGCAGCACACAGACAAATTTCCATTTTCAAGAGTTAACCAGACTCGGTAACGTTGATTTGACTACAATAGGAATCCACTACCTGTGACCAGCCTAGGTATACCTCATGACCCGGACATTGGGTTAAGGGCATGCGGCCTCATGCCCAATCTTGGATGACGGAAACAGTATATGTATCCAAAACCAAACCCAATCACCCGAACCAAACCTCATGACATACTTGGTGCAACATTTAGCTTGAAACGCTGTGGTTCAAGTATATATATAAATGCAGTAACAAAAGTGAACAAGACAGCAGGTTGCATCCATGATATACACTAATATAGCTCAAAGGTGAACATTTGACACATGCCAACCACGACGAAACAAACGCAAGTCACATTAAAGTACAACAAGTTTAAGGATGATTCAGTACATGATAATAATAAAAAGAAGATAGAAGCATTGGATGGAAGTGGAGAGATGATTGTCGTCAAATGGTTATGGCAGCTGGGTGCAAGGCCTGCAAAAGTGTGAGACATTCAATTACACGTGCGTTAAAGTTAAAATTTAGATGGTGAGATTATATACATACCTGATATCTTAGCAAGGAGGTTCAAGACCTGGGTGGCGGCGAAGGCTCTGAATTTGCTTAACAAGTTGGTTGAGTAACCTAAGGTGTTCATGGAAATCGTGGGATGGTGGTGGTGAATGTGGAGGTGACAATGGGAGTGGTTCTGGTGGTGGTGGCTTTGGCAAGTTTCGGGACTCGGGCCACTTTGAGAAAATCATTCATAAAAATTAGAAGAATTCAATCAATGTATATACTAGTATGAGAGATCGAGAGCGAGAGAGAAATGTACGTACAATTTGATAGTCCAGGATACATTTGAACGCATTTATTTGCCTAATCTCCTCACACGGTTTTCTGTTATACACCGGCGGTCCACGCTCTAGGTGCATCCTCTCTCTCGTCTCGTCATCTATCTGCGGCCAATCCTCTTCATCAGTATCTTCTGCATCCGAACCATAAAAGAGTTCATATAACTTGCTCTTCTCCTTGCTCTTGTTGTTGTTGGATTCCTTCACATTGTCACATTCAGATAACTAAAAGTAGAAATATATATAGATATCTTTCAGTATCATATTAATCAAAAGTAGAAATTTCACAACAAATATATCTAAACCCTAAAAAACAAATTTTATAACTTTTTACCTTCTTAACGATTTCTTCCACTTGTTCAGAAAGGACCAACAACAAGTGCGAGTCTTTGTCCGATGCCGCCATGTTTGTTTGTTAGATTGATTGTGAGGCGCAAGCAAGAAAAGTTATTTATTTATTTATTTATTTATTTATTCAATATATGGTTGAGGGTTTTTGTTTATTTATTTATTTATTAATTAAAGTTTCATTTTTTTTTGGGCCCAACTTTACACATTTTAAGTGGGTTTAGAATTAGAATTTGAATTTGGTATTCTTATAAAATAGAAAAAATAAATATTTAAATATATTTAAAATAGAATTATTAACTTGTATATATTAAAAAAATGATAGAGTCAAGTAAAAAGGCTAGGTCACAGTAATAATACAAAGCCACCCATCTTATAGACTTTTCAAATAGTAGTTGTAAGTGGGGTTCATGCCTAACTTCTAACCCCAAAATGCCAACCAAACGATGCTTTAGCGTCATGTCAGTAGTAAACCAAACGGGCCATAATTTCTTCTTTAAAAAAAAAAAAAAAAAAAAAAGGAAAAAAAAAAAAACTTCTTTTCTGATATCACATTCCGAATGCAATTGGTAAACCTCATAAGCAATGATTACCGCAATGGGAACCCGTTAATCGAAGCTCAACACCTACCAGGGTGTGTCTTTCAAAGATACTAACACAAAGGTTCAACCTGACCAAGTCAAACCCACTATCAAACCTTCTCAAGGCTTTCCTACAAGGTTAGGGTTCGTGGGACACTCGCCCAACAGAGCCTAATTTCGTCACCTATTGATTACGTAAGGTACGTATTGAGGGTTGAGGTTAATCGATAGTTCAGTTTCCCTCTGTGACAACCATCACGAAATCAGGTTAGTCAACGTTGACTATTGACCCGACATTTTGGCATCTAGCTAGATTTATGTGTATATGTGTTTCCTGAGGCATATTATTTGAGCATTCTAGGTATTTAGTTTAGCCATATTAGTTACCTTTAGTTGTGATAGTTTCATTAGAATTCCTTAGTACTCGCGTTTACCTCAAACATTCGAGTAGTCCGTGTACCATATTACTAAGCTTCGGATATGCCTATCAATATACTTCCCAATGGTTATATATGCCTGTAATTAAGTAATTTATGTGAATAATACTAATATTTTATAGTAGTAATAATAATTATAATGTAATAATATAATTTTTAAATACTTTTGAAACTAAACATAATATAAAATTTAGAAAAGAAAAATAAAATAAACATAAATAACAAAATAATTATATTTTTTTAATCAAAGTTAGAATATATGGTTGAGTTAATATTAGGGATTTTTTTTTCGGCGCAACTTTACACACTCTTATTTTAATTTCTTCTTTAAAAAAAAAAAAAAAAAAAAAAAAAAAAAAAAAAGAAAAAAAAAAAACTTCTTTTCAGATATCAAATTCCGAATGCAATTGGCAAACCACTTAAATTCTTTATTGGTGTTGTAAGCAATGATTACCACAATGGGAATCCGTTAATCAAAGCTCAACACCCTCCGGGTGTGCCTTTCAAAGATACTAACACAAAGGTTCAACTTGATCAAGTCAAATCCACTATCAAGCCCTCTCAAGGATTTCCTACCAAGTCAGGGTTCGTTGGACACTCACCCAACAAAGCCTAATTTCGTCACCTATTGATTACATAAGGTACGTATTGAGGGTTGAGGTCAGTCGATATTTCAGTTTTCCTCTGTGACAACCGTCACCAAATCAGGTTAGTCAACGTTGACTATTGACCCCATATTTTGGCATCCAGCTAGATTTATGTGTATACGTGTTTCTTGAGGCATATGATTCAGATTAAGACCCAAATATTTGACCGCTTCTGAATGATTCAGATTAAAATGCTGCTAAGAGACATTTTTGAAAAGAAAAAAAACACTACCTAAGTCTTTTATAAAAGAGTAAACTACCCATTCGTCCTTGTGGTATGCGTTGACCGACAAGTTTCGTCATTTGACAGAAAAAAGTGCACCGTCCGTCCTTAACTGCGAAACATTATGTATCACTAGTCCCTCACTCTAACTGGCATCACTAACGGTCGTTATACCTCATCCACTCGAGGGTATTTTAGTATTTTCCCAACCATAAGGACCAACGTTGTAATTAACTATTTTTTTTTTATATATTTAACTATTAATAAATAATAATTTTCATACGTTTTATATTTTTTGTCCATTTATTTACGTTTTTATCTGAGTTTTTACGTTTTTATATGATTTTTTATGTTTTGGTCAAATTCTTTACATTTTCGTCTGTTTTTTTTATGTTTTCATCTGATATTTTTTACGTTTTCGTCCGATTTTTTATGTTTTCGCTTGATTTTTTACGTTTTCGTTCGATTTTTTACTTTTTCATCATATTTTTACGTTTTCCTCCGATTTTTTACATTTTCGTCCGATTTTTACTTTTTCGCCAGTTTTTTTGCGTTGTAGTATGATTTTTACGTTTTCGTCCTATTTTTTATGTTTTGTCATATTTTTTACGTTTTTTAAGGATTTTTTACGTTTTCGTCGGATTTTTTACATTTTCGTCATATTTTTTTTACGTTTTTGTCAGTTTTTATGTTTTAGCCGCTTTTGTACGTGTTCATCATATCTTTTTATGTTTTCGTAAGTTTTTACATTTTCGTTATATTTATTTGATTATTAACAAATAGTAATAATTTTCATATGTTTTTACTATCGGTTTTCGTCCTTTTATTGACGTATGAAAATTATTATTTATTAATAGTTAATAAATATAACGAAAACGTAAAAAATCTAATGAAACGTAAAACATTGTCCGAAAATGTAAAAATATGACGAAAACGTAAAAAATCGGATGAAAACGTAAAAAAATCCAACAAAAACATAAAAAAAACGACGAAAACGTAAAAAATCTGACGGAAACATAAAAAATTAGACAAAAACGTAAAACATCAAACGTAAACGAAAAAAATGGGGCGAAAATGTAAAAAACGGACGAAAACTTTATAATCTCAGACAAAAATGTAAAAACTCATACAAAAACGTAAAAACTCATACAAAAACGTAAAAAATCAGACAAAAACGTAAAAATCGGACGAAAACGTTAAAAAATCAGACAAAAACGTAAATCTGACGAAAACTTAAAAAAAATGACGAAAATGTAAAAATTGGACGAAAATGTAAAAAATTGGAGGAAAACTAAAAAAATCTGATGAAAACTTAAAAAACAAACGAAAACGTAACAAATCTGACGAAAACGATAAAAGTCAGACAAAAACGTAAAAAATCAAACGAAAATGTAAAAATAAGACTAAAACGTAAAAAAATGGACGAAACAGTTAAAAATATCGGATGAAAAAATATAAAACAGGCGAAAATGTAAAGAATATGACAAAAACGTAAAAAATCAGTCAAAAACATAAAAAATTAGCCGAAACGTAAAAAAACTGATGAAAACATGAATAAACTGACGAAAAATATAAAATGTATGAAAATCATTATTTATTAATAGTTAAATAAATAATAAAAAAGAGTAAATTACATCATTGGTCCTTATGGTTGGGAAAAGACTGAAATACACTCGAGTGGATGAGGTATAACGACCGTTAGTGATGCCAGTTAGAGTGAGGGACTAACAATACATAACGTTTCGTAATTAAGGATGAACGGTGCATTTTTCCGGTTAAAGGATGAAACTTGTCGGTCAACGCATATCATAAGGACGAATGGTGTAGTTTACTCTTTATAAAAAGTAATTCTAAAAACTCATTAACAGACACACCTAAAGTATGTTTGGCAAAACCAGCTATAAGCTGTAAGCTATAAGTCGTAAACTGTAATGCTGTTAGCATGAGCTACAAGTTGTATCTTTTTTTCAATAAAAATATTTTGTAAGTTAGCTGTTAAATGTAATTATAGGAAGTAAAATGACATAAAAGGACATATTTATAACTGTAAACAAATGTTTGGAGGGTATATCAGTAATTTGAATTCTTAACAGCTCTAAGATGTTTAAAAAGCTTTATGAATCAGCTTTTTATTTAGGAGATATTTGTTTATAATAAAAGCTTGAAGTTGATGTATCCAAACGGAGCTAATTATTTTAGGAGAGATTATTTTTGTAACAAAAAGCTAGCAGCTAAAAAAAAACTCTTGCTTCCTAATAACATAAAGTCCAAAAATTTGGTGTTAAAAAAAGGAATGAAAAAAAATAAAAATAAAATAAAATAATTGCGGGTAAAAGTAAAACACTAAACAAAAACAATCCACTTTGTCTTGAATCAAAGCAAAGCCCCCAAAAAGAGTGGGGAAGCTCCATACCATCATGATTCCACCTCTTTTTTCCCCCAAACCCTAAAATCACATCCAAAATTCACCAATTCTCACTAAATACTGATTTTTTCAAAAAACTAAAATCTGGGTTTTGAAATTAAACACATATTAAACAAAACCCACTTTTCAATTTCAAAAACCCCCAATTTTTTTTTTTAATTTTTTTTAATCTCAATTGTTCAAGATTATTACTAATTAGTGATCTTCATGTAAAATTAGGATCTGGGTTATGTTTTGATTGGATTAAGTAGTGATAAAGTTGGTTAATTTAGGGTTAGGGTTTAGATGGAGCCACGTGTTGGGAATAAGTTTAGGCTTGGGAGGAAGATTGGGAGTGGGTCTTTTGGGGAGATCTATTTAGGTTTTTTTTTTTTTTTTTTTTTTTTTTTTTTTTTTTTTTTTGTTGTTGATGATGATGATGATGTCATGGTGATGGATTGATGATGTCATGTTTTGTGTTTTTGTAGGTACTAATGTTCAGACTAATGAAGAAGTTGCTATTAAGCTGGTATGTCTGTAAATTTTTTGTGCGATGTGATTGTTAGTTGTTAGTAGCCGCTGTTTGTTTTATGAAAGCGTTAGGTAACTTATAGAAGCAGATTAGCAGACTACTTGGTACTTATACTGAAAACGTGTTGCTTAGAGCTCACGGTGTGGTAACACCAAAGTCGTGAAAACGTGTTGCCATATACTGAGAATGACACACTGAATCTATTCTTACCCGTTACCACTGAAAACTGGACCCACTAAATCACATACTTACAAATGCCATTTACAGCATTCGTGGGGCAATGCTGAATCCAAAACGATGACAATAACGTTGATGGGGTATGGTTTGACGCCAAAGTCATCATAATGCTGAGGCTTTAAGCAAAGGATGTTTAGGATTTGCTTATTTTTTAGCTTGTTGTGTGTTTTTTAATGTCTATAACTCTATAAGTACTTGTAAGTATTTCAATGGAGATAACAGCTTAAGCTTATTTGCTTACTTTGGGATGAAATAAGCACTTTAAAGTTTCCCTAGCACCTCCTATTAATTCCTATTAATTGACTTTTATATTCTAAGAAAGCAGATTTACAAAATGCTTAAATTGTTAGTTGTCTGATTACCGAGTTCCGTTACAACGTAAGCAAATCCAAACCATATAAAGTTGATTATCTGCTTCTGCTTATTTCAAAAGCATTAGTAGATTAAATATGCAATGCCAAGAATTCCCTAATGAGACTTCTAAATGTCATGTCATCTTTAAGGTGGCAAAACATGTACATTTATGTCATTTAGAAGCCATTGTTACGCATAAATTAGCTTGTAGGGGATGTTCTGGTATCTGCCTAAATTAGCTAGTCTATAAAAAGCGGGCTTGAAAATTTTGTGGTTATAAATATATACTAACAAATACGTTTCAAGGAGTGAGATCATATAGAGGTAGGCCTCTAAAATAGATTGTTATATTGGGTAGTTAGCTGATTGGCTTATCGAGTTCGTTGATCATTATATTTCTTAACATCAATGATCAATTACGTTATGTGTTTTATCTGTCTGAACTCTGAAGTCTTTTTCTTTTTCATTTTGTCATTTTTCATTTGGCAATTGTTTGTATTTGTTTCAGGAAAATACAAAGACCAAGCATCCTCAATTGCTGTATGAATCTAAGTTGTATAAGATACTTCAAGGAGGAAGTAATGCTCATTTCTCCATAACTTCTAATTTACGACCCATACTCTATTTTACCCTTTTTGACTACGTAACTGACCCTAAGTATCTTGCAACAGCTAGTTTTTTCCCTTAAAAGCTGCCACCTCTTGACTAATTGTGTTTTCTCATTTGTCAGCTGGAATCCCGAATGTGAGATGGTATGGTGTCGAGGGGGACTACAATGTTCTAGTAATGGATTTACTGGGGCCGAGTCTGGAGGATTTGTTTAATTTCTGTAGTAGAAAGCTCTCGTTAAAGACTGTTCTTATGCTTGCGGATCAAATGGTGTGTGTTTCTCTATTCAAGCTGTGTTCTTTATTATTTAGTACTCCATATGTTTTCTCATTATTTTATTTTGGTACTTTTTTGTCTCAGATCAACCGCGTTGAATTTATTCATTGTAAATCATTTCTACATCGTGATATCAAGCCAGATAACTTCCTTATGGGTTTAGGAAGGCGTGCCAATCAGGTTTTAGACCATTCCTTGTTTCTCTTTTGCTATTAACAGTTATGAAGTTATATGCATTCTGAAACTTTGTTTGTACTATTTTTTAATGCGTATAGGTCTATGCTATTGACTTTGGGCTAGCTAAGAAATATAGGGACTCGTCAACTCATCAGCACATCCCGTATAGGTGAGTTGCCAGAGAATCGAGCTTTTATCAATTTCTTCGATCTTGTTCTGATTTGAATTTGAGTAGAAAAAACTAGCTTGCAACATAAATGATATAACAATAATTATTCTAATGCAGGGAGAACAAGAATTTGACGGGGACAGCTAGATATGCTAGCATGCACACTCACCTCGGAATCGGTAAGCTCGTGGTGCACTCAAAGTTGCTTTAACTATCCGATTAAATGACATGATATTCACTCATTTGGTCTTTTTATATATGTAGAACAAAGCAGGAGAGATGATTTAGAATCACTTGGTTTTGTTCTTATGTACTTTTTGAGAGGAAGGTAGAAATTTTATCTCCAAGCTCATTTACGTCAACCCTTTTGAGAATTGAATCTTAATTTGGCTAATAACGCTTTTATGTTATTTTGTGACGTAGCCTACCATGGCAAGGACTGAAAGCCGGAAATAAGAAACAAAAATATGAAAAGATCAGTGAGAAGAAAGTTTCAACATCTATCGAAGTAAGTAGGAATGGTCCATATCTCTTCTGCTCATAATCAGTTCCTTTTTTTTTTTGTTGGTGTCGCATTTTCGAGTCATTTGCTTATGAGTGGGTGGATTCGATTTTTTTATTCTAACGGGTCAAACAGTTAAAATAGAAATAGCTTAAAGGATGCGGATTATGCTTATCAGCATACTTTTTTCATTTGTTCGGTTTTAGTCTTCATACTTGTGTTGTACATCTAGTCTTTAAAATATGGTATTGAAAATGAGCGATTATTCTATTTAAGAATTTACACTATCATTAAATATATTTAGTCACCGACCCGCATGTTTTTCCATGAAACTAACACATCCCTTTTTTTAGGCTTTATGCAGAGGTTACCCTACGGAGTTTGCATCATACTTCCACTACTGTCGATCATTAAGATTTGATGATAAGCCAGATTATGCTTATCTAAAGAGAATCTTCCGTGATCTTTTTATCCGTGAAGGTATGAATCTCTTATCATTATACTATAAATAAACCTTAAAACACAAAAACTGGTTATTCACGTGATGTTGTTTGCTAGTTCAGGCTTCCAGTTTGATTATGTCTTTGACTGGACTATTTTGAAGTATCAGCAATCACAACTTGCCAATCCACCATCACGTGCTCTTGTAAGTCTTGCTTATTTTTCTTGTTGATAAATTTGCCGATGTACTTGAATAACGTAATTCTATTTTGCAGGGTGTTAATGCTGGACCAAGTAGTGGGGCCCCACCTGCGATTTCTAGCCTGAATAGACAAGCAGGTGTGTCATACTTATAGTTTTTGTAGTTATATACTATTACTCGTGTGTTTATTTAGTCTAAAATACCCTTTAACAAATGGAAAAAAAAAATCGTATCTGCCCATTTTAGTGATTTGTTACTGCTAAACTGATAATTTTGATGCAGGTGGCGAAGAAAGTAGGGCTGGTATTTGGTCTACAGCACATCCCTCGTGGAGCCGAAATCCCGGGACAACCAATTCGGGGAACCTATCTAAGCAGAAAATGCCAACCACTAGTGATCAATCTATCAGCAGAGAAGTAAATATTTACATTGCATCTTTATCATTACACTTGCAAACATTAGAGGTTTTAATATCAACCCGATCTATAAATTGGTAAAAGTATGTTTTCAATGCTTAAAATTAGGTAGAAATGAAACGGGTCGAAACATTAGAGGTTTTAATATCAACCCGATCTATAAATTGGTAAAAGTATGTTTTCAATGCTTAAAATTAGGTAGAAATGAAACGGGTCTAAAGTTGTCCATTTCCAATTGCATAAAGCCTCATAAATCATTTCCATTTTCTTTGTTCTCAGGTCCTTTATTAAGCCAAAGTAGAATCTAAGTATCTAACCCATCTTATACAAATTGTTAATGCGCAGGTATCAAGATCCACCTTTTTGCGAACAACGGGATCTTCGAGATTAACCACCAATGAACCTGATCCATCTCGTGTACGCACAACAGATGCAAGCCCTGGTGCTCTTAGAGGTTCAAGCTCAGCCCAAAGAAGCTCACCTGTCATATCCTCAGATCAGAAACGACCTGTTTCTAGGAATACTTCAAGCAGCAACCTAAAGAACTTTGAATCGACCCTTAAGGGTATTGAAGGCATGCGTCTTTAACATCATTGAGTTAAGTTGCAATATTGGAACATTGGCCAAGTCTGTAAATTTGTTTCATTGAAATCATGTATACTCTATAAAACACGTTAGTACTATACAAGGATCACGGGATTTGAATTGCGGAGTGCCTAAATCACTCTTCGCTACCATTGTCATAACGAGAATTTCCATTTTTTATAATGATTTTTATGGTTTTGTCGGGGTTGATGTATCATTGTGGATAATGTCTTACTGTGTAATATGATTAAACATTTCCTACTACTATTCTTTTGTTGCGAGTACCCAACATTTGTCAAATCGAAACTGCTCTAATTATAGTCGAAGATTGTGGTTTTGATTTTGTAGTTTAACCATAGTGCATGTGAATCCAATTTTCGGCAGCTTTTGACAGGCAAAAATGATCTTGCAAGAAAAGATACCGCTCGTCTGAACTTAATGGATAATGCTTGGGCTATAAGCATTGCGTAAACACAAAAAAGATGTCGCTTTAAACTTTTTGAAATTTCTGGTCTGGAATTGTGTTGCAATAATATACGTTCAGCGTAGTAACAGTCTCACAAGCATGATAATATTTGGCTGATTGTTGTTGCTTACAATGATCATCGCGATAGAGTTGTTGCCGGTTATCAACGCCCTTGTTGCCAACTATCCATTGAAACAATAATTTAATTGCTGGTATAATATCTCATCTTAGTCTTTGGATCACAATAATGGTTTACATTCAAGCTGTTCTTTATGAAACTCATGGTTAGATACATATCCACAAATAACTTTGTACAAAAGGTGCGAATTACATGGCATTTCTCACAACCTTGAATTGTTCACAGCTGCTAGTCAATTGCTTGTGCAGTGACTTATATCAGGCAAAAAAATCTTGTATAAGAAACGATACTACTCTTCAGAATCAGTTAAACACAAACATTATGTCGATATCAATTGAGATTCCTTGACACTATGACATAAAACAAGGGTTATCAGATTTTACCCGAACTCGCTAAACCTTAAAAAACAATGAGTGATGCTATACCAGGTCAGCAATTATAAAACAGCAAACGTACTCTAACGGCCAATGGTTTAGTGGCTAAATAACTCAAGAAATTTCCATTTTCAAGAGTTGAAACTACCAGAGACGGTGAAGTTGATCGGCTAATCAACTAAACAGTATCCAAAAAACCACAGCCAATCATATGTACTTGGTCAACATTTACTTAGTTTCAATCGTTGTGGTTCAAGTAAATAAAGGCAGTAACAAGCAAAAGAGAACATGACAGGTTCCATGACACTGATCAAGAAAACAAAACCAGCTAGAAGTGGTTCCATGACATTGTGGTTCAAGTAAATATACATAGCTCAAAGATCAACATTTGGCGGGTGGAGTCATAGTTTGTAAAACAACGGCAACCAAATGTAAGATACAAGATGAAACAACATTCAAGTACATTCAGTTTTGTTTCTAGATGATAATAAAAAAGATAAAAAAAAAAAGAAAAAGAAAAGAAAAGATAGAAGCAAGCAGTACTGGATCGACGTCGAGAGAAATGGTTATGGCTGGGTGGAGTGAGGGCCTGCAAAAGTGTGAGATCGACATTCAACGCGTACGTTAAATAAATAAATTACTATATTAAAATTTAGATGGTGAAATTATGTATGTACCTCGATCTGATCTTAACAAGATTCAAGACGTAGATACAGATCGGTGAAACTTCCAAACTCGGTTAAGTTCTTCATCCATTGACCTAAGAATGTCATCTTCGTCATCATCTTCGACATCATCTTCGTAACCCAGGGATGGTGGAGGTGGATATGGGACTAGTTTTGGTGGTGGTGGTGGTGGCAAGTTCTTGTCCTCCCTCTTTTACGTACGTACAAGAGAAAATCATAAATGAATTCGAAGAATGTATGTATGTATAAGAAATTAATTAAGTTGAGACGACATACATAAATTTCATAAGCCAGGCTGTAATCCCGCCCGCATTGTTGCCTAGCCTTCTCAAGCGGTTTTCTGCTATAAGGTCTGTGTGTATGAGCTCGCAGCCGCCACTTCTCTCTCGTTGAGTCATCTACCAGCCGCCACTCCTCGTCATCAGTATCTTCTCCATCAGGATCATAAAAGTCTTTGCTCTTGGATTCCTTTACAATTGTCAGATTCAGATAAAGGAGCATACATTTTATAAAATAAAAAAACATGCAAAACCCTAATTTTTTACCTTGTTAACAATTTCTTTAACTTGTTCAGAAATTACAGACAACAAGTATAAGTCTTCCAATGAATATCCCATGTCTGGATACAGAGTTTTTTGTTCTAACTTTGGTTGCAAATTGGCTCAACTTAGGACTCAAACATGCATTATATATAGGTTTGGATTTAGGGTACGTAAAATTGTACAAATGTTGTTGTTGGGCTTTTTAACCCAACTTTACACAACCATAATCCCTACTCTCTTGAAATATACATGATTTTTTATTGGGCTCATTTAATTTGTTGTTTAACACACACTTGCCTTAGTACCTTACATTGACAAAGGTGAACATTATTACAACCACATTCGAAATGAATTATTTTTTATGAGAAAAGTTCTTTTGTGAACTAGTTTTTTTGTACATACCAAGCCACCAAGGGACAAATCCTCACCATTCATTTAGTTTGATCTAATGGTGGAGATTAACCTAAGATTAAACATGGAAACCTAAGTCCATGTCTTTTTCTTTTTTTTTTTTTGTCTTTTTTATTATTTACTTTCTTTATTTATTTCTTACTTTTTTTTTTGCTCTTTTTTCCAATTAACGTTACACATTCAATTCACGTTTTTTTTTTTTTTTTTTTTTTTTTTTTTTTTTTAATAAAACAAGTCAAGCTTTTCTTTTTTAAATAAATTCACGATTTTTTCTCATTTTATTACGTTTTAGTCTGTTTTTGTCTGTTTTCACATGATTATATACGTTTTCAGACGTTTTTATACGTTTTCGTCCGTTTTTTTACGTTTTCGTCTGTTTCAGACGTTTTTGTTCGTTATTATACGTTTTCGTCCGTTTTTTTACGTTTTCGTCCGTTTTTTACGTTTTCGTCTGTTTTCAGACGTTTTTATCCGTTTTCGTCAGTTTTTATATGTTTGCAGACATTTTTGTCCATTTTCATACGTTTTCATCCGTTTTTATACGTTTTTGTCCGTTTTCAGACGTTTTCGTCCGTTTTTTTTACGTTTTTGTCCGTTTTTATACGTTTTCATCCGTTTTTACACGATTTCATCCGTTTTTATACGTTTTCGTCTGGTTTCATATGTTTACATATGTTTCCGTCTGATTTCATACGTTTTCCTCCATTATTTTATGTTTTCGTCCGTTTTTAGATGTTTTCGTCCTTTTTCCTACATATTCGTCTGTTTTCTTACATTTTCGTTCATTTTCATAGGTTTTCATCCGTTTTTCAATTTTTTTGGCCAATTTTAGACGTTTTCATACGTTTCTGAATATCACAAGTGATATTCGGTGATACTCATACGTTTTTGTCTGTTTTCATCCATTTTTTTACATTTTTGTCTGTTTTCATACGTTTTCGTCTATTTTCATACGTTTCGGCAGTATTTATACGTTTTCAGACGTTTTTATCTGCTTTCAAACGTTTTCATCAATTTTTTACATTATCGTCTGTTTTCAGACTTCTTCGTCTGTTTTTATATGCTTTCATCCATTTTTATCTGTTTTCATACGTTTATAAACATTTTCGTCCGTTTTTATGTATTTTTGTCTGTTTTCAGACGCTTTCGTCTGTTTTCATACTTGTCAGCAGTTTTTATACGTTTTCGTCCGTTTTCATCAATTTTTCATACGTTTTTGTCCCTTTCCAGGCGTGTTTTTACGCTTTCATACGTATTCGATCGTTTTCATATGTTTTCGTCCGTTTTCATACGTTTCTGAATATCACAATTGATATTCTTAATATCACAAGTGATTTTCTTTGATATTCAAAATATCACTTGTGATATTAATAATATCAATTGTGATATTCAGAAACGTATGAAAACGAAAGAAAACGTATGAAAACGAACAAAAACAAAAGAAAACGTAAGAAAGTGAAAAAAACGTGAATTAAAAAAATGTGAAAATCACTTATAATATTCTGAATAACACTTGTAATTTTCTGAATATCACTTTTGATATTCAGAATATCACTTGTGATTTTCACGTTACAAAACATTAGTTGAACATCACTTGTGATATTCGGAATATCACTTGTGATATTCAGAATATCACTTGTGATTTTCTGAATATCACTTGTGTTTTTCTGAATAACACAAGTGATTTTGAACTAATGTTTTGTAACATGAAAATCACAAGTGATAATCTGAATATCACAAGTGATATTCAGACAATTACAAGTGATATTCATGTTACAAAACGTTAGTTGAAAATCACATGTGATATTTTAGAATATCACTTATGATTTTCATGTTACAAAATATTAGTTGAAAATCACTTGTGATATTCGGAATATCACTTGTAATATTTTAGAATATTACTTGTGATTTTCTGAATATCACTTGTGAATTTCATGTTACAGAACAATTGTTGAAAATCACTTGTGATATTCAGTGATATTCAGAGTGATATTCAAAATATCACTTTTGAAAAAACGTGAATTAAAAAAAGCGTGAAATCACTTGTAATATTCTGAATATCACTTGTGATTTATATTCAGAATATCACTTTTGATATTCAGAATATCACTTGCGATATTCTGAATATCACTTGCGATATTCTGAATATCACTTGCGATTTTCATGTCACAGAACATTTGTTGAAAATCACTTGTGATATTCAGAATATCACTTGCGATATTCAGATATCACTTGCAATATTTTGAATATCACTTGCGATATTCTGAATATCACTTGTGATTTTCATGTTACAAAATTTTAAAAATCACTTGTGATATTCAGAATATCGCGAGTGATATTCAATATCACTCACGATATTCTGAATATCACAAGTGATATTCTGATAATCACAGTATATCACTTGTGATATTCAAAAAGGTATAAAAATGTTTGAAAACATTTAAAAACGAACTAAAGTGAATGAAAACGGACGAAAACGTATAAAAAACGGACGAAAATGAATGAAAACAGATTGAAACCATATGAAAACGTATAAAAATGGACGAAAACGGACGAAAACATATGAAAACGGACGAAAACGTATGAAAATAGACAAAAACGTAAGAAAACGGACGAATATATATGAAAACGGACGAAAACGTATGAAAACGGGCGAAAACGTATGAAAAAAATTCAAAAACAGATGAAAACGTAAGAAAATGGACGAATATATATATGAAAACGGGCGAAAACGTAAGAAAACAGACGAAAACGTATGAAAAAAATTCAAAAACAGATGAAAACGTAAGAAAACGGACGAAAACGTATAAAAACGGACGAAAACGTATTAAAATGGACGAAACGTATGAAAACGGGTGAAAACGTAAGAAAATAGACGGAAACATATGAAAACGAGCGAAAACGTAAAAAAACAGACAAAAACGTATGAAATCGGACAAAAATGTATGAAAACGAACGAAAACGTAAGAAAACTGACGAAAACGTAAAAAACCGACGAATATGTATGAAAAACGAAAAAAACGTAAAAAAAAAAAAATGAATTATAGAAAAAACGTGAAGTTAGAAAAAAAAAATTGAATTATAGAAAAAACGTGAAGTTAGAAAAAAAAAAGAATAAAAAAAGAAAGAAAAGAAAAAAGGAAAAAAAAATGAATAAATAAGATAGACAAAAAAGACAAGAAAAAAAACATGGACTTAGGTTGTCTTATTAAATTTTAGGTTAATCCCCACCATTAGATCAAACTAGATGGATGGTGGGGATTTGTCCCTTAGTTTGTAACAAAAACTTAGTATGTAAAATAACTCACCTCTATTTTTTATAAAGCTGTGCATGCTTGCTTTCATGTAAGAAAAGTAGAAAACAGATGCAAGTACTCCTAGCAAGTAGAAGATAAAAATGGAAATCAAAACCCCTAGGTTTTTAGGCTCATTTTACCTTTTTCTCTACATTTTAGGCTCATCTACCCACTTCATCTTGCGGAGCCAGGAAATTAGGTTCTGACAGGCAAAAATAGGGATGAGCATTTCGTACCGAATACCGGAACCGAACCGGAACCGTACCGGTACCGTACCGAAATGGTACCGATCTCGAAATACGGTACGGTACCGGTACTGCGAAATAAGGAGGAAAAAAATTCGGTACCACTAATTCGGTACGGTACCGGTACCAAATCGGGAAATTCCCGAAAAAAAAACGGGAAAATCCCGATTTCCCGGTACCGGTACCGGTACCGATTCCCGAATCCCGTTCGGTACGGTACCGGTACCCTAATTTATGCTCGGGAAAAATTCGGTACCTCTAATTCGGTACGGTACCGGTACCGTACTCATCCCTAGGCAAAAACAAATGTTTCCCTTCACTATTTTTTGCAACTCAAAGTCTGGTTGGGTTGATTCAATTCAGTCAAAAAATAAACGATAATTCAAAGTACTAACACAAACATGAGTTGTCGGTTTTTATGCACCGAAACTCATTTATAGTGGTAATCTTTACCATTCTATCATATATGAATCCATTTGTGATTATTTTATTTTCATAGGCAAAATAATTGTAAAACATACTCGTATATGCATGTAACCAAAACAAAACAAACAAGATACAAAGAAAAAGGCTATATGTGACCAAGACGAAGAAAATAAATGAACGGATTATTAAAAGTATAGTACTGATAGATATAATTTGAATGAGGAAAATAAATTACGTGTACTTTTAAAGTTAGTCGATGCACAAGATGCATGGTGTTAGCATATATATATATATATATATATATATATATATATATATATATATATATATATATATATATATATATATATATATATATATATAGGGAGACTTTCTTATGAGAACCATATTATCTGCAAGAACTGAGAGAACAACCAAAAACATACATGCACGCCGTTTAAAATAAAATAAAAATATATGCAAATCACCAATAATCGTAAGTATCCACCTATGTTCTTCAATATCATCATGAGCTCATCATCTTTTTTCACAAAAACCTTACACATGGCCGCAATATTGTCGTTGCAACCTTTATAAGAAAATACGTGCACACCTTCAAAGAAAAATTTTATATTTCCAATTTTTTATCAAATTCTTTAGAACAACTATTTTTTTTTAAAACATATATGTTGTTGTTAGAATATATGTGCAAAAATACAATTATTGAAGGCGTGCATGTATGTTTTTGGTGGTTCTCTCTGTTCTCGCAGATAAGATGGTTCTCGCAAGAAAGTCTCACTATATATATATATATATATATATATATATATATATATATATATATATATATATATATGAAGACTTTATTTTCAGAACCCTGTTAAGTGCGGGAATTGCGAGAACTTCAATTTTGCATTAGAAAACATGCATGTTCATATAAAACATGTATGTTTTCTTACATACACCTTAATACACATACCTGCGTACATACATGTTCATATAAAATCATTTTGCATTGATATGTTGCACTTAACATGCTTTTATATGAACATGTATGTTACGCAAGTATGTGTATTAAGGTGTATATAAAAAAACATACATGTTTTATATGAACATGCATGTTTTCTAATGCAAAATTGAAGTTCTCGCAGTTCCCGCATTTAACAGGGTTCTGAAAATAAAGATACTATATATATATATATATATATATATATATATATATATATATATATATATATATATATATATATATATATATATATATATATATTCCATGTTATATATGGCCTTTATTTAGGTAATAATTCCTAAATCTTGATGGATGCGTAGGAGATTTGACTAAATAAGTAGATTATAATCTATACTTTTTTGTTTCCACTGCAGTTTGGCCGAAGGATCTGCCACATAGTATCCGAAAATGTAGACCTGCCCATACTGAAACGTGTTTTGAGTCATATGGCTCAAATAGCTCATGAGGTAAAGTTATACGGTTTTATTACATACTATAGGAATTTGGTTAATTGATCAATTTATTCTATGCTTTGCAGGATCGCAATGGAAAGTATATATTTTGAAGATTTCATGAATCTTGCGAGTTTTGTGGCGGAAAAGTCAAAGTCTGTGAGACTATTCTATTAGCAAATGTGTTCAATGAATTAGAAAGAACCTTCTTTCAAGAGGTACGTTGATATAAGTTTTCATCTTTTTTTCCAGAATTTGTTGAAAAACTCAGACTTTTGTCCTTAAATCGGATGTTGGCCCCATGCTTAGAGTTGAAAAAGAATCGGTTAGCATGGAGAAAAGACTAAGTGTTTTTAGCATCATCAATACAGCTACAGAATCCACTTCTCGACATTTGCACTTAGCAGCTCAAGAAACCTGCATTCCAAAATCATAAAGATATATTTTCTCAAAATTTGTCTTTACCTAATATCGAGTTGGCGTTGCAGTGCTTTCAAAGATTTTGTAGCAATTTCTGGCAAGACCTCGTTATCTTATCTAACGCGTCTGCCAAATTTATTTTATATAAAATGCCATTTATACATTAATTGCCAATTAATGCAGTTTTAAAACTGAATGTCGTAAAGATGTTAATCTAGCACTCGACCGCACTTTAATCTCTGTTACGATGGCTTTATATGGCCGGCCTGACACCTGCAAAAAATCCAAAGGTTCATTTTTTTTAATTGTAGTATCACGATAACTCTTATTACATTTTGTTATATTCGTCTTTTAGCTTACAACACGTAATTGAGAACCAAAGTACTACGTATCATATTAGATAATCTATTTGTTCACGTAATTAATGCAGTTTTAAAACTGAATGTGGTAAAGATGTTAATCTAGCACTCGGTGGTCAACATTGGAAGAACTTTGGCCAATGCTGCTGAGGTACTACAGCCTAAATCATTATTTATTGGTAAAAAGGTATAGAAATAATTGGTTATGAGTGATCATGCACCTAAATTTGCAAAAACCCCATAAAATAGTCTCCTATCTCGCCGCTAGTGCATATAGCTGAACTTGCACATTATAGCGATAAATGATAATAAAATATGAAAGCATACCCAAATTGACGCTATGTATCACTGCATGTAAACAGAAATACTCACTTGTTGGTTAAAGTGTGCTGACCTTGATGGTAGTGTTACTGTATTTGGTATTTGCGTTCATAAAGTTTCATATATATGTCTATACTCGATCCTTGTGCTGATTCTCTATAGGCTAAGGAGTTGCTCCAATGCTGTTATCAACAAGCATTTAGCGGAAGTATTAGTCTTCTCCAACAAGGCATTCAGATCAAAGGAAGATTATAAGTTAAAAGATGAAATCGATAAACTTGTCACTTTGGCATATATGGCAAGTGATATTATGTTGCCATTATTGTCCCAACATCATGCAACAGGGATAAGAATAATCCTAAGAGATCATCTTACATGTTGGTCTAGTGCACATAAAATTTGTGACAGGATTGATCCTCCTATTCACCTGGTTGAAGTATGGTACATGTATGTTAAAATCAAAATTTTAGGATTTTATACATTTAATGAAAACCGTATTTCTTACAATGTCTATTTTATAACCAGGCACAATGTAATGATAGACATAACCTTAAAGCTTCGGATAGAACAATATATAAACTCACATCATCTTGTTCGAATTTCTGGAATGAAACACTTTGTATTTTTACTAAGCTGGTACTTTTTAATATTATCGCTATTTACAAACTGGACTTGTATAGTAACTCTTTTTTGAGAAGATATGACTACTAATATCCTTTGCTACGTTGTTCAAGAACGTCAAGAGTATACGGAACTGAATATTCAATATTCAAAATTAAGTGATCAAATGCTAGGATTCTTGAGCAAATTCTTACGGTAAATCTTCTAAGTACAAGACACACCTTGTGGTATTGTAGTCGTATCTTTATAGAGGCAATGAATTTTCGATTACGTGGAGTTAATTTTTGTTTGAGTGTAAAGCTTCTTTTTCAAAAGTAATATGTACAATGGTGACTTCCAAATGATGATACATAAATCCTTTAAACTATCATTTTTCAGAACATATGAGAAGATGCTAAATTGCACTAAACTGAAGAATGATGGTTTAAAGAATTTATGTATTTAAACCATCAATTTTTAGAATATTTGAGAAGATGCTAAATTGCTCTAAACTGAAGAATGATGGTTTAAAAGATTTATGTATCACCTTTTGGAAGTTACCATTGTACGTAGATATTACTATCGACAAAGAAGCTTTAAAACAAAAAAATTCAACTTCATGTTATCGAAAAGTCCTTGACTCTATAAAGAGACGACTACAATACCACAAGTTGTGTCTTGTACTTAAAAGATTTAGGATAAGAATTTGGTCAACAATCCTTAGCATTTGCTCTAAAATTGTCTAAAAATACATTCAAATTGCCAATTTTTATTATTGTATGCATTGAACTTTTGTTTTTCCTATTGTATACACAAATTTTGTTAATATTACTATTGTATCAATAATACGGTTGTTTTATGACGTGGCAGTCATTAAGCACACTAATTATCGATACAATAATAAGCTTAACAAAGTTTGTGTATTGATACAATAGTAAGATTAACAAAATTTGTGTATACAATATAAAAAAAAAGTTTAATGCACACAACAGGAAAAAATGACAAGTTAAATGTATTTTTAAACAATTTTCCCTTTTAGATATTGAATATTTAGTTCCGTATACTTTTAATGTTCCTGAACAACATAGGAAATGATATTGGTAGTCATATCTTCGGAGAAAGGAGTTACTATAAAAGTCCAATTTGTAAATAGCGAGGATAATAAAAAGTGCTGGCTCAATTAAAATACAAAGTGCTTCATTCCCGGAATTCGGACAACATGATGGGAGTTTATATATTATTCTGTCTAAAGCTTTAAGGTTATGTCTATCATTAGATTGTGCGTGGTTATATAATAAACTTTGTCAGAAAGACACTTTTCATTAAATGTATCAAATCCTAAAACATTGGGTTTTAACATACATGTACTCATACTTTAATAACCGGTTGAGTTGTAAGATGATCTGTTAGGATCTTTCTTATCACTGATCATTCGAGCTCTTTGAACCTTTCGTCTTGTGCATTGTCATCGACTAACTTTAAAAGCTCGAGTAGCTCTTTGAACCTTTCGTCTTGTGCATTGTCATCGACTAACTTTAAAAGCTCGAGGCGACTATCGATGTCGTCACCCGACTCCATGAAAAGCTTAGTGATGAAAGGGTGAAGTGGGTAGATGAACGGAGATGAAAAAAATGTATGGGAAAATTTCATGTATATTCTTAAAAATTTTTAAAATTTCATATATATCCTTTTTACTAGTTTTGATGCATAAAGTACAATGCATTTAATGCATCAAAAGGATATATATGAAAATTTTAAATTTTGCAAGAATATGAATGAAATTGCCTCAAAATGTATAGATGAAAGGAAGATGAAAATGTAAATGAAATGAAGCGGGTAGATGAAAAAGTAAATGGAGTATTTACTCCAGTACTTGTATATGTTTTGTTACGTAAAAGCAGGCATGCACAACTTTATCAAAAATATTTAATTTGAATGTGGTTGTAACAAGAGAAATTTTTTTAAATGAACCTTTATAGTAATTAGTAAGTGGATTACCGAAATAAACCACACCTATCTAGTTTACCAAATTGGGCCTTTTGATGATGCTCCGTTAGACAAAAAATAAATAAACTTTTGTGCATATGAAACATACCTCGCGCACTTCGCTCCTAGGCACGCTCAACATCAGAAGTTGACAAAATCGAAAAGAATTTGACAAAATTAAATAAACTCAAGTGCACTTTTAGCTCTTGAGCGTTTAACTTGCATGCGCGCTATAAAAATAAGTGTATTCATGTCGATGTGTTTTGTTTTTTTTTGGTTTTTGTGTTTTTTTTTTTTTTTTTTTTTTTTTTTTTTTTTTGGATATGGTGAATGGATCGATACTGTGAATAAATGGATAGTACGAAAAGGTGAGTTGTTGAGGGGTAAGAAAAGAGAATTAAATGTAAAACACTATACAAAATCATAAAACACTGACCGAAATCAAAATGAAAATTGAAACACATGCGCGCTTGGTATTTTGTATATTAGTTTTATTGGTTTTGTTACATATTCAGTTTCGTAAAACATAAAAAATAGGTTTGTTTTCGTAAAAAGGCATATCCCGTTGGTCTTGAACTGAATTTTCTAAAATTGAAACAAACAGAATTTAATATTCATGAATTTCTAAGTGAAAATATGAAAATTTGAATAGGATTTATATGTCGGTGAAAAAAAAAAAAAAAAAAAAAAAAATTTAAACATATGAGGATTGTTATCAATGTTTTATAACCCGGTTTTTTGGTTGACTTGGCTAAGCTATCGATTTGCAAAAATCCGGTTTTTCTCAAAACCTGCTTCAGGTTACCCAAACGGTTCACGGTTCAACTAGTTCAATCGGCCGGGTCAGCCCAGGTTTAAAAAATTGATACTTAATACACAAATTTAAACTAAAACAAACAAGAAAACAACCAATTCACAAGTAGCTCATGTGCAAAAGCTAATAGGCTTCATGAACTGCTTGACCCAAATACGTACATCACTCCACATGTTTCCTTTGACCATAGTGTTTAAGTATATAATAGTATATTATGAAAAATCTATTAAGCTCTTATAAGTTCAGAACTTCAGATAAACATAAGTTTATTTTTGGGACAAATAAACAAAGAATGCTAGATACCGTTTGTTGGAGTTTTTTTCTAAAGATTATATTTTAAGCTTAGTCTCCTATTTTATAAGCATTTTATGGAAACTTAACAAAATTTTGGCATGACAAGTGGTATGGAGATGTTTGCTTCAAAGATAAGTTCCACAAGTTGTTTAGCTTGGAGCTCCAAAAGGATGCCTCGGTGGCTTTTAAGCTTCAAAACCGTGATTTTGCTCTCTAATTTAGAAGACGTCCTAGATCAGGTATTGAAGAATCTCAGTTTTCAGAGCTCTCACAATTGTTTTCTTCCATGGTTTTGTCCTCGTCTAGTGATCGTTGGTCTTGGACTTTAAATGGGCTTGGTGATTTCTCTGTAAAGTCGACAAGAGAAGAGATCGATAAGCATGTGCTTGTTACTTCCTCTTCCCCTACGAGATGGTCCAAGGTTCTCCCCATTAAGCTTAATGTTTTCTTGTTGCGTATGTTTCTTGATAAGCTCCCTACTAGGACTAATCTTTCTAATAGGGGCTTAGATGTTCCATGTACTTTGTGCCCGAACTGTGGGATTGAAGTAGAAACCCGCAATCATCTTTTTTTCGGATGTTCGATGAGCTTGGATTTGTTTCGGTTGCTTGGTCGTTGGTGGGGCATCCAAATCCCTAATTTTGCCGACCCTATTTCGTGGGAGACGTGGTTCAATGGTCTTAATTTCAACATCCTCCAAAAGTCGGTTCTGGAAGCCTCTTTTTTCTCCATGTGGTGGCATATTTGGACGTTCCGGAACGAAAGCCTCTTAAAGGAATGATTTTCGACAACATTGTTTCTCATACTTTCTTTTGGGTGAATAATAGGTGTAGGAAGTTTAATGGTAATTGGGTAGTGTGGCTTAATGACCCGTTAAACGCAATCTTGATGTAACTTCTTTTTAGTCTAGCTTCTTGCTAGCTCTTTTATAATATTCCGCCGTTCAAAAAAAAAAAAAAAAAGTTTGTAAACACTATAACTCATGCTTAGTGTTTCAATAGAGATGATATGTTATACTTGTACTTTGAATACTTGTTGATCAATAATTAAAGCGTGATATACTTTTTTATTCGTGTAGTATTAATCTAATAAATTCTCCCTTTGTTAATAATGCTAGAAACAACTTTGGCATTGATCCCCTCTGTCTATAACACATGAAACCCCATTTTAAGTTTTTAACATGAGATTCTTTTATTTTTGAATACTTGTTGATCAATAATTAAAGCATGCGATTCTTTTATTTTTGACTGAAGCTCTGTAAACTTTGCCTCAAAATCGTACTTCCTTCTCTTCAGTTTCTTAAGATAGATTTCCGCATTATTGATCTTATCAACCAAGGTTCCGTCAATCTGCAAATCAGTCACAACAGAATAAATATATTTATTCTACAATACAAATATACTAGCTTCAAGGCCCGCCCCGATGGGGCGGCTAGCTTTAAGAATTTATTTATAACATAAAAGAGATTATAAAATACAACAGGATCTTCTAGATTAACCACCAATGAACCTGATCCATCTCGTGTACGCACAACAGATGCAAGCCCTGGTGCTCTTAGAGGTTCAAGCTCAGCCCAAAGAAGCTCACCTGTCATATCCTCAGATCAGAAACGACCTGTTTCTAGGAATACTTCAAGCAGCAACCTAAAGAACTTTGAATCGACCCTTAAGGGTATTGAAGGCATGCGTCTTTAACATCATTGAGTTAAGTTGCAATATTGGAACATTGGCCAAGTCTGTAAATTTGTTTCATTGAAATCATGTATACTCTATAAAACACGTTAGTACTATACAAGGATCACGGGATTTGAATTGCGGAGTGCCTAAATCACTCTTCGCTACCATTGTCATAACGAGAATTTCCATTTTTTATAATGATTTTTATGGTTTTGTCGGGGTTGATGTATCATTGTGGATAATGTCTTACTGTGTAATATGATTAAACATTACCTACTTCTATTCTTTTGTTGCGAGTACCCAACATTTGTCAAATCAAAACTGCTCTAATTATAGTTGAAGATTGTGGTTTTGATTTTGTAGTTTAACCATAATGCATGTGAATCCAATTTTCGGCAGCTTTTGACAGGCAAAAATGATCTTTGCAAGAAAAGATACCGCTCGTCTGAACTTACTTGATAATGCGTGGGCTATAAGCATTGCGTAAACACAAAAAAGATGTCGCTTTAAACTTTTTGAAATTTCTAGTCTGGAATTGTGTTGCAATCATATACGTTCAGCGTAATAACAGTCTCACAAGCATGATAATATTTGACTGATTGTGGTTGCTTACAATGATCATCGAGATAGAGTTGTTACCAGTTATCAACGCCATTGTTGCCAACTATCCAGTGAAACAATAATTTAGTTGCTGGTATAATATCTCATCTTAGTCTTTGGATCACAATAATGGTTTACATTCAAGCTGTTCTTTATGAAACTCATGGTTAGATACTTAGATACATATCCTCAAATAACTTTGCACAAAAGGTGCGAATTACATGGCATTTCTCACAACCTTGAATTGTTCACAGCTGCTAGTCAATTGCTTGTGCAGTGACTTATATCAGGCAAAAAAGCTTGTATAAGGAACGATACTACTCTTCAGAATCAGTTAAACACAAACATGATGTCGATATCAATTGAGATTCCTTGACATAAAACAAGGGTTATCAGATTTTACCCGAACTCGCTAAACCTTAAAAAACAATGAGTGATGCTGGCTATACCAGGTCAGCAATTATAAAACAGCAAATGTCTCTAACGGCCCATGGTTTAGTGGCTAAATAACTCATCTTGAGTTTGTCTTTTAACCAACACAGAGACAAATTTCCATTTTCAAGAGTTAAAACTACCAGAGACGGTTCCACTAAACAGTATCCAAAATCGTTGTGGTTCAAGTAAATATATATAGCTCAAAGATCAACATTTGGCGGGTGGAGTCATAGTTTGTAAAACAACGGCAACCAAATGTAAGATACAAGACGAAACAACATTCAAGTACATTCAGTTGTGTTTCTAGATGATAATAAAAAAGATAAAAAAAGAAAAAGGAAAGAAAAGATAGAAGCAAGCAGTACTGGATCGATGTCGAGAGAAATGGTTATGGCTGGGTGGAGTGAGGGCCTGCAAAAGTGTGAGACCGACATTCAACACGTACGCTAAATATTAAAATTTAGATGGTGAAATTATGTATGTACCTCGATCTGGTCTTAACAAGATTCAAGACGTAGATACAGATCGGTGAAACTTCCAAACTCGGTTAAGTTCTTCATCCATTGACCTAAGAATGTCATCTTCGTCATCATCTTCGACATCATATATCTTCGTAACCCAGGGATGGTGGAGGTGGATATGGGATTAGTTTTGGTGGTGGTTGTGGTGGCGGCAAGTTCTTGTCCTCCCTCTTTTACGTACTTACAAGAGAAAATCATATCATAAATGAATTCGAAGAATGTATTTAGGGATAATTCCAATTGTACACCTAAAATTGAATTTTGCTCTACGAGTGAGTCAAGAATTATGCAACTTCCCAATTTTGGTCATGTGCGACCCTCCTGCTGTGTGACCTTATATATTACTTGACACGTGGCCTGACCTCACTTTTATTTCAACTATTCACTAATCATTTGCTGACCCCGCTAGTATTTTGTTTTATACGAACCAAGTGTGCGACTGACGGCTGTGCGACCTTGCAAGTGTGCGACTGGCTAAGAAATCTTTCTAAGATTTCATCGGGAAGGAACAAAGTTATTTAATAATATTCCCTAGCCGCCAGTCGCACAGTAGGACGGGTCGCACAGCCGTCAATCGCTCACTTGGTTTGGATAAAACAAAATACTAGTGGGGTCAGCAAATGATTAGTGAATAGTTGAAATACTAGTGAGGTCAGGCCACGTGTCTAGTAATATATATGGAGTCGCAGAGTAGCACATGTGACATGACCAAAATTGAAAGTTGCATAATTCTTGACTCAATCGTGGAGCAAAATTTGATTTTAGTTGTAATTTTGGAATTAGCCCATGTATGTATGTATAAGAAATTAATTAAGTTGAGACGACATACATAAATTTCATAAGCCAGGCTGTAATCCCGCCCGCATTGTCGCCTAGCCTTCTCAAGCGGTTTGCTATAAGGTCTGTGTGTACGAGCTCGTCATCAGTATCTTCTTCATCAGGATCATAAAAGACTTTGCTCTTGGATTCCTTTACAATTGTCAAATTCAGATAAAGGAGTATACATTTTATAAGTGTATAAAAACATGAAAAACCCCAATTTTTTACCTTGTTAACAATTTCTTAACTTGTTCAGAAATTACAGACAACAAGTATAAGTCTTCCGATGAATATTTCATGTCTGGTACGATTATTTATAAAGAGTTTTTTGTTCTAACTTTGGTTGCAAATTCGCTCAACTTAGGACTTAAACATGCATTATATATAAGGTTCGGATTTAGGGTACGTACAAATGTTGTTGTTGGGCTTTTTAACCCAACTTTACACAACCATAATCCCTACTCTCTTGAAATATACACGATTTTTATTGGGCTCATTTAATTTGTTGTTTAACACACACTTGCCTTAGTACCTTACATTGACAAAGGTGAACATTATTACAACCACATTCGAAATGATTTTTTAATAAAGCTGTGCTTGTGCATGCTTGCTTTCATGTAAGAAAACAGATACAAGTACTCCTAGCAAGTAGAAGATAAAAATGGAAATCAAAACCCCTAGGGTTTTAGGCTCATTTTACTTGTTTCTCTACATTTTAGGCTCATCTACCCACTTCATCTTGCGGAGCCAGGAAATTAGGTTGTGGCAGGCAAAAACAAATGTTTCCCTTCACTATTTTTTGCAACTCAAAGTCAGGTTGGGTTTGATTCAATTAAGTCAAAAAATAAACGCTAACTCAAAGTACTAACATTAACACGAGTTGTCGGTTTTTATGCACAGAAACTCGTTTATAGTGGTAATCCTTACCATTCTATCATATATCACTACTACACAAAAGCTTATTAAGATCACTTCAAAAAGATCACTTTTGTTAAAAACTGATCTATTTAAGTAACCAGAAATGTACTAGTAGTGTGCTAAAACCCTAATTTATACTTTTGGTGTTCAATTTTTTTATTTTTATTTATTTATTTTTTTAATTTTAAATTCGAGTAGACAAGAAAATGAAATGAGTTTCGTGTTTCGGGTCGGGTTCAGGTTGATAGGTTTACGCCTACATGCTCGAGTAACCGGGTTGTTATATTGACCCGTTTAACTCATTTTAACCAAATATCCTTTTTAATCTAGAAAATTAATTTTCCATGTGTGTAAAAGTTAATAAACGGGATGGTTGAGCAACTCATTTAACTCGTTTTCAACGTGAAAACGAGGTTAAGTGGGTCGATCTGAAAACCTGACAATGGTTTTACTTAACCTAATCCGTTAATTTTCATGTCGGTCTTGGGTCGTATTTCATGTTGAACATCTTCTAGAAGGGTCAATGTAAGAGCCTTTCGTACAAGAAACCGTTAGTTATGGTCACTCTAGCGTTTTGATATTTTTAATTTATCTGTATGCTTGTTGTTTTTATAAAACAAAGAAAAAAATGAAATGAGAATGCTGATAATGATTTTTAGCTATACAATTTAAAAAAATAAAAAAAGAAATTTTAAAGAAAATAAAGAGGTCGAGTTTTATTGGGCCAAAGCCTCCTAGCCTTCTACTTTATTGGGCCAAAGCCCACTTACAAAATCAACACAAACATCATGTTCTTCAAAGGTAGCAAACCAATCGACTTTTCTCTCACCTACAAGAAATGGAGAATTATGATCAACGAGTTGGGCGCCAGTTCGCCGCGTTGCGGCGGGGCGTTGTTTCATGTCGTTAATTATTGCACGGTATGTTTTTTTAACGTATTACAATGAAACATAAACGAATAAAAGCTTCAGCAAATACATCAATAACTTGCAAGTTAATCAATTCAAAATATTATGCGGCGCTTAACCCGAATATTTCAAGTAGAAGAATATTTCAACTTCAGTGACCAATTCTTTCGACATGCCTCCGATTCTTAACCACAACTCGGTCTCCGCTGCTCCTTAAAAGCTGGTGCAGATGAGCTGATGTTAAAGCATCTGAATATAACCCTTGCTGCACCAACGAAACACACCTAAAACAATAAAGCAAAACTGAATGAGATGATTTGAAACACATAAGGTTAATCTATACCAGTAACATAAGCTACAAATATTAAGTTACATAAGCTATAATTGAGTAATAAACTGGGACAGTCATTACCTTTCAAAAATGGATGACCCGACACAACAATCTTTTCGGATTTAATATTGCAGTTGACAGTAAAACTACACTCTACGCAAGCGGCCTCGTAACCCCTTTCCCAAATAAGTACGCTACAATTATGTGTTGGCCTTTGTATGATCAAAACTTACCTTTCTTAATTGAGTAGGTCCTCCTCATAAACTTCGTTACCCTTTACTTAACCCATCTATACACAACAAAACACACAGCTTAATAATTTATCTACCATTGTCAAATCGTATTAAGGATGACAATCCGACATTTATCCTCACTCGTTAAAACTGATCATAGGCCTAAGATTATTATCAAGATAGTAACTTTTTTTGGTATGACTTAAAAGTGGTTGGGCTGTGTTGACCTGCAAATAATAATGGGCCGAACCTATTTGAGAGTAATATTATTAGGTTGACATAAGCATGAATTGTGTGAAAAGTGACAATCGACAAAACCTTAAATCCTTTTTTTTGGTTGAAGAAACTTGTTTTTTGATGGCGGAAAGAGCCTCAAAAAATAACAGTTGGCCAAAGTATATCTACAAATATATAGGAGTGAAATACAGTTGCCCAACCTCCAAATGTTCGGCAAGGTCAAAGTAACATATCAAAATTAAATTCCAATGAAGCATCTTTTATATCTAGACCCAAAATGATTGACACATAGGATGATCTATATTAACCAGGTAAATAGGATGATCTATATCAACTAATTGCTCAAATTTCCCCAATTCAGCGATGCCATTGAAAAGGGAGTTGGGTTTGATATCTCTTTCTCATACCATTCTAATATTTCATCTTTAAAAACAGGCATGTAGTGACACATCAAGTATGGCATATCTACTTTGGTAATGAGACAAAAGGGGATTATAAGTCATGTTATTAACTTTTTATAAAATTTGGACTGCAGTAAATAAGAAATATACAGAAACAGAAAAGGTTGCAAGGCTAACAGATTACTAAAATAGAAAGAATATAAAAGAATGCAATAATACCTTATCAGATGGACGTGCTCCTAGCATAATAGCAGCTGAGTCAGTTGCATTTCCAGATACATGATCACCAAGAATTGAACTTTCTTCCATGTATTTCTCCTCAGAGCTGCTCCTCGATAACTCCAACGGCAATCTGCTTTCATCTACCCGGTAGTAGGACAGTGAAAGGCTGAATACAATTATGCTGAAGCGAAACTAACAAAGTTTGTGATGACGATACCCCGCCTTCTCGCAACAAACAGTTGCACACTTCCTGCACAATTCATCACATAAATCAAATAAAGTACAGCACATCTAATATCAAGATGAAAAGCAAAACGGATACCAACATGTTACCATAGATGATAGCGTTCAATTTTAGAATGGATTGTAATTGTATTTTTTTAAAACGACGTTACACGCTGGTTTGAATAAGCGGAAAGCAGTCAGCAGAACACTCTTATCAGCATCTGACAATACCTAGAAGAAAAGTGATACGGAGAAAGCAGTTATATATATAATCAAGAGGTCTTGGAATATATTGTAATGTGAATTTCAATATTACCACTTAACGATACCTTGCAGCCACAAAAATGGAAATTAAGTTGTTGAAGTTTTGGGAAATAACCCAAAAGTTGACGGATACATGAACTTCTGTTCATTGGCATATATTGAAGCGCGTACAACAGAAAAATCAACACCGGGTCACAACGATAATCTGTCATGACCTGTTTCGACAGATTTGGTATAAGGGGGTGTTGGTAGACAAATCGATTCTGAAGAAACGCAAAAATGTATAGACATATCAGAAGTATCAACATCACCTGAAAAGGAAGTTTCTTTAATTGGATTAGGATTTGGTTGAACAGGTCCGGACTTTGTTTCAGTAAAAACAGGCTTAGCGACAGGAACATCAGCTGCAAATAATTAATAAACGGTTAATAAAAAAAAATAACAAAAAAAAAAAAAACAACAACAAAGGAATTGAACACCTTTTAAAATTTAAGAATACCTCACATAATTAGTAGTTGTTGATATATTTCAACGGCTCTACTATGGCCCTGGTTTGTGTTCTATTCCATTTCTTCTTTAGCCTCAACTATGGATTTAGCCGTTCAGAAAGTAGCTATTCTAGTATGCCAATCCTGCTATCAATTCATTAAAGGTAGTCGCCCAATAGCTGAGAAAGAAAGAAAAAAGATAAATGAAACTGAATAAGCTCTTTTTACAACTTCTTAAAAAAGAGATTCCGACACAGACTGTTCATTCCAGATGTACATATGTTGCTCCGACAGATTATTACATTATCAACATTAGTAGCAGCTATCTGGTACAGTTATGTGTATGTTTTTACAAAGTTGCATTACAAAAGATTTGCCTGTATTCAATTTGCTTACCCGCTTATCTAAAAGGATGAAACACAATCCTATTGTATCTGGATGAGGCACATTTCCTGATGTCCATTTTCAGTGGCCACTGACTTAGATGATCTAAGTCTAGTGTCACAAATTTGAGGGTCTGTTTGCGAAGCGCGGAACCTGTAATGATATTGGCACAAAGAGTAAGGTCAAAAGCAAACCAAAGATTACCTACTTAATCCAAGACCATAACCACCAACCTTATTACATAGCTTCGTTTAGGATAACCCCTGATTCAAAGTCTAGAACTATCAGCATGTTTGGCACAACTACAACCAATAACAAAACAATAGATCATAACTTTAGAGTGAGCGAGAAGAAAATAGTTAAACATAAACTAAAGTGTCACAATCACCTGATTCATGTTGGGCGTATTTCACCAAAAAACAAATTGCCAACTAATAGAAGCACCTCGCAGTTGTAAGTCATAGCTACAACAGCAGCAGTAGGCTCGGCCTAAAAGGAAACCAAAAAAGTAAAACACAATAAAAAAAACTAAATCCAACAAAACAAAAACACAATCAAAGAACACCATGTACCTTTTCTTCATATTTTGACTGGATAACCCTTGCGCAGTTCCATCACGAACCTGCAACAAAACACCAAATTACACTGTCAAGCAAAAAACATACTGATCAAGAAGAGTGTACTAAATGTGAATATTTGTTTGGATTAAACCTAACAATTCTAGCACAAATAAAATCCAAATGAAATCATAGTTTTTGGGCTTAACTGTTTTAATCTATCACAATTAAAGAAACTAAACATAAATCGAATCGGAAATCGAAGTAAATATATACGTAGGAGTATCGTGAAATTCAGAAAGAATATCGCACCGTAGAAGAACGAAGATAGTTCTGGAATCCGGTGGCTCATTTCTTATTATAAGGAAAAGGCAAAAAAAAAAAAGGGTTGGGCCACTGACAATGTATAAATGGACATGGGCTGAGGCGTGTTAACGGGCTGAAAAAAAACGGGGATTACATGCTATTGAACGGCGTCGTTTTAAACGGAAAATTATATATATAGTAATATAAGGGTGGGGAGTGTCAAATAGATAGTTTGTTACCAAAAGAAACCCATTTGTTTGTGTATTTACTAAAAAAAGGATCGGTGGTATAAGAAAGCCCGATCCATTAGTTTCTTAAGGCGGCTTTTCAATTTCAGCTTTTCATTAACCCGCAAAAACTTTTCAATAACCCGCTGCTTTACCAAAAAAATTCATTTAACTTTTCACTCCTCCCTTACCAACATCATAACCCCTAACCCTAACAAGCTTCTCACTTCCACTTCTTCACAGCCGCCGCCGTTCACCATCAGTCTCACTGAACCTAGTCAAACCAAATCGTTTATAACCAACACCATTTCCTCAATTAATTTCTCTTAGGTTATTTCCCAATTCTCATCTTTTTATTTTAAGTCTATATCTATTTATTTACTAATAACATTCTGCTCTTTGTGAGATACGGTTTTGACATAATGGTTTGATTCTGCTTCTATATTTCGTAATTAATTGTATGGATATTTGATTTAATAGTGCTTGATAAATTGCTTATGTCAAATTCATAGAAACGTAAGCTAATGTTGAGCAACCCTAAACAATCCTTATTTTATACTCAGTAATATTATTATTGTATGTTGCAACATGATTGAAATGGAAGTTATGGAACTTGTGTTGTTTAAGTTGCTACTATAGTTGTTTTACTTGTCTTGGATTTTTTTTGTGGTAATAGTTGTTTAGTTGTGCTTTGTAATGGAATTCTTTTGATTTGGCTATTGTGTAATGACCAATGTGGTAATAGTTATTTATGTTTGTTTTTGGGTTTTTTGATTTTGGGCTGTCAAGCAGCTGAAGATAACTAGGTTGTTTGGATGAGTCATGCAGATGAGGTCATTCAGATGCCAAATGGGTTTCAAGCTTTGGCCAGAAGTGAGTAGGGTGCGGTTACAGTTGTGGAGTGCGTTGGGAGGCGCTTTTAAAGGTTCCAAAACCATCATGAGGTCTAATATTTTTGTGGTTGCTTTTTTGCTTTAACCTATAGCAATTTTGGAAACTTTGTTGTCGTAATAGGTATTAACAATGGTGTACAAAATGGTTACAACAGCTTGGGTAGACGAAATACACGATCATATATGAATCCATTTGTGCTTATTTTATTTTCATAGGCAAAATACTTGAAAAAAAAAAATACTCGTATATGCATGTAACCAAAACAAAACAAACAAGATACAAAGAAAAAGGTTATATGTGACCAAGGGTCCAAGACGAAAGAAAATAAATGAACGAATTATTAAAAGTATAGTACTGATAGATACAATTTGAATGAGGAAAATAAATTACGTGTACTTTTAAAGTTAGTCGATGCACAAGATGCATGGTGTTAGCATATATATATATATATATATATATATATATATATATATATATATATATATATATATATATTGTAATTTTCAAACGGGAACCATTTTAACTGCGAGAACTGAGTGAACCACCAAAAACATACATGCACGCCTTCAATAATTGTATTTTTGCCAACATGTTTTAAAAACAACACATATGTTTAAAAAAAACATAGTCGTTCTAAAGAATTTGATAAGAAATTGAAAATACAAAATTTTTCTTTGAAGGTATGCATGTATGTTCTTATAAGACGTGCAACGACAATATTGCGGCAGTGGGTAAGGTTTTTGTGAAAAAAGATGATGAGTTCATAATGATATTGAAGAACATATGTGGATGCTTACGATTATTGATGATTTGCATGTATTTTTATTTTATTTTAAAAGGCGTGCATGCATGTTTTTGGTGGTTCTCTCAGTTCTCACAGATAAAATGATTCTCGTAAGAAAGTCCATATATATATATATATATATATATATATATATATATATATATATATATATATATATATATATATATATATATATATATATATATATATATATATATATATATATATAGGGTAGGGTTATTTTCAGAACCAAATAAATTGCGAGAACTGCGAGAACCAATGTGAACCACTCATTTTATTTTTCTCATATTTATAATTATTCAAAATTAAAAGGGTATTTTAGTAAATTGGAAATTTTTGTCATCTAATTCAAATTATTGCTAGTAACCGTTTTTTTGTGGGAGCTCATTTATTAAAAACGTATTTAATATTTTGTTTGCTTTTGTACGTGAATCAAAGTTTTCATTACGAACCTGATTTTCATGATATAATAAATATGTAGTTGAATAATTATATTGATTTATTATTGCTACTAGAATTAGCATAATAGATCAATTTTTTTAACAAATAGTATGAAAAAGAAGAAAGAAAAATGCATTTGTGCAATCCTTTAAATCTTTTGTACGCATAGTATCATTATGAATGAATCTAAAATATTCGTTTTAAGCCTCCAGAGCATTAGCAATTACGGAGTATATTATTTTCTAACAAACATAACGTTAAAAAACTTTACAATTACATTTAGCACTTGTATATAGGTATTCAAATTTGTCCATGTGGATATGTATCTTGTGAATGAACAGTGAATGCACTTGTGTCATTATATCTTTATCATAATCAACTTCTCGTCATGCTTGTTCAAAATACATGTGCATTCTTTGTATTGGTCATCGTCCTTATCTTTAGCAAATGTGTTCAAAACACATGTACGCTTGTACGTACATACGTATTCAAGTTCGTCTAGGTACACGTGTGTCTAATGTATGCATCCATTTTTTTTATATCTTTATCATAATCAATTTTTCATCAGACTAGTTCAAAACACGTGTGCAATCTACATATTGGCCATCGTCCTCTTTGTAGTCACCTGCAAAGTTCTAATGAGATACACTCACAATCAATTATAAAACTTGAAAACATGTTTAAACACATTAAGTCATGAAACAACAATATTGGTATTGTAACATGTACATATGTCTTTCGAGTTTATAAGTTAGCAACTTTAGAAGCATTGATTGAAAGAAAATTACATAAAGCAAGACAACAAAGTTATATACCTTATCAAATTAGGACCAACTAAATTATCAAATGCTTTGCATGTATATGGTTGGGAAAATTTTGATAGTAGTTCAACCCATACACATTCTTGTTTATAGATTGCGCAAGTATTTTCAATATCGCACATCATACTTGCACCTTCATATCGCACATCATACTCGTATCGGTAACCACAATAAATTAATAAACGAATTATTTAATCGAAATAACTAACAAAACATATACGCACAATATATTTATAGACCATATTATTGACTTATTTGAGAAATTAGTAACATCCTCAAAACATAAATGCACCCTTAAATTAGAACTAAACATAAAACATCTTTATATTATAACTAAAAACATATATGCACTTTCAACACATTTAAACTATAAAACATATGTGCACATCTGTATCAAATTCACCAAGAACTATACAAACACATATGCACTCTCAATAACACATAAGCATAATATTTTTATTGATTTTTTACCGCCCATAAAGATATATATGCACTTTCAACACATTTAAACTATAAAACACATGTGCACAGAATGTATCAAATTCACCAAAAACTACACAAACACATATGCACTCTCAATAACACATATGCACAGTCTTTTCATTGATTTTATACCACCCATAAAAATATACATGTACCGTCTGTTACCTCATTACAACAAGATGTGAAAGCAACACCCGGCAAAATTTTAAGCAAGACATGTAATCATTTTTTGACATGTCGCAATCAAATCTAATAAAAAACTACCGACTATAATTTCCGGCACAAACTGTTGTAGAAGGCACTAACTAGTATAGGAGACAAAAATTAATCACATCATATATTTTGTCACTAGTCTAAAGTACTCCAATATTATATTAGTTTTGATACCCTCATGACAAATTAATCACTTGATTGGAGCTTTCGTAACCCATTGATCAATGGTATAGAAGAAAAACAAATCAATCACGTCATATAGACCTTCTTAACTATTTTGTAAACCCATATCTTGAAACTAACTGTGAGAAATTTCTAGTAACTTTTTAAAAAAGATTTGAAAACATTAGTTAAACAACAAGTTCTTTACTAAAAAAAATTTTAATTCAAGGACAAATATTTCGATCTACTGATCTACACATAAAAGCAAAATCGAATTAACCCCTTACTGACCTTGTGAATATCATATTCATTTAGATGATCGTAGGAGGCTTTCGTGGTTCGTTGGTGATACGAAGTTTTCGAAGATCTATTATCGAGTTTTTTTGTAGTTGTTGTTGGAGATTGATGTGGTGGCTAAGAAAGTTGAATTAGGGTTTGAGAATTGAGAGGGAGAGGATGGCGGTGGCTGAGATATGTGAGAGGATCGTGGTTTCTTTTTTGTTTGACCTAATCAACCAATTGAATTGCTACTTAGTTGGACAGTTATTTCAGAGAGATTATATAAAATTCCTTTATTACCCCTCTAGCTTTTACAGGTAAATATATGAACTTTAAATTTATTACAATTATGCCACAAGTCATCCTGTCCATTAATCAAATCATCTAAAGGCTTAAAATGGTTCTCGCGGTTCTCGCAATTTATTTGGTTCTGAAAATAACCTCACACTATATATATATATATATATATATATATATTATATAGGCCAAAGTGTATTTTAATACCTCAAATTTGGTTAACCGGATTTTTTACTACTTAAATTTTCAATGGTGCATTGTAGTACCTTGAACTTGTAAACTCGTTTATCATTATAGGCCTTGAGCAGTCATATAACTAACTATCGTTAATGTTTTAATGAAAGAAAACGGGATCTGGGTTTTTAGCACTTGCTCATTCTGAAGATAAACATGTGATTTCAAATGAATTATATAATGAATATTATTCAAAACAAAAAGTTTATTTTTTTGGCTTTAATTTATGCAATGACTGATAACATGGTTTAACACATTTTACCAAAAAAACATGATCATATTTTGATAGTTTGAATGGTAGTTATAGCTACTGTAACACCGAATAATACATAAAATATACAAATAACTATGCCTCTTTACTTCAAATATTTTGTTAATGAGTACATTCTTGTAGAATAAAAGCTTGCTCTTTAAAATTGAACAAAGTTATTAGGAGTATTTCTCAAGCATATTAAAAACATTAGTTTTGAAAGCTCCGACAATAACAATTATAATAATAATAATAATAATAATAATAATAATAATAATAATAATAATAATAATAATATGATTGAAAATTAGACACTAAGTCAAGAAAAACCTTTATATATATGTTGGCCTTTATTGTTATCTAATCTCTACGGCTTTGATGAGTTTGATCACAAAACAAATATCTACTAGTAATAACATGAGCTGGTTATATTAAATGGAATAACATCGAACCTCATTTACCATGCATCGATATATATTATGATACCTAACTAGTATGATGTTTACCTTGAAAAAAAGCGCGGTAAAAACCTTATGCTAGCTCAGCTCGTCTTCTTTCGTTAAAAAAATAACGATATTTAGTCACGTGACAATATGTGACTGAGTCAAGGCCTAATCATAAGCAAGTTTACAAGTCGAAGGTACTACACTGCACCATTAAAAGATTAGGGTAGTAAAAAACCCGGTTAACCAAATTTGAGGTATCAAAATACACTTTGGCATATTGCGTATATGGCCTTTATTTAGGTAATAATTCCTAAATCTTGATGGATGCATAGGAGATTTGACTAAATAAGTAGATTATAATCTATACTTTTTTGTTTCCACTGCAGTTTGGCCGAAGGATCTGCCACATAGTATCCAAAAATGTAGACCTGCCCATACTGAAACTTGTTTTGAGTCATATGGCTCAAATAGCTCATGACATAAAGTTATATGGTTTTATTACATACTAGAGGAATTTGGTAGATCAATTTTTTCTATGCTTCGCAGGATCACAAGGGAAAGTATTTTGAAGATTCTATGAATCTTGCGAGTTTTATGGCAGGAGAATGCCAAAGTGTCTCAGACTATTCTAGTCTCGTAGCAAATGTGCTTTCAATGAATTAGAAAGCTAGAACCTTCTTTCAAGAGTTACGTTGATATAAGTTTTCATCTCTTTTTCCAGAATTCGTTGAAAAACTCAGACTTTTGTCCTTAAATCGGATGTTGGCCCCATGCTTAGAGTTGAAAAAGAATCGGTTAGCATGGAGAAAAGACTAAGTGTTTTTAGCATCATCAATATAGTTACAGAATCCACTTCTCGACATTTGCACTTAGCAGCACAAGAAACCTGCATTCCAAAATCATAAAGATATATTTTCTCAAAATTTGTCTTTACCTAATATCGAGTTGGTGTTGCAGTGCTTTCAAAGATTTTGTAGCAATTTCCGGCAAGACCTCAGCTCGTTATCTTATCTAACGCATCTGCCAAATTTATTTTATATAAAATGCCATTTATACATTAATTGCCAATTAATGCAGTTTTAAAACTGAATGTCGTAAAGATGTTAATCTAGCACTCGACCGCACTTTAATCTCTGTTACGATGGCTTTATATGGCCGGCCTGACACCTGCAAAAAATCCAAAGGTTCATTTTTTTTAATTGTAGTATCACGATAACTCTTATTACATTTTGTTATATTCGTCTTTTAGCTTACAACACGTAATTGAGAACCAAAGTACTACGTATCATATTAGATAATCTATTTGTTCACGTAATTAATGCAGTTTTAAAACTGAATGTGGTAAAGATGTTAATCTAGCACTCGGTGGTCAACATTGGAAGAACTTTGGCCAATGCTGCTGAGGTACTACAGCCTAAATCATTATTTATTGGTAAAAAGGTATAGAAATAATTGGTTATGAGTGATCATGCACCTAAATTTGCAAAAACCCCATAAAATAGTCTCCTATCTCGCCGCTAGTGCATATAGCTGAACTTGCACATTATAGCGATAAATGATAATAAAATATGAAAGCATACCCAAATTGACGCTATGTATCACTGCATGTAAACAGAAATACTCACTTGTTGGTTTAAGTGTGCTGACCTTGATGGTAGTGTTACTGTATTTGGTATTTGCGTTCATAAAGTTTCATATATATGTCTATACTCGATCCTTGTGCTGATTCTCTATAGGCTAAGGAGTTGCTCCAATGCAGTTATCAACAAGCATTTAGCGGAGTATTAGTCTTCTCCAACAAGGCATTCAGATCAAAGGAAGATTATAAGTTAAAAGATGAAATCGATAAACTTGTCACTTTGGCATATATGGCAAGTGATATTATGTTGCCATTATTGTCCCAACATCATGCAACAGGGATAAGAATAATCCTAAGAGATCATCTTACATGTTGGTCTAGTGCACATAAAATTTGTGACAGGATTGATCCTCCTATTCACCTGGTTGAAGTATGGTACATGTATGTTAAAATCAAAAGTTTAGGATTTTATACATTTAATGAAAACCGTATTTCTTACAATGTCTATTTTATAACCAGGCACAATGTAATGATAGACATAACCTTAAAGCTTCGGATAGAACAATATATAAACTCACATCATCTTGTTCGAATTTCTGGAATGAAACACTTTGTATTTTTACTAAGCTGGTACTTTTTAATATTCTCGCTATTTACAAACTGGACTTGTATAGTAACTCTTTTTTGAGAAGATATGACTACTAATATCCTTTGCTACGTTGTTCAAGAACGTCAAGAGTATACGGAACTGAATATTCAATATTCAAAATTAAGTGATCAAATGCTAGGATTCTTGAGCAAATTCTTACGGTAAATCTTCTAAGTACAAGACACACCTTGTGGTATTGTAGTCGTATCTTTATAGAGGCAATGAATTTTCGATTACGTGGAGTTAATTTTTGTTTGAGTGTAAAGCTTCTTTTTCAAAAGTAATATGTACAATGGTGACTTCCAAATGATGATACATAAATCCTTTAAACTATCATTTTTCAGAACATATGAGAAGATGCTAAATTGCTCTAAACTGAAAAATGATGGTTTAAAGAATTTATGTATTTAAACCATCAATTTTTAGAATATTTGAGAAGATGCTAAATTGCTGTAAACTGAAGAATGATGGTTTAAAAGATTTATGTATCACCTTTTGGAAGTTGCCATTGTAGATATTACTATCGACAAAGAAGCTTTAAAACAAAAAAATTCAACTTCATGTTTGTTAGAAAATAAGAATCATGACAATCATAAAATAGGTAAACACATATGCGGAAGCGTAGGAACATCTATAACACATAAGAGATTAACATAAATTAAATAGGAACGTACCGTGGTGATTCTAGCCCGAACAAGAATCAAAAGCAATTGTCTTTAACATTATGAAGAACCCTAATTAGGGTTTATATGGATCAATGATTAACCCCTTGCCGTTTTGTTAATCGATCCCTTGATAATTACTAAAGTAAGTAATTACCTCGTTCTTGTACACACAAACTACCAACGAATAAAGGTTTGATGCAAGTAAACAAAACACTTATATTTTGCATAACCAAAATCGATCCAAGATCCCTTGGAGGGGTTGAACCGATCGGCCAAGAAAGAAACAAGACAAAGGAAAGATTTAGGGTTTAGTGTGTGTGCACAAAAGATGTGAAACCCTAATCCTTGGCCTTGTATATATACTAGAGTAAACTTGGAGGACAAGACAAGCATGGGTTGGGCTTCCCCTCACCATGATCGACCGGCCTAGGCACCCACAAGGGTGTTCTAGATCCTTCTTGACTCCCAAGTTACATTCTAGTCCTTATCTTTCGTTACTAATGATAGTTAGTCCATACGGTTAATAACTAACGACCATTTAGTCCATTAAGTGTTTATAAATACATATATACGATACGTTTAACATATATATATTTATTATTCATTATTCTTGTTTGTAAAGTGTGCAATCCCGAGGTCTCGGGTTCGATACTAGACATTTACATATTAATATTTATCCATATATTTAACAGCTCCCACTTGGATATCTATTAATAGTAAAATGACATTGGTTAGCGTCTTGCAACACTCCAATGCCCCTAGTTCAATCCGAGCTAGGTTTCCTGAAAAAACCTTTAATGATTCATCATTATAATTATCCTTTCATTACTAATACCACATTAATAAAGATGTGAGGTTCTTTATTAAATTTCTGTTTCTCGTCTCTTTATGATTGAACAAAATTACCAAAACATCTGAACGTATTCCAGATAGACTTTGGGTGTGGCCACGCAAACATTTTGTCAACCCTACGAGGGGCCCAGCAGTATTAAACTTCTGAACAAATCAGAAGGAACAAATTCTCTCTTGACTACAAGAATAACCCATGAACTTTGCAACACTTCTGAAAACAACCTTTATGACTCCCTGTTACGGTGAGCGGTAGATTGCTTCACAAAAATGCACTACATCCATGACACTTATCTGGTATCTCAAGTCTGAGGATAACTTTAAATATGATTCTCACATTAAATATTAAATCATATTATTGGGATAAGTCCAATATTCAATTCATCGAATATCATGTGAAATTGGTATGTCAACGCATCAATATACTTTCAAGTATATTCTTAACCAATACTCAGATTTGTCTTAGTTTAATGATATTCCCATATCATTAATCGACAATGGACAATTTAGAATAACATAAGTTATTCACGGATTTAAACATGCAAATATAGGACACAATTTATTATTAATGACAACAAACGTACTAAGTACTTTAATTCATTATAAATAATAATTGCTTAATGTCCTTTATCCAAATACTAAATAGATCAATGCATGATAATTCTAGTTAATGAGTTTTGTCTCAAGTAATAACTTATTGACAATTATGCCTCAAGTATTGACAATCATACTTGTTGACAAGGCATTTATTTCATCTAACTATGATCTATCCGAATTTTGAGAATACTTCTATCAAGAATTCAATAATTAAAATTCTTGTATGTGTAAATACAACTATCTTAATATAGCCACATAATTTTTCATAAATGATGTGATATCCTCAATCACCAACTTATGACAATCAAACTTTCAAACCTTTTAAAGTTTAAAGTATTCTAATTCTTTAATGTATAATGCAACTATGCTCTTAGTAAGCACAACTAGTTTACATGGTCATTAACAAGGATAAAATCCTACCATGACTAGTTATTGAGTGTCATCTCAATTAAACCAGCATCATTGTATATAGTCACAATATGCTCTTTAAAATTTTCCGTAAACTTAATATCCAATGTGTAATGTTTAGGAGCTATTCCAATTTGAGGATCATTATTCTAATTTCAAACATTTTCCATTAGAATATCTATTACACAAGTTATATAATAACCTTTAATTGGATATCAAATATTGTCAAATCATTTAAGCACTTAAGCATGATACAACAATAATACAATGCACATGAAAATCCTTCATTCAAACTTAGATTATATTCATGTACTATCTTTACAAATATGTATATCCATTTACTAAGTGATATATCATATTCTATTAGAATCATTTACCGCACATGTTTATTTAATAATAAACTTTTGTTCCAAGGTTGTATGTTTTATTTTCTAAATCTTTCACTTACAGTTTCATTCCAAACTAAGTCTTAACATTTCACTTATATGGAATGTAACTTCTTATATGTTATACAACATATATGATTTAGTAAATCAAACATAACACTCCCACTAGCTTTCAGTAATACTTAGAAATTACCTTATTTTAATTATAAACCTAAACATAGATTTAATAATTTATCATAAGAATAATCTCCTAGATGCATGCATTTATCCATTCATGGATTATTGCACTTTGTACACTTCCAAAGATTTTCTTGAATTCATAAACTCTTTTTGATTACTTATCGTCCTCGCTCAAGTAATTATTCAAGAAGGAGTTTTTGATATTCCATTGTCAAATTTCACATTCATGTAAATATGACAATTACCATCTTTATATCTTTAATGTACTTAAGAAAGAGTATTCAATCATAGTTAATTGCTTAAGTATGATTAATAATCTTGTCATAAGATATTCATTAAGATATGTGTACAATTTTGTCCATATGATTATTTCACAAAGATTTAAACCACTAGGGTTACATTATCTTTGAATAAACTCATCTACATTCTCTAACCATTAAGAATTAAGATAAACCAAATTTTAAATTTGAATATCTTTATGAACAGCATCTATAACATTCATATTATGAGTAATTTACCCAATTCATTATTTTGGTAATACTACTTCATATAATCGTCAGTATATTCATTAAATATATGAGATATCCAAGTGGATCTATGAATGATAATTCCATCATCTTGAGGTTTATCTTTTACATGTTAAGCCTCATCATGATTTTAACTAGTGTGGTTTTAGAAGATTATGTATCTTGTAAGATAAAATTCTCCCACTTGCCTTTAGCAATATAGAGACTTTCTATAACTACTTAGCAATTAGAGCAATAATTCAGCGTTCTCTTTTAGGACATTACAAATACATATTGATAGTTCTTTGTTAATAACCTTCACATAAGTAGCTTAACAAATTCAGAACTTCAATTTTTAAGACATAATGTGATTCATCACATTTCATAACGTCTTATTAATCTTCTAGGAGTCTAATTGAGTATATTCAATTCATACTCAATTCCTAACCTTGATAACTTTTGAAAGAAAAGAAGTCATAGTTATCTTTAATCAAACAATCTAACAAGAGTTTGATTCCCTAACTGAACATACTATCCATAAGTGGTACTTCAATTAGAATTAATATTGTAAGAAGATCTTAACAATATATATAAGATAACCATATTCCTGTTGGCATACCTATTTACCAACTAAATCAACTTAATGGTATAATAGTATTTTCAAGCCAATTGCATGTTTTATAACCCAAGTACTTATTAATCAAGTCACTTCATGTTTATGTCTTATAAAACACAAACTTGTTATAATCTCACTATACGTTATTAATCATTGATCAACTCAATGACTTCTTGTATATGTCTTAATTAAAACACCATAACAAGCTAACGTCTTACTTAATTATAAGTCTTGTAATACTTAGAAGACTCCATATTTATAACTGTACCATAAAGTATAAATATGTATAATTAAAGTAATCATGAACACCATCATTTGGTTTCAATAATATTTTCAAGTTAACATACTACTTTATTTATTTATGTCATTCTAAGAATTCATAATTATTGAAGTAGTATTATATTACTTCATGCATTTATGTCATTCCAATAATACATAAATATTAAAGCTGAAGTAGTATTTTTATTTGACACATATGTTCTAATAGATGTCTAATTTAGAAACAGTAAATTATCCATGTTGGTCTCACGCATACATGGAAATTCACCTTGTTGTTAATATTTAGTCTGCGTCTCACGTTTACTAAATTTTAACACCAAGTGTTTCTTAGATTAGATGTATTAATCTAATTAGAATTATTATCTCTTACTTTGCAGTTAAGAGAATCTTTTAAATCATGTTCTTATGTGTTGTATTTTGCACATAATGAAGATTTCTCCCACTTGTGCATGGTACAACACCATGTATCATATAAACAACACGCACGCGTTTGTTAATGTGAACAATATGATTTGTGTCATTAACATAACTTAGTAGATATAGAGTTTACTCAATCAATCAAGGAAACGTACATGACTATCCTTGAAAATATTAGTGTCTATATTTGGAAAGTAATTACCTTGAGATATACAAAAGATAATCTAAGTTACAATCAAGACAATAAGTCTTGTAACTCCCACTGAATTAGAGAACATTATAATAATCCCTTATTCAGCCATAAGAACATAATACTCCCACTGAATTTGACAACATTGTAAATGTTTCATTAATCGGTGAAAGGAAATAGTGTACTTGTTTACTTTCCTACATCTTTTAAGAAAACCTATTCCAACAATTATATATAGGTTATAAAAGGATGTATTCTACTACATAAATGTGATTCATCACATTCCAAACTATTAACTTGAAAAAAAAACTGGGCATGCAATTTCTTCCTGTATCGATCTACCATTCCAACAATTGTATGTAGTATCTTTAAATGGTCAAATCAAAACAACTAGATAAGATAATCTAATTTGTCTTTTACCATTTTGCAGTACTCAGTCTAGCTTCTAATTTAATAACTCATAAATAATCTTACTATTAAATTTTGCTATGAGTTATGTATTTAGAATTTAAACAATTCTAATCATCCTATTATACCTTTCTCATTCATGAAAAGGATTAGGATTTAAGTCTTACACTTCTCCTAATGGAAAGAAGACTATATTTATTCTTTTTGTAATATTGACTCTAACCAAAAACCCTAACGGGTGTAGATCAATTAAAAGAATAACATACGTTTACGGTTTTGAGTTGCATTAATACATTTAAAGAATTTACAAAATTCAATTTTAGTATTTTCGATAATTTATATTTCCAAGAAAATATAATACCCAAGGATATATTCATATAACCAACATATTTTCTTGAAAATCTAGGATCCAACTTTACATAGATTCCACCACAGCAGTTGATCTGCTAGTGGTGAAAGTATAAAAGATGGTAATCTGTCGAACAATAATTGGCAAACACTTTTCCAATTCTTAGATCATTATGGGATTTACATCAAATTGATTCATCAATTTGTCATGTAAGCATGTTTCATCCCATCTCATGCCTTAAGCTCTAGGTCTCACGCATCAACTTAATTAAGTCGTCTAACTTAGGAACTGCAAATTCTCCATGTGTGGTCTCACGCACACTCGGAAATTTACCTTGTCATTAAAATTTAGTCTGCGTCTCACGTTTACTAAATAATAACTTCAAGTGTTTCTTATAGTTAGATGGCAAGTAACTTAAATTTTTTAAGGGTATTAATTTTTGATACGTCAATCAAAAATATGTACAAAGATGCATGCACTCATCTTTATAACATAAGTTTTCATAAAAACTTTTTATATCCAATTCGTGAAATTAATACACAAAGTTTTACTTGAGGTTTATGCCAAAACCCTAAGATGACTTTCTACAACATATGATTTTAAAAGTAATTCGTTTAAGACATATTCAAGATGGTGATAACCAAGGCAGACTCTAAGGCTCTTTACTAAGCCTTCAAATCACGGTTATGAATATCATCTTAAAAGACTTAATTTTAAAAGCATATTTGCACAAAACATCATTCAAGCAAAAGTTTATGGATTCAATCTCAAAATTAGTAATAAAGTTTGAATTTTGCTAGTCTCGCCTGGGAGCTGATTACCGTGCGAATCGGACCACGATTGGCAATAAGACCTTGCAAGATTCTTACTTTATCACTTTAGGGTTTCACCATTATTAGTCCGTATTATTTTCTTTTATAAAAACAACCCTTTTATTGCTTACATCAAGTCCAACTATCAAACAATAAAACAAGTAATCAAAGAAAAACAAACAACTAATAATAATAAAGTGAAACAATTAGCCACATGCAAACCTTGTTAAAAAGATCCTAATAAAATCAATTCTAGGTATAATATGTATATAATTAACTAGGGCCTTCACCTCTTAATGGAAGTGAGCCACATACATTGACAAGTCAATTGCGTAGGCCAAAACTAATCACATACCACATAGCATATAATTGATTTTAATAATTATGGGTCTTCCCCATTATAAGATCTATCTAATCATGTGAAAAGCTTAACAATAATAAACAATTAATAACCCATGACTAACATGCATGTTTCGTCACGGATCAAAGCATAACAATTACCAATTAGGTCAAGGATACGCCCAAATAACACATAAACATGTAGGCAACCTAGGGTTTCTAATCCAATTAATAATAAAACCACAAACCCTAATTAGGGTTAATGGAATAAATCGACCCCCCCAAATTAGGGTTAGGGTAAAAAAAAACAAAACCCTAGATCCAAAACATGTATATAAAACAATCAAAATTCGTTTTTTTTATGTGTTTTATGTAATCAATTACATGTTATAGCAAGCTCGTGATACCACTGTTAGAAAATAAGAATCATGACAATCATAAAATAGGTAAACACATATGCGGAAGCGTAGGAACATCTATAACACATAAGAGATTAACATAAATTAAATAGGAACGTACCGTGGTGATTCTAGCCCGAACAAGAATCAAAAGCAATTGTCTTTAACATTATGAAGAACCCTAATTAGGGTTTATATGGATCAATGATTAACCCCTTACCGTTTTGTTAATCGATCCCTTGATAATTACTAAAGTAAGTAATTACCTCGTTCTTGTACACACAAACTACCAACGAATAAAGGTTTGATGCAAGTAAACAAAACACTTATATTTTGCATAACCAAAATCGATCCAAGATCCCTTGGAGGGGTTGAACCGATCGGCCAAGAAAGAAACAAGACAAAGGAAAGATTTAGGGTTTAGTGTGTGTGCACAAAAGATGTGAAACCCTAATCCTTGGCCTTGTATATATACTAGAGTAAACTTGGAGGACAAGACAAGCATGGGTTGGGCTTCCCCTCACCATGATCGACCGGCCTAGGCACCCACAAGGGTGTTCTAGATCCTTCTTGACTCCCAAGTTACATTCTAGTCCTTATCTTTCGTTACTAATGATAGTTAGTCCATACGGTTAATAACTAACGACCATTTAGTCCATTAAGTGTTTATAAATACATATATACGATACGTTTAACATATATATATTTATTATTCATTATTCTTGTTTGTAAAGTGTGCAATCCCGAGGTCTCGGGTTCGATACTAGACATTTACATATTAATATTTATCCATATATTTAACAGCTCCCACTTGGATATCTATTAATAGTAAAATGACATTGGTTAGCGTCTTGCAACACTCCAATGCCCCTAGTTCAATCCGAGCTAGGTTTCCTGAAAAAACCTTTAATGATTCATCATTATAATTATCCTTTCATTACTAATACCACATTAATAAAGATGTGAGGTTCTTTATTAAATTTCTGTTTCTCGTCTCTTTATGATTGAACAAAATTACCAAAACATCTGAACGTATTCCAGATAGACTTTGGGCGTGGCCACGCAAACATTTTGTCAACCCTACGAGGGGCCCAGCAGTATTAAACTTCTGAACAAATCAGAAGGAACAAATTCTCTCTTGACTACAAGAATAACCCATGAACTTTGCAACACTTCTGAAAACAACCCTTATGACTCCCTGTTACGGTGAGCGGTAGATTGCTTCACAAAAATGCACTACATCCATGACACTTATCTGGTATCTCAAGTCTGAGGATAACTTTAAATATGATTCTCACATTAAATATTAAATCATATTATTGGGATAAGTCCAATATTCAATTCATCGAATATCATGTGAAATTGGTATGTCAACGCATCAATATACTTTCAAGTCCAATTTGTAAATAGCGAGGATAATAAAAAGTGCTGGCTCAATTAAAATACAAAGTGCTTCATTCCCGGAATTCGGACAACATGAGTTAATATATTATTCTGTCTAAAGCTTTAAGGTTATGTCTATCATTAGATTGTGCGTGGTTATATAATAAACTTTGTCAGAAAGACACTTTTCATTAAATGTATCAAATCCTAAAACATTGGGTTTTAACATACACGTACTCATACTTTAATAACCGGTTGAGTTGTAAGATGATCTGTTAGGATCTTTCTTATCACTGATCATTCGAGCTCTTTGAACCTTTCGTCTTGTGCATTGTCATCGACTAACTTTAAAAGCTCGAGTAGCTCTTTGAACCTTTCGTCTAGTGCATTGTCATCGACTAACTTTAAAAGCTCGAGGCGACTATCGATGTCGTCACCCGACTCCATGAAAAGCTTAGTGATGAAAGGGTGAAGTGAGTAGATGAACGGAGATGAAAAAAATGTATGGGAAAATTTCATGTATATTCTTAAAAATTTTTAAAATTTCATATATATCCTTTTTACTAGTTTTGATGCATAAAGTACAATGCATTTAATGCATCAAAAGGATATATATGAAAATTTTAAATTTTGCAAGAATATGAATGAAATTGCCTCAAAATGTATAGATGAAAGGAAGATGAAAATGTAAATGAAATGAAGCGGGTAGATGAAAAAGTAAATGGAGTATTTACTCCAGTACTTGTATATGTTTTGTTACGTAAAAGCAGGCATGCACAACTTTATCAAAAATATTTAATTTGAATGTGGTTGTAACAAGAGAATTTTTTTTAAATGAACCTTTATAGTAATTAGTAAGTGGATTACCGAAATAAACCACACCTATCTAGTTTACCAAATTGGGCCTTTTGATGATGCTCCGTTAGACAAAAAATAAATAAACTTTTGTGCATATGAAACATACCTCGCGCACTTCGCTCCTAGGCACGCTCAACATCAGAAGTTGACAAAATCGAAAAGAATTTGACAAAATTAAATAAACTCAAGTGCACTTTTAGCTCTTGAGCGTTTAACTTGCATGCGCGCTATAAAAATAAGTGTATTCATGTCGATGTGTTTTGTTTTTTTTTGGTTTTTGTGTTTTTTTTTTTTTTTTTTTTTTTTTTTTTTTTTTTTTTTTGGATATGGTGAATGGATCGATACTGTGAATAAATGGATAGTACGAAAAGGTGAGTTGTTGAGGGGTAAGAAAAGAGAATTAAATGTAAAACACTATACAAAATCATAAAACACTGACCGAAATCAAAATGAAAATTGAAACACATGCGCGCTTGGTATTTTGTATATTAGTTTTATTGGTTTTGTTACATATTCAGTTTCGTAAAACATAAAAAATAGGTTTGTTTTCGTAAAAAGGCATATCCCGTTGGTCTTGAACTGAATTTTCTAAAATTGAAACAAACAGAATTTAATATTCATGAATTTCTAAGTGAAAATATGAAAATTTGAATAGGATTTATATGTCGGTGAAAAAAAAAAAAAAAAAAAAAAAAAAATTTAAACATATGAGGATTGTTATCAATGTTTTATAACCCGGTTTTTTGGTTGACTTGGCTAAGCTATCGATTTGCAAAAATCCGGTTTTTCTCAAAACCTGCTTCAGGTTACCCAAACGGTTCACGGTTCAACTAGTTCAATCGGCCGGGTCAGCCCAGGTTTAAAAAATTGATACTTAATACACAAATTTAAACTAAAACAAACAAGAAAACAACCAATTCACAAGTAGCTCATGTGCAAAAGCTAATAGGCTTCATGAACTGCTTGACCCAAATACGTACATCACTCCACATGTTTCCTTTGACCATAGTGTTTAAGTATATAATAGTATATTATGAAAAATCTATTAAGCTCTTATAAGTTCAGAACTTCAGATAAACATAAGTTTATTTTTGGGACAAATAAACAAAGAATGCTAGATACCGTTTGTTGGAGTTTTTTTCTAAAGATTATATTTTAAGCTTAGTCTCCTATTTTATAAGCATTTTATGGAAACTTAACAAAATTTTGGCATGACAAGTGGTATGGAGATGTTTGCTTCAAAGATAAGTTCCACAAGTTGTTTAGCTTGGAGCTCCAAAAGGATGCCTCGGTGGCTTTTAAGCTTCAAAACCGTGATTTTGCTCTCTAATTTAGAAGACGTCCTAGATCAGGTATTGAAGAATCTCAGTTTTCAGAGCTCTCACAATTGTTTTCTTCCATGGTTTTGTCCTCGTCTAGTGATCGTTGGTCTTGGACTTTAAATGGGCTTGGTGATTTCTCTGTAAAGTCGACAAGAGAAGAGATCGATAAGCATGTGCTTGTTACTTCCTCTTCCCCTACGAGATGGTCCAAGGTTCTCCCCATTAAGCTTAATGTTTTCTTGTTGCGTATGTTTCTTGATAAGCTCCCTACTAGGACTAATCTTTCTAATAGGGGCTTAGATGTTCCATGTACTTTGTGCCCGAACTGTGGGATTGAAGTAGAAACCCGCAATCATCTTTTTTTCGGATGTTCGATGAGCTTGGATTTGTTTCGGTTGCTTGGTCGTTGGTGGGGCATCCAAATCCCTAATTTTGCCGACCCTATTTCGTGGGAGACGTGGTTCAATGGTCTTAATTTCAACATCCTCCAAAAGTCGGTTCTGGAAGCCTCTTTTTTCTCCATGTGGTGGCATATTTGGACGTTCCGGAACGAAAGCCTCTTAAAGGAATGATTTTCGACAACATTGTTTCTCATACTTTCTTTTGGGTGAATAATAGGTGTAGGAAGTTTAATGGTAATTGGGTAGTGTGGCTTAATGACCCGTTAAACGCAATCTTGATGTAACTTCTTTTTAGTCTAGCTTCTTGCTAGCTCTTTTATAATATTCCGCCGTTCAAAAAAAAAAAAAAAAGTTTGTAAACACTATAACTCATGCTTAGTGTTTCAATAGAGATGATATGTTATACTTGTACTTTGAATACTTGTTGATCAATAATTAAAGCGTGATATACTTTTTTATTCGTGTAGTATTAATCTAATAAATTCTCCCTTTGTTAATAATGCTAGAAACAACTTTGGCATTGATCCCCTCTGTCTATAACACATGAAACCCCATTTTAAGTTTTTAACATGAGATTCTTTTATTTTTGAATACTTGTTGATCAATAATTAAAGCATGCGATTCTTTTATTTTTGACTGAAGCTCTGTAAACTTTGCCTCAAAATCGTACTTCCTTCTCTTCAGTTTCTTAAGATAGATTTCCGCATTATTGATCTTATCAACCAAGGTTCCGTCAATCTGCAAATCAGTCACAACAGAATAAATATATTTATTCTACAATACAAATATACTAGCTTCAAGGCCCGCCCCGATGGGGCGGCTAGCTTTAAGAATTTATTTATAACATAAAAGAGATTATAAAATACAACAGGATCTTCTAGATTAACCACCAATGAACCTGATCCATCTCGTGTACGCACAACAGATGCAAGCCCTGGTGCTCTTAGAGGTTCAAGCTCAGCCCAAAGAAGCTCACCTGTCATATCCTCAGATCAGAAACGACCTGTTTCTAGGAATACTTCAAGCAGCAACCTAAAGAACTTTGAATCGACCCTTAAGGGTATTGAAGGCATGCGTCTTTAACATCATTGAGTTAAGTTGCAATATTGGAACATTGGCCAAGTCTGTAAATTTGTTTCATTGAAATCATGTATACTCTATAAAACACGTTAGTACTATACAAGGATCACGGGATTTGAATTGCGGAGTGCCTAAATCACTCTTCGCTACCATTGTCATAACGAGAATTTCCATTTTTTATAATGATTTTTATGGTTTTGTCGGGGTTGATGTATCATTGTGGATAATGTCTTACTGTGTAATATGATTAAACATTACCTACTTCTATTCTTTTGTTGCGAGTACCCAACATTTGTCAAATCAAAACTGCTCTAATTATAGTTGAAGATTGTGGTTTTGATTTTGTAGTTTAACCATAATGCATGTGAATCCAATTTTCGGCAGCTTTTGACAGGCAAAAATGATCTTTGCAAGAAAAGATACCGCTCGTCTGAACTTACTTGATAATGCGTGGGCTATAAGCATTGCGTAAACACAAAAAAGATGTCGCTTTAAACTTTTTGAAATTTCTAGTCTGGAATTGTGTTGCAATCATATACGTTCAGCGTAATAACAGTCTCACAAGCATGATAATATTTGACTGATTGTGGTTGCTTACAATGATCATCGAGATAGAGTTGTTACCAGTTATCAACGCCATTGTTGCCAACTATCCAGTGAAACAATAATTTAGTTGCTGGTATAATATCTCATCTTAGTCTTTGGATCACAATAATGGTTTACATTCAAGCTGTTCTTTATGAAACTCATGGTTAGATACTTAGATACATATCCTCAAATAACTTTGCACAAAAGGTGCGAATTACATGGCATTTCTCACAACCTTGAATTGTTCACAGCTGCTAGTCAATTGCTTGTGCAGTGACTTATATCAGGCAAAAAAGCTTGTATAAGGAACGATACTACTCTTCAGAATCAGTTAAACACAAACATGATGTCGATATCAATTGAGATTCCTTGACATAAAACAAGGGTTATCAGATTTTACCCGAACTCGCTAAACCTTAAAAAACAATGAGTGATGCTGGCTATACCAGGTCAGCAATTATAAAACAGCAAATGTCTCTAACGGCCCATGGTTTAGTGGCTAAATAACTCATCTTGAGTTTGTCTTTTAACCAACACAGAGACAAATTTCCATTTTCAAGAGTTAAAACTACCAGAGACGGTTCCACTAAACAGTATCCAAAATCGTTGTGGTTCAAGTAAATATATATAGCTCAAAGATCAACATTTGGCGGGTGGAGTCATAGTTTGTAAAACAACGGCAACCAAATGTAAGATACAAGACGAAACAACATTCAAGTACATTCAGTTGTGTTTCTAGATGATAATAAAAAAGATAAAAAAAGAAAAAGGAAAGAAAAGATAGAAGCAAGCAGTACTGGATCGATGTCGAGAGAAATGGTTATGGCTGGGTGGAGTGAGGGCCTGCAAAAGTGTGAGACCGACATTCAACACGTACGCTAAATATTAAAATTTAGATGGTGAAATTATGTATGTACCTCGATCTGGTCTTAACAAGATTCAAGACGTAGATACAGATCGGTGAAACTTCCAAACTCGGTTAAGTTCTTCATCCATTGACCTAAGAATGTCATCTTCGTCATCATCTTCGACATCATATATCTTCGTAACCCAGGGATGGTGGAGGTGGATATGGGATTAGTTTTGGTGGTGGTTGTGGTGGCGGCAAGTTCTTGTCCTCCCTCTTTTACGTACTTACAAGAGAAAATCATATCATAAATGAATTCGAAGAATGTATTTAGGGATAATTCCAATTGTACACCTAAAATTGAATTTTGCTCTACGAGTGAGTCAAGAATTATGCAACTTCCCAATTTTGGTCATGTGCGACCCTCCTGCTGTGTGACCTTATATATTACTTGACACGTGGCCTGACCTCACTTTTATTTCAACTATTCACTAATCATTTGCTGACCCCGCTAGTATTTTGTTTTATACGAACCAAGTGTGCGACTGACGGCTGTGCGACCTTGCAAGTGTGCGACTGGCTAAGAAATCTTTCTAAGATTTCATCGGGAAGGAACAAAGTTATTTAATAATATTCCCTAGCCGCCAGTCGCACAGTAGGACGGGTCGCACAGCCGTCAATCGCTCACTTGGTTTGGATAAAACAAAATACTAGTGGGGTCAGCAAATGATTAGTGAATAGTTGAAATACTAGTGAGGTCAGGCCACGTGTCTAGTAATATATATGGAGTCGCAGAGTAGCACATGTGACATGACCAAAATTGAAAGTTGCATAATTCTTGACTCAATCGTGGAGCAAAATTTGATTTTAGTTGTAATTTTGGAATTAGCCCATGTATGTATGTATAAGAAATTAATTAAGTTGAGACGACATACATAAATTTCATAAGCCAGGCTGTAATCCCGCCCGCATTGTCGCCTAGCCTTCTCAAGCGGTTTGCTATAAGGTCTGTGTGTACGAGCTCGTCATCAGTATCTTCTTCATCAGGATCATAAAAGACTTTGCTCTTGGATTCCTTTACAATTGTCAAATTCAGATAAAGGAGTATACATTTTATAAGTGTATAAAAACATGAAAAACCCCAATTTTTTACCTTGTTAACAATTTCTTAACTTGTTCAGAAATTACAGACAACAAGTATAAGTCTTCCGATGAATATTTCATGTCTGGTACGATTATTTATAAAGAGTTTTTTGTTCTAACTTTGGTTGCAAATTCGCTCAACTTAGGACTTAAACATGCATTATATATAAGGTTCGGATTTAGGGTACGTACAAATGTTGTTGTTGGGCTTTTTAACCCAACTTTACACAACCATAATCCCTACTCTCTTGAAATATACACGATTTTTATTGGGCTCATTTAATTTGTTGTTTAACACACACTTGCCTTAGTACCTTACATTGACAAAGGTGAACATTATTACAACCACATTCGAAATGATTTTTTAATAAAGCTGTGCTTGTGCATGCTTGCTTTCATGTAAGAAAACAGATACAAGTACTCCTAGCAAGTAGAAGATAAAAATGGAAATCAAAACCCCTAGGGTTTTAGGCTCATTTTACTTGTTTCTCTACATTTTAGGCTCATCTACCCACTTCATCTTGCGGAGCCAGGAAATTAGGTTGTGGCAGGCAAAAACAAATGTTTCCCTTCACTATTTTTTGCAACTCAAAGTCAGGTTGGGTTTGATTCAATTAAGTCAAAAAATAAACGCTAACTCAAAGTACTAACATTAACACGAGTTGTCGGTTTTTATGCACAGAAACTCGTTTATAGTGGTAATCCTTACCATTCTATCATATATCACTACTACACAAAAGCTTATTAAGATCACTTCAAAAAGATCACTTTTGTTAAAAACTGATCTATTTAAGTAACCAGAAATGTACTAGTAGTGTGCTAAAACCCTAATTTATACTTTTGGTGTTCAATTTTTTTATTTTTATTTATTTATTTTTTTAATTTTAAATTCGAGTAGACAAGAAAATGAAATGAGTTTCGTGTTTCGGGTCGGGTTCAGGTTGATAGGTTTACGCCTACATGCTCGAGTAACCGGGTTGTTATATTGACCCGTTTAACTCATTTTAACCAAATATCCTTTTTAATCTAGAAAATTAATTTTCCATGTGTGTAAAAGTTAATAAACGGGATGGTTGAGCAACTCATTTAACTCGTTTTCAACGTGAAAACGAGGTTAAGTGGGTCGATCTGAAAACCTGACAATGGTTTTACTTAACCTAATCTGTTAATTTTCATGTCGGTCTTGGGTCGTATTTCATGTTGAACATCTTCTAGAAGGGTCAATGTAAGAGCCTTTCGTACAAGAAACCGTTAGTTATGGTCACTCTAGCGTTTTGATATTTTTAATTTATCTGTATGCTTGTTGTTTTTATAAAACAAAGAAAAAAATGAAATGAGAATGCTGATAATGATTTTTAGCTATACAATTTAAAAAAATAAAAAAGAAATTTTAAAGAAAATAAAGAGGTCGAGTTTTATTGGGCCAAAGCCTCCTAGCCTTCTACTTTATTGGGCCAAAGCCCACTTACAAAATCAACACAAACATCATGTTCTTCAAAGGTAGCAAACCAATCGACTTTTCTCTCACCTACAAGAAATGGAGAATTATGATCAACGAGTTGGGCGCCAGTTCGCCGCGTTGCGGCGGGGCGTTGTTTCATGTCGTTAATTATTGCACGGTATGTTTTTTTAACGTATTACAATGAAACATAAACGAATAAAAGCTTCAGCAAATACATCAATAACTTGCAAGTTAATCAATTCAAAATATTATGCGGCGCTTAACCCGAATATTTCAAGTAGAAGAATATTTCAACTTCAGTGACCAATTCTTTCGACATGCCTCCGATTCTTAACCACAACTCGGTCTCCGCTGCTCCTTAAAAGCTGGTGCAGATGAGCTGATGTTAAAGCATCTGAATATAACCCTTGCTGCACCAACGAAACACACCTAAAACAATAAAGCAAAACTGAATGAGATGATTTGAAACACATAAGGTTAATCTATACCAGTAACATAAGCTACAAATATTAAGTTACATAAGCTATAATTGAGTAATAAACTGGGACAGTCATTACCTTTCAAAAATGGATGACCCGACACAACAATCTTTTCGGATTTAATATTGCAGTTGACAGTAAAACTACACTCTACGCAAGCGGCCTCGTAACCCCTTTCCCAAATAAGTACGCTACAATTATGTGTTGGCCTTTGTATGATCAAAACTTACCTTTCTTAATTGAGTAGGTCCTCCTCATAAACTTCGTTACCCTTTACTTAACCCATCTATACACAACAAAACACACAGCTTAATAATTTATCTACCATTGTCAAATCGTATTAAGGATGACAATCCGACATTTATCCTCACTCGTTAAAACTGATCATAGGCCTAAGATTATTATCAAGATAGTAACTTTTTTTGGTATGACTTAAAAGTGGTTGGGCTGTGTTGACCTGCAAATAATAATGGGCCGAACCTATTTGAGAGTAATATTATTAGGTTGACATAAGCATGAATTGTGTGAAAAGTGACAATCGACAAAACCTTAAATCCTTTTTTTTGGTTGAAGAAACTTGTTTTTTGATGGCGGAAAGAGCCTCAAAAAATAACAGTTGGCCAAAGTATATCTACAAATATATAGGAGTGAAATACAGTTGCCCAACCTCCAAATGTTCGGCAAGGTCAAAGTAACATATCAAAATTAAATTCCAATGAAGCATCTTTTATATCTAGACCCAAAATGATTGACACATAGGATGATCTATATTAACCAGGTAAATAGGATGATCTATATCAACTAATTGCTCAAATTTCCCCAATTCAGCGATGCCATTGAAAAGGGAGTTGGGTTTGATATCTCTTTCTCATACCATTCTAATATTTCATCTTTAAAAACAGGCATGTAGTGACACATCAAGTATGGCATATCTACTTTGGTAATGAGACAAAAGGGGATTATAAGTCATGTTATTAACTTTTTATAAAATTTGGACTGCAGTAAATAAGAAATATACAGAAACAGAAAAGGTTGCAAGGCTAACAGATTACTAAAATAGAAAGAATATAAAAGAATGCAATAATACCTTATCAGATGGACGTGCTCCTAGCATAATAGCAGCTGAGTCAGTTGCATTTCCAGATACATGATCACCAAGAATTGAACTTTCTTCCATGTATTTCTCCTCAGAGCTGCTCCTCGATAACTCCAACGGCAATCTGCTTTCATCTCCCCGGTAGTAGGACAGTGAAAGGCTGAATACAATTATGCTGAAGCGAAACTAACAAAGTTTGTGATGACGATACCCCGCCTTCTCGCAACAAACAGTCGCACACTTCCTGCACAATTCATCACATAAATCAAATAAAGTACAGCACATCTAATATCAAGATGAAAAGCAAAACGGATACCAACATGTTACCATAGATGATAGCGTTCAATTTTAGAATGGATTGTAATTGTATTTTTTTAAAACGACGTTACACGCTGGTTTGAATAAGCGGAAAGCAGTCAGCAGAACACTCTTATCAGCATCTGACAATACCTAGAAGAAAAGTGATACGGAGAAAGCAGTTATATATATAATCAAGAGGTCTTGGAATATATTGTAATGTGAATTTCAATATTACCACTTAACGATACCTTGCAGCCACAAAAATGGAAATTAAGTTGTTGAAGTTTTGGGAAATAACCCAAAAGTTGACGGATACATGAACTTCTGTTCATTGGCATATATTGAAGCGCGTACAACAGAAAAATCAACACCGGGTCACAACGATAATCTGTCATGACCTGTTTCGACAGATTTGGTATAAGGGGGTGTTGGTAGACAAATCGATTCTGAAGAAACGCAAAAATGTATAGACATATCAGAAGTATCAACATCACCTGAAAAGGAAGTTTCTTTAATTGGATTAGGATTTGGTTGAACAGGTCCGGACTTTGTTTCAGTAAAAACAGGCTTAGCGACAGGAACATCAGCTGCAAATAATTAATAAACGGTTAATAAAAAAAAATAACAAAAAAAAAAAAACAACAACAAAGGAATTGAACACCTTTTAAAATTTAAGAATACCTCACATAATTAGTAGTTGTTGATATATTTCAACGGCTCTACTATGGCCCTGGTTTGTGTTCTATTCCATTTCTTCTTTAGCCTCAACTATGGATTTAGCCGTTCAGAAAGTAGCTATTCTAGTATGCCAATCCTGCTATCGATTCATTAAAGGTAGTCGCCCAATAGCTGAGAAAGAAAGAAAAAAGATAAATGAAACTGAATAAGCTCTTTTTACAACTTCTTAAAAAAGAGATTCCGACACAGACTGTTCATTCCAGATGTACATATGTTGCTCCGACAGATTATTACATTATCAACAATAGTAGCAGCTATCTGGTACAGTTATGTGTATGTTTTTACAAAGTTGCATTACAAAAGATTTGCCTGTATTCAATTTGCTTACCCGCTTATCTAAAAGGATGAAACACAATCCTATTGTATCTGGATGAGGCACATTTCCTGATGTCCATTTTCAGTGGCCACTGACTTAGATGATCTAAGTCTAGTGTCACAAATTTGAGGGTCTGTTTGCGAAGCGCGGAACCTGTAATGATATTGGCACAAAGAGTAAGGTCAAAAGCAAACCAAAGATTACCTACTTAATCCAAGACCATAACCACCAACCTTATTACATAGCTTCGTTTAGGATAACCCCTGATTCAAAGTCTAGAACTATCAGCATGTTTGGCACAACTACAACCAATAACAAAACAATAGATCATAACTTTAGAGTGAGCGAGAAGAAAATAGTTAAACATAAACTAAAGTGTCACAATCACCTGATTCATGTTGGGCGTATTTCACCAAAAAACAAATTGCCAACTAATAGAAGCACCTCGCAGTTGTAAGTCATAGCTACAACAGCAGCAGTAGGCTCGGCCTAAAAGGAAACCAAAAAAGTAAAACACAATAAAAAAAACTAAATCCAACAAAACAAAAACACAATCAAAGAACACCATGTACCTTTTCTTCATATTTTGACTGGATAACCCTTGCGCAGTTCCATCACGAACCTGCAACAAAACACCAAATTACACTGTCAAGCAAAAAACATACTGATCAAGAAGAGTGTACTAAATGTGAATATTTGTTTGGATTAAACCTAACAATTCTAGCACAAATAAAATCCAAATGAAATCATAGTTTTTGGGCTTAACTGTTTTAATCTATCACAATTAAAGAAACTAAACATAAATCGAATCGGAAATCGAAGTAAATATATACGTAGGAGTATCGTGAAATTCAGAAAGAATATCGCACCGTAGAAGAACGAAGATAGTTCTGGAATCCGGTGGCTCATTTCTTATTATAAGGAAAAGGCAAAAAAAAAAAAGGGTTGGGCCACTGACAATGTATAAATGGACATGGGCTGAGGCGTGTTAACGGGCTGAAAAAAAACGGGGATTACATGCTATTGAACGGCGTCGTTTTAAACGGAAAATTATATATATAGTAATATAAGGGTGGGGAGTGTCAAATAGATAGTTTGTTACCAAAAGAAACCCATTTGTTTGTGTATTTACTAAAAAAAGGATCGGTGGTATAAGAAAGCCCGATCCATTAGTTTCTTAAGGCGGCTTTTCAATTTCAGCTTTTCATTAACCCGCAAAAACTTTTCAATAACCCGCTGCTTTACCAAAAAAATTCATTTAACTTTTCACTCCTCCCTTACCAACATCATAACCCCTAACCCTAACAAGCTTCTCACTTCCACTTCTTCACAGCCGCCGCCGTTCACCATCAGTCTCACTGAACCTAGTCAAACCAAATCGTTTATAACCAACACCATTTCCTCAATTAATTTCTCTTAGGTTATTTCCCAATTCTCATCTTTTTATTTTAAGTCTATATCTATTTATTTACTAATAACATTCTGCTCTTTGTGAGATACGGTTTTGACATAATGGTTTGATTCTGCTTCTATATTTCGTAATTAATTGTATGGATATTTGATTTAATAGTGCTTGATAAATTGCTTATGTCAAATTCATAGAAACGTAAGCTAATGTTGAGCAACCCTAAACAATCCTTATTTTATACTCAGTAATATTATTATTGTATGTTGCAACATGATTGAAATGGAAGTTATGGAACTTGTGTTGTTTAAGTTGCTACTATAGTTGTTTTACTTGTCTTGGATTTTTTTTGTGGTAATAGTTGTTTAGTTGTGCTTTGTAATGGAATTCTTTTGATTTGGCTATTGTGTAATGACCAATGTGGTAATAGTTATTTATGTTTGTTTTTGGGTTTTTTGATTTTGGGCTGTCAAGCAGCTGAAGATAACTAGGTTGTTTGGATGAGTCATGCAGATGAGGTCATTCAGATGCCAAATGGGTTTCAAGCTTTGGCCAGAAGTGAGTAGGGTGCGGTTACAGTTGTGGAGTGCGTTGGGAGGCGCTTTTAAAGGTTCCAAAACCATCATGAGGTCTAATATTTTTGTGGTTGCTTTTTTGCTTTAACCTATAGCAATTTTGGAAACTTTGTTGTCGTAATAGGTATTAACAATGGTGTACAAAATGGTTACAACAGCTTGGGTAGACGAAATACACGATCATATATGAATCCATTTGTGCTTATTTTATTTTCATAGGCAAAATACTTGAAAAAAAAAAATACTCGTATATGCATGTAACCAAAACAAAACAAACAAGATACAAAGAAAAAGGTTATATGTGACCAAGGGTCCAAGACGAAAGAAAATAAATGAACGAATTATTAAAAGTATAGTACTGATAGATACAATTTGAATGAGGAAAATAAATTACGTGTACTTTTAAAGTTAGTCGATGCACAAGATGCATGGTGTTAGCATATATATATATATATATATATATATATATATATATATATATATATATATATATATATATATATATATATATATATATATATATATATATATATTGTAATTTTCAAACGGGAACCATTTTAACTGCGAGAACTGAGAGAACCACCAAAAACATACATGCACGCCTTCAATAATTGTATTTTTGCACACATGTTTTAAAAACAACACATATGTTTAAAAAAAACATAGTCGTTCTAAAGAATTTGATAAGAAATTGAAAATACAAAATTTTTCTTTGAAGGTATGCATGTATGTTCTTATAAGACGTGCAACGACAATATTGCGGCAGTGGGTAAGGTTTTTGTGAAAAAAGATGATGAGTTCATAATGATATTGAAGAACATATGTGGATGCTTACGATTATTGATGATTTGCATGTATTTTTATTTTATTTTAAAAGGCGTGCATGCATGTTTTTGGTGGTTCTCTCAGTTCTCACAGATAAAATGATTCTCGTAAGAAAGTCCATATATATATATATATATATATATATATATATATATATATATATATATATATATATATATATATATATATATATAGGGTAGGGTTATTTTCAGAACCAAATAAATTGCGAGAACTGCGAGAACCAATGTGAACCACTCATTTTATTTTTCTCATATTTATAATTATTCAAAATTAAAAGGGTATTTTAGTAAATTGGAAATTTTTGTCATCTAATTCAAATTATTGCTAGTAACCGTTTTTTTGTGGGAGCTCATTTATTAAAAACGTATTTAATATTTTGTTTGCTTTTGTACGTGAATCAAAGTTTTCATTACGAACCTGATTTTCATGATATAATAAATATGTAGTTGAATAATTATATTGATTTATTATTGCTACTAGAATTAGCATAATAGATCAATTTTTTTAACAAATAGTATGAAAAAGAAGAAAGAAAAATGCATTTGTGCAATCCTTTAAATCTTTTGTACGCATAGTATCATTATGAATGAATCTAAAATATTCGTTTTAAGCCTCCAGAGCATTAGCAATTACGGAGTATATTATTTTCTAACAAACATAACGTTAAAAAACTTTACAATTACATTTAGCACTTGTATATAGGTATTCAAATTTGTCCATGTGGATATGTATCTTGTGAATGAACAGTGAATGCACTTGTGTCATTATATCTTTATCATAATCAACTTCTCGTCATGCTTGTTCAAAATACATGTGCATTCTTTGTATTGGTCATCGTCCTTATCTTTAGCAAATGTGTTCAAAACACATGTACGCTTGTACGTACATACGTATTCAAGTTCGTCTAGGTACACGTGTGTCTAATGTATGCATCCATTTTTTTTATATCTTTATCATAATCAATTTTTCATCAGACTAGTTCAAAACACGTGTGCAATCTACATATTGGCCATCGTCCTCTTTGTAGTCACCTGCAAAGTTCTAATGAGATACACTCACAATCAATTATAAAACTTGAAAACATGTTTAAACACATTAAGTCATGAAACAACAATATTGGTATTGTAACATGTACATATGTCTTTCGAGTTTATAAGTTAGCAACTTTAGAAGCATTGATTGAAAGAAAATTACATAAAGCAAGACAACAAAGTTATATACCTTATCAAATTAGGACCAACTAAATTATCAAATGCTTTGCATGTATATGGTTGGGAAAATTTTGATAGTAGTTCAACCCATACACATTCTTGTTTATAGATTGCGCAAGTATTTTCAATATCGCACATCATACTTGCACCTTCATATCGCACATCATACTCGTATCGGTAACCACAATAAATTAATAAACGAATTATTTAATCGAAATAACTAACAAAACATATACGCACAATATATTTATAGACCATATTATTGACTTATTTGAGAAATTAGTAACATCCTCAAAACATAAATGCACCCTTAAATTAGAACTAAACATAAAACATCTTTATATTATAACTAAAAACATATATGCACTTTCAACACATTTAAACTATAAAACATATGTGCACATCTGTATCAAATTCACCAAGAACTATACAAACACATATGCACTCTCAATAACACATAAGCATAATATTTTTATTGATTTTTTACCGCCCATAAAGATATATATGCACTTTCAACACATTTAAACTATAAAACACATGTGCACAGAATGTATCAAATTCACCAAAAACTACACAAACACATATGCACTCTCAATAACACATATGCACAGTCTTTTCATTGATTTTATACCACCCATAAAAATATACATGTACCGTCTGTTACCTCATTACAACAAGATGTGAAAGCAACACCCGGCAAAATTTTAAGCAAGACATGTAATCATTTTTTGACATGTCGCAATCAAATCTAATAAAAAACTACCGACTATAATTTCCGGCACAAACTGTTGTAGAAGGCACTAACTAGTATAGGAGACAAAAATTAATCACATCATATATTTTGTCACTAGTCTAAAGTACTCCAATATTATATTAGTTTTGATACCCTCATGACAAATTAATCACTTGATTGGAGCTTTCGTAACCCATTGATCAATGGTATAGAAGAAAAACAAATCAATCACGTCATATAGACCTTCTTAACTATTTTGTAAACCCATATCTTGAAACTAACTGTGAGAAATTTCTAGTAACTTTTTAAAAAAGATTTGAAAACATTAGTTAAACAACAAGTTCTTTACTAAAAAAAATTTTAATTCAAGGACAAATATTTCGATCTACTGATCTACACATAAAAGCAAAATCGAATTAACCCCTTACTGACCTTGTGAATATCATATTCATTTAGATGATCGTAGGAGGCTTTCGTGGTTCGTTGGTGATACGAAGTTTTCGAAGATCTATTATCGAGTTTTTTTGTAGTTGTTGTTGGAGATTGATGTGGTGGCTAAGAAAGTTGAATTAGGGTTTGAGAATTGAGAGGGAGAGGATGGCGGTGGCTGAGATATGTGAGAGGATCGTGGTTTTTTTTTTGTTTGACCTAATCAACCAATTGAATTGCTACTTAGTTGGACAGTTATTTCAGAGAGATTATATAAAATTCCTTTATTACCCCTCTAGCTTTTACAGGTAAATATATGAACTTTAAATTTATTACAATTATGCCACAAGTCATCCTGTCCATTAATCAAATCATCTAAAGGCTTAAAATGGTTCTCGCGGTTCTCGCAATTTATTTGGTTCTGAAAATAACCTCACACTATATATATATATATATATTATATAGGCCAAAGTGTATTTTAATACCTCAAATTTGGTTAACCGGATTTTTTACTACTTAAATTTTCAATGGTGCATTGTAGTACCTTGAACTTGTAAACTCGTTTATCATTATAGGCCTTGAGCAGTCATATAACTAACTATCGTTAATGTTTTAATGAAAGAAAACGGGATCTGGGTTTTTAGCACTTGCTCATTCTGAAGATAAACATGTGATTTCAAATGAATTATATAATGAATATTATTCAAAACAAAAAGTTTATTTTTTTGGCTTTAATTTATGCAATGACTGATAACATGGTTTAACACATTTTACCAAAAAAACATGATCATATTTTGATAGTTTGAATGGTAGTTATAGCTACTGTAACACCGAATAATACATAAAATATACAAATAACTATGCCTCTTTACTTCAAATATTTTGTTAATGAGTACATTCTTGTAGAATAAAAGCTTGCTCTTTAAAATTGAACAAAGTTATTAGGAGTATTTCTCAAGCATATTAAAAACATTAGTTTTGAAAGCTCCGACAATAACAATTATAATAATAATAATAATAATAATAATAATAATAATAATAATAATAATAATAATAATAATAATAAAGATTGAAAATTAGACACTAAGTCAAGAAAAACCTTTATATATATGTTGGCCTTTATTGTTATCTAATCTCTACGGCTTTGATGAGTTTGATCACAAAACAAATATCTACTAGTAATAACATGAGCTGGTTATATTAAATGGAATAACATCGAACCTCATTTACCATGCATCGATATATATTATGATACCTAACTAGTATGATGTTTACCTTGAAAAAAAGCGCGGTAAAAACCTTATGCTAGCTCAGCTCGTCTTCTTTCGTTAAAAAAATAACGATATTTAGTCACGTGACAATATGTGACTGAGTCAAGGCCTAATCATAAGCAAGTTTACAAGTCGAAGGTACTACACTGCACCATTAAAAGATTAGGGTAGTAAAAAACCCGGTTAACCAAATTTGAGGTATCAAAATACACTTTGGCATATTGCGTATATGGCCTTTATTTAGGTAATAATTCCTAAATCTTGATGGATGCATAGGAGATTTGACTAAATAAGTAGATTATAATCTATACTTTTTTGTTTCCACTGCAGTTTGGCCGAAGGATCTGCCACATAGTATCCAAAAATGTAGACCTGCCCATACTGAAACTTGTTTTGAGTCATATGGCTCAAATAGCTCATGACATAAAGTTATATGGTTTTATTACATACTAGAGGAATTTGGTAGATCAATTTTTTCTATGCTTCGCAGGATCACAAGGGAAAGTATTTTGAAGATTCTATGAATCTTGCGAGTTTTATGGCAGGAGAATGCCAAAGTGTCTCAGACTATTCTAGTCTCGTAGCAAATGTGCTTTCAATGAATTAGAAAGCTAGAACCTTCTTTCAAGAGTTACGTTGATATAAGTTTTCATCTCTTTTTCCAGAATTCGTTGAAAAACTCAGACTTTTGTCCTTAAATCGGATGTTGGCCCCATGCTTAGAGTTGAAAAAGAATCGGTTAGCATGGAGAAAAGACTAAGTGTTTTTAGCATCATCAATATAGTTACAGAATCCACTTCTCGACATTTGCACTTAGCAGCACAAGAAACCTGCATTCCAAAATCATAAAGATATATTTTCTCAAAATTTGTCTTTACCTAATATCGAGTTGGTGTTGCAGTGCTTTCAAAGATTTTGTAGCAATTTCCGGCAAGACCTCAGCTCGTTATCTTATCTAACGCATCTGCCAAATTTATTTTATATAAAATGCCATTTATACATTAATTGCCAATTAATGCAGTTTTAAAACTGAATGTCGTAAAGATGTTAATCTAGCACTCGACCGCACTTTAATCTCTGTTACGATGGCTTTATATGGCCGGCCTGACACCTGCAAAAAATCCAAAGGTTCATTTTTTTTAATTGTAGTATCACGATAACTCTTATTACATTTTGTTATATTCGTCTTTTAGCTTACAACACGTAATTGAGAACCAAAGTACTACGTATCATATTAGATAATCTATTTGTTCACGTAATTAATGCAGTTTTAAAACTGAATGTGGTAAAGATGTTAATCTAGCACTCGGTGGTCAACATTGGAAGAACTTTGGCCAATGCTGCTGAGGTACTACAGCCTAAATCATTATTTATTGGTAAAAAGGTATAGAAATAATTGGTTATGAGTGATCATGCACCTAAATTTGCAAAAACCCCATAAAATAGTCTCCTATCTCGCCGCTAGTGCATATAGCTGAACTTGCACATTATAGCGATAAATGATAATAAAATATGAAAGCATACCCAAATTGACGCTATGTATCACTGCATGTAAACAGAAATACTCACTTGTTGGTTTAAGTGTGCTGACCTTGATGGTAGTGTTACTGTATTTGGTATTTGCGTTCATAAAGTTTCATATATATGTCTATACTCGATCCTTGTGCTGATTCTCTATAGGCTAAGGAGTTGCTCCAATGCTGTTATCAACAAGCATTTAGCGGAGTATTAGTCTTCTCCAACAAGGCATTCAGATCAAAGGAAGATTATAAGTTAAAAGATGAAATCGATAAACTTGTCACTTTGGCATATATGGCAAGTGATATTATGTTGCCATTATTGTCCCAACATCATGCAACAGGGATAAGAATAATCCTAAGAGATCATCTTACATGTTGGTCTAGTGCACATAAAATTTGTGACAGGATTGATCCTCCTATTCACCTGGTTGAAGTATGGTACATGTATGTTAAAATCAAAATTTTAGGATTTTATACATTTAATGAAAACCGTATTTCTTACAATGTCTATTTTATAACCAGGCACAATGTAATGATAGACATAACCTTAAAGCTTCGGATAGAACAATATATAAACTCACATCATCTTGTTCGAATTTCTGGAATGAAACACTTTGTATTTTTACTAAGCTGGTACTTTTTAATATTCTCGCTATTTACAAACTGGACTTGTATAGTAACTCTTTTTTGAGAAGATATGACTACTAATATCCTTTGCTACGTTGTTCAAGAACGTCAAGAGTATACGGAACTGAATATTCAATATTCAAAATTAAGTGATCAAATGCTAGGATTCTTGAGCAAATTCTTACGGTAAATCTTCTAAGTACAAGACACACCTTGTGGTATTGTAGTCGTATCTTTATAGAGGCAATGAATTTTCGATTACGTGGAGTTAATTTTTGTTTGAGTGTAAAGCTTCTTTTTCAAAAGTAATATGTACAATGGTGACTTCCAAATGATGATACATAAATCCTTTAAACTATCATTTTTCAGAACATATGAGAAGATGCTAAATTGCTCTAAACTGAAAAATGATGGTTTAAAGAATTTATGTATTTAAACCATCAATTTTTAGAATATTTGAGAAGATGCTAAATTGCTGTAAACTGAAGAATGATGGTTTAAAAGATTTATGTATCACCTTTTGGAAGTTGCCATTGTAGATATTACTATCGACAAAGAAGCTTTAAAACAAAAAAATTCAACTTCATGTTTGTTAGAAAATAAGAATCATGACAATCATAAAATAGGTAAACACATATGCGGAAGCGTAGGAACATCTATAACACATAAGAGATTAACATAAATTAAATAGGAACGTACCGTGGTGATTCTAGCCCGAACAAGAATCAAAAGCAATTGTCTTTAACATTATGAAGAACCCTAATTAGGGTTTATATGGATCAATGATTAACCCCTTACCGTTTTGTTAATCGATCCCTTGATAATTACTAAAGTAAGTAATTACCTCGTTCTTGTACACACAAACTACCAACGAATAAAGGTTTGATGCAAGTAAACAAAACACTTATATTTTGCATAACCAAAATCGATCCAAGATCCCTTGGAGGGGTTGAACCGATCGGCCAAGAAAGAAACAAGACAAAGGAAAGATTTAGGGTTTAGTGTGTGTGCACAAAAGATGTGAAACCCTAATCCTTGGCCTTGTATATATACTAGAGTAAACTTGGAGGACAAGACAAGCATGGGTTGGGCTTCCCCTCACCATGATCGACCGGCCTAGGCACCCACAAGGGTGTTCTAGATCCTTCTTGACTCCCAAGTTACATTCTAGTCCTTATCTTTCGTTACTAATGATAGTTAGTCCATACGGTTAATAACTAACGACCATTTAGTCCATTAAGTGTTTATAAATACATATATACGATACGTTTAACATATATATATTTATTATTCATTATTCTTGTTTGTAAAGTGTGCAATCCCGAGGTCTCGGGTTCGATACTAGACATTTACATATTAATATTTATCCATATATTTAACAGCTCCCACTTGGATATCTATTAATAGTAAAATGACATTGGTTAGCGTCTTGCAACACTCCAATGCCCCTAGTTCAATCCGAGCTAGGTTTCCTGAAAAAACCTTTAATGATTCATCATTATAATTATCCTTTCATTACTAATACCACATTAATAAAGATGTGAGGTTCTTTATTAAATTTCTGTTTCTCGTCTCTTTATGATTGAACAAAATTACCAAAACATCTGAACGTATTCCAGATAGACTTTGGGCGTGGCCACGCAAACATTTTGTCAACCCTACGAGGGGCCCAGCAGTATTAAACTTCTGAACAAATCAGAAGGAACAAATTCTCTCTTGACTACAAGAATAACCCATGAACTTTGCAACACTTCTGAAAACAACCCTTATGACTCCCTGTTACGGTGAGCGGTAGATTGCTTCACAAAAATGCACTACATCCATGACACTTATCTGGTATCTCAAGTCTGAGGATAACTTTAAATATGATTCTCACATTAAATATTAAATCATATTATTGGGATAAGTCCAATATTCAATTCATCGAATATCATGTGAAATTGGTATGTCAACGCATCAATATACTTTCAAGTATATTCTTAACCAATACTCAGATTTGTCTTAGTTTAATGATATTCCCATATCATTAATCGACAATGGACAATTTAGAATAACATAAGTTATTCACGGATTTAAACATGCAAATATAGGACACAATTTATTATTAATAACAACAAACGTACTAAGTACTTTAATTCATTATAAATAATAATTGCTTAATGTCCTTTATTCAAATACTAAATAGATCAATGCATGATAATTCTAGTTAATGAGTTTTGTCTCAAGTAATAACTTATTGACAATTATGCCTCAAGTATTGACAATCATACTTGTTGACAAGGCATTTATTTCATCTAACTATGATCTATCCGAATTTTGAGAATACTTCTATCAAGAATTCAATAATTAAAATTCTTGTATGTGTAAATACAACTATCTTAATATAGCCACATAATTTTTCATAAATGATGTGATATCCTCAATCACCAACTTATGACAATCAAACTTTCAAACCTTTTAAAGTTTAAAGTATTCTAATTCTTTAATGTATAATGCAACTATGCTCTTAGTAAGCACAACTAGTTTACATGGTTATTAACAAGGATAAAATCCTACCATGACTAGTTATTGAGTGTCATCTCAATTAAACCAGCATCATTGTATATAGTCACAATATGCTCTTTAAAATTTTCCGTAAACTTAATATCCAATGTGTAATGTTTAGGAGCTATTCCAATTTGAGGATCATTATTCTAATTTCAAACATTTTCCATTAGAATATCTATTACACAAGTTATATAATAACCTTTAATTGGATATCAAATATTGTCAAATCATTTAAGCACTTAAGCATGATACAACAATAATACAATGCACATGAAAATCCTTCATTCAAACTTAGATTATATTCATGTACTATCTTTACAAATATGTATATCCATTTACTAAGTGATATATCATATTCTATTAGAATCATTTACCGCACATGTTTATTTAATAATAAACTTTTGTTCCAAGGTTGTATGTTTTATTTTCTAAATCTTTCACTTACAGTTTCATTCCAAACTAAGTCTTAACATTTCACTTATATGGAATGTAACTTCTTATATGTTATACAACATATATGATTTAGTAAATCAAACATAACACTCCCACTAGCTTTCAGTAATACTTAGAAATTACCTTATTTTAATTATAAACCTAAACATAGATTTAATAATTTATCATAAGAATAATCTCCTAGATGCATGCATTTATCCATTCATGGATTATTGCACTTTGTACACTTCCAAAGATTTTCTTGAATTCATAAACTCTTTTTGATTACTTATCGTCCTCGCTCAAGTAATTATTCAAGAAGGAGTTTTTGATATTCCATTGTCAAATTTCACATTCATGTAAATATGACAATTACCATCTTTATATCTTTAATGTACTTAAGAAAGAGTATTCAATCATAGTTAATTGCTTAAGTATGATTAATAATCTTGTCATAAGATATTCATTAAGATATGTGTACAATTTTGTCCATATGATTATTTCACAAAGATTTAAACCACTAGGGTTACATTATCTTTGAATAAACTCATCTACATTCTCTAACCATTAAGAATTAAGATAAACCAAATTTTAAATTTGAATATCTTTATGAACAGCATCTATAACATTCATATTATGAGTAATTTACCCAATTCATTATTTTGGTAATACTACTTCATATAATCGTCAGTATATTCATTAAATATATGAGATATCCAAGTGGATCTATGAATGATAATTCCATCATCTTGAGGTTTATCTTTTACATGTTAAGCCTCATCATGATTTTAACTAGTGTGGTTTTAGAAGATTATGTATCTTGTAAGATAAAATTCTCCCACTTGCCTTTAGCAATATAGAGACTTTCTATAACTACTTAGCAATTAGAGCAATAATTCAGCGTTCTCTTTTAGGACATTACAAATACATATTGATAGTTCTTTGTTAATAACCTTCACATAAGTAGCTTAACAAATTCAGAACTTCAATTTTTAAGACATAATGTGATTCATCACATTTCATAACGTCTTATTAATCTTCTAGGAGTCTAATTGAGTATATTCAATTCATACTCAATTCCTAACCTTGATAACTTTTGAAAGAAAAGAAGTCATAGTTATCTTTAATCAAACAATCTAACAAGAGTTTGATTCCCTAACTGAACATACTATCCATAAGTGGTACTTCAATTAGAATTAATATTGTAAGAAGATCTTAACAATATATATAAGATAACCATATTCCTGTTGGCATACCTATTTACCAACTAAATCAACTTAATGGTATAATAGTATTTTCAAGCCAATTGCATGTTTTATAACCCAAGTACTTATTAATCAAGTCACTTCATGTTTATGTCTTATAAAACACAAACTTGTTATAATCTCACTATACGTTATTAATCATTGATCAACTCAATGACTTCTTGTATATGTCTTAATTAAAACACCATAACAAGCTAACGTCTTACTTAATTATAAGTCTTGTAATACTTAGAAGACTCCATATTTATAACTGTACCATAAAGTATAAATATGTATAATTAAAGTAATCATGAACACCATCATTTGGTTTCAATAATATTTTCAAGTTAACATACTACTTTATTTATTTATGTCATTCTAAGAATTCATAATTATTGAAGTAGTATTATATTACTTCATGCATTTATGTCATTCCAATAATACATAAATATTAAAGCTGAAGTAGTATTTTTATTTGACACATATGTTCTAATAGATGTCTAATTTAGAAACAGTAAATTATCCATGTTGGTCTCACGCATACATGGAAATTCACCTTGTTGTTAATATTTAGTCTGCGTCTCACGTTTACTAAATTTTAACACCAAGTGTTTCTTAGATTAGATGTATTAATCTAATTAGAATTATTATCTCTTACTTTGCAGTTAAGAGAATCTTTTAAATCATGTTCTTATGTGTTGTATTTTGCACATAATGAAGATTTCTCCCACTTGTGCATGGTACAACACCATGTATCATATAAACAACACGCACGCGTTTGTTAATGTGAACAATATGATTTGTGTCATTAACATAACTTAGTAGATATAGAGTTTACTCAATCAATCAAGGAAACGTACATGACTATCCTTGAAAATATTAGTGTCTATATTTGGAAAGTAATTACCTTGAGATATACAAAAGATAATCTAAGTTACAATCAAGACAATAAGTCTTGTAACTCCCACTGAATTAGAGAACATTATAATAATCCCTTATTCAGCCATAAGAACATAATACTCCCACTGAATTTGACAACATTGTAAATGTTTCATTAATCGGTGAAAGGAAATAGTGTACTTGTTTACTTTCCTACATCTTTTAAGAAAACCTATTCCAACAATTATATATAGGTTATAAAAGGATGTATTCTACTACATAAATGTGATTCATCACATTCCAAACTATTAACTTGAAAAAAAAACTGGGCATGCAATTTCTTCCTGTATAGATCTACCATTCCAACAATTGTATGTAGTATCTTTAAATGGTCAAATCAAAACAACTAGATAAGATAATCTAATTTGTCTTTTACCATTTTGCAGTACTCAGTCTAGCTTCTAATTTAATAACTCATAAATAATCTTACTATTAAATTTTGCTATGAGTTATGTATTTAGAATTTAGACAATTCTAATCATCCTATTATACCTTTCTCATTCATGAAAAGGATTAGGATTTAAGTCTTACACTTCTCCTAATGGAAAGAAGACTATATTTATTCTTTTTGTAATATTGACTCTAACCAAAAACCCTAACGGGTGTAGATCAATTAAAAGAATAACATACGTTTACGGTTTTGAGTTGCATTAATACATTTAAAGAATTTACAAAATTCAATTTTAGTATTTTCGATAATTTATATTTCCAAGAAAATATAATACCCAAGGATATATTCATATAACCAACATATTTTCTTGAAAATCTAGGATCCAACTTTACATAGATTCCACCACAGCAGTTGATCTGCTAGTGGTGAAAGTATAAAAGATGGTAATCTGTCGAACAATAATTGGCAAACACTTTTCCAATTCTTAGATCATTATGGGATTTACATCAAATTGATTCATCAATTTGTCATGTAAGCATGTTTCATCCCATCTCATGCCTTAAGCTCTAGGTCTCACGCATCAACTTAATTAAGTCGTCTAACTTAGGAACTGCAAATTCTCCATGTGTGGTCTCACGCACACTCGGAAATTTACCTTGTCATTAAAATTTAGTCTGCGTCTCACGTTTACTAAATAATAACTTCAAGTGTTTCTTATAGTTAGATGGCAAGTAACTTAAATTTTTTAAGGGTATTAATTTTTGATACGTCAATAAAAAATATGTACAAAGATGCATGCACTCATCTTTATAACATAAGTTTTCATAAAAACTTTTTATATCCAATTCGTGAAATTAATACACAAAGTTTTACTTGAGGTTTATGCCAAAACCCTAAGATGACTTTCTACAACATATGATTTTAAAAGTAATTCGTTTAAGACATATTCAAGATGGTGATAACCAAGGCAGACTCTAAGGCTCTTTACTAAGCCTTCAAATCACGGTTATGAATATCATCTTAAAAGACTTAATTTTAAAAGCATATTTGCACAAAACATCATTCAAGCAAAAGTTTATGGATTCAATCTCAAAATTAGTAATAAAGTTTGAATTTTGCTAGTCTCGCCTGGGAGCTGATTACCGTGCGAATCGGACCACGATTGGCAATAAGACCTTGCAAGATTCTTACTTTATCACTTTAGGGTTTCACCATTATTAGTCCGTATTATTTTCTTTTATAAAAACAACCCTTTTATTGCTTACATCAAGTCCAACTATCAAACAATAAAACAAGTAATCAAAGAAAAACAAACAACTAATAATAATAAAGTGAAACAATTAGCCACATGCAAACCTTGTTAAAAAGATCCTAATAAAATCAATTCTAGGTATAATATGTATATAATTAACTAGGGCCTTCACCTCTTAATGGAAGTGAGCCACATACATTGACAAGTCAATTGCGTAGGCCAAAACTAATCACATACCACATAGCATATAATTGATTTTAATAATTATGGGTCTTCCCCATTATAAGATCTATCTAATCATGTGAAAAGCTTAACAATAATAAACAATTAATAACCCATGACTAACATGCATGTTTCGTCACGGATCAAAGCATAACAATTACCAATTAGGTCAAGGATACGCCCAAATAACACATAAACATGTAGGCAACCTAGGGTTTCTAATCCAATTAATAATAAAACCACAAACCCTAATTAGGGTTAATGGAATAAATCGACCCCCCCAAATTAGGGTTAGGGTAAAAAAAACAAAACCCTAGATCCAAAACATGTATATAAAACAATCAAAATTCGTTTTTTTTATGTGTTTTATGTAATCAATTACATGTTATAGCAAGCTCGTGATACCACTGTTAGAAAATAAGAATCATGACAATCATAAAATAGGTAAACACATATGCGGAAGCGTAGGAACATCTATAACACATAAGAGATTAACATAAATTAAATAGGAACGTACCGTGGTGATTCTAGCCCGAACAAGAATCAAAAGCAATTGTCTTTAACATTATGAAGAACCCTAATTAGGGTTTATATGGATCAATGATTAACCCCTTACCGTTTTGTTAATCGATCCCTTGATAATTACTAAAGTAAGTAATTACCTCGTTCTTGTACACACAAACTACCAACGAATAAAGGTTTGATGCAAGTAAACAAAACACTTATATTTTGCATAACCAAAATCGATCCAAGATCCCTTGGAGGGGTTGAACCGATCGGCCAAGAAAGAAACAAGACAAAGGAAAGATTTAGGGTTTAGTGTGTGTGCACAAAAGATGTGAAACCCTAATCCTTGGCCTTGTATATATACTAGAGTAAACTTGGAGGACAAGACAAGCATGGGTTGGGCTTCCCCTCACCATGATCGACCGGCCTAGGCACCCACAAGGGTGTTCTAGATCCTTCTTGACTCCCAAGTTACATTCTAGTCCTTATCTTTCGTTACTAATGATAGTTAGTCCATACGGTTAATAACTAACGACCATTTAGTCCATTAAGTGTTTATAAATACATATATACGATACGTTTAACATATATATATTTATTATTCATTATTCTTGTTTGTAAAGTGTGCAATCCCGAGGTCTCGGGTTCGATACTAGACATTTACATATTAATATTTATCCATATATTTAACAGCTCCCACTTGGATATCTATTAATAGTAAAATGACATTGGTTAGCGTCTTGCAACACTCCAATGCCCCTAGTTCAATCCGAGCTAGGTTTCCTGAAAAAACCTTTAATGATTCATCATTATAATTATCCTTTCATTACTAATACCACATTAATAAAGATGTGAGGTTCTTTATTAAATTTCTGTTTCTCGTCTCTTTATGATTGAACAAAATTACCAAAACATCTGAACGTATTCCAGATAGACTTTGGGCGTGGCCACGCAAACATTTTGTCAACCCTACGAGGGGCCCAGCAGTATTAAACTTCTGAACAAATCAGAAGGAACAAATTCTCTCTTGACTACAAGAATAACCCATGAACTTTGCAACACTTCTGAAAACAACCCTTATGACTCCCTGTTACGGTGAGCGGTAGATTGCTTCACAAAAATGCACTACATCCATGACACTTATCTGGTATCTCAAGTCTGAGGATAACTTTAAATATGATTCTCACATTAAATATTAAATCATATTATTGGGATAAGTCCAATATTCAATTCATCGAATATCATGTGAAATTGGTATGTCAACGCATCAATATACTTTCAAGTCCAATTTGTAAATAGCGAGGATAATAAAAAGTGCTGGCTCAATTAAAATACAAAGTGCTTCATTCCCGGAATTCGGACAACATGAGTTAATATATTATTCTGTCTAAAGCTTTAAGGTTATGTCTATCATTAGATTGTGCGTGGTTATATAATAAACTTTGTCAGAAAGACACTTTTCATTAAATGTATCAAATCCTAAAACATTGGGTTTTAACATACACGTACTCATACTTTAATAACCGGTTGAGTTGTAAGATGATCTGTTAGGATCTTTCTTATCACTGATCATTCGAGCTCTTTGAACCTTTCGTCTTGTGCATTGTCATCGACTAACTTTAAAAGCTCGAGTAGCTCTTTGAACCTTTCGTCTTGTGCATTGTCATCGACTAACTTTAAAAGCTCGAGGCGACTATCGATGTCGTCACCCGACTCCATGAAAAGCTTAGTGATGAAAGGGTGAAGTGAGTAGATGAACGGAGATGAAAAAAATGTATGGGAAAATTTCATGTATATTCTTAAAATTTTTTAAAATTTCATATATATCCTTTTTACTAGTTTTGATGCATAAAGTACAATGCATTTAATGCATCAAAAGGATATATATGAAAATTTTAAATTTTGCAAGAATATGAATGAAATTGCCTCAAAATGTATAGATGAAAGGAAGATGAAAATGTAAATGAAATGAAGCGGGTAGATGAAAAAGTAAATGGAGTATTTACTCCAGTACTTGTATATGTTTTGTTACGTAAAAGCAGGCATGCACAACTTTATCAAAAATATTTAATTTGAATGTGGTTGTAACAAGAGAAATTTTTTTAAATGAACCTTTATAGTAATTAGTAAGTGGATTACCGAAATAAACCACACCTATCTAGTTTACCAAATTGGGCCTTTTGATGATGCTCCGTTAGACAAAAAATAAATAAACTTTTGTGCATATGAAACATACCTCGCGCACTTCGCTCCTAGGCACGCTCAACATCAGAAGTTGACAAAATCGAAAAGAATTTGACAAAATTAAATAAACTCAAGTGCACTTTTAGCTCTTGAGCGTTTAACTTGCATGCGCGCTATTAAAATAAGTGTATTCATGTCGATGTGTTTTGTTTTTTTTTGGTTTTTGTTTGTTTTTGTTTTTTTTTTTTGTTTTTTTTTTTTTTTTTGTTTTTTTTTTGTTTTTTTTGGATATGGTGAATGGATCGATACTGTGAATAAATGGATAGTACGAAAAGGTGAGTTGTTGAGGGGTAAGAAAAGAGAATTAAATGTAAAACACTATACAAAATCATAAAACACTGACCGAAATCAAAATGAAAATTGAAACACATGCGCGCTTGGTATTTTGTATATTAGTTTTATTGGTTTTGTTACATATTCAGTTTCGTAAAACATAAAAAATAGGTTTGTTTTCGTAAAAAGGCATATCCCGTTGGTCTTGAACTGAATTTTCTAAAATTGAAACAAACAGAATTTAATATTCATGAATTTCTAAGTGAAAATATGAAAATTTGAATAGGATTTATATGTCGGTGAAAAAAAAAAAAAAAAAAAAAATTTAAACATATGAGGATGGTTATCAATGTTTTATAACCCGGTTTTTTGGTTGACTTGGCTAAGCTATCGATTTGCAAAAATCCGGTTTTTCTCAAAACCTGCTTCAGGTTACCCAAACGGTTCACGGTTCAACTAGTTCAATCGGCCGGGTCAGCCCAGGTTTAAAAAATTGATACTTAATACACAAATTTAAACTAAAACAAACAAGAAAACAACCAATTCACAAGTAGCTCATGTGCAAAAGCTAATAGGCTTCATGAACTGCTTGACCCAAATACGTACATCACTCCACATGTTTCCTTTGACCATAGTGTTTAAGTATATAATAGCATATTATGAAAAATCTATTAAGCTCTTATAAGTTCAGAACTTCAGATAAACATAAGTTTATTTTTGGGACAAATAAACAAAGAATGCTAGATACCGTTTGTTGGAGTTTTTTCTAAAGATTATATTTTAAGCTTAGTCTCCTATTTTATAAGCATTTTATGGAAACTTAACAAAATTTTGGCATGACAAGTGGTATGGAGATGTTTGCTTCAAAGATAAGTTCCACAGGTTGTTTAGCTTGGAGCTCCAAAAGGATGCCTCGGTGGCTTTTAAGCTTCAAAACCATGATTTTGCTCTCTCATTTAGAAGACGTCCTAGATCAGGTATTGAAGAATCTCAGTTTTTAGAGCTCTCACAATTGCTTTCTTCCATGGTTTTGTCCTCGTCTAGTGATCGTTGGTCTTGGACTTTAAATGGGCTTGGTGATTTCTCTGTAAAGTCGACAAGAGAAGAGATCGATAAGCATGTGCTTGTTACTTCCTCTTCCCCTACGAGATGGTCCAAGGTTCTCCCCATTAAGCTTAATGTTTTCTTGTGGCGTATGTTTCTTGATAAGCTCCCTACTAGGACTAATCTTTTTAATAGGGGCTTAGATGTTCCATGTACTTTGTGCCCGAACTGTGGGATTGAAGTAGAAACCCGCAATCTTCTTTTTTTCGGATGTTCGATGAGCTTGGATTTGTTTCGGTTGCTTGGTCGTTGGTCGGGCATCCAAATCCCTAATTTTGCCGAGCCTATTTCGTGGGAGACATGTTTCAATGGTCTTAATTTCAACATCCTCCAAAAGTCGGTTCTGGAAGCCTCTTTTTTCTCCATGTGGTGGCATATTTGGACGTTCCGGAACGAAAGCCTCTTAAAGGAATGATTTTCGACAACATTGTTTCTCATACTTTCTTTTGGGTGAATAATAGGTGTAGGAAGTTTAATGGTAATTGGGTAGCGTGGCTTAATGACCCGTTAAACGCAATCTTGATGTAACTTCTTTTTAGTCTAGCTTCTTGCTAGCTCTTTTATAATATTCCGCCATTCAAAAAAAAAAAAAAAAAGTTGTAAACACTATAACTCATGCTTAGTGTTTCAGTAGAGATGATATGTTATATTTGTACTTTGAATACTTGTTGATCAATAATTAAAGCGTGAGATTCTTTTTTATTCGTGTTGTATTAATCTAATAAATTCTCCCTTTCTTAATAATGCTAGAAACAACTTTGGCATTGATCCCCTCTGTCTATAACACATGAAACCCCATTTTAAGTTTTTAACATGAGATTCTTTTATTTTTGAATACTTGTTGATCAATAATTAAAGCATGCGATTCTTTTATTTTTGAATGAAGCTCTGTAAACTTTGCCTCAAAATCGTACTTCCTTCTCTTCAGTTTCTTAAGATAGATTTCCGCATTATTGATCTTATCAACCAAGGTTCCGTCAATCTGCAAATCAATCACAACAGAATAAATATATTTATTCTACAATACAAATATATAGTACATCTAAAACAAAAATTATTAAATTTTTATATAGTATCGATTTATGATCATTTTACTTAAATTTGTAAAGACATGTTCACCTATAGGCTTCTAAGTTATAATAATATGTTTAGACAAAAAATTCTTAAACCCTCTCTGAAAAATCCTCCAAGATCTCTAAAAAACCAATCCTACCTAACCCTAAACCCGTTGCTGACACCATCGTCTCTCCAACTGTCGGCTTAGGCCGACGGCTTGAGATACCCTTTCCAATCCCTCTTCTTTGTAGATAATTTACCAAAAATTTTCTTTTTGGCGATTTTTTCGGATAATTTTCTTTAGGATCCTTGTGGTTATTGGTGGTTTTTGGTTATGTATGCTCTGTGGTTCAGATTGGTTGTTTTAGGGTCGAAGTGGTTGTGTGGTTTAGATCGGGAGGTTCAAGATGGTGAGGTCGTGGAGACGGTGATGTCGTATGATGGTGAGGTCATGAGACGGTTCAGGTCATGGAGATGCTATGGTCTTGAGTTAGCGAGGTTGTGAGATGGGTAGATGCATAACATGATAAAGGATAGATCACAAAAGGGCAAATCACCTAAAAATGTATTTAACTTGCCACTTTTTTTATTGTAAGTAGCATTTTTTATTTTATTATTATTATTATTATTATTTTTTTCACATTCTGTCAATAAACTTTCAAAACTCGACCGTTGTGTGTACTGGGTGACCTGCTTGACCATTAACAGGTTGCCTATACAAAAACATTTGCAGCGTTAGTCCTTATACTAACGACCGTTAGTCCTTTTATACTTTTTCGCCTATTCTCTTACCTTTTCACCCGTTTTTTTACGTTTTTGCGCATTTTCTTACGTTTTGACCGTTTTTTTAAGCTTTCACCCGTTTTTATATTCTTTTGCCCGCTTTCATACATTTTTGTCCGTTTTCTTACGTTTTCACCCGTTTTCTAATGTTTTCGCCCGTTTTCGTCCGTTTTTATTAGCTTTCGCCCGCTTTCTTAGGTTTTCGCCCGTTTTTTTTTTTGCCTGTTTTCTTATATTTTTGCCTGTTTTCGTCCGGTTTCGCCTGTTTTCTTACGTTTTCGCCCGTTTTTATACGCTTTCACCCGTTTTCTTAGGTTTTCGCCCGCTTTCTTACATTTTCGCCCATTTTTTATGTTTTCGTCCATTTTTATAAGTTTTTTGCCAATTTTCTTACATTTTCACCCGGTTTTATATGTTTTCGCCCGTAAGAAAACCTAAGAAAATGGGCGAAAGTGTATAAAAATGGGCAAAATGTAAGAAACGGGCAAAAACGTAAGAAAACGGGTGAAAAGGTAAGAGAATGGGCGAAAAAGTATAAAAGGACTAACGGTCGTTAGTATAAGGACTAACGCTGCAAATGTTTTTGGATAGGCAACCTGTTAATGGTCAAGCAGGTCACCCAGTACACACAAAGGTCGAGTTTTAAAAGTTTATTGACAGAATGTGAAAAAAAAAGATAGCTGCATACAATGAAAAAAAGTGGCAAGTTAACTACATTTTTAGGTGATTTGCCCATCACAAAATATGAGAGTAACAACAACAACAAAATCAAAATAATAGATTCTTCATACTTAACTATGTTGAAATCACTAATCCATCCACATAAAGTGTTATTATAGAGGGTTCCGATGGATGCTTGATAAAGTATGATACAAGATGAAAAGTAGACGTGAAATAGATGTCAATAGTGTCAAACATACTTGAAATCATGTTCTAGTATGAACTATTATAAATCAAAGAGATTATTATAACTTTCTGCTCATTCATTTATTATGTTTTATGGATTTATTTAACATTTATTTTACATTTATTTAACTTATTTTGTTTGATGTCTAAAAACCGAACCAAGCTTACAAACAACTCATAAACGTCATTTTTGCGAACAATATTTCCAGCAAAAATTAAACATAACCAAAAACAATCTCCAAACTAGTTCCCGTAACCCATTACCCATAGTTGGCAATAAAAAGAAAAAATGGCAATTTAAGATAGATAGTCATATTATGTTACAAGTTCCTCAAGCACTAGTTTACATTAGTATGATTTGTGAAAGACAAAGCAAATTATAAAAAAGTTGCAACATGAACCACTAGAAGAAAGTAATTAAATTTTACCTTTAGTTCCGAGACCACCTATTTCATTAATGAAGACATGACATCATAATCGCCATGGTACATGCCACACCCATCTTTTATGGACAAAATTCATTGGTTGAAAAACTGTATCAAAAATCCAACTATGAGGAAGAAGTGGTTTTGCCTAGGTCTTTTGATAATGAGCTTGTGAAGTTAAGTTTATAACCTAGACTAGATAATGAGGTCGTTGGGAATTTATTGGAGGAGTAATGTTTAGTGTATTATGGTAGGTGTGTTTGACAGCCTTTGAATACGCTGGTGTGATGACCTAATTCAGTGTAGCTCATTAAGTTAAGCTTACCATGGCAAGAAGCTCAACTGGATCATAAGCATAAGCAAAAAGTAACAAGCCCTTGTAAAGTTTTATAACTTTTTGTTTGTTTCTAAGCCTAGCATATAAACTTATCCAAACATTTTTATAAAGTTTTCTAAAAAAGCCTAAACAAGGATAACAAATATTTGGCGACATTTGTATCAGAATTTAAAGATTTTGCCTTTGTTCTGAACTATTAAAGCATGCTTTTTGTTTAGATTATAAGATAAAAAAATCTAAATGGCTTCTTACCGAGTAGATAGATCGCGAGGTAAAAAATAAAAATGACCTCATACCGAGTAGATATTGGGGGCGTAAACAAAACTCCAAGTTAGTCGAGTTACTAATGTGAGTAAAAGAAGGTTCATCAATTTCAAAACGTTATTTTGATGCCCGATTTAAGTAATGGGAAGAGGAAATTTCAATTAATGGGATATGTGCATATTGTGTTTTATTCACAAAGGAGCATATCTTTTACATTTAGTTGTTGGTATTTTCGATATCGATGCATGAAACTCAAAAGGGAACAAGATTATTCGAATCTAAACTTATATCTATTTCTATTATATAATATAAATTTAGGTTGTCTTATAAATGCAAAATACCCATAATAAATGTTTCAAGAGTTGATTATTCCAAATATGCCCTTCAAGTGTGATTTCAACAAATGTAGTTTGTACGGTACAATATGTTTTGCAAGAGAAATCGTGCACAAAAATTTGTACGGTACAACATGTTTCAAGCATCTTTAAACCTCAAAGAATACAAACCAAAAATGTCATGAATGCATAAATTAAACACACTAATTAGTGGTTAGTCTTTTTACCTTCCCGTCCATGAGTTACAAATATTTTATCAACTATATAATGTGTCAAAAATCACACACAACAAACCACAACTTCCTCCACACCGCGTGCACATTTGGCTACAACTTATAATGGTGGTAAAGTAAGCATCATAGCGTCTTACTTATTAATCATATTGATTTATATTATTTTATGTAAATTTCACGTGTGTTTTGTGTGTGTAACAATGTAGGACATAAAGATGGTGCTTAGGAGGTTTGGTAGTAACATCATCTTCTCTAATGGTTTAAGAGATCCTACGCATCGTTGTATTATCAATTAAGTGGAACATGCACGAACATTTTTACTTTGATTAACTGTATTTAAGTTACTAACGATCAACTATATCTAATTGTTTTTTGTAGCACGTCAAGAAGCGTTAAAGAAAGAGATCGAGAAGTTACAAAAATTATATCAAGAACAAAACATGCAAAAGGCCAATGAACAATAACGACAAAGAAAACAACAACAACAACAAGAACAACGTCACGGCCACAGGTGAGATGAATACTTAGCATTCATATTAATAGTACGTTACAAATTAAACATGCAATATTTTACTTCATGTAATACCGATGAACGGGCTAATACTATTGATTCGTTAGCAAGTAAGTTTATTGAAAATAATGTGACGAGCATTCAATTTTTAGTCAATAATTATTACTACACTTTGTTGGTGAATTTTAATATTTTTACTCTTAATGTAGTTTTTTTCTTGCGGTGTGTTAATGTCACTTTCTTAATTAAACGTCGTGAAATATTGCATGACTTGATATTTGATATAATTGTGAAAATTATGTCGATGTTACATATTGAAAATGGTAGTATATAATAAAAATATCTTCACACTATCATCTTAACAATGAGAATCTTCTAAATCAAAGAAGTTTATAAAGGAGAAGAAAATTGTATTTCAAATGTTATCCAACACCTATCACGAGGTAAGCATTATTCATTTGAGTTTGAGATCATGTGATTCATGTCGTCATACTGTAAATACTTAGAGTGAGTTACTAATGAATGCTCCAAATTCGATATTATAGTTTTGGAAAAATGTTGTAATAATGCATTACTTAAAAATAATAATTTATGTAACTTACTCATATTAACATATTACACATGAAAAGCCTCATTTAAATATAACATTTTGCAAAAACCCTCTTCACATTAAAGAAAGAGATGGAGAAGTCACAAAAATTGTATCAAGAACAAAACATGCAAAATGCCAATGAACAACAATGACAAAGAGAACAACAACAAGAACAACGCCACGGCCACCGATATCAATATAGATGAATACTTAGCATTCATATTAATAGTACGTTACAATTTATACATACAATATTTTACTATACGAATTATAATTTATTATACGAATTATAATTTATACTCTTAAATATACTAATTATTTAATGTTTTATGTTTTTATAGTTTTGTTAAAAAAGAAATTTGTTTTATAGTTCTCTTTTAATAATGTAATTTATTGAACAACGAAGTCCGTCTTTCACAAAAAATGAGAGTTTCAAACATGAACAAAAAATTAGTCCCGAACATTACGAAAAAAACAATTAGATCCAACCAGTGTGCATCGCATGGATCCTGAGGTAGTCCAAACCTGTGTGCATCGCACGAGGATTAATATAAAAGGTCTCCAACATTAATGTCATCGCTTCATATTTAAAATAATTTATGTAACTTATACATATTAAAAAATTACATGTGAAGAGACTCTTTTAAATATAATTTCTTAAAAAAAATCTCTTCACATATACTCTTTTAATGTTATTAAACTATTTTAAATGTGTGTCATGCCTAGAAATGTGATACCATCACAACTTAGATATATAATGACGAAAATAATTGTCGAAGATTACGCTATAAAAACTTATATACAGCCCATGTGCAACTCAATAAAGTATTTTAAATACGTATAAAGCCTAGCAAATGTGTGACACAATGAAAACTTAAATATAAAATGACAAAAATAAATGCCAAATATTACGCTATATAAACTTTTATACAGCCCATGTGCATCGAACGTATTTTAAATCTATGAAAACTTCTATACAACCCATGTGCATCGCACGGGAATTGTTGACTATCATAAGAAATAGTTATAACTTAGCCCGATGTATTAATATTAGTTAGTTCAAATAAAAAACGATAGAGTCAATACCAAAATAAATAGACAAAAAATATTACGTAAAAAAATACATCTCAAAAGATTACATGTCAATAAACTATTTTAAATACGTATCATGCTTACAAAATGTATGCTACCATGAAAACATACATACATACATACATATATATATACTAGAAGGGTACCCGCGCAATGCGGCGGCGGGTACCCGATGACTATTTTTGTGGCGAGCAAATGTTTTTTGTTTTAAATTTTCTTATCTAGCATGTCCCAAATAGTATAAAGTATTAGAAATATGTTTTTCAAAAGTAGAACGTCTAAATTATTAATAGTGTAAATTGTTAACACTTTTATTTTTCAAATATTAGCATTAAATTGATGGTTAATAGTGAGTTTTTCTTATAAATACTTTCATTAAAATGTATCATTATTGGAGGGGAGGTTACATATGGTTTAAATTAGACTTAAATTTTCATATTTTACATTAATTTTCTACTTTTCCTTTAATGGTAATGTTTTTGGTCTTAAAATTTTAAGACTTCCTTTTGTAGTAAGTCTCAAATGCTTTATAATGTAGTATATATATATATATATATATATATATATATATATATATATATATATATATATATATATATATATATATATATATATATATATATAGGGAAGGGAAGGGATCCGGTAAGAAGAAAAACTAAAATAGGAATAATAAGAAGGATTTCTAGCCACACATTTCAAATAGGAGGGAGAATTTTAAGGGGAGATGCATTTATTTTTTTAGATGCATCTGAAATATGTTGTTGTGGTTTCTTCCTATCCTTCTTATAATAATATTTCTTGTTTTCCTATTTTCTAATTTTTAAATTTTTTTACTTTCTAATTTTTAAATTTTTTTTCCTATTTTTTTTCGAAAATATTCTTATTTTCTATTTTTTTTTCAAAAAATTATTTTCGAAAAAAAATTTGAATATATTTTTTTAATTTTTAATTTTCTTATTTTTAAATTTTTTTTTGGAAATTTTTTATTTTCTTTTTTTTTAATTATTTTTTTTTTAAATTTTGATTTTTTGATTTTCTTATTTCTTTTAATTTTTATATACATATATTTTTTATTTTCTAATTTTTGTTTTTCAAAAACATATTTTCGAAAAAAACATTGAATTTTTTTAAAATTTTGTAATTTCTTATTAAAAAAAAAATTGGAAATTTTTTATTTTCTATTTTTAAAATTTTTAAATATTTTTTTATTTTCTAAATTTAAAAAAAAATTTAAAATAAAATTTTGATTTTTTTGATTATCTATTTTTTTAATTATATATATATATATATATATATATATATATATATATATATATATATATATATATATATATATATATATATATATATATATATATATATATATATATTTTCTAATTTTTAATTTTTTTTCCTATTTTTTTTGAAAATATTTTTTTAGAATTTTTTTAGTTGTGATGGACTGTGCTTGAAATGATTATACATATTCAAGGACGAAGCATGTAATTTTCTAACGAAGTGGGTTAACGGAAGTTAGTAAAAAACCTAAATCCGCAAAAAAAAAAAAAAAAAAAAAAAAAAAAAAAAAAAAAAAAACTTGCCCGCCTTTTTGTGCAACTAAAAAAGTAAAATACCTTGATTGGAAACAGACTATAAATTGAATACGTTTTTGTGCTATTTGCCCTTAACTTAATTAAGCTATAATCAAGCAAAAAGTCAATTCACTCAATTGTATTTAAACTTTAACTTAACCTTCTATTTAATTGAATAAACAATAAAACTGAAGTTAAAAAAAAAAAAAAAAACATACCGATTGAATCCCAAGAAACATTGAATCTGACCTACCAGCGACCGGATCTCCGGTCAACTCCTCCCGTGATGGAAAACCTATTGGCGATCTGTTTTTCGAATACATTGAACCTCCTTCCTATTTCTCGAATCACCGTTAAACGACGTCGTTGAAGAGGATTTCGGAAGTAACTGTTTACATGACGATGACGTGAATGTTATGATTATGATGATGACGAGAGGCTTTATTAGATGATGAGTGTGAGATATGAGAGATTGAAGTGACTATTATGCCCTTAACTAAAAACAAAAAAAAGACATCAAATAACGGTGTTGACCAACGCAAAACAGGTCAAGGGACCTCTTTGCCTTCAAAATCTCAATTTTTTTTTTTTTTTTTTTTTTTTTTTTTTGTCCCGGTGATGTCTTTTGACAATCTTAGATACCAACGGTGTATTTTTGTCTTAAAATAACTAAAAGTTGGATTAATTTGAGTCACTTTTGAGTTGAAACAAAACTCACATTTTTGTCGTGCATGCGTTGAGGTCCTTTAAGAGGATATCTTCACGCACATGCAAAACGGGCACAGAGAAAAGGAAGGAAGTTTGGATTCATGTGTGTCGAATAAACATGAATAAAATGTGTTGTGACTGATCGAAACTACATAAAAGAAAGTGAGAGTGTGTGTACTTGTAACTTTGTAAGAGCATAGGGTATGGTAACTTGGGGTTAACTTTAACCCACTGCCACGCTAGCGCCACATTAGCCCTTAAAATTTAACCAAACTTTAACAAAAAACCCCGTTATCATAACCAAACTTTAACCAAATAACAATTTATAAAAACACCCCTTCATTTAGGGGGAAGAAGTGAAAATTTGAGGGGGCCAAGTGTAATCTTTTTTAAATTCAAATCCAACTTAACGTGGCGTTAAGTGGTTAACCAACCTCGTTAACGAGGATTTAACCAAAAGGCACGGTATGGTAACGCGAGGTTAACGCGAGGATGGTTAAGGCTTAACCTTGGCTCCTCGTTATCTTACCCACTGCTCTAAAAGTGAGTTTGAAGAAAGTGGGCTTTATCAAATGTATGAAACTAGGCTTAGTAGTTGAGGTGTTTGATGTTAAAAAAAATAAAAAATAAAATAAAATGTTGAGGTGTTTTTTTTTTGTTCAAAAAAAGTTGAGGTGTTTTTATAGTTGGTCTTGGGCTCTTACTAGTTTGAAGGTAGTAAAAACGTAATATTCTAATTATGTTAATGGCAACTATGTTATTTAAATGTGTTAGAAAGGATGTGCAAAGATTAAATTGCAAGTTTTAATTATCACAAAGGCTGAATTATATCTTTATAAAAGTACCAAATACAAGGGTTATTTTGATTTAGTTGTAAACTCAAAAAATGGAGTGAAAATTTCCTTTCATAAACCCGTATTCCATCTTTATCCCTAACAAAATTTCCTATTAATGTCACCAACCAAAATTGAACTTTTTCTTTTTCGTAATATTCTTGCTACCTATTCGTAGTTTGAATAAATCTCGTGGGTACTCCATAACAAATTAGCCCAGCACCCTCGTAGTAAGGTAATGAACAAACTCCACGAGCCATTGCAATAGATATTCCCATTGTCTTTCTACCTTTATCACTTGTCAAAGTCTTGAGTATCTGCTTGCACATGCTATCACTTTCACGCGCATTTGCTACCCATAAATAGGACGCTATTGCGGGAGATCCAGCAAATATGTATTGGAGTACCGGGCTGGTTGGTTTTTAAGACCCGTGCAACTCTAATGCTCTGCTTGAACATGCCGTTAAAAGGGCAGTTGGACATCGTTCCACATCTCCTATTTTATGAGTACCCAAGTGTTCCGGCCCTAAATCACAAATGATTAAAAGAAATGTATCAAAATTATTTAATTCATCAGTCAATATATATAGTTAGGTTGTATTAAGTGAGATATTGTTTAATGTGTTGAAGTTTTATCTAGTATTTCAGTCATTTAGTTTTAAATTTGTTCTTTATACAATTTGAGTTTTCTAGCTTCTAAAGTGATTACGGAATTCTTAACTAAAGAACACATACCAGAATCATGGCCATCAAAAATAAACATGCCATTTTTTCATCAACGCCTCCTTAAACTTATATAGGGAAGGAAAACTTTGTACTAGCCCCTGCATAGAATTGAATAATACAAGTGTTAAATCATGAAAAGCAAGGTATATTCTTAGTCTTAGCAGGGAAAAAAAATAATTTTTCACCTTAAATTGATGTTTACGAAACAAGGGTAAGAGTCTATATTGCGTGTCTTGAAGATCTTTGTCTGGATTCAACACATAATATGTCTTACTCAGATCAATTACAGGAAACCCACCATCTTTCTTGATAAAACAGTTGCTCTTTGAAGCGTTGATAAAACACTAATGACGGAGGGCATTCTATAAACGTCTTCAGATCTTAAAAAAGGCATGCTCTCCCATGTCACCCACTGCAAGTAAACCAACTCACATTAACCGGGTGTGTTGCAATGTGAATCCTACAAGTTAACGAGTACCTTGATTTATAGAATAAGGATACAAAAGTTACCTGAATTTCCAAATCTAGTATCAGTATTATAGGTGTGCGATGTGGAGGCTTTCCTTCTTTCCCTTCTATCAAGTCCCCTAAAACTATTTCTTTATGGTTGACAAACCATTTTTCCATATCGCTGAGAAAAGAAAAAAATAAATTATCTTTCAAATACAAGAGAGGTTGTAATCAGATTACAAGGAGGAGCCGATTGTAGCTAAATCGTGATCTAAATGAAGTTTCATTTTAACTCTAAATATATTAGCTACTGTTAATGATAGTGGTAGATGGAATAATGGACATAGGAGTGGGTTTTGGACTGAGTGAGGTCTCCTCGGGGAAGGGCAGTAGATGAGATGGAAGATCTTGAGGCACATTAGTTTAAAACAAGATGTTAAGGACGTATGGAAATGGAGCTTAGCAAAAATCCGACACATCTACTTTCTGCGTTTCCAAGGGAAGATGAAAAAATGCATCAGCCTCCTTAGTAGTAACAAGAAGTTCCGCACGAATAATTTAAATGGAGGAAGGAAACGGAACTGAATGGCTAGCATTAATTGGATTGCCGAGGGATACAAGTTCATGGCTGCTAATAGCTATGGAATTATCCCATTCACCTTTTAATAAAGAAACAAGGCCACAATCAATAAAAATTAAACATAACCAAGCTGACAAACAGCTCATAAACGTCATTTTTGCGAACAATATTTCAAGCAAAAATTAAACATAACCAAAAAAAAATCTCCAAACTGGTTCCCGTAACCCATTACCCATAGTTGGGAAAAAAAAAACATTTTGGCTATTTAAGATATATATAGTCATATTATGTTACAAGTTCCTCAAGCACTAGTTCACATCAGTATGATTTGTGAAAGACAAAGCAAATCATAAAAAAGTTGCAACATGAATCACTAGAAGAAAGTATATAAAAAAGTTGCAACATGAATCACTAGAAGAAAGTAATTAGATTTTACCTTTAGTTCCGAGACCACCTATTTCAATAATGAACACATGACAACATAATCGCCATGCTGGTACATGCCACACCCATCTTTTATGGACAAAATTCATGGGTTGAAAAACTGTATCAAACATCCAACTATGAGGAAGAAGTGGTTTTGCCTAGGTCTTTTGATAATGAGCTTGTGAAGTTAAGTTTATAACCTATAGACTAGATAATGAGCTGAGGTTGGTTGTTATGAATTTATTGGAGGAGTAATGTTTAGTGTACTATGGTTGGTGTGTTTGACAGACTTTGAAGAGGCTGGTGTGATGATCGAATTCAATGTAGCTCATCAATTTAAGCTTACAATGGCAAAAAGCTCAACAGGATCATAATCATATGCAAAAAGTAACAAGTCCTTATAAACTTTGATAAATTTATACAGTGGCGGATACAAATTTCCGAACTATGTGGCACCATTTTCGGCTCGCTTCACTTCGTAAATATTTCATCATTTTAGTTGTCTATTTATTATAGTAAAGCTTGCTTTTTATCGTTTTTGTTCTTGAACAAGTCTTTCTAGCAATGTGTTCAACATATTTTGCATGATTCTAAGCAAAATTATAGCAGAAACTGTATATATTCTAATAATGATAAAAGTGTCTTTCTAAAGTTCCATTTATTCTCCGACTATTTTACAACATCAATCAATGGTGACATATGAGAGTATGAGACCTGCAAGGGGGTTCCATGAGCAAGTCAAGTAAAAAAATGAAACAAAATTCAAACAAACAACTTCAATAAATTCCCTAACCAACCAACCAAGGTTAGTTAAAAAGTAGGCAAAACTTGGTAAATAGTGTGTAATAAATAGCATTACAGTTTGTGGTGTCCTGTTATAGCCCCTACTCATAAGGCAGTCTCAAAAACCAAAAACTTATTTGAGAAGATGTTTCAATGTCAAAAAAAAAAAAAAAAACTGTTAAAATCTTCAAGGATCATCTCAAGTTTATCTTTTCATGTTGAATTAATTAACAACAAGAAAATGATAAAATGAGACAACCAATAATTAAAAACAAGAGACCCATTATTTTTTTCCCCTCATATGACTAACATGAGAACAACTTGAGAAGTTAAACTAGGGCCGAGCACGGTCCGAAAACCGGAATGAACCGACCAAAACTGGACCGGACCGAAAACGACTTGGCCCAAAACACCGGACCAAGGACCGGACCAAAATGTTCGGTCCAGGTGTCCAGTCCAGTTTGTTGATTCGGTCCGGCCCAACAAAGCGTAATCGTCGGTTTTGCGTAAGACCAAACCAGACCGGATCAAACTGAGGACCGAATATGAGGAAAAGGGTAGACCGAGGACCAGACCGAAATACGTTGAGTCTGGTTTCTCGATTCGGTTCGGTCCACAGTCTATTATGCTCATCCCTAAGTTAAACATGAGAGGATTAATCCAATCTTGAACCGTTGATCATGATACGATTTCTATTTAACAAAATTGAGAGTAGTTTTATATTGAGAAAAATGGAAACATTTGTATACAAAAATTTAATGCGTCCATCTAAGTAGCATGCCCATTTTTTTTTCTCTGACACCTACTTTGAGTTATTTTTTAAAAGGGGTTGGTTATACATAGTTATGTGATTGTGGCACTTCCTTAACAAGAATTTATTAATTATTTAACAATGTAATTGTGGCTAGGGGTGTCAAATGGGTCAACCCGACCCGAACCGAACCCGATAAGGTCTTATAGGGTCGGGTTGATTCGGGTCAAACTAGGCTTATCGGGTCAACCCGATAAACCCGATAGTCTAATAGGGTCGGGTTAGGGTTTTATTAATTTCGTTATCGGGTTGACCCGATAAGCCATAATGACCTTTTAAAAAATCTATCCTTTTTGAACTAATTCCTTCTTTTCATAGTCTGTTAAGTCACAATTTTAAATATGTAAGCTTGCTACACGAAATATGATGAAAATGCATCTTTAAATTTGGTCATGGTACATTGCAATTTGCAAATTTACATCAGTGGTTGCTCTTCTCATTCTTTTAGTTTTGCTATCAGTTTTCATTCTTATAAATTGTCATTTTAGTTACAGTGCAACATACACTAAAACCTTCAGTTCACATAAAACTAGTTTTCTTATAACAAGGATAACTTGATGTATATTGTATATATAACATCATGCATGCGTATATTTGTTGGTCTTCTCACACTGAAACGACAAGTAACTAATGCTTATTTTTTATAATGGTGTAATTTATTTACATTTTGCATATCATTTATGTTCGATGCATTGTTGTATTTGTAAACTGGATTGTATATTTGTATTGAAATCTAAACAGTAATATTATTAGCGGGTCAACCCGAACCCGATTAGACTCGACCAGACCCGACCCGATATAACCCGACCCGATTAGACCCGAACCCGATAACCCGGAACACTTATAGGGTCGGGTTGCGGGTCATATTTTCAAAAGTCAAAACCCGATTCAACCCGACCCGATTAACCTGATAACCCGACAACCCGACCCGATAACACCCCTAATTGTGGCATCCTTTTAATGTAATTATGACACCTCTCTTAACAAGAATGTATTAATTTTCCAAGGATATGATTGTGAGACCCCCTTAAAAAGACTGACCGACCCACTAGATTATCGACAAGTGTGGTATATGTTTTTGTGTGATTGATATGACGTTTTTTGCGCGACCAACAAGTTTTTGCGCGACTGATGTGACAATGCTTTTTTTGTGTGACTGACCGCGCAAATTTGTGCAACTTCTTTTTTTATTAACCCACCTGTACTTTTTGTCTTGTCAAGAAGGTGCCAAATATCCATTAATGTGTTGTCAAATGAGAGGGTGCTAGTATCCAATAAAGGGTACCCTTAGCACCACCTTTTTTAAAAAGGAGATGATTTGCACACTTTAATGTATAACCAGTTAAAACAAAATATATACACAGCATAACAGGTTAAAAGTTAGGAACAAATACGAAGAAAAATTAAAATGAAAAAGATGAGAAGAAACCACAATCACACATTTTATATGCACCTACAAAAATATGTAAGGGTGAGCATTGGGCCGAAACCGACCCAATCCCGACCCATCCAGAAACTGACAACCTGAAAAACCCTAACCGAGTCCCGACCCGAGTATAGGTCTTGTGTCGGTCGGTTTGGTCGGAGTCTGTTTCGGTCGGTTTTCTTTGTGTTTTCTAGGTTAATCCCGAGTCCCGACCGACCCGAGTCTCGACATCATGGAAAACCCAAACCAAGTCCCGACCCGAGTATAGGTCGGTTTGTGTCGGTCGGAGTCAATTTCGGTCGGTTTGTGTCGGTTTTCGGTCGTCAGTCATTTTCCTCACCCTTAAAAATATATGCATCTTCCCTTAAAATTATCACCGTTATTTGAAATGCGTGACTAGAAATCCTTCTTATTCTTCTCATTTTTTTCTTCTCACCGGATCCCTTCTCAACAGGTTAAGCATAAATTGAAACATGTCAATAAAAAAATTGAGTGTACAAAAATTTTCCTTTTTAAAAACATTGGATGCTTATCACAAACCAAATTCTTATCAGTGTATTAATGTTAGGTCTTGTCAATGATTATCATCTTTCACCTCCTAGACCTTTTTTTATTTTATAAAAACACAACTCAAATGCATTTTTCTCTCTTGAACCAGTGTAGCACTTTAAAAATATCAATAAAAATCATACTTCGTCACCGACAACCGTGTGTGGTACATGCCACAAGTGGCTCGTACGTAGATCCGCCTCTGAATTTATATAAGTTTGTAAGCCCACTATATAAAATTATCCAAACAATTTAATATAGTTTTCTAAAAAAGGCAAAACAATGAATGAGGTGATTTATATTAACAAAATAACAAATATTTGACGACATTTGTATCAGAATTTAAAGGTTGGTTATGCCTTTGGTCTGATTGTCTGAAGTATTAAAGCATGCTCTTTAGTCTTTAGTTAGATTATAAGATAAAAGATCTTAATGACTTCTTATCGAACAGATAGATCATGACCTAAATAATTTATATGACCTCGAGGGCATAAAAAAAACTACGAGTTAGTCAAGTTACTGATGCGAGAAAAAGAAGGTTCATCAGTTTCAAAACATCATTTTGATGCCCGATTTAAGTAATGAGAATACGAAATTTCAATTAATGGGATATGTGCATATTGTGTTTTATTCACAAAGGAGCATATCTTTTACATTTAGTTGTTGGTATTTTCAATATCGATGAATGAAACTCAAAAGGGAACAAGATTATATGAATCTAAACCTATATGATATAAAGTTTTGACAAGTGTTCCTGATATAGTGACGTTATATGTGACACTGACAAACTTTAGATATGCTTAGATGGGCAAAAGACAGAGCCCGAGCTTAGGCCTAGCTCGAAAAAGCCCGGCCTAAAGCCCAACGGTCTAAATGGTCCTTATATTTTTATCCAAAGCCCGGTCTGGCTTGGGCCTGATCAAGCTCGGGCTAAGCCCAAAGCCTAAAAAAACCAGCCAAAAAGCCAGAAAGCCCGGCATTTTGAGAAGCCGCAAAAAAGCCAGGGCTTTTTACAAAAAATTCCGTTCTCATAAAAAAGAAAGCCTAAATTTCGTGTTACTTTTTTTTAATAACAAAATAATTACTTAAAAATGATTTATGAAATTACAACAAAAATATTATCACTTGTCAATAAATATGAATTGTTTGAATGGATAAAAGTTAATGTTGTTGAGGATTCTCGTTAATGTTAAAGCTATTGTAGACTTCAATTGATGTGTATTTGACTATTTGGAGTGAAGAACTCACAATTTTTGTGTTCTCAATTGACTTGTACTTCTAAAATAGAGTAATTTGACTGACTTTAAATGTTTAGAACTAGTCTTGCTTACCTAACCTACTTCCACTTTAACTACTCTTGTGAAAGTATACATAAATCTTAATATTTGCCTTTATGATCAATAAATAGTTAGGTATTCATATACATTGCAACATTTGGATTTCTAATTCCTTCGTAACGGATATTTTATTAATTATACTTTTCTTTTATAAGTACTAGGTGAGTACCCATTCATAGCAATGAGATTTCTATCAGCAAACAGTAATGTGGTTAAGTATTTCGTGTAACATGTATGCATATTCAATTACTTAGGGTGCGTTTGGTATCATACTATTGGAATGAGACTATAACTATGAAAGTGATTAAAGGTGTTTGTTTAAGATGAGGGGGCCTACTACTATGGTAATGAATAATAGATATAATCTATACTCCATATACATCAAGAGAGCTAGGTATGGATCTTTCATAGGTGAGTGACCCACCACTACTATCAAACTCATATCCATTTTCATTCATGATAGCATACCAAACACACCCTTATAGTTGCGATAATGTGAGATTTTGGATAGAATGTTACATGTCATTCCCTTTAAATTTTGATAGTACAATACAAATTCAAACATAAACATACAAGAAAACAACCTATTCAAGATAATAAACATCTATAGTTAATAAACATCACAATTAACGAAGCTTGCAATGTAGTTTTATACACATAAAACTAATCATTTAAAACGTAGTACCTGTTAAATGTTTCAGAATAGCGAAACTTACGAATTATATATAGTTTGTGTAAAAGCATTATACTTCTGTTTATACCAACAACTGAGATTTGAATTGATAGCTAAAGCAAGAGAAAAATAACTAGCATAATTATGTAAGTACTAAAAGTAAGTTCGAAGAAAGTAGGGCTACAATCAAGTCAAGCTTTTATCAAGCAACTCGAGCTCGAGCTTGAGCTTGACTTGATCGAGTCAAGCTTTTACCAAGCTCAAACCCAAAAAATAGCTCGAAACATATAACAAGCCAAGTTTTGATAGCTCGGCTCGAGCTCCTATCACGCTTTTTCGAGCTTTAATATAAATATATTTCCAGTATAAATTTATACAACTAACTATGGATAATTTGAGTATTTACATAATTATAACGACTTACTTTGTAAATAATTGAACATGTATTCTAGAAGGTCATTTAAACCTAATTAATCCAAACGTTTTGTATCTTACCTTATGTATTGTTTACACTTCTTAGGCTGTCGACTATTATAGTGATATCATTTGTGTGAAATACTAGTGAGTTTGGCTATTATAGTTTAAGTTTGCTTTACTTTATACATATATTTATTGATGAGCTTGGCCATTAGATACAATCTTTTTATATATGTTCAAGCATTTCAAGCCAAGCTCAAGCTTTAGTCGAATTTTTCAAGCCAATCTCAAGCCTGTATGTTTAAAACTCGTTAAGATGTCAAACCAAGCTCAAGCCTAACTTATAAATTTCAAGCCAAGCTCAAGCCCTGTTAAGCTCGAGCTTGGCTTGACTCGGTTACACCCCTAGAAAGAAAGTGGGTTTTTTCAAGGACTTTTTGGATAATTATCTACTTAGGGCTAGAATCAACTTGCTATGATCTCCACCATAAACAACACATTAATCCCCATTTTAACAATTTATATAGTATTTGTTCAAAAAACCCTGTCAAAGTTTTATTAAATCCACCAGGGAACCCACAAAAGGGATTAATAAGGGCATCGATATACCTCGTTATGTTAACCGGCCAACAACTTCAAATCTATAGCGGAAGACTCAACAAGCTTTCGGGGTGCTACGGGGATTGGTATCCAACACAAGACATAAAAGAACGAGATAAAGTAAACATAAGAAAAACACAACCAAACAGGGTTTTAAAGTTTACATTTATCCCAAATTCATCCAAAGTCAGGCCCAAAAGAAATAAACATAGGTCCACAATTTAATATCAGAGTTTTAGAAAATAGATTCATAAACAAGGTGCCATTGTCAAGCCTTCCAATCCATGCATCCAAATCATCACTTAATTACCTGAGAAAACATGCTAAAAGTCAGCTTTCGCTGGTGAGATCATAGGTTTAAATTCATAATTGAATATAGTGGACATATACGCAAAACGCTTGCTAGCTAGACTAGGCCTCAATCATCTAACCAAAATAATCCAACCAAATCGAATCAACCCTATAGGTGCACACACTATAGTCCAAAACCAATTAAATCAATATGCATTCGCAAGGATGCGACATGCCCAACATTCGTAAGGATACGACATGTTCTTGCATTCGTAAGGATACGACATGCGCTGAATTCGTAAGGATACGACATGCTTCTCAACAAATCAATTCAATATGCATTCGCAGGGATGCGACATGCTCTACACTACCTAGTTCTATAAGCATAGCAAGTTTTAAAATAAATAAAGCAATAATAGTCCACATAAAACATTTGCACGTTTCTCACCCCAAGTATTGAAAACAAAGTTCAAGAGTAAAAGTGGGGCTATGACTCACCTCAAGTCCAGAAAATCCTCAAAAGAAATCGATAGATGAAAGACGTAAGCAAACTCAAGTAACGGCAACTACAGACTTGGCACTTCCTAACAATATCAAACTCGTTCAGAAATCATTTCCTCAAAATCAAATATTTCCATTCCCGAACGTATTCCATTTTTACTTTCCAAAAATATCCATTTCTCGAATTATCTTCATATTAATTTGAAATTCGACGTTTGGTATCCATATGGATGGAGGGTCGACACAACTCAAACCAAGAAGTCACAACGAAAAGAAATAATAAACCATCTATAGGTCTAATATTAGCCCAATATATTATTTAAATAAATCATTGAAGTTTATCAAATCCGTCGATTGGATAATCCCCATATTTATTTACGTAATATACCGTTCCAAAATTATACCCAACCTAAAGCACATATCACAAAGAATTCTATTTGGTATATATCGTAGTCCAATAAATTCCCTATATATATCGTCAAATTGGCTAAATTCCACGAGATATATAGTAATTTATTATCCTAATACATGTACCACATCCTATGGGCGTCGTAGGATACGATGCCCATTAATATACTCATTTTATATAGCTAAATAACTCGATTTAACCCGTCGGTTAAATAAGTCACGTAGTTATATAAGATTGATATATTAATCGTCATATATCCGTGACAACACAAAAGTCACATAATAAAGCCCACTTGGACTTAAGTAACCACAACTCGTATAACTCGATAAGTTTTCCAAATTTATAAAAGTCATCATGTTTTTATTTATTACTCACCCGACGTATTAGTTCTCGGCATTATTTATAGTTATTATCTATAATAATACTTCGACATTTATTGCACTATTTGCATGGTATAATAATTATCGTTATATTATTATAACGTTTACTCGTGATCGTTTTATTACTAATATACGCATTTATATATATATGTGTACGTTTATCACGTCTATATACGTATATAAACGATTATATTATCAATAATATTATTACGAGTATTGTTTTTAATGTTTGATTTTAAATATTTATCGAGTAATAAGAATTTGGTCACATGTCCGAGTCATCACTCTCGGCTCATAGTCCAAGTCCAAAAATAATAACCAAGTCAAAATAAATAAACAACTCCGTCCAAATCAATCCCAAATCCACGTGCTACAACATGAGGGTCCGACTACGGCACCCGACTAATCCTATCTCCGTCATTCTAAGTGACCGTCTCACAATCGGTCCCCAAATCCACACTCGTCAACACAACTCCAAAATCAAATCACAAGTATACCATGTCGAGACAACAAAGTGTCTCGACCCATCCAATGCTTCGGTCCAAAAAGACATGCCACAATAATAATAGTAACAACAATAAATCAACGACAAGAAATCATCAAATATGCATATTATATGGTTTGGTTTACCACGCCAAACCTGAGCCAAACGACCCACTTGGGTCTCGGATAGAACCACGAGTCACAAGAACTCAATACCATGGCCACTTGGCCACAACATAGCTCACTTGAGCCGAAACCAAAACTACCAAACGGACCCTATAGGGTCGCGGCATACCAAAACAACCACAACATCAAATCGGTCACCAAATACAACCAAGAATCAAATAATATAGGACCAAGAGTCCTCTTAGACTCCCAACGAGCCAAGAAGGTGGTCACACCGAGACCTTAAGTCTCGGCCAAGCTCCATTCGAGCAAAAACTCAAAACCAAACGCGACCCAATATACAAATTGAGCACCAACTCGAGTCAAACTTCACACCTAAGATACCAAACGGATTTTAATGACAAAAATATCATTTCCCCATCATTTATAATTTGAAACCCAACAAAAATAACCCGTGTGGACACGGATTAAATCACGAATCGAGGCACACGAGTGAGATTCGTGGCCACTCACCTTCAAAATCGACTCCAAACTTGATTTCTTTAAAAACCCGACAAGGTTAAACAAAAATGGTAGTGTTAAAGTAGTGGTATTAATTCGTACGGGGTGTTAAAGTGGTCCAAATCGCGCGTGGTTTATACCAATAGATAGATCGGGAAAAGGTGATTAAGATGGTGGTGTTGGTTTATTTAGGGGGATGGTGGTGGCGGCGTTAATGAGGGTTAATAGGGTGGCGGTGGTGGTATATTAAAAAGAGAGAGAGAGATGTGAAAATGTTGGTGAGGGTGATGGTGGGTTGTGTGTTTCCAGGTTCCACATGGGACAATTTTGAGTTATACTTAAAAAAAATTAGTTTTTATTAATAATAATAATATTATTAAGGGGTGAAGTGGGTTAAGTAACCCGGTGTAAATACACGGACCAAACCCGAAACCTTTTAAAACGAATCAACTTTCTCGAACCGAACTCACTCCAAATAATCAAAAATCTCGCGATACGCTCCAAAAATATAAATATCCGAACCAATATTAAAATAATTAAAATTGTTAGGTTATCCTAGTGCCGGAGTCAGTGTAGCGCCAAATAATGATCTCAAAAATAAATCATCACGAATGATCCAAACCAAACCATTAACAAATAATCAAATTCCATAAATAACGTACGATTAAAAAAAAAATCACATTCCAACGTTCATAAAATATCTCGTCACAATAAACTTTTCAAATATTCCAAAATTATAATTTTTAAAGTAATGCGGGTTTTTAAAATGGCTCCCTAATTTGCCAGTTGTCACATCCTCCCAGCCTCAGAAGGAACCTGTCCCGGGTTTCTCTCGGAACAAACCATCTACGAAGTAAAAAGCTTCGGATATCTCTTTCGAAACTCATCCTCACGTTCCCACGTGAATTTCGGTCCATGCCGCGAATTCCAACGAACTTTGATGAGCGGAATACGACTTTTCTTAAGTCGTTTAATCTCTCTATCCGGTATCTCAATCGGCTCTTCCACAAAATTCAGACTCTCATCCACACGAATATCCTTAATTGGTATAACTGGTGTTTCCTCCGAAAGACACTTCTTCAAATTGCTAACATGAAACACATCGTGGACTTTATTCAATTCCGGTGGTAATTCCAATCGATAAGCCACGGGCCCAATTCTTTCCAAAATAAGAAATGGTCCAATGTAGCGGGGATTAAGTTTCCCACGTTTCCCAAAACGTATCACACCCTTCCAAGGCGAGACTTTCAGCATCACTTTGTCTCCAACCTGGAATTCTAGGGGTTTACGTCTCTGATCGGCGTAACTTTTCTGCCTATCTCTAGCTGCTTGCAATCGATCTCGAATTTGTGTTACTTTCTCAGTAGTCTCCAAAATAAGCTCAGGGCCTGTGAGTTGGCTATCTCCAACTTCTGCCCAACCAATAGGCGAACGACATTTACGACCATACAAAGCTTCAAACGGTGCAGCTTTAAGACTTGTGTGGTAACTATTGTTGTAGGAGAACTCCGCAAGGGGTAGATATTTCTCCCAACCTTTACCAAAGTCTATTATGCATGCACGAAGCATATCCTCCAAAGTCTGAATAGTTCTCTCACTTTGACCATCGGTTTGGGGGTGATATGCAGTACTCATATCATGTCTCGTCCCCAAAGCCGTTTGAAGTGATCGCCACAACGCTGATGTAAAGCGGCTGTCGCGGTCAGAAATAATTGATATCGGAACTCCATGACGAGAAACAATCTCCTTCACATACAACCTCACAAGTTTGTCAACACTATCATCTTCACTAATCGCCAGGAAATGAGCAGACTTAGTCAATCGATCCACAATTACCCAGATAGCGTCACAACCACTAGCTATCTTTGGTAATTTGGTAATAAAGTCCATCGTAATTCGCTCCCACTTCCAAACTGGGAGTTCTGGCTGCGTCAATAAGCCTGACGGTCTTTGATGTTCTGCCTTAACCTCAGAGCAAGTCAAACACTTACTAACATACAATGCTGTTCTGCCGTAACCTTAGAGCAAGTCAAACACTTACTAACATACAATGCTATATCTGCCTTCATATTTGGCCACCAATATAACTTTTTCAAATCCTGGTACATCTTATCAGACCCAGGATGAATAGAGTATCTTGACTTATGCGACTCGCGCATAATCAACTCTCGAATTCCTCCATACAATGGTACCCAACTTCGCTCTCCAAAACCTAATACTCCATCAGAATGCTTAACAAATCCCTTCTCATTTTCTGCCATCCCAAATATGTTCTCAGCAGATCGATTTTCTGCTTTCAACACTTCCGTTAGAGCTTCTAATATTTGAGACGGTAATGGCGATCCGATAGTCATTCCTAATGACCTAACTCGTAACGGTGGAGTTCTCTCCTTTCGACTAAGAGCATCAGCAACAACGTTTGCTTTACCAGGATGGTAACGAATTTCACAATCATAATCGCTTAGCAACTCAATCCAACGTCGCTGTCTCATGTTAAGCTCTTTTTGGTTCAAGATGTGTTGTAGACTTTTGTGGTCAGTAAACACTACACACTTGGTACCATACAGATAATGTCTCCATATCCTCAAGGCAAACACCACAACACCTAACTCCAAATCATGGGTGGTGTAGTTCTTCTCGTGCTTCTTGAGCTGTCGGGAAGCATAAGCTATCACTTTCTCTCGTTGCATTAACACAGCTCCCAAACCATTATGAGAAGTGTCACAATAGACGACGAAGTCTTCGTTACCTTCAAGTAACGCTAAGATAGGAGCACTATACAACATTTCCTTAAGTAATTGAAATGCTTCCTCTTCCTTATCTCCCCATTCATATTTAACATTCTTTTGAGTCAATTTGGTCAACGGTTTTGCTATCTTCGAAAATCCCTCAATGAACCTTTGGTAATAACCGGCTAATCCCAAAAATTGACGAACTTCTGTTGGGGTTGTTGGTGCAGCCCAATCTTTAATCGCTTCAATCTTAGCAGGATCTACATGAACTCCTTGTCTATCAATCACATGTCCCAAAAATTGTACCGTCGGAATCCAAAATTCACATTTAGAAAACTTGGCATACAGTTTCTCCTTCCTGAGCAATTCTAAGATAAGCCTTAGATGCTCCTCATGCTCCTTCTCACTCTTCGAATAAATTAGAATGTCATCGATGAACACAATCACGAACTTATCCAAGTAAGGCTTACACACCCGATTCATGAGGTCCATGAATACCGCCGGTGCGTTAGTCAACCCAAACGGCATCACCTGAAACTCGTAATGCCCATAATGGGTTCTGAAAGCCGTTTTCGGAATATCTTCCTCGCGAACTCAAAGCTGATGATATCCCGATCTCAAATCGATCTTCGAATACATACTCGATCCTTGAAGCTGATCGAACAAATCGTCGATCCTCGGTAACGGGTATCTATTCTTCACCGTTAACTTGTTCAACTCTCGATAATCAATACACATACGAAACGATCCATCCTTCTTTTTCACAAATAAGACCGGGGCTCCCCAAGGTGAAGAACTTGGTCTTATAAATCCCTTTTCGGCTAACTCCGCTAATTGTTTCGACAACTCTTCCAGTTCAGTAGGTTCAAGACGATAAGGCGCTCGTGCCACGGGTGCGGCACCAGGTATCAACTCAATCTGAAACTCTACTTATCTAGTAGGCGGAATTCCCGACAAATCATCGGGAAACACATCCGAAAAATCACGAACTATAGGCACATCTCCAATGCACCTTTCCTTCTTCTCCTTCCCTCCTTTCTCAGAAATTTGAGCTAAGAAAAGGCAACATCCTTTTTCCATTAGCTTTAGAAATTTAGTGCAAGATATGACCGCTAATCTAGATGGGCCTCTCAATTCCTTTCGATCCCCTGGTATGTTCAGAATCTCCTTGCCGTAAGGCACACGTACGATCTTCTCATCGCAAAGTATATGAGCACGATACTTTGACAACCAATCCATACCAATAATGACATCAAAACTTCCTAACGTGACGGGTAGAAGATCTATGTTGAAAGGACGATTCAGAAAGTTTAACGTGCAACCGCGAATGATAGTCCTAATCCTCTCTATGTTCCCATTAGCTAACTCTACATCATAACCAATTCCTAAGGCCATCGGGGGTTTCTCTAGTAAGGGTGCAAACTTAGTGGACACAAAACTCTTATCGGCACCAGTATCAAATAGTATGGAAGCATAACGATTATTGAGAAGGAACGTACCAGTAACGACGTTCGGATCTTCTCCTCTCTCGTTCCCAAGTGCATACACTCTTCCATGAGCAGTTCCAGCTTCCACACGTTGGTCCCCATTATCTTGTCGTCCACGGTTTCCTCCAGCTTCACGGTTTCCATTATTGTACCCATTACCACCCGATCCTTGATTTCCTCGGTTCCACGATTCCCTACACTCATTCCTATAATGTCCCTTCTTTCCATATCCATAACAAGTAACATTGGCCTTACTCATAGTTTCAGGAGTAGCTTGAACCATAGCAAGTGGTCGAGCTCTACAGTCCTTAGCTATGTGTCCCATCTTAGAGCAATTCTTGCACACCACAGTACATCGTCCAGAATGATTCCCATAACATCGGTTACACTTGGGTGCATTTCCATTGTAGCTCTTCTTATCTCCATCTCCCATAGCATAAGCCCTAGTAGTTGTTTGTCGCTTGTTTCGACGATCATTACCCTTAGAGTGATTATCCCTCTTTCTCTTTCCATTCTTGTCTTTCTCAGCTTCTTCCAATACCAACGAGTCCATCAATTGTTGAGCGATCGTGATAGCCTTATGAATGTTTGCAGGCTTAGCAGAAATCACATCATTCCTTGTAGCTACTGGCAAACCATCGGTATACCTCTCAATCCTTTGAGTCTCAGTCCTAACCATATCGGGACAAAGTAAGGCTAACTCTCGATAACAGCGATTGTAAGTTGCCATATCGGTACCTTTCACCTTATGGTTCCAGAACTCAATCTCCAGCTTCTTAATCTCATTCCTTGGGCAGTAAGGCTGAATCAGCAAAGACTTAAATTGCTCCCAAGTCATAGCATAAGCCACATCACTCCCAACCGAATTACAGTAATTGTTCCACCAAGTTAAAGCTTCATCCTTGAAAGTAAAAGAAGCAAACTTTACCTTCGCATTCTCCGCACAACCACTGACATTAAACACTGACTCAGTCTTCTCTATCCACCTGACCAAGTAGACCACTCCTTCAGTTCCACCAAACTCAATGGGTCCACATATTTTAAACTCCTTGTAGTTACATCCATTAGCACGAACAGGTGGAAATGTTCCAGCAGAATTGTTGGAATGATTTGACTCAGCTAGTAGCTCAGCAACTCGTTGCTCCACAAGTTGATTGATCATTGCTTGATCCACAGTAGGTGCGTTAAGTGGAACATGATCATTGTCTACCTGAACATCAACATTTTGATTCCTGTTGTTGCGGTTAGTAGTGTCCAGGTTATCAGGAGTAGGGGTTTCAACATTTCGAGTAGGACGGCGTCCTCGACGACCAGGGGTAGTCGTTGCAGGACCAGTTCTGGTAGCTCTAACAGGGTTTCGTCATGGGGCCATTGATCTAAAACCTCATAGAAGTTCGTGAGTCTCCAATAGAACTTATCATATGCTCAACAAGAATTAAATCAACGAAGCCAAGTCATGGAAAGAATATCATCAATACACCGTAAAACATCAATAAGGCGAATAGGAACTCAATTTCCACAATATCCAAAAACCACATAATACCATATAATAATAACCATCAACCATACAATAAGGATCCAACATCGTTCCAACTACCGAAAAACACAAAAGATAATGATCATTCCAAACGAGACGAATAATCAACGAAAAATACACCAAAATTGGATAACTAGCTTTTCTAACCGAACACTCCTCGGTTAAGAAAGCAACAAGATAACATAGCTCAAACATCTAGCCACGCTGCTGGCGGAGGTTCCTCAACTCCTGCCTCAAGCCATCAAGATCTCTCCATAATGATCCTAACTCCACACTATGGGTGTCGCTGTCTCTCTTGAGGTCAGCCACCTCCTTCTCCAGCTTGGCATTCCTTTGCCATAACTTGCGGTCGCCCTCTCGAGCTGTAATAAAACCTCGCTGTAAACTCTCGATATGCTCATGAACCTCCATCAAACCTCTCCTCATCTGAGTAACTCTCCTCTCAGCCATAACCATGTCAATCCTCAACTCCCCAATGAACTCAACGGTCATCCTATCAATCCACTCAGACATACGTGTAACTCTCTCACCAAGATCAGTAATCTGAGCCCACATCCTACCAGTCTCACCTAACTCTGCATGCTCAGCAGAAACCTCAGAAGGTGCATCCGACTCAACGGGACTACCAGGTGGTAACTCAAACAAAAATGGATGATCAGGTGAAACATGCTCAATCGGATGTATAGGTGAATCAGGCTCCTCAGCCTGAGCTGGCGGCACTAACAAATCATCATCATCAGGCATCTCCTCCTCCTGTGTGACAACTGGAAAATTAGGGAGTTATTTTGAAAACCCGCATTACATTAAAGTTTGTTTATAAATTTATAATTGGAATTTTATGCGTAACGAACTTGAAAAACCAATATTTTGGTTGATTATATCTAAAAATTTTATGGAATCAATTTGGATTATCGATGTGATGAGATTTAATTTGAAATTCTCATTTGGCACTACGTTGACTCCGACACTAGAATAACCTAACTAAAATTTTATGTCTTGAGTTTACGGACTCGACTATATATATTTATTTATGGAACGTCTCGTGGGATATTATATGATTTGAAACGAGTTTCGGGTTTTGGTCCGTGTAAATTACACCTAGCTACCTTACCCTAAATATTAATAACACCCTTATTAATATTATTATTAGTGTTATTATTATTATTGTTAGATTTAAAAGAAAAGAAAATATTAAGAAGAGTGGGTTACAAAACGTCCTTGTGGTTTTCCCTGGTATTCACACAAACAAACCCACATCTCATCTTCACCATCTCTCTCTTATCCCTCTCATTTTAACCTAGCCGCCGCCACCCTAAAACGGCCGCCACCATCACACCGCCACTCCCACACCTAAAATAACACCACCACTCTAACCTCCTCATCGAGATCTATCATTTGGTATACTACACGCGCTCTAAAACCTCCCATAACATCATTTTTCATTAATAATCTGATTCCATCTTTGTTGTTTTTATGAGATTCGTGAAGTTACAAGGTTCTAGAAGGTGAGCAAGTGACAAAACAAGTGTAAACTTGTCTTGATTTCTGTCGATCTGTGAGATACGGAGTATATATATATATCGATTTGGGTTTTGGGTTTTCTTGGTTTACTTTGATTAAAAACATGAAAAACATGTGGGTTTATATATATAAACGAGATTTAAACAAAGTTTGGTATCCATTTGTTTGTGGTTGTGTATATGTTGACTAAACCGAGAGCTTAAACTCTCGTCTAAGTTCTTGTTTCGAGCATATGTGGTCACTTGTTGATTAGTGTTGTGTCCGCGTGGTTATTGTGATATTTTCTGGTCTCGTTTCAGTTTGATGACGAGGAGGTAAGGACCAGGGGGTTAGAGCAGATTGATCTTTGTGATAGTATGATTGTTATATTGTTGATGTTATTGAGTTACTGGACCAGGTGGTCCGTTTGGTAGCTTAGTGTGCTCGTATGAGCCTAGCCGAGACCCTTGTCGTCCTAGGTTTGAGTCCTCATGACTCGTGGTCTAGCCGAGACCCAAGTGGTTCTTTCGGCACGGGTTTGACTTGGTAAAATCGACCCGGAACATATATATTTTTGATGTCTTCTTGTTATTGTTCCATGTTATTGTTGTTGTATATCACTATGGTTGATATGGTTATTGTTAGTACATGTTCTTGCGGCTTATATTATTTTTGGCCGAATGTTTTAGATGGGTCGAGACCTTGTGGTCTCGACAATGAGATTATTGTTACTATTGCGTTGTTGAGGAGTTGTTGACGAATGGTAAATGTGACGACCGATTGTGAGACGGTCACTTAGATTGACGGAGATAGGTTAGTCGGGTGCCGTAGTCGGACCCTATTGTTGTAGCACGTGTTTTGGGAATTGTTGGACGGAGATTGATTACTCGGTTTGACTTGATTATTATTTCTATTTTGGACTTGGACAATAAGCCGAGAGTGATGACTCGGACATGTGACCATTTCGTATGACTCGATAAATATTTATAATTAAACGCTAATAATAAAATTCGTAATAATATTATTGGTAATATAACCGTTTATATAAATATATAGACGTGAATAACGTATATATAAGTATATAAATGCGTATATTAATAATAACAGGATCACGAGTAATATTATAAAAATAACGTGACTATAAATATTATACTATGAGAGTAGTGCAATATTATTGGGAACGTTATTATGATTAAATATTATGAATAACAAGGAAATCTTGACGTTGAATAAATATTAAATAAAATAATCTCTTTTAAATAATTAAGGAAAACTATCGAGTTATGCGGGGTCGTGGTCACTTGAGTTCAAGTGGATTATTATTTGTGACGTTTGTGTTGTCACGGATATATGACGATTAATACATTCACTTTCAATAACTACGTAACTTATTTAATCGACGGGTTAAATAAGAGCTAATTAGTTATTTAAATTGAGTATATTAATGGGCATCGTATCCTACGACGCCCATAGGTTGTGGTATGTGTACGAGAATAATAAATTACTAAGTATCCCGTGAGGTTGCTAAATTGACGAATTTGGTAAGTTTAACGGCCTAATTAGAGAATTTATTAAACTTTGATATATACCATATAGTACTTTATGTGCAATGTGTGACCTAGGATTCGGGTATAATCCTAGAATGGTATATTAAGTAAATAAATATGGAGGATTACCAAATCGACGGATTTGATAAACTTCTATGATTATTTAAATGATATATTGGGCTAATATTAGACCTATAGATTGTTTTATCACCCTTTTCGTTGTGACTTCTTGGTTTGAGTTGTGTCGAGCCACCACCCGTATGGATACCAAACGTCAAACTCCAAACTAATACGAAATGGATTTTCGGAAATAAAACGGATTCTCGTCCGGGTTTGGGAATATTTTGAATTTGAGGAAATGATTTCTGAACGAGTTAATATTGTTAGGTCGTGCCGAGTCCGTAGTTGCCGTCTTTTGAGTTATTATACGTCTTACCTCTATCGATTTCTTATTGCTGATTTCTGGACTTGAGGTGAGTCATAGCCCCACTTTTTACTCTTGAACTATGTTTTCAATGATTGGGGTGAGAAACGTGCAAATTATTTTACGTGGACTATTATCGCTTTTATATTATTTCTAAACTTGCTATGCGTATGGACTAGGATATATTGTCAGCTTTAGTCACACCTTTTGTGTGTACTATTCAAGGTTGGCTTATTTGGTTATTGGTGGATTGTCAGCTTTAGTCACATATAGGTTGTGTGTACTGTTGGGAATTATTCTATCAGTTACCACGGCTAGTGAAGATATTACAACTGCAAGAAGATTGTACTTGCAGTGGAAACTCATTACCACTGCAAGAACAAATATTACCACTACTCACTTGTTAGCTGTTAGAGAAACGCGCATTGATAAACATAGAAAAGATTTTGTGTATATCTTATTCTATTAGTATTATACTTATCTTGTACAAGAGGACTCCTTGTTGTATAAAAGGAGATCCTAGATCATAGTTAGAATATATCTTTTCTAATACGTTTTCTTAGAGCTTCAAGGTGTAACCCTAGTGATATCTCAGATCACTCGTATTATTATTATTAATAATATTGGAGCTAGTTGTTTTGTTATATTCATTGTGCATATATTAATCTGTTTTACTTATTATCAATCTTCTAAGTATCATTAAGTAAATTCCGCATACTTAGTGGTATCACTCAAAGTATCATTATCAACACAAGTTCAAGGTGTACTCGATCCAACAAGTGGTATCAGAGCCAGGCTTTGATATTTTGATTTAGAAGATCCTATGGCAGATTCAAAAGATACAATGGAGACAGAAACAAGCCAATCAAACATTGCTGCAAAGCTTCCCAAGCTTAAAATCAATGACTTTGAGATGTGGAGGCTTATGATAGAACAATTCTTTATGGTTCAAGACTACACATTATGGGAGATCATAATGTGTGGAAATTCATTCAAACCTGGTACAACTGTAGAGATGGTTGGTGACAAGCCAGTAACAAAAGTAAACGCTGGTCCTGTTACAAATGAAGAAAGAAACCAACTAATGAATGATTTGAAGGCTAGAGGTTTGCTATTGATGGCTCTACCCAGAGAACAAGTTCTGGCTTTTACCAAATACAAGTCTGCAAAGACCCTCTTTGATGAGATATGTGAAGTGTTTGGTGGTAATGACTATACCAAGAAAACTCAAAAGACTTTACTGAAGCAGACCTATGAGAATTTTGGTTCATCAAGCAATGAATCTCTTGATAGCATATTCACAAGGCTACAAAAGATTGTAACTCAGCTGACTGCTTTTGGAATTGAGGTAGAAAAGGAAGACCTCAATCTTAAATTTCTAAGAAGTTTACCTGCTGAGTTTGATACAAATGTTGCTGTATGGGAGGACAAGTCAGATCTTGAGACCATGAAGCTTAATGATGTGTACAATAACTTCAAAGTTATTGAACAAAGACTTAAGAAAGCTGGCAAGTTAAAGACAAGTTCTGCAGGAGTTGCACTCATATCATCATCAGGTAATGACAGTTCTGATGATGAAAGTGACAGTGATGATGACAGTGGTAACATGATTGTTTCCACTGGAAATGGAAATGTTTCCATTAGGAGCTCCAAGAAGCAGATTGCAGGACTAAGTGATGCTACTTTCTATGCCTTTATATCATGCCATGTGGGTGGTTCAATCCTCAATCACGAGGACTTGGATCAAATTGATGAAGATGATATGGAGGAAATGGACATCAAATGGCAGGTAGCATTGCTCAGCTTAAGATCAAAGAAGTTCTGGAAGAAGACAGGGAGAAAGATTCATATAAGTGGTGATGAGACTGTAGGTTTTGATAAAAAGAAGGTGGAGTGCTATAACTGTCACAAGAAGGGGCACTTTGCAAGAGAATGCAGAAAACCAAGGAAATCTGACAATAAGTCAACTTGGTACAAGAAGGAAAAGACCAAAGAACCTACAATAGAAGAGCCAAAGGTGCTATTGGCTATTGATGGAGTAAGCTTTGATTGGAGCTTTATGTCTCAGAATGGAGAAGATGATACAAAATCTGCAATGCTAGCCACTGAGCATGCACTCATGGCTTTCTCTGACTCTGAGGTATATACTGATAATGCTTGTTCTAAAAACTGTAAGGCTGCTAAAGAGTTAGAGGTTTCTAAAACACAATATGATGAACTGATGCTAGATTTACATCATACTAATTATAATTTAGCAAATCATAAAAGAGGTCTAGGTGTTTTAGAAAAGCAGATAGAGCATTATAGGGCTAATGAATCTAAGTTCAGAGATGATATTGCTGTTTTAAAAAGAGACTTAGATTTTTATCTTGAAGTAAATAAAGCTCTTAGGGAAGAGATTGAGAAAGTTAAAAAGGCTAGTGAGAATATTGAGATTACTAAGAAAACACTAGACCATCAATCCAAGAGCATTGACAAAATTTGGGAAGCCCAAATTGTGAGCAAAGCTAAATCAGGTCTTGGATACAATTCTGTTCCACCACCTCTAAGAGGTGTTCCAGCACCTCCTGGCATTGACCTAGCTCACACAGGCTTAGAAGAGTTTCAGGATCCACCCATGACCTATGGACCAAAATTTGTTAAACCAGTTGAAACTGAAAAGGTTCAGGTTGAGGTTGAGACTTTTGATAGTGCTAGTGACTCATCTCTTAAAGATGAATGTTTGAATGTTGAGTCTAAAACTAGTGTTACTGAAGATGTTAAAGTTGAGGAGAATAAAAGTATTCCTGAAGAAGTCAAAGAGAAGCCTAGAACACAGTCTAATTTCACTAGGTCTACTACTAGGTATGCTGAAATGTACAGGGATAGGCCTAAATCTCCTAGAGGTAACATGAGAAGTTGGAATCATGTTAAAACTAGACAGTTTGGTAGTGATTTTGTGTTCAACAATAAGGCTTGTCATATATGTGGTAGCTTTGACCATTTAGCTAAAGACTGTACCTACCACATGGGAAGAAGGGAAGTTTTTACAAGGGTGAATGGATCAAATTCTAATAAAATGACTCATCCAAATCCCCTAAGCAAGATGGTTCCCAGGTCTGTTATGCTTAACACTGGCATTAAACATGTTTCCACTGCTAGACCAGCAGTTACCACTGCCAGAAGTAATAACAGAGTTTATCCTAAGTCCCCTGTCACTTCTTTTGTTAAATCTTATCAAACAGGGAAAAAGACTTATTTTGAAAAGAATGATCACAAGAACCACATGTGGAAACCAAAATTTTCTAATCCAGCAGTTTCCACTGCTAGGCATGCAGTTACCACTGCAAGACCAATTGTTTCCACTGATGTTCAAAAGAAAAGGGTAAACTTGGGAAAAGCTGTTAAGGCCTCAGCTCGTTGGGAATGGAAACCAAAAGGAACAACAAACAATCCCAATGGTGTATCAATGACCTTTGATAGATATAATTATATTGATACACGAGGCAGATCCAAGTCATTTGTGGCTTGGGTCCCCAAAAGGTACTAATTTGTTTATGATGTGTGCAGGGACAGTCAAAGATTACAATTGATTATGAATGACTTGATGATATTTTCTGTGCTTAAACTAATATGTGTTCAAGTTGTTTGATATATGTCTGTTCTGCAAATGTTCATGTTATTGCAAGAAGTGTGTTACTGTCACCAAGAGAAGTAGCCAAGGAATGTGATCAAATGAGCTGTATTTAGTCTCTATTGCAAACAAAATAATGCTGAAGGTCTTACATATTGAGCTAATTAAGAAGATCTCTTCATTCATTTCAAGACATAAGTTACAGCTTACATTCAAGGTTCCAATTGGATTACAAAGATCATTCCTAATACATTTGGCTAATTGTGTACTACTAGCTTCTATCAATTATTACATCATACTGGAGGCTATGACAAGTACAATGAAGAAGCTGAAGCTGAAAGTGGAAAAAGAAGAGAAGGAAGACTGTGAAGATGCTCAAGTACCAAAGTCAAGAAAATACTCACAAACTTTGGTCCTTGGCAACATTCATCAATCATTTACTTCTACTTCTCCTTTCCCTTATGTGTGATTTGAGCTTTATTGCTCTGTCCAATATGTTCTTGATGTAGAAGACAAGGTTCTGGAGCAGGAAGATCCACCATCAAGTTTGATGATGTTGGGAGAGTTGGATCTCTCATACTTGATCTTGTTTGGGATCTCTCTGGTGTGGAAGGAGGAAGAAAGGTTGGTTCTTCATTATCTTCCTCTGAAGATTCTTCATCAGATGTCCAGATGAAGGGAGAGACAAGCTCAGCAGGATTTGTATTACGGCTTGATTCACCCTCTATGTATGCATTCCATTTCTTGTCTTCCACATCCCATCGTTTCTTTATTTCTCTCTCAAAATCAGAACCTTCAAGTCCCCATGGATATGGTGGTACCTCTTCTTCTGATGTTGGAACAGAAGAGTGTTGATCAGAGGACTCAGGGTTTGATGACATGATTTTTGGATGCAAATTGGTTTTGAGATTTTGTTGTGGACTATTAGGGTTGAAAGATTGTTGGTGATTGAGATGTTGTGTTTGGAGGAGGTTAAATAAGCCAAGGTTAGGTGTTACAATAATTAATGAAGATTATTTACTTCCATCTGTTTTGGTTGGTTTGAGGAGTAACTGTGGTTTGACTTTTGAGAAGATATTTTGTGTATAGTAACTTAGTTAAAAAGTTACTTGGGTTAATAATTGTGAGTTAAGATGAGATTTATTTTGTGATGTTACATCTCATTGGAGTTATAAGGTGTGTAATATTGACACACAACAAATGGTTATTGATTCACCATGTCTAACCCACATAAGAATCAGCTAGTCCATAAGCAAACGGCTTCTGGTAAAGACTTATCAAATCCGTTGATAGCTGATAGTTTGCTAAAAACTATGATAAGAGCAGCACATTTTACATATTTTACTTACCACTGCTCTTTGAAATTTTGTTGATTTTTACCACTGCAAGTTCATTGTTTCCACTGAAAGTGTTAATTTTACCACTGATGAACTAGCCGTTACAACTGTGTGTCAGTAATCTTATTTTTACTAGCCGTTACCAAAATAACTGTCTTTCCTTATTAATAGGGTTAAATTTTTGGGAATTATCTACTTACCAAATTGTATTTCTTCAAAAGATACATCTTTCTATAGATAATTCTTCATCCGCGTTTTTCTCAAAACCCTACTAATATAAATTGATTTTGTACGGCTTGTTTTTTACTCACGATTACTAACACTTTCATCTCTCAAATCACAAAATCATGGTGACTCTCAAGTTTGCAGAAGAACACAACCAAGTGGCTTATCTACAAAAGTCAAACGTCAAGAGTGGACCTACTTTTCATCAGATTGTGGACTTCCTAAACTCAACTCATATAAGGTATGCCTTAACTATGAATCCCACAATCTTTGTTTCTCAAATCAAACAGTTTTGGAACTCTGCGGAGTCCATCACACTTGAACAGGGAGACATACATGAACCTGTGGAAGCTCTTAGAGCCACAGTTGATGGGGTAACTATTGATGTTACTGAGTCATCTTTGAGGAGAATTCTCTAATTAGATGATCTCAATGGTATCATCACATTACCTAATTCAGACATATTCCACTACATTGGTCTGATGGGGTATGATACATCTGATCAAAAAGTAACCTTTAAGAAAGGATGTTTTTGCCCCCATTGGAGATTTTTGATACACACTCTGTTGCATTGCCTAAGTCCTAAGAAAACTTCTTATGAACAATTTGGATCAACCATGGCTTACCCTTTAGTTTGCTTGGTTTCTGATAGGACTTTCAATTTTTCAAAGTTTATATTTAACAATATGAAAGGCAATGTAACAAGTTCATACAAATTTTTGATGTATCCAAGGTTTGTGCAAGCAGTGTTAAATGAATTTCAACTGCATAATCATAATAGGATTTATGACACTCCATATCTTAAGCCAAAAGTATTTCAAAACATGAGTAAGGCTTCAGATCTTTGGGATGGAGTGACTCATCCTCTTTTACCAAACATGCTTGCAAAGATTTCACAAATACAGGGTGAAGATGCAACAATCCCAGTTGTATCCCATCACACACCCACTATTTCTGTTCCACAAATTCAACATTTTCCTGCTATCACTCACACATATGAAAGGAGGCAAAAACAGCCAACTCCTTCCATGACAACATTGCATGTTGCTGATCCTTATGGTTTAGGAACAAGCAGTGGTGGTTCAAGGCTTCAATCTAGTCCAACTAGAGAAGAGCCTGAATCAATGCCTTATGATTCACCTCTCCCAACAGGTAACACAGTTGGAAGTGTTGAAGGCAGTGTGACACTAACTGAATTGATGGGATTATGTACCAAATTAACCACACAGGTTCAAACTCTGGAGAAAGATCTGGCACTGACCAAAGTACAACATGCCACAGAGTTGAATCAATTGAAGACTGAGATTCAAAAGTTGCAGGCTGAAGTTGTGGATCTCAAGAAGAAAAGACATGTTCAGGTTGTGGTTTCTTCTCCATCATCCTCTCATGATGGTCTTTCTACAGATTCTGGTTATACTTTGGGAACTTCTTCCAAACAGGGGAGGAAACCAGATGCAGAGCTTAAGGGGAGGAGTAAAAATTTTGATAAAGAGTTTGCTGAGCTTCCTGATTCTGATGATGATCAAGTAAAAGATGATGATGTTGAGTCTGAGGGGAGGAAATTGGATCTTAAAGATATGGATGCTGATGCAGGTTTTAATTTTGATGATTTAGTTGGAACTGCTCAATCAATTTCCACTGAAGCAGAACAAGTTTCCACTGATCAACAACTTACCACTGCAAGTGAAAATATTACCACTGCTAGTCAAGGTATTACCACTGCAGAGGAAGAAGCTGTCAGAAGAAGCTTAGTTAAAGGAAAGGCTATTGAATTTGCTTCAGATCAAGTGACAAGAAAGATTTCTAAGTTTGAACAAGCTCAGATTGACTATGATCATAGGTTAGCTGAACAACAACAAGCTGAAGAGTATGAAAGAATTAAAAAGATTAAGGAAGATGAAGTTGCTAGTTTCATGGAAGCAAGCAGGTTGGACAAACTTGAAGCTGTTGTAGCAGAATCTATTTCAAGTGTTTCTCCAACTGTTATGTATGAGAAACCTCCAGAATTCTCATATGTGCCTACAGAAGAAGAAATTGATTATTTGATTAACAATGATCAAATAATTAGGAAGAAGGCTATTGAATTGATTGCAAATACAACCTTGAATGAAGAACAAAGGTCTGCTCAACTTAAGGATTTCATTCTCATGAAAAATCAGCAGGCTCTTGATCAAATCATTGGAGATGCAAGAAAAGGTCAAAAGGTGCCAAGGAAACTTACAAAGGCACAAATTATCTCTGAGATGAAGATTTATTGTTGTCATGTTGGTAATATGAAGATGAGTCAATTCAAAGGAATGTCACATGATCAGGTTGAAGGTATTTACTACAGAATCAAAAGACAAGATAGTAAATTTATTCCAATGAATCAAGAACCATTATCTATGAAGACAAAGAGGACTGGAGTGAGTCTTGAATCAAAAGAAGCAAAAAGGTTGAAGACTCAGAAATCATCTCAAGAAGAAGAAGGTCCTAGCAAGTTGACTGAAGAGCAAGTTACAAACATGTTGTTCATAGAAACTGATGTGCTTAACATTGAACCTCTACAAGCAAAATATCCAGTTGTTGGATGGGAAATCTTTTCTGATAGTTTTGGTGAAGCTTGGAAGATCATCAGAACTGGAAGTGTCACAAGTATTTGTAGAGATTTTGAAGATGTTATTAGATCTTGTGATAGAGAAGATCTGGATACTTTGTGGAAAATAGTTCAAGATCAGTTTAAGAAGGAAGAACTTGTTAATGTCAAAGCTAAGGAATTATGGGTTCACTTCAGAAGATTATATGAACCTGACCCAAGTGATAGATATTGGAGATTTGAAGCTAATGATCAAAGAACCTTGTGGAAATTCTATGATTCAAGTTTTGTGCATCATGTTTCTACTCAAGATGGAGTTGATGTCTTTATGCTGGTTGAGAAAGAATATCCATTGAGAGCTGGAGTATTAGATGTAATGAGAACTGTGAAGCTTAGGTGTTGGGAAAGAACTGAAGTCATAGATGATTTGCTGCAAAGGATATATGATCAAAGTGTAAGAGCTGATAAACGATTAAGAAAAACAAGATAAGTGTTTGGAAGAATTCCCATATCTTCAGGTTTATTGTATACTTGAAGAAACTTATTGATTTCCTAATAAATCATAAGTTTAGGGGAGGATTGTTGGGAATTATTCTATCAGTTACCACGGCTAGTGAAGATATTACAACTGCAAGAAGATTGTACTTGCAGTGGAAACTCATTACCACTGCAAGAGCAAATATTACCACTACTCACTTGTTAGCTGTTAGAGAAACGCGCATTGATAAACATAGAAAAGATTTTGTGTATATCTTATTCTATTAGTATTATACTTATCTTGTACAAGAGGACTCCTTGTTGTATAAAAGGAGATCCTAGATCATAGTTAGAATATATCTTTTCTAATACGTTTTCTTAGAGCTTCAAGGTGTAACCCTAGTGATATCTCAGATCACTCGTATTATTATTATTAATAATATTGGAGCTAGTTGTTTTGTTATATTCATTGTGCATACATTAATCTTTTTTACTTATTATCAATCTTCTAAGTATCATTAAGTAAATTCCGCATACTTAGTGGTATCACTCAAAGTATCATTATCAACACAAGTTCAAGGTGTACTCGATCCAACATGTACTATTCAAGGTTGGCTTATTTGGTTATTTGGAATTGTCAGCTTTAGTCACATATATGTTGTGTGTACTATTCAAGGTTGACTTATTTAGATACTGTAGTGTGCACCTATAGGTTATTAATATTTCGGAGGTTATCCGAGAGATTATTGGTATTGCGGGGGTTACCCGAATATCTATGTTAGTACGGAAGGGTATCCGTGTGTTTTGTTAGTACGGAAGGGTATCCGTGTGTTTTGTTAGTACGGAAGGGTATCCGTGTGTTTTGTTGGAGCGGAGGGTATCCGCAGGCTTTTAGCGAATCCTTAGTCTAGCTAGCAAGCGTTTTGCGTATATGTCCACTATATTGTTAGATGAATTTAAACCTATGATCTCACCAGCGAAAGCTGACTTTTAGCACGTTTTCTCAGGAAATTAAGTGATGCTCTATGGATGCTTGGATTGGAGGCTTGGCAATGGCACCGGTTATGGATCTACTTTTCTAAAACTCTGATAAACTATTGTGGACCTACGTTTATTTCTTTTGGGCCTGACTCTGAATGAATGTTGGGATAAATGTAAACTTTAAAAACCCGTTTTGGGTTGTGTTTTTCTTATGTTTACTTTATCTCGTTCTTTTATGTCTTGTGTTGGATACCAATCCCCGTAGCACCCCGAAAGCTTGTTGAGTCTTCCGCTGTATCAAATTTTGGGGGTGTTACAGATTGGTATCAGAGCCAAGGTTATAGAGAACTAGGTAAATAGACACCTAAACTATAACCGATTTTTATAGAAAACGATCCTCGACCATTGCCCGCCAGCCCGCCAAGCCGAAGCATCATTATTATTATTGAGGTATATTGAGATGATTATTGGATATGGGATTCTTGAGACGATTTGAGGATTTGAGGTTTATTGATTTTGTGATATGATGGCGTTTTGAGGAATTATATGCATCTTGAGGAATTATATGCGTTTTGAGGAATTATATGGCTTAATTGTTTTACGAATGATTTTAGTAATGCGGTATTTTAAATCTTTCTTGATATATATGATTTGGAATTATATGATGATTTTGATATGGTATTTTGAGTTCATGGTTTAGTTGTTTTGAAACACTTACACCTACCCTACGCCGTTGTCACAAGTCATAGCCTCCTTTGCACGTGTTGTTGTTAAGAATTGTTATTGCTAGTACGCGTCGCTCATCGTAGATCACTATGGCCCCTGATGACCCATACGTGATGGTCATGCGTTCAGCCACTACTACTTTATCGTCCCATTGTCGCCCTAAGTCGCCGACTTTATCGCCTCGTGGTTCGCCTGCTCGGAGATGACGAGTGATGGAGTACCCCTTCGAAGAGGAGTACGCGGGTAAGCAGAATGATAACCCTCAAGATGAGGAAGAGAATGATGACCCTCAGGATTGGGAAGAGAATGATTCTCAGGAGGAGGATATGCCTGATGATGATGGGTCGCTAGCACATTCAGTTCATTCTGCGAAGCCCGATTCCCCGATACATCCGTTAGAACCGGTTTCACCTGATCATCCGTTTGTGTCTGATTCACCACTTGGTAGTCCTGTGGCGTCGGATGCACCTTCTGAGGTTTCTGCTGAGCATGCAGAGTTAGGTGAGACTGGTAGGATGTGGGCTCAGATTACTGCACAGGGCGAGAGGATCTCGCGGATGTCTGACCGACTTGAGATGGTCATTGCTGAGTTATTGTTGAGTTGTTGCGGAGTTGAGGAGTCTGCGCCAGCATCGTGGCTAGATCGATTTGGAATCAGGTTGTTGTGTTGCTACATAAACCAAGGAGTATTTGGTTAGGAGAGCTAGTTATTATATCTCTTATGTCATGATATTAGGATTGTACGTTCGTCTCGTATGGAACGATTAGTATCTATTATGCCTGTTGGTAGTATGGAACGATGTATTGATCGCTACTTATGGACGATGGTGAGCTCGTATGATATTTTACGGTTTTTGGCGTACATGGAGAATTGTGTTCCTATTTGCGTGGTTGATATTGTCTTGGAATTATATTAATGGCTGTATGACGAAACCCTGTCAGAGCTACCCGAACTGGTACGGCAGCGACTACCCCTGGTCGCCGAGGACGTCGTCCTACTCGAAATGTTGAGACCCCTACTCCTGAGAACCTGGACACTACTAACCGCAACGACAGGAATCAAAATGTTGATGTTCAGGGAGACAAATGATCATGTTCCACTTAACGCACCCACTGTGGATCAAGTAATGATCAATCAACTTGTGGAGCAACGAGTTGCTGAGTTACTAGCTGAGTCAAATCATTCCAACAATTCTGTTGGAACATTTCCACCTGTTCGTGCTAATGAACGTAACTACAAGGAGTTTAAAATTCGTGGACCCATTGAGTTTGGTGGAACCAAAGGAGTGGTCTACTTGGTCAGGTGGATAGAGAAGACGGAGTCAGCGTTTAATGTCAGCGGTTGTGTGGAGAATGCAAAGGTAAAGTTTGATTCTTTTACTTTCAAGGATGAAGCTTTAACTTGGTGGAGCAATTACCGAAATGCAGTTGGAAGTGATGTGGCTTATGTTACGACTTGGGAGCAATTTAAGTCTGTGCTGATTCAGACTTACTGCCCAAGAAATGAGGTTAAGAAGCTGGAGATTGAGTTTTGGAATCACAAAGTGAAGGGTACTGATATGGCAACTTACAATCGTCGTTACCAGGAGTTGGACTTGCTTTGCCCCGATATGGTTAGAACTGAGACTCAAAAGATTGAGCGGTATACCGATGGGTTGCCTGTGGCTACAAGGAATGATATGATTGCTGCTAGACCTGCAAATATCCATGAAGCAATCACAATCGCTCAACAATTAATGGACTCGTTGGAATTGGAAGGAGCTGATAAGGATAAGAATGGAAAGAGAAAGAGAGACCAACACTCTAAGGGTAATGATCACCGAAACAAGCGACAAGCTGTTGCTAAGGCTTATGCTATTGGGAATGGAGATAAAAGGAACCAAAATGGTGATGCACCCAAGTGTGGTCATTGCTACGAGAATCGTACAGGATAATGTACTGTGATTTGTCAGAATTGCTCAAGGAGAGGACAGGTAGCTAGGGATTGTAGAGCATGACCCCTTGCTATGGTTCAAGCTACTCCTGAAACTATGAGTAAGGCAAATGTTACTTGTTATGGATGTGGAAAGAAGGGACATTATAGGAATGAGCGTAGAGAATTGTGGAACCGAGAAAGTCAAGGATCGGGTGGTAATGGGTACAATAATGGAAATCGTGAAGCTAGAGGAAACCGTGGACGTCAAGAGAATGAGGACCAACGTGTGGAAGCAGGAGCTGCTCATGGGAGAATGTATGCACTCGGGAACGAGAGAGGAGAAGATCCGAACGCCGTTACTGATACGTTCCTTCTCAATAATCGTTATGCTTCCATACTATTTGATACTGGTGCCGATAGAAGTTTTGTGTCTACTACGTTTGCACCCTTACTAGAGAAACCCCCGATGGCCTTAGGAATTGGATATGATATATAGTTAGCAAATGGGAATATAGAAAGGATTAATAATATCATTCGCGGTTGTACGTTAAATTTCTTGAATCACCCTTTCAACATAGATCTTCTACCCGTCACGTTAGGAAGTTTTGATGTCATTATTGGTATGGATGGTTGTCAAAGTATCGTGCTCACATACTTTGCGATGAGAAGATCGTGCGAGTGCCTTACGGAAAGGAGACTCTAAATATACAAGGAGATCGAAAAGGTTCGAGGAGCCCATCCCGATTAGCGATCATTTCTTGCACTAAGTTACCAAAACTAACGGAAAAAGGATGTTACCTTTTCTTTGCCCAAATTTCTGAGAAGGGAGAGACGAAGAAAAAGGAAAGGTGCATTGGAGATGTGCCTATAGTTCGTGATTTTCTTGATGTGTTTCCCGATGAATTGCCAGGAATCCCGCCGACTAGGCAAGTGGAGTTTCAGATTGAGTGGATACCTGGTGCTGCACCTGTAGCACGAGCGCCTCATCGTCTTGCACCTACCGAGCTAGAAGAGTTGTCAAAACAATTGGCGGAGTTAGCCGAAAAAGGATTCATAAGACCAAGTTCTTCACCTGGGGGAGCCCCAGTCTTATTTGTGAAGAAGAAGGATGGATCGTTTCGTATGTGTATTGATTATCGAGAGCTGAACAAGTTAACAGTGAAGAATAGATACCCGTTACCGAGGATCGACGACTTGTTCGATCAGCTTCAAGGATCGAGTGTGTATTCGAAGATCGATTTGAGATCGGGATATCATCAGCTTCGAGTTCGCGAGGAAGATATTTCGAAAACGGCTTTCAGAACCCGTTACGGGCATTACGAGTTTCAGGTGATGCCGTTTGGGTTGACTAACGCACCGGCGGTATTCATGGATCTCATGAATCGGATGTGTAAGCCTTATTTAGATAAGTTTGTGATTATGTTCATCGATGACATTCTAATTTATTCGAAGAGTGAGAAGGAGCATGAGGAACGTCTAAGATTTATCTTAGAATTGCTCAGGAAAGAGAAACTATATGCCAAGTTTTCTAAAAGTGAATTTTGGATTCCGACGGTAAAATTTCTGGGTCATGTGATTGATAGACAAGGAGTTCATGTAGATCCTGCTAAGATTGAAGCGATTAAAGATTGGGCTGCACCTACGACCCCAACAGAAGTTCGTCAATTTTTAGGTTTAGCCGGTTATTACCGAAGATTCATCGAGGGATTTTCGAAGATAGCTAAACCATTAACCAAATTGACTCAAAAGAGTGTTACGTATGAATGGGGAGATAAGGAAGAGGAAGCATTTCAATTACTTAAGGAGATGTTGTGTAATGCTCCCATCTTGACGTTACCTGAAGGTAGCGAAGACTTCGTCGTCTATTGTGACGCATCGCATAAAGGTTTGGGAGCTGTGTTAATGCAACGAGAGAAAGTGATAGTTTATGCTTCCCGACAGCTCAAGAGGCATGAGAAGAACTACACCACCCATGATTTGGAGTTAGCTGTTGTGGTTTTTGCTTTAAGGATATGGAGACATTACTTGTATGGAACCAAGTGTGTAGTGTTTACTGACCACAAAAGTCTGCAACACATCTTGAATCAAAAAGAGCTCAACATGAGACAAGGACGTTGGATTGAGTTGCTAAGCGATTACGATTGTGAAATTCGCTACCATCCTGGTAAAGCAAACGTTGTTGCTGATGCTCTTAGTCGAAAGGAGAGAATTCCACCATTACGAGTTAGGTCATTAGGAATGACTACCGTATCGCCATTACCGTCTCAAATATTAGAAACTCAAACGGAAGCGTCGAAAGCAGAAAATCGACCTGCTGTGAAAATATTTGGGATGGCAGAAAATGGGAAGGGATTTGTTAAGCGTTTTGATGGAGTATTAAGTTTTAGAGAGCGAAATTGAGTACCTTTGTATGGAGGAATTCGAGAGTTGATTATGCACGAATCGCATAAGTCAAGATACTCTATTCATCCTGGGTCTGACAATAGGTACCAGGATTTGAAAAGTTATATTGGTGGCCAAATATGAAGGCAGATATAGCGTTGTACGTTAGTAAGTGTTTGACTTGCTCTAAGATTAAGGCAGAACATCAAAGACCGTCAAGATTATTGACGCAGCCAGAACTCCCAGTTTGGAAATAGGAGCGGTTTACAATAGACTTTATTACCAAATTACCTAAGACAGCTAGCAGTTGTGACGCTACCTGGGTAATTGTGGATTGATTGACTAAGTCTGCTCATTTCCTGGCAATTAGTGAAGATGATAGTGTGGATAAAGTTGCGAGATTGTATGTGAAGGAGATAGTTTCTCGTCATGGATTTCCGATATCGATTATTCTGATCGCGACAGCCGCTTTACGTCAGCGTTGTGGCGATCACTTCAAACCGCTTTGGGGACGAGACTTGATATGAGTACTGCATATCACCCCCAAACCGATGGTCAAAGTGAGTGAACTATTCAGACTTTGGAGGATATGCTTCGTGTATGTATAATAGACTTTGGTAAAGGCTGGGAGAAGTATCTACCCCTTGCGGAATTCCTCCTATAATAATAGCTACCACCCAAGTCTAAAGGCTGCACCATTTGAAGCTTTATATGGTCGTAAATGTCGTTCGCCTATTGGTTGGGCTGAAGTTGGAGATAGCCAACTCACAGGCCCTGAGCTTATAATGGAGACTACTGAGAAAGTGACTCAAATTCGTGATCGATTGCAAGCAGCTAGAGATAGGCAGAAAAGTTACGCCGATCAGAAACGTAAACCCTTAGAGTTCCAGGTTGGAGACAAAGTGATGCTGAAAGTCTCGCCTTGGAAAGGTGTGATACGTTTCGGGAAACGTGGGAAACTTAATCCCCGCTACGTGGGACCATTTCTTATTTTGGAAAGAAATGGGGCCCGTGGCTTATAGGTTGGAATTATCACATGAATTGAGTAAAGTTCATGATGTGTTTCATGTTAGTAATTTGAAGAAGTGTCTTTCTGATGAGATGCCGGTTATACCGATGAAAGATATTCGTGTTGATGAGAAATTGAACTTTGTGGAAGAGCCGATTGAGATTTTGGATCATGAGATTAAGCGACTCAAGCGAAGTCGTATTCCACTCGTCAAGGTTCGTTGGAAGTCCCGACATGGACCGAAATTTACGTGAGAACGTGAGGACGAGTTCCGAAAGAGATATCCGAAGCTTTTCACTTCGTAGATGGATTGTTCCGAGAGAAACCCGGGACGGGTTTCTTCTGAGGCTAGGAGGATGTGACAACTGGCAAATTAGGGAGTTATTTTGAAAACCCGCATTACATTAAAGTTTGTTTATAAATTTATAATTGGAATTTTATGCGTAACGAACTTGAAAAACCAATATTTTGGTTGATTATATCTAAAAATTTTATGGAATCAATTTGGATTATCGATGTGATGAGATTTAATTTGAAATTCTCATTTGGCACTACGTTGACTCCGGCACTAGAATAACCTAACTAAAATTTTATGTTTTGAATTTACGGACTCGACTATATATATTTATTTATGGAACGTCTCGTGGGATATTATATGATTTGAAACGAGTTTCGGGTTTTGGTCCGTGTAAATTACACCTAGCTACCTTACCCTAAATATTAATAACACCCTTATTAATATTATTATTAGTGTTATTATTATTATTGTTAGATTTAAAAGAAAAGAAAATATTAAGAAGAGTGGGTTACAAAACGTCCTTGTGGTTTTCCCTGGTATTCACACAAACAAACCCACATCTCATCTTCACCATCTCTCTCTTATCCCTCTCATTTTAACCTGGCCGCCGCCACCCTAAAACGGCCACCACCATCACACCGCCACTCCCACACCTAAAATAACACCACCACTCTAACCTCCTCATCGAGATCTATCATTTGGTATACTACACGCGCTCTAAAACCTCCCATAACATCATTTTTCATTAATAATCCGATTCCATCTTTGTTGTTTTTATGAGATTCGTGAAGTTACAAGGTTCTAGAAGGTGAGCAAGTGACAAAACAAGTGTAAACTTGTCTTGATTTCTGTCGATCTGTGAGATACGGAGTATATATATATATCAATTTGGGTTTTGGGTTTTCTTGGTTTACTTTGATTAAAAACATGAAAAACATGTGGGTTTATATATATAAACGAGATTTAAACAAAGTTTGGTATCCATTTGTTTGTGGTTGTGTATATGTCGACTAAACCGAGAGCTTAAACTCTCGTCTAAGTTCTTGTTTCGAGCATATGTGGTCACTTGTTGATTAGTGTTGTGTCCGCGTGGTTATTGTGATATTTTCTGGTCTCGTTTCAGTTTGATGACGAGGAGGTAAGGACCAGGGGGTTAGAGCAGATTGATCTTTGTGATAGTATGATTGTTATATTGTTGATGTTATTGAGTTACTGGACCAGGTGGTCCATTTGGTAGCTTAGTGTGCTCGTATGAGCCTAGCCGAGACCCTTGTCGTCCTAGGTTTGAGTCCTCATGACTCGTGGTCTAGCCGAGACCCAAGTGGGTCTCTCGGCACGGGTTTGACTTGGTAAAATCGACCCGGAACATATATATTTTTGATGTCTTCTTGTTATTGTTCCATGTTATTGTTGTTGTATATCACTATGGTTGATATGGTTATTGTTAGTACATGTTCTTGCGGCTTATATTATTTTTGGCCGAATGTTTTAGATGGGTCGAGACCTTGTGGTCTCGACAATGAGATTATTGTTACTATTGCGTTGTTGAGGAGTTGTTGACGAATGGTAAATGTGACGACCGATTGTGAGACGGTCACTTAGATTGACGGAGATAGGTTAGTCGGGTGCCGTAGTCGGACCCTATTGTTGTAGCACGTGTTTTGGGAATTGTTGGACGGAGATTGATTACTCGGTTTGACTTGATTATTATTTCTATTTTGGACTTGGACAATAAGCCGAGAGTGATGACTCGGACATGTGACCATTTCGTATGACTCGATAAATATTTATAATTAAACGCTAATAATAAAACTCGTAATAATATTATTGGTAATATAACCGTTTATATAAATATATAGACGTGAATAACGTATATATAAGTATATAAATGCGTATATTAATAATAACAGGATCACGAGTAATATTATAAAAATAACGTGACTATAAATATTATACTATGAGAGTAGTGTAATATTATTGGGAACGTTATTATGATTAAATATTATGAATAACAAGGAAATCTTGACGTTGAATAAATATTAAATAAAATAATCTCTTTTAAATAATTAAGGAAAACTATCGAGTTATGCGGGGTCGTGGTCACTTGAGTTCAAGTGGATTATTATTTGTGACGTTTGTGTTGTCACGGATATATGATGATTAATACATTCACTTTCAATAACTACGTAACTTATTTAATCGACGGGTTAAATAAGAGCTAATTAGTTATTTAAATTGAGTATATTAATGGGCATCGTATCCTACGACGCCCATAGGTTGTGGTATGTGTACGAGAATAATAAATTACTAAGTATCCCGTGAGGTTGCTAAATTGACGAATTTGGTAAGTTTAACGGCCTAATTAGAGAATTTATTAAACTTTGATATATACCATATAGTACTTTATGTGCAATGTGTGACCTAGGATTCGGGTATAATCCTAGAATGGTATATTAAGTAAATAAATATGGAGGATTACCAAATCGACGGATTTGATAAACTTCTATGATTATTTAAATGATATATTGGGCTAATATTAGACCTATAGATTGTTTTATCACCCTTTTCGTTGTGACTTCTTGGTTTGAGTTGTGTCGACCCACCACCCGTATGGATACCAAACGTCAAACTCCAAACTAATACGAAATGGATTTTCGGAAATAAAACGGATTCTCGTCCGGGTTTGGGAATATTTTGAATTTGAGGAAATGATTTCTGAACGAGTTAATATTGTTAGGTCGTGCCGAGTCCGTAGTTGCCGTCTTTTGAGTTATTATACGTCTTACCTCTATCGATTTCTTATTGCTGATTTCTGGACTTGAGGTGAGTCATAGCCCCACTTTTTACTCTTGAACTATGTTTTCAATGATTGGGGTGAGAAACGTGCAAATTATTTTACGTGGACTATTATCGCTTTTATATTATTTCTAAACTTGCTATGCGTATGGACTAGGATATATTGTCAGCTTTAGTCACACCTTTTGTGTGTACTATTCAAGGTTGGCTTATTTGGTTATTGGTGGATTGTCAGCTTTAGTCACATATAGGTTGTGTGTACTATTCAAGGTTGGCTTATTTGGTTATTTGGAATTGTCAGCTTTAGTCACATATATGTTGTGTGTACTATTCAAGGTTGACTTATTTAGATACTGTAGTGTGCACCTATAGGTTATTAATATTTCGGAGGTTATCCGAGAGATTATTGGTATTTCGGGGGTTACCCGAATATCTATGTTAGTACGGAAGGGTATCCGTGTGTTTTGTTAGTACGGAAGGGTATCCGTGTGTTTTGTTGGAGCGGAGGGTATCCGCAGGCTTTTAGCGAATCCTTAGTCTATCTAGCAAGCGTTTTGCGTATATGTCCACTATATTGTTAGATGAATTTAAACCTATGATCTCACCAGCGAAAGCTGACTTTTAGCACGTTTTCTCAGGAAATTAAGTGATGCTCTATGGATGCTTGGATTGGAGGCTTGGCAATGGCACCGGTTATGGATCTACTTTTCTAAAACTCTGATAAACTATTGTGGACCTACGTTTATTTCTTTTGGGCCTGACTCTGAATGAATGTTGGGATAAATGTAAACTTTAAAAACCCGTTTTGGGTTGTGTTTTTCTTATGTTTACTTTATCTCGTTCTTTTATGTCTTGTGTTGGATACCAATCCCCGTAGCACCCCGAAAGCTTGTTGAGTCTTCCGCTGTATCAAATTTTGGGGGTGTTACATCCTGAGGGTCATCCTCCTCCTCCTCAGGGTCATCATCATCACCCTGCTCAGCCTCCTGAGGGTCATCAGCCTCATCCTCACCCTCGTACTCCTCCTCCTCCTCATCGGAAGAGTACATCATCAATCGTCGTCTCCTAACAGGTGAACCATGTGGTGAAGGGGTAGGTGATCTAGGATGACGACGCAATGATGCAGGTGGTGCATCTGACAGGAGAGAGTGAGCATCCAACTGTAAAGGTGGTGAAGTAGGGCGTACCGACATATGTGCCGTAGCTCGGTGGGCAAAACGTGGAGCCACACGAGCCAAAGCCTGATGAAGAGTAAGTTGCCTCGATGTACCAGGGAGCCCTAGAGAAGATGAGGGTCCCTGCATAGATGCAGCAGGCGGTGCTGAAGTAGAAGCTGTCGGTGACACAGTAGCTGAATGCATGGCAACCTGGTAAGGGTCATCAGGAGCCATGGTAAACTGTGCTGGAAATACCGGTGCGGTAATAATATCCTCAACAACATCGGGCGTACGGGAGGCCATAGTCTGTGACAACGGCGTAGGGTAGGTGTAAGTGTTTCAAAACAACTAAACCGCGAACTCAAAATACCATATCCAAAATCATCACATAATTCCCAATCATATATAATCAAGAAAGATTTAAAATACCGCATTACTAAAATTATTCGTAAAACAATTAAGCCATATAATTCCTCAAAACACAATCATATTACTAAACCAATAAACCTCAAATCCTCAAATCATCTCAGAAATCCCAAATCTAATAATCATCTCAATATACCTCAATAATAATAATGATGCTTCGGCTTGGCGGGCTGGCGGGCAATGGTCGAGGATCGTTTTCTATAAAAATCGGTTATAGTTTAGGTGTCTATTTACCTAGATCTCTATAACCTTGGCTCTGATACCAATCTGTAACACCCCCAAAATCTGGTACAGCAGAAGACTCAACAAGCTTTCGGGGTGCTACGGGGATTGGTATCCAACACAAGACGTAAAAGAATGAGATAAAGTAAACATAAGAAAAACACAACCAAACAGGGTTTTAAAGTTTACATTTATCCCAAATTCATCCAAAGTCAGGCCCAAAAGAAATGAACATAGGTCCACAATTTAATATCAGAGTTTCAGAAAATAGATCCATAAACCAGGTGCCATTGCCAAGCCTTCCAATCCATGCATCCAAATCATCACTTAATTACCTAAGAAAACGTGCTAAAAGTCAGCTTTCGCTGGTGAGATCATTGGTTTAAATTCATAATTGAATATAGTGGACATATACGCAAAACGCTTGCTAGCTAGACTAGGCCTCAATCATCTAACCAAAATAATCTAACCAAATCGAATCAACCCTATAGGTGCACACACTATAGTCCAAAACCAATTAAATCAATATGCATTCGCAAGGATGCGACATGCCCAACATTCATAAGGATACGACATGTTCTTGCATTCGTAAGGATACGAAATGCGCTGAATTCGTAAGGATACGACATGCTTCTCAACAAATCAATTCAATATGCATTCGTAGGGATGCGACATGCTCTACACTACCTAGTTCTATAAGCATAGCAAGTTTTAAAATAAATAAAGCGATAATAGTCCACATAAAACATTTGCACGTTTCTCACCCCAAGTATTGAAAACAAAGTTCAAGAGTAAAAGTGGGGCTATGACTCACCTCAAGTCCAGAAAATCCTCAAAAGAAATCGATAGATGAAAGACGTAAGCAAACTCAAGTAACGGCAACTACAGACTCGACACTTCCTAACAATATCAAACTCGTTCAGAAATCATTTCCTCAAAATCAAATATTCCCATTCCCGAACGTATTCCATTTTTACTTTCCAAAAATATCCATTTCTCGAATTATCTATAATAATACTTCGACATTTATTGCACTATTTGCATAGTATAATAATTATCGTTATATTATTATAACGTTTACTCGTGATCGTTTTATTACTAATATACGCATTTATATATATATGTGTACGTTTATCACGTCTATATACGTATATAAACGATTATATTATCAATAATATTATTACGAGTATTGTTTTTAATGTTTGATTTTAAATATTTATCGAGTCATAAGAATTTGGTCACATGTCCGAGTCATCACTCTCGGCTCATAGTCCAAGTCCAAAAATAATAACCAAGTCAAAATAAATAAACAACTCCGTCCAAATCAATCCCAAATCCACGTACTACAACATGAGGGTCCGACTACGGCACCCGACTAATCCTATCTCCGTCATTCTAAATGACCGTCTCACAATCGGTCCCCAAATCCACACTCGTCAACACAACTCCAAAATCAATAACAAAAACCAATAAGCACAAAAAGTAAGCCAATCCATCACAAAAACTTACTCAAACCCTTCCTTATAAGTAGTAACTTTTTAAAAGTTGAAAGGTACATTTTGATACAACTTATGAAGCAATGTTTCAAAAACACAGGCTCTGTTCAAGTACCTCGCTAAACACCCCCGAATCCGAAGTCTCAACAGTAGACCATAAGACATATAATTCCAAAGACAATGGACACAAAAACTAAATTGGGTTCTTCTACTTTAAGCTAAATTGGCCTCTGTGATTTCACCAAGTGAAATATAAAACTATGGAATATAACAGACACATTTTTTTATAAACAATGTACAAAACCTACTTTTAGTTTTAAATGCATAGATAGAAATGTAACAAAAGAGCGAAACTTGGAAACCATATAAAAATTGGTGTACAAGCATTATACTTTTGTTTGATTTTAATATATGGGGAAATTTATAAATTTGTAAAATGCATCCAACAGCTAGAACATATACATGTACTAGCAACAGAAACATCATACCCTCTTCCCCATTAAAAATATAAATCAAGAGTCAAGTAATATCTACAATGGTGAGTTAAGAATTGCAGTGACCTTTTTTTAAGATCTTACTATATATACTTGTCTACGAATGGGATTATTATGCAAATCTCTTTATACACTTTATGAAATGACATACTTGCTTTCTTGTGCAACTCACTACGGCCTTTCTCCTTTGTATAAGGGAAAAAGGCCGGAGAGAGCTGATCGAGGAATGCAAGGGAAAGATCAAAACTCAGTTATTGTGCACACACAAAAAAGAGAAACTAGCTAGAGTAAGATTTTGCTAACTCAGTTTTGATCTTTCAAATGATGAACTATAACCAACAACAAAACAACTAAGAATAGAAGTTTCATGAGGGATGTTATGGTGGCTGTGGATGATAGTCTATTGGTGCGCTTTTTCAAGAACATGAAACTGGGCTTTGTGTGCTTTGTGTCTATACTCTATACGAGTGTGAGTGTCTGCCATACAAGAAATTGCATTCTTTAATAATGATTTTTATGGTTTTGTTGGGGTTAAAATATCGTGTTTTGATATTGTTTTACTTTGTAACATGACTAGTTATAATACCCGCGCGCGCACGCGCGGGGTTTTTTTTAAATCTTTTAATAATGTATTTTTATTTATTAAGAAACAAATAGCTTAATTTTTGTTTTTTCTTTTATTATAGTTCTTAATTTTGATTTATAATTCAAAAATTTTTATTATGTTTTATGAACGTGTTAAAAGTTCATATATGTCATTTTCATAAATATTGTCATCTTTATGTACGAATTTATCAATTATTTATACAATTCACTTGTCATGTATAGCATACGTTCATCAATATCACCTATAACATGCAGATCATAACTCACAAGCCTAATAAAATTCTTTAAAAACGATGGCAATGCCAACCGAACATTACACTCACTGCATTTTTTTTAACGGCGAGTTAGTAGTTAGTAATTCGAGCCCACAGTGACATCCAATTGGGATATATGCAAGCATCGAACCTTTCTCATTAGGAATAAACCCCACTCCTGCTTCTATTTTTCGAGCCCCTGAAGGTCCATAGTGAGACTCGAACCTGAGACTTCTCTAAGGATACCTTCTCAAGGTTACCTTTGGTGGCCAACTGAGCTAGCCCAATTGGTTACACTCACTGCAATGTTAAGGGTTCATCTTAGGTTCTTCAATGTTAAGGGCTCATCATAGGTTCTTTAATTTTCTTATTTATTCTCTAAGGTTGGCTGTTCACATACTAACAAATTTATTAGAAAGAATGTTAATATTCAACTTTTGATTAATTCATTACATCAAATCAAACAAAAATATCTTATGCTACAAAGTACAGTACTCGACCATGGAAATAAAATATCTTACAAAAGTATCCAGTTATCTTATTTGTGATTCTTTTGTTAGTTACAATTGATTGATACAAAGTAAACTTGGAATCATCACTTGAACTTTCGAAGTTGCCTTTAATTTTAACAGAAGTATTTATTGTGAAGTATAATTTCAAAACGTATTATGTTAGCCTAATTAATGTGGTGTTGCTCATACAGTTAAGTAAGTTGTGGATGAAGGCTTATAGATATATAATCTGGGTTTGCTTTGACAAAGAGGTGGGTGTTTCTCATGCTTTCCCCATGGCCGTTTATGATTATGTATACCAGGGTTTTAATTTGGAAATTATATGTATGGCCCAAGACTGACAGTATCTCCAATCTTTTGCTCCGTAATTCTCATATATGGAGTTTTAAATCCCATTTCATAAGTGGTAGATGCTATCTAAATAAAGAAAACAAAAAGACACAGCAAGCATTAAAATAGAAAAAAGATGACCAGAAAAGGCTGATGAACCAAAAAATGAAAAATGAACATTGTGCAAATGCCTCTTCAACAAAGAATAAACATCAAATGATAAAAGGCATGACCACCATAACAGATTAAATTCATGGTAATCAAGACACTCCTTATTCAAGGTCAGCTCATAGGTATTAGTTTTACCAAAAATGTGTTTCGTTGTAAATAGAATGAAAATTGTAATGTGATCTCGATATCATCTTGGTGTATATATCTTGTTACATCAGTTTTGCAAATAGCCCAGGTGTAACCTGCATCCACATGAGGTTCGGTTTTAGATTAGCAGGAATAAAGTTATATACATAGTGACTATCGAAAAGAAATAGAAAAGGTTATATACTTACACATTTGTCAACACATTGCCAATAATCAAAATATTGTCCTGTGCAATGTTTATGACCAGTTTCATCAGTTTGAACCCATTTTACATACCCTTTTGCAGATGTCATAAACTAAATTAGGTTCAAAAATTAAGAAAAACAGAACAAAAAAAGGAGGCAGATGAGTAAACAGCCCAATGAAAATTTCTATGAATAAAACATCTTTAATCAGTAAGTCATAAGAATTGACCAATTATACAGCTCATGTAAGCATATTTGACACACTAATTACTTTCAAATAATTGTATAAGAGCGATTTGACTTATGAGACATCCCAACCTCACTATTTGAACGGCTACCCAGAAGTCCCTATTTTGACCCATTACGTAGTCGATTTTCCTAGCTCTCCACCCAATAATGACAAATAAAAAAAATCATAAATATCCATATCTGGATAAAAACAGAAAGGAAAAATAGGACATTTGTGCTTAATAGCATGCCTAAAAAAGGAGATGTGAACCCACTAATCTCTAAATCTGTTTCTAGTTCATTGTATTGTGATTCGGCCCTTTCTAGCCGACGTTTAGTATTAGCCAACATGGCTTCCGCCTCTTTGAGCTGGTTTCTAGATGCCTAAAGCTCTTTTTCCGGTTCATGTAACTTAAATTCAGACTCTTTAAGGCTGTCTCCTAATGTCTTAAGTTCAATCTGCTAAGATTCGATTATAAAATTTGTACTTATCGGTTACATGGGTACCAATTTGGTCGCTCAATGTATTATTATACGAAAAGAAGAAACAACACATATTAACCAAAAAGGCCACAGCTTTACAACACATACACCTTAAAATATGCAAACTAATACATATTAAAGCTATTGATCCCTCCATGCATCTAGTGATGGTAAACAATCCGATAAAAAATCAGGAATATAAAGTACGGTGACTTCCTTATGGCTAAAAAGTCAATCTTTTCCAGCTTGGACATAATGAATATGCAAACATACAGATCAATATTCTAGTTCATGCTCAGAGATGCATAAAAACTAATCAAGTAATAAGAATTAAGGATTACATCAAGGAAAGGACTCCAATGTTGGCAGTTCTTCAAATCAAGTCCTGTAAGGTTTTTAGCATGCCTACACAGCATAATTGGTCAACTGATAGTAAGACAATTTATGCGATTGGAACTTATCATTTAATATCTTTCAGACGATAGCTCCTCCAAAGCATTTCGGCTAAGCCCACTCACAATATCATCTAAATCAAATAAACAAATTGAATTACATGTAACATTATCATTTTAGATCAGGTCATCAGGAACCTTTTTTGTTGTAGTGATGTTTTGTTTAGTATTCTACATTAAGCAAGTCATATTCTGAGAGAAAAATATATACCTTTCCATTCCATAAGAGTACTTCTACGTTCTGATTTTACAGGATCATCAACCATTGTACCAGCGGATACCTCTTTATGTTGAGTTTGCGCATCATCTTGAACAATATCATGCTCAAAACTATTGAACCGTAACAATTGGTTAACATTTGCTCCTGCAGCGTTTATTCTTCAAAGTAATGCACAATAAAAGACATGCAAACTAATGCATCCTAAGTTGACTAATTTATTACAGGGCAATATGTCAATTATTAAAGTATTTTTGAGTCGGCCCAACCCAACGACCCCTGTTTTGACGCACATGAAACTGCCCTTTTATCTAATATCTACCCATTTTGAGATCTTTAATATTGCTTGTCACACTAAATTAAAAGTAAAGCCTAAAGAGCCTCAATCTAACTTAACTTGCAGCCATATCAAACTTTCCTTTTGATATTCCTGTTTAATGCATCGTATGGGTATGCATGACGACTGATAAGAAATGACCATGAACTGCGGGACTTGTTTACTCAGTCAAGGAGAAATTAAGATGTTTCCCGCAACTTGAAAATAATACTTCTAGGCTAAAGTTACTAAATAATAACCGTATCTTTGTTTCTGAAACAAAAGAGTTATGTGTAGGGGTGTCAATTCTTTAATTCAAAATATTGTTTTGAATTTGATGGGCTAAAATTTTAAAAATATTCATCCACCTTTTGTTTTCCTTTGATATTTGGATTTTCACTAAAATTTGGATTGATATTCAAATTAAAAAGAAGTAAGTTGCTTGGGATAAACCAAGGTGGCTAGATGGGCATATTGGGTAACAGGTCAAAATGGTTTGGGTCAGAAGATGTCATTTTTTTACAGGGGTCCAAACATGTCGTCATTCTTTAGTATAATTTGAAACAGATTGACCAGCAAACATTTTTAGTAATATATATTTGATTCTAGCACAAGTCACAAACACACAATTTCACTCATGCTTAGATGTGCCAAATTCGACCCCATTTACTTATAAATAATAGCCTATAATGAAATACCGTCAAATGTCGCCCAAGGTGTAACTTTAATTCATAAACCTCCTAAACCTTTGTACATTTTAAAACTTTGGATTATGACACACTGTTAAAAATTATCTATTTTTGGACAAAAAGTTTTGGAGTCAACCCAACCCCACCTGTTTTGACATCTACAAATAACCACCCATTTTGACAACAAAGTGGTAATTAGTTAAGGGATATGGCAAACAATAATAGACTAAAAGCAACCTTGATTTAATATTTATTACATGTGTTGTAAATAGCACTTAAAATATTCATACGCCACCAGTGCCTACACCTTATAGGTACACGTAGTGACCCTGACATTCTCTCTATGATGAGACCGTCCTATTGATAATGTAAAATATGTGAAATACATCTACTCATATAGATCTAGTGTCAACATATGAAAAAGAAAAAAAGAGGAATGACACTCTGTTGAATGAAGAGACTACCTGTACGAACTCAGCTGGAGGGACCATATCTCCATTGCTATGCCACCCATCTTGCAGCTTCTCATATGCTTCATTGATTTTAAATTGCTTTTCACATAAGTTGTGCCTTGCTGAAAACAAAACGATATCACACAATTAATAAGTCCCATAAACATAAGACATGTTATATTTTGCAAAAAAGAGAGTTGAAGAAGAAACCTTTTACAAATGTACAGGTGCCAAGCCCATTGACAACCTCTCCACTTTTCCCTTTGTCTTTTGAACCACCGTCCTCACTACCACCGGCTTGTTTTGATATGCCCCTTTAGCACTTTGCATCATTTCCCATGGTATTTCAAGTCTCTGACATGAAAATATCAAGAGTTATGGTGACTCTAACCAAATAAATAGAAGATAAAGTATGTGTCTTTAATATTCATGCCGTATTGTGTTGACTATCCTTCTGTTGTTAAAAACTAATGCTCTATAAGCAGGAAAGCTGCTGAAATCAGCAAGCTAGGTTTCATACAGTATTTGAGAGAGTTGTTAAGTTGTTGCAAATCAGATTCACCTGAGAAAACCAGAAAATGTGGCAAGTATATGACCACTTTGAGGAGTAATATGTAATGAATATAACATGTTTTAGCCTACAATAAATACCGATGAAAACATTATTGCAACTATTATGTTTTAGATGCAACGATAGAAGGACATTGCATCTCTAATAAGAATGTCGCAATACCTGTATAAACTTTGCATACTCATTCTGTTCCTATAGCGATTCTTGTCATTGGCTCATGGTAACTTGGCTGAACATAATTTTGCAAGGTGATTACAAATTTACAAAGTGCCCAACTCTTTTTTAGCCTTTGAACTGGGACTTCTTTATAGGACTGTTTGGGATTGCTTATAAAAACTACTTATAAGGAGTTAAATAAGCAATCCCAAACAATCCCTTTAAAGCATTTTCATTAAGCAATCCAAAACAACCCTACCTTATGAGAAGCAATTTGAATAGCGATCCCAGACAGTTTGAGAAATAAATGATGACTTGGAAGAAGTAAATATCCATTGACAAATGAAAGGCCTTATAGAGTAACAATTATATCCATTTATTTATTTGAAAAACATACTACAAAGATTCTAATTGAAGCATTTGATACCTTTTTAATGATTAATTCTAATCCCAATTTATCATATAAGAGAGTTAGTACTTGCTACCTTATTGTCGTCATCACATTCAAAGTGGTCAATATACTTCATGTAAACTTCACTGTAAACAACACGTTTATTTGATTATTTGAGCGGTCGATTCAAAAAAATATATATATATCTTAACCTTTTTAAAAAGATTGATATACCTCTTCACTAATTGTGTCAATATTTTGCTTTATTGATTAATCATTCATCTGGGATTGATAATTATTGCATAAAAAAGGTATCAATTTGTGAAAAATATTATTAACATGCAATCTTTATATAAGCAAATGCAAAAATCTAATCTCAAACACCAATCGAAAAAAATAATGTATTGTACCTCTTTTTTGAAGCCACGAATAAGCATGAATAACCCATGATCGCTCGAGTTTTCAAAAACGTGATAATTGATGAGATCGATTTTGTTTTGATAAATTAAGGGTTTGTTGGTTGACTTCTTTTTTTTTTTTTTTTTTTTTTTTTGTGTGTGTGTGTGTGTCGATATATGATGAAATCCAGATGTGTTTGATTGTGGTTTTGTTTTTCAAATTTTTTGTTTAAACCCTGAAGATATTATAGATTCACCCCACCTTTTTAAAGTTTTTTTTTTTCATACTTTTGACACATATAACTTTTTACTCACTTTTCACCTAAAACGAATTTACAATTTTTTTTTTTGTTAAATTAGGAAATATTTAAGGCTCTTTTTATTAAAAATCTTTAAAATAAAAAATAAAATAAAAAAATTATTACTTAATAAGGAATGATTTGATTTTTTTGAAATGAAAAAGTCCCCACTAGGGGTTTTATTTTATTAGGTAAAAGATTAAACATTACCCGCTAGTATCATTTTTTATTTTATTTTTTATTATTATCATTGTTATTTTTTTTTATTATTATTTTTTTTTTTTTTGTAAAATAACCGCATTGTATGACCCAAAATGTTCTAACATAGTCAATGATTGTGGTTTTAATTTTGTAGTAGCGACCCTATCCAATGACAAACTTGCCCACAAATTTTAGACCCTATCCAATGACAAACTTGCCCACAAATTTTAAACACATATGGTCCTCTCCCATCATTGACTGTTTCGTCTATGTGAGCACCAAATAAGGTCATACTAAACATCTGGTTGTACGCGCGGATATTTTCCATAAAGTGTTTGTCCTTGAATAATTGTTTTATAGAATCAGGTGGGTCTTTTTCATGTGGAAGACGCACTTTTCCTTCCCCACAGCAGCGGCTAAAGCGAATTTTTGAGCCTTTCACCATACCAAAATGCAGCTCCGTAATACTCACATGGCCGGTTACAATCCCCAATATCAATATAAAGAGGTGAAACAACTGAAAACGAATGACAGCAATGAGATTAGGTATCCTCTGATTCAGTGTAATTTTTAAGACAATTGAATTAGAAATGTTCAAAGACATGCAGTTACCTTGACAATTAGGCATTAGGCTAGAATCACGATTATAAGAAATTTTAGAACGGCGCTGCCTTAAAGTTTTTCTAGCTCTATCGGGTGGATTATGAGAGGTTGAAGCAGTGCTTTGGATATTACCTGTTTGTAACAATAGTAGAAATTTCTATAGTGTTAAAAATAGAATAATAAAAATGCATAAATTTAAACTTTATTTGTATGCTGGTATTCACGTTGATAGTTCGAAAAAGTTGGTACATTGTTTTCCATTACAATGCTTGGTAGTTGGTTGTCACATATGTATCTGTCCTCTGTGTTAGATGACTGTTCTATGTCATCTCCGCATACGTTACAACTTTTGTGGGGTAGGTGAGAAGGCTCATTTGATTTTGCTGTTGTAGTAGAATCTGTGAAGGGTTAGAGTAAAAGTTATTGTATGTCATATGTGCAAACAGTAATTGGTTAAAAAATAATGTATTAAACAAACCTGATATAATTTGCTTGCATCTTTTCGGATGAACTGAACATCTTTGATTTTCAATGTTAAAATTGTCATAAGCCATATAATTTGTGTCTGTAACTCTCTGCCTTTCGTGTTCATTTACCAGGTTATATTTTGCCTTTCCATTCGTGCTAGTGACAAAAGATTGATGCATTTGGCTTTGTAAATTGGCTCTGGTATTGTAACTTTGGTGTTAGTTATTCAAAGACGAAACAAACAAACGAAGCGGAAGCTTTATTCAAATAACAAACCAAATACAAAGACAAATTCAAAGGTACCAAACCAAAATTCTAATTCAAAAGGTACAAAGAAATCTAATGGCAAGAATCCCTATTTATAGACTAAACAAACTTGCAGGACAAGTAACACAAATTACCAAATAACCCCTAAAGTTTAAGTCACTTTTCTAACAATCGTGACTTAAACTCCTCCACCTGCTTCAAATCAAATTCAAAGTTCCAAATTCTGAATTCCAAATTTTAAATTCCAAAATCCAAATGCCAGATGCCAAATTCAAATCAAACGATCCAAAACAAACTGAACAACTACAAACGCCGATAATCTTCAAAACGAACAATCACACGTCAACCGACAGATTCAAACTCGGTCAACCAAAAACAAATCGGCTCAAACGATCTTCAACAAAGATTATCAAATTCGGGCAACCAACTTCAAAAGCCCGACGAACGAAGATCCAAATTTTCAAACTAATGAATTCCCAACGATCGCACAAATTCAAACGACCCGATTATAACCAAGTCTTCAAATACCAAATCGATTTTCAAATTTCAAATACCAAATTCAAATTCCAATGCTCCACTTATATAATAAGAATTACGACCCAAGTATCACGGTCCAACTTCAAACTTATTATCCGAGTATCAAACAAATTCAAGTTAATAAATAACTTGACGAACGGGCTCTAATAATACAAACACCCAAATATGATACAGATAATAATTCTAATGACCCACTTATATAATAAGAATTACGGTCCCAATTACAAATTCAAATACACAAATTCTTCAAACTAATATTGTTGGCATCTAATAGGAACAAAAGAGCCGTGGCTAATTATATTTTATTCAAAAAACAAAACTGCCCGCAAAACAAATTAAATAGCAATCCCAATATCTAAAGCAAAAGCCCAGTAACCCAAAACAGATATTTTAATCAAATGTCATATCCAATTGACTTCCAAAAGCAATGTTCTCAAACCAGAACAGTAACTCAACCAATCCTGTAAGTCTGTAACTAGATGCTCCACCAAAAACGATTATTCAAACAATTCTTCAAACCAAAAATAATCGTACTTCAATCTCAGCGAACCATAAACGAACTTTTTTTTCTTCTTCTTCATTGCTAAACAAACCTAGCTCTTGATACCACTTGTTGGTAATTCAAATGAACGAAACAAACAAACGAAGCGGAAGCTTTATTCAAATAACAAACCAAATACAAAGACAAATTCAAAGGTACCAAACCAAAATTCTAATTCAAAAGGTACAAAGAAAACTAATGGCAATAATCCCTATTTATAGACTAAACAAACTTGCAGGACAAGTAACACAAATTACCAAATAACCCCTAAAGTTTAAGTCACTTTTCTAACATTTGGAGACAGGGAGATTGGTCAACAGGATTTGTCGACAATCCTTGGAAGCAAGAGAACGTGTCGTCAAAGGTCTGTGCTTCCAAATTTTGTTGATAATGTTCTAGCTCATATATTGGCTCATAACATCTAGCATTCAGAAGTGGATAAAATTACAGACATATAATTCTTACGGATATATAGGTTACCTGCGTTGCTAGTTAATGCATTTTGATGCTGCTCTAACGGCTCATATGTAGGAACATCCGATGTTAACTGTGCCTTGCCTTTTGCTTGGTGCAGTATGTCTCCATAATTGGTTGAGACATACTGATTCTGTAAAGGTTTTGTTGGTCTACCATTGTAGAGACAATGCTGAATCCATCTTTTTAAAAAGTGGTAACATCCCCAAATGGTCTAGCTAAATTTTGATATGTGGAATGTATTGGTTGAGGTTGAGTCAATTGCACTTTTTGAGGTTCTAACATGCTAAAACTAAGATTGTTAATTCTTTTTTTTTTTTTTTTTTTAGGTGGCTCTTTATCCATGGAAAAGTTAATTATGTGACAACTACTGAGAAGGAAAGGAAGCACTAGCTAATGCATGTAAACACCGAGTATGACTACAGTAAAGGAAGCTAACCACTAATGCAAGTAAAGTTTTAGTATGACTACAGTATTACTGAAAGGCACCTAATGTTACTGATCATGCAAATGTATCTTGAAAAATAAGTAGAAATACATCTTAAAACATACCTACTTCACAAAGATTCAACCTTTCTTTTTGTTCCAAAGTTTCTGATGATCAAGTTTCCTGGTTCACAAAGATCTTTGTATGCTTACACTTTTCTTGCTTGAGTTATTAACAGTATGGACTAACTATCATTAGTAACGAAAGATAAGGACTAGAATGTAATTTGGGAGTCAAGAAGGATCTAGAACACCCCATGGGGTGCCTAGGCCGGTCGAGTAAGGGGAGGGGAAGCCCAACCCACATCCAACTTGTCCTCCAAGTTTACTCTAGTATATATACAAGGCCAAGGGTTAGGGTTTCACATTTTTTGTGCACACACCCAAAACCCTAAAACCTTTTCTCCTTGTTTTCTTTCTTGGCCGATCGTCCAACCCCCCTCCTAGGGTGTTTGGGTCGATTTTGGTTATTCCAAAATAGTGTTTTGTTTACTTGCATCAAACCTTTATTCGTTGGTAGTTTGTGTGTACAAGAACGAGGTAATTACTTACTTTAGTAATTATCAAGAGATCGATAAATAAAACGGTAAGGGGTTTATAATTGATCTATTTGTACAAGAATCAAGGTTTATTGAAGTGCATCGGGTACGTTTATTATTTATGTTTTAGTTATCTTTATACGTGTTATTATTCATCCTTGCTTCCGCGTATGTGCTATATTGATTGTCAAACTCTAATAGACACACCCATCTTTCTTGGACAAAATGAATGGGTTGAAAAACTATATCTAACATCCACTATGAGGAAGAAGTGGTTTTGCCTAGGTCTTTTGATAATGAGCTTGTGAAGTTAAGTTTTTAACCTAGACTAGATAATGAGGTTGTTGTGAATTTATTGGAGGAGTAAAGTTTAGTGTACTATGGTAGGTGTGTTTGACAACCTTTGATGAGGCAGGTGTGATGACCTAATTAAATGTAGCTCGTCAAGTTAAGCTTACCATGGCAAGAAGCTCGACTGGATCATAATCATAAGCAAAAGCAACAAGCCCTTATAAACTTTTATAACTTTTTGTAAGTTTCTAAGCCTAGCATATAAACTTATCCAAACATTTTTATAAAGTTTTCTAAAAAAGCCTAAACAAGGACGTGAATTATATTAACAAAATAACAAATATTTGGCGACATTTGTATCAGAACTTAAAGGTTTTGCCTTTGGTCTGAACTATTAAAGCATGCTTTTTAGTTAGATTATAAGACAAAAGATCTAAATGGCTTCTTACCGAGTAGATAGATGACGAGGTAAAAAATGTAAATGATTTCTTACCGAGTAGATATTGGGGGCATAAACAAAACTCCAAATTAGTCGAGTTAATGAGGCAAGAAAAAGAAGGTTCATCAATTTCAAAACATATTGTGTTTTATTCACAAAGGATCATATCTTTTATATATAGTTGTTGGTATTTTCGATATCGATGCATGAAACTCAAAAGGGAACAAGCTTATACAAATCTAAACCTATATAATATAATGTTTTGACAAATGTGCCTAATATAGTGACGTTATATGTGACAGACTTTAGATATGCACACATAGGCTAAAGCCAGAGCCCGAGCTTAAGGCCTAACACGAAAAAGCTTGAAAAGCCCGGCCTAAAGCCCGACGGTCTAAATGGTCCTTATATTTTTCACCAAAGCCGGGTCTGGCCCGGACCCGATAAAGCTCGGGCAAAGCCCAAAGCCTAAAAAAACCAGCCAAAAAGCCTAAAAGCTCGGGCTTAAAAAAAAAAAAAAAAAAAAAAAAAAAAAAAAAAGAAAAAAAAAAAAAAAACTTTCTAGTAATAAAGAAAGCCTAAATTACGTGTTACTTTTGTTTATGCTATTTTTGGTGCGGAGCTTTTTTGGAGCTTTTTGGGGTAATGAGCGGTGAGAATGAGCTTTTTTATTTTTGATGTTTGTTTGGCATGAGAGATGTGAGCTTTGCTATTTTTTAGGAAAGCTCATTTTCCCAATGCTTCTTTATGAAGCTGTGAGCTTTTTTGGCTACTGCTCACAGCTCACAGCTACTGCTCACTGCTACTGCTCAATGCTACTGCTCACAGCTACTTTTGCCAAACATAGCTTAATAACATATAAAAAAATAATAACTTAAAATGATTTATGAAATTACAACAAAAAAATTATCACTTGTCAATAAATATGACTTGTTAAAATGGATAAAAGTTAATGTTGTTGTTGAGGTTTCTCATTAATGTTACAACTATTGTAAACTTCAATTGATGTGTATTTGGAGTGAAGGACCGACAATTTTTGTGTCCTCAATTGATATGTACATTTAAAATAGAGTAAATTGACGACTTTAAATGTTTAGAACTAGTCTTGCTTACCTAACCTACTTTCACTTTAACTACTCTTGTGAAAGTATATGTAAATCTTAATGTTTGCGTTTATGATCAATAAATAGTTAGGTATTCTTATTTACATTGCAACATTTAGATGTCTAATTCCTTCGTAATGGATATTTTATTAATTATACTCTTTTCTTTTATAAGTACTAGGTGAGTACCTGTTAATAGCAACGAGATTTTCTAACACCAACCAATTATAATTGGGATAATGTGGTTAAGTATTTCGTGTAACATTTATACATATTCAAATACTTATAGTTGCGATAATGTAAGATTTTGGATTGTTACATGTCATTGCCTTTAAATTTTGATAGTAAAATACAATTTCAAACATGATAAAGATATCGGCCCCGAGGGGTCACGATTATGTTTTCAGTAGAATAGGGTTTGCTATTCAGAAAGGGGTGGCGGCGCAGCTTGTTGCCCGCTTACCTACCACCTTGATGTAAATCTACTAATTTAGTTATAATATGATAAAGATAAGAATCAACATAAACATATAAGAAAACAACCTGATACACACCAATAGGGATCACTTAAGATCCGTTAGAGGATTACAACAAGTAGGGTAATCAAGAAGATATGAAATAGATCACCGAAACATTGATTGTATTATCAAATGGAAAGTTGTTACAATTGTGAAAGAGAATTCAGAGAGAATTATTATTGATCAAAGTGTAAGTTGGAAATGAAATTGTACAAAGTATTTAAAGGAGGAAATTGGCGCCAAAGTTAGTTGTGAGCTGTTGGAGATAGTCACGTGCACCTCACACTTCTGAGTCAACTCATTCGTGTGCACCTCACGTGCCAAAAACCACAACTATTTTGTAGCTTATCATTTCATCCCCCTTTAAAATCAACTTGTCCTCAAGTTGTGCAATCAAAACTTGGAAATTTCTTCTGCAAGTCAGTAATGGATTCCCATGTAGCATCATCCCTTGTTCCATTAGCCCATTGTACCAATACATACACTTCAGCCACATTTCCCTTTTTTGCCAATCTTCTGTCTAAAATAGCAACTGGTTCAACCAAGAATGATCCAGTGGAGTCACAAGGTGGCAAACTTCCACATTGTTGATTTGGGCTAGGATCTCTGCATTTCCTCAATTGAGAAACATGAAAAACATTATGTATCTGAGAATCATTGGGTAACTCCAGCTTATAAGCTACTTGACCCACTCGCTGTATGATTTTGAATGGTCCAAAAAACTTAGGAGAGAACTTGTTCTGTTTTCCTTGTCTTATTGAAACTTGCCTGTAGGGCTGCAACTTCAAATACACCCAATCTCCACATTCAAACACCTTGTCAGTTCTGTGCTTATCAGCATGTGACTTCATCCTATTCTGAGCTCTCTTGATATGAAACTTCAAAGTTTCAATGGCTGCTTCCCTTTCACTTAAAGTCTTGTCTACCATTTCCACCCTACTTTCTCCTCCAATGTATGGTATATGAATAGGTGGAGGTTTACCATAAACTGCTTGAAATGGAGTGGTATTAATTGAGGTGTGAAAGTTTGTGTTGTACCACCATTCAGCCATAGACAACCATTTACACCATTGTTTTGGCTGTTCACCAGTCATGCACCTCAGATAACATTCCAAACTTCTATTCACTACCTCAGTCTGCCCATCAGTTTGAGGGTGATAAGATGTTGACATTCTCAACTCCACCTTCAATAGTTTGAATAACTCTTTCCAAAATAAACTCACAAACACCTTATCTCTGTCTGAGATAATGTTTTCAGGTAACCCATGCAATTTATATATGTTATCTAAGAACAACTGGGCCACTTGTGATGCAGTGAAAGGATGTGACAAGGTTAAGAAATGGGCATACTTACTTAGCCTGTCAACCACTACAAAGATAACATCTTTACCTTGTGATTTAGGGAGGCCTTCTATGAAATCCATTGAAATACTAGTCCAAGTACTAGTTGGAATGGGTAAGGGTTGCAACAATCCTGGATAAGCTTCCAAATTAGGTTTGAATCTTTGACATACATCACAATTTCTGACAAATTGTTTAACCTCCTTTCTCATTTTCTTCCAATAAAATAGTGAACACAACTTGTGAGTAGTCACTTTCACTCCTGAATGGCCTCCAACTGACCCTTCATGAATCAATTTAACAATTTCAATTCTGAGTTCATCATTTTTGCCCACCATCAACTTATCTTTCCTTCTCAATTGTTGATTACTCCAAGTATAGTGACCCTTAACATTGTTATTTGCCTGCAACTTAACAATCAGAGCTTTAAGTGTATCATCCTGATTCCAGCTATCCACCACCTTTTGGTACAATTCTGTGGACACAATTGAAGTACTGGCAATACTGAGGAGTTCAGCAGGGTTTTGCATTCTTGACAAAGCATCAGCAGTGACATTATCAACTCCTTTTTTATACACAATCTCATAATCAAACCCCATGAGTTTTGGTAACCACTTAAGTTGAGCAGGGGTTGTCATCCTTTGATCCAAGAGATATTTCAAACTAAAATGGTCTGTTTTGATCTTGAAATGCCTATCCAATAAGTACCCTCTCCATTTTTCCAAAGCTTGTACCACTGCAAGAAATTCTTTTTCATATGTGGACATTAACTCATGTTTGGCAGATAGTGTTTTGCTTAAGAAAGCTATTGGATGACCTTCTTGTAATAAGACTGCTCCAATTCCCACACCAGATGCATCAGTTTCAATAGTAAATTCCTTGTTAAAATCAGGCAATCTTAACACTGGTGCACTGATCATGGATTGTTTGAGGGTTTCAAATGCTGTTTGAGCAACAGTGGACCAAGCAAAAGCACCTTTCTTCAACAATTGAGTTAATGGCTTACTCACAGATGCATAATTTTTAATAAACCTCCTATAATATCCTGTTAAACCCAAAAATCCCCTTAATTGCTTGATATTAATAGGAGTGGGCCAATTTGCCATGGCTTGTATCTTAGTTGGATCTGTAGCAACACCCTTTTCTGATATGACATGCCCCAAATATTCAACTTGCTCAGTGCCAAACACACACTTACTAAGCTTAGCATACAGTTTGTGAGTCCTCATGGTTTGCAAGATCATTTTAAGATGATTGACATGTTCTTCCAAAGATTGACTATAAATGAGTATGTCATCAAAGAATACCAATGTAAATTTTCTAAGAAAAGGTTTGAATACCTCATTCATCAAGGACTGGAAGGTTGAAGGAGCATTTGTTAACCCAAATGGCATGACCAAAAACTCATAATGGCCCTCATGAGTCTTAAAAGCTGTTTTAGCCACATCTTTCTCATCCATTCTGATTTGGTGGTAACCAGACCTGAGATCCAATTTAGTAAATAGTTTTGCCCCATGTAATTCATCTATGAGCTCTTCTATGACTGGAATTGGAAATTTGTCCTTGATTGTTTGCTTATTCAACTGTCTATAGTCCACACACATTCTCCAAGTGCTATCTTTCTTCTTCACCATGACAATAGGAGATGCAAATGGGCTTTGACTCTTTTTAATGACACCAGCTTCCAACAATTCTTTTACCATACTTTCAATTGCATCTTTTTGAGTGGGAGGATGCCTATAAGGCCTTATGTTTACTGGTAAAGCACCCTCTACCAATGGAATCTTATGGTCATGTGATCTGTGGGGTGGTAGCTCAGTAGGTATATCAAATACATCTGCATACTCATCTAGTACCACTTGTATCTCACTCACCACTGACTTAGGAACTCCTTCTAATTTCATACAAGAAGCTGCACTTACAGGATACACACACAAAGCCATTGAATGAAGCTCTGCTTGCACCACTTGCTTAGTAGCCTTATCAGTGTTTTTATCACTCAACCATTCCAGAGTTGGTCTTTTAGTTCCTCTTAAAGCTACCCTCTTTCCTTCCCACTTAAACTCCATTCTTAACTCTTGGAAATTACATTTCATATCACCCAGTGTTGCTAACCACTGAATTCCCAATACCATGTCACAACCTCCCAAAGGCAATAACATCACATCAGTGGTGAAAGCTGTATTGCCAAACTTCCAGCTGAAATTCTTACACTCAGAAGTAGTCATCAATTTATTACCATTTGCCACAGTGACTGCCAAAGGTCCAGTTGGTCTAATGTGACACCCAATTTTCTGAGCAATGTGTTTGTCTAAGAAATTATGTGTGGAACCACAGTCAACCAAAATATGAATTACATGTTTGCCCACATTACCCAACACCCTCATTGTTTGGAAATTACTTGTTCCAGTTAAAGCATGTAATGAAATTTGAGGTTGCACTTCTTCTTCAATATCATCTACCCTGTTTTCCCCTGTTTCATCCCATTCTTCCAACACAATTTCACCTTCATCAGGCAATACTTCCAAAGAAAACAATTGGCCTTCACACTTATGGCCTGGAACATATTTCTTATCACAATAGAAACACTGATTTTGTGCCCTTTTTTCAGCATATTCTTTTTGAGTCAATTGTCTTCTCATTGGTAGCCTTACTGGAGTGTTTGGGTTAACAGGCAAAGATCTATTAACTGGTCTTGGCAAAATTCCCCCATCCTTAACAATTGAACCAGAATTAACAGATCTTACATTAGAGTTGTAAGAGTTATACCTTGGCTTGGTGGCTGCAATGGTTGCTTCTTGCATCTTAGCCATGGTAAAAAGATCAATCAATGTAATAGGCTTAAACATCCTTACTGGCATAGCAATCTCATCCCTTAAACCTCCAATGAACAAACTTATGGCAAGAGATTCAGTTAGATCCAGCCTATTCAACAATTCTTCAAACTTATCTTGATAAACTTGTACAGTACTAGTTTGCTTCAAGTTCTTGAGTTCCACCATGGGATCTTCAAACACATTTCCAAATCTTTTCAAAGCTTCTCCTTCATACATCTCCCATGGACAATTATCACCATATCTTTTCAAGAACTGTTGATGCCAAACTATTGCCTTATCAGAAAGATGCATTGCTGCCAACTCTACCTTCATATTTTCTGGAATATCTTCAATCTTGAAAAAATGTTTACACCTGAACAACCAACTCTTAACATCATCCCCATTGAACCTTGGAAATTCAATCTTGGACATCCTACCATATTGAGTCACTCCATTACCATTTCTGCCATTAGTATGCTGACCATGACTAGTACCTTCACCAGATCTCATTCTTTGCATGTCACTCTGCATTTGTTCCATCATTCTCTGCATTTCCAATATTGTGTTTTGAAGTGACTCCATTGTTGTTTCTGGATTTCTTGATGTATTTCTTGTGTCCACCATTGCACCAGTAAAATTACCACTCATCAACAATGATTTCTCACTGACCTATTGGGGTAATAACTACTGGTCTGTTCTGGGTTAATCAATCCAATTGCTTCTTGCCAGCTTGTTCAAGATAAGAAAATTTAACGAGAATATCGGCTTATCTTGTGGCAGTACAAATGATTGACACTAACCAAGGGTAAACAGAACAGTGAAATCAGTGGTGGCTGATTTCTTGGCCGGAAATTCTGTTTTTAGCCGGAATTTCGCCGGAGAAGATGACCGGAATTCAAGAAAGTCGGTTTAACAATCTTGAAACGATATAGAGCCAGAAAAGAGCTCTGATACCACTTGATACACACCAATAGGGATCACTTAAGATCCGTTAGAGGATTACAACAAGTAGGGTAATCAAGAAGATATGAAATAGATCACCGAAACATTGATTGTATTATCAAATGGAAAGTTGTTACAATTGTGAAAGAGAATTCAGAGAGAATTATTATTGATCAAAGTGTAAGTTGGAAATGAAATTGTACAAAGTATTTAAAGGAGGAAATTGGCGCCAAAGTTAGTTGTGAGCTGTTGGAGATAGTCACGTGCACCTCACACTTCTGAGTCAACTCATTCGTGTGCACCTCACGTGCCAAAAACCACAACTATTTTGTAGCTTATCACAACCGATTCAAGATTTCAAGATGATAAACATCTATAGTTAATAAATATCACAATTAACGAGATAAAACCATAAAGCTTGCAATGTATTTTTATACACATAAAACTAATCATTTAAAACGTAATACCTGTTAAATGTTTCAGAATAGTGAATCTTACTAATCATATATAGTTTGTGTAAAAGCATTATACTTCTGTTTATACCAACAACTGAGATTTGAATTGATAGCTAAAGCAAGAGAAAAATAACTAGCATAATTATGTGGGCACTAAAAGTAAGTTCGAAGAAAGTGGGGTTTTTCAAGGACTTTGTGGATAATTATCTACTTAGAGCTAGGATCGACTTGCTATGATCTCCACCATAAACAACACATAATCCCCATTTTATCAATTTATATAGTATTTGTTCCACCTAGGAAACCCACAAAAGCGATTAGTAAGGGCATCGATCTACACCGTTATGTTCAATGGCCAACATCTTCAAATCAAAGTAGACCCCAATTATGGAGGGGTCTTGAGAGATAACAAATAAAGAACATGTCTAGCTAAAAAGTCTGAACACACATTATAATTCTTTAAAAAACTAATAAGCACTTATTGAGGAAGTGTTTGGTAACAGCAAAAACCAATAAGCACAAAAGTTAGCTAACCCATCACAAAAACTTACTCAACCCCATACTTAAGTAATAACTTAGGGACATTTTGATACACCTTATGAAGCAATGTTTCAAAAACACAGGCTCTGTTCAAGTTCCTCACCGAACACCCCCGAAACCATAAATAATTCCGAAGACAATGGACACAAAAATTAAATTGGGTTCTACTTTAAGCAAAATTTCAAGTCATTGTGTATAACGGATAAATATACATGGCCTCTGTGATTTCACCAAGTGAAATATAAAACTATGGAAGTATAACAGACACATTTTTTTTATAAACAATGTACAAAACATACCTTTAGTTTTAAATGCATAGATATAAATGTAACAAAAGAGCGAAACTTGGAAACCATATAAAAATTGGTGTACAAGCATTATACTTTTGTTTGATTTTAATATATGTGGAAATTTATAAATTTGTAAAATGAATCCAACAGCTAGAACATATACATGTACTAGCAACAGAAACATCATATACCCTCTTCCCCATTAAAAATATAAATCAAGAGTCAAGTAATATCTACAATGGTGAGTTAAGAATTGCAGTGACCTTTTTTTTAAGATCTTACTATATATACTTGTCTACAAATGGGATTATTATGCACCTCTTTATACACTTTATGAAATGACATACTTGCTTTCTCGTGCAACTCACTCCGGCCTTTCTCCTTTGTATAAGGGAAAAAGGCCGGAGAGAGCTAATCGAGGAATGCAAGGGAAAGATCAAAACTCAGTTATTGTGCACACACAAAAAAGAGAATTAGCTAGAGTAAGATTTTGCTAACTCAGTTTTGATCTTTCAAATGATTAACTATAACCACCAACAAAACAACTAAGAATAGAAGTTTCATGAGGCATGTCATGGTGGCTGTGGATGATACTCTATTGGTGCGCTTTTTCATGAACATGAAACTGGGCTTTGTGTGCTTTGTGTCTATACTCTATACGAGTGTGAGTGTCTGCCATAAGAGAAATTGCATTCTTTAATAATGGTTTTTATGGTTTTGTTGGGGTTAAAATATCGTGTTTTGGATATTGTTTTACTTTGTAACATGATTAAACATTACCCGCTAGTATCATATTTTATTTTATTTTTTATTATTATCATTGTTATTTTTTTTGTAAAATAACCGCATTGTATGACCCAAAATGTTCTAACATAGTCAACGATTGGGGTTTTAATTTTGTAGTAGCGACCCTATCTAATGACAAACTTGCCCACAAATTTTAGACCCTATCCAATGACAAACTTGCCCATAAATTTCAAACACATATGGTCCTCTCCCATCATTGAATGTTTCGTCTATGTGAGCAGCAAATGAGGTCATACTAAACATCTGGTTGTACGCGCGGATATTTTCCATAAAGTGTTTGTCCTTGAATAATTTTATTATAGAATCAGGTGGGTCTTTTTCATGTGGAAGACGCACTTTTCCTTCCCCACAGCAGCGGCTAAAGCGAATTTTTGAGCCTTTCACCATACCAAAATCCAGCTCCGTAATACTCACATGGCCGGTTACAATCCCCAATATCAATATAAAGAGGTGAAACAAATGAAAACGAATGACAGCAATGAGATTAGGTATCCTCTGATTCAGGGTAATTTTTAAGACAATTGAATTAGAAATGTTCAAAGACCTGCAGTTACCTTGACAATTAGGCATTAAGCTAGAATCACGATTATAAGAACTTTTAGAACGGCGCTGCCTTAAAGTTTTTCTAGCTCTATCGGGTGGATTATGAGAGGTTGAAGCAGTGCTTTGGATATTACCTGTTTGTAACAATAGTAGAAATTTCTATAGTGTTAAAAGTGTGCATAAATTTAAACTTTATTTGTATGCTGGTATTCACATTGATAGTTCGAAAAAGTTGGTACATTGTTTTCCATTACAATGCTTGGTAATTGGTTGTCACATATGTATCTGTCCTCTGTGTTAGATGACTGTTCTATGTCATCTCCGCATACGCTACAACTTTCGTGGGGTAAGTGAGAAGGCTCATTTGAGTTTGCTGTTGTAGTAGAATCTGTGAAGGGTTAGAGTAAAAGTTATTGTATGTCATATGTGCAAACAGTAATTGGTTAACAAATAATGTATTAAACAAACATTTAGCATTCAGAAGTGGATAAAATTACAGACATATAAATCTTACGGATATATAGTTTACCTGCGTTGCTAGTTAACACGTTTTGATGCTGCTCTAACGGCTTATATGTAGGAACATCCGATGTTAACTGTGCCTTGCCTTTTGCTTGGTGCAGTATGTAATGTTAAGACATACTGATTCTGTAAAGGTTTTGTTGGTCTACCATTGTAGAGACAATGACTTGGATGGCCTTTACTTTGACTGAATCCATCTTTTTTAAAAGTGGTAACATCCCCAAATGGTCTAGCTAAATTTTGATACTTGGAATGTATTGGTTGAGGTTGAGTCAATTGCACTTTTTGAGGTTCTAACATGCTAAAACTAAGATTGTTATTCTTTTTCTTTTTTTTAGGTGGCTCTTTATCCATGGAAAAGTTAATTATGTGACAACTACTGAGAAGGAAAGGAAGCACTAATGCAAGTAAACTTTGAGTATGACTACAGTAAAGGAAGCTAACGACTAATGTTACTGATCATGCAAATGTATCAGGAAAAATAAGTAGAAAGACATCTTAAAACATACCTACTTCACAAAGATTCAGCCTTTCTTTTTGTTCCAAAGTTTCTGATGATCAAGTTTCCTGGTTCTCTCTCTCTCTCTTCTCTCTCTCTCTCTCTCTCTCTCTCTCTCTCTCTCTCTCTCTCTCTCTCTCTCTCTCTCTCTCTCTTATTTATTTATTTATTTATTTTTATTTTTTTTTGGTTGTTTTTTATTTTTTATTATTTTTTTATTTTATTTTATTATTATTTTTTTTAGATCTCTGTATGCTTACACTTTTCTTGCTTGAGTTTTTGATGTGGTTTGGTGCATGTATGTAACCGTATATTGAATAAGTGGACATGATCAAGAAACTTCTTGCACAGAATTACGCAATTTTCCAATGTGTTAGTACATTGTTAGGTTACGCCTGTGTGGATAATGTTTACTCGTACAAAGATTAGGTCTGCCATAGGTATATAATCACCAAGATTAAGCGTATTATGGGATAACTACGCAAAAAAGTACAGTAACCGCCACAAAGTTTCTAGGCCAATGGGCTACTGCCAAGCGAAATTTGCTACACTGTTGGGCCATTTTTTTTTTGGCTAATTACAACCTAGTAACCAATTACATGAAAAATTTTAAAAAACGGACACCTTAAGATTATAAATTACGGCCCGTTTACTGGAGCTGCTTCACTAGACGGTTTAGGGTGTTCAGTCACAATTGCTTCAGTAGTCGTCATCAAAGAAGCCACACTACACACAGAAACATAAAACAAGAATTAGAGGGAAATCAGTTCGAAGTGTCTTTAGATATACAGCAATAAAAATTAAATTAATCACAGTTGCTTCAACCAACCTTGCTGCATCGACCAAGGCTGTCCTTATCACTTTCAACGGGTCAATGATACCATTTTTCACCATGTCCACATACTCACCTGTTTATCAAGAAACTTTAATTTTCCAATTTCCTATAATCCGGGTCAACATGAATAATATTTCGTGCATAACGAGTCTAATTGATCAAAAAGGAAACAGGTTGGAAATCACCCACTTTAACACGTTACCGACCCAGCCTAGTTTTGCAACCTCGAAACTAATTCTACACCTGTTTTGCATATAACAGAAAACATCGGCACAAACCTTTGGTGGCATCATATCCAAGATCTGGGTCATCTTGCTCTAAAAGCTTACGAACCACAACCGAACCTTCCACTCCAGCATTAGATGCTATTGTATGAACTGGCATCTGCAATTAGTCAAGCAAAACATGAGATTATATAACAATCGTTATATTAACATTTATGTGCTAGTAAAGAACATAAAGTTGTGACCTTTAGTGCATTCTGAATAATCTGAACCCCTATTTTCTGATCGAAGTTGGCTGTTTGCAATTTGTCCAATTCTTTAGATGCATACAGAAGAGCAACACCACCTCCTGCATTACAGAAGATTTAGTTTATGCGTATAATCACCTTCGATACTTTGACTAATACACGATATGACGATTTGTCCAATTTACCTGGTACGATTCCTTCCTCAACAGCAGCCTTTGTGGCATTTAGAGCATCAGTAACCCTGTCTTTCTTTTCACTTACTTCAGTATCACAGGCTCCTCCAATCTGGGCATAATCACATATTTTTATTAAATTAACGTAAATTTGAACACTTTTCCAGCAAGGAATTTGAGACTTTGCCGTTTTCTTCACTTTTATGCTAAAAAAACGTCCAAAACGCTTCCTTTTTCAGATTTCTCCTCAAAAGTACCTAAAATGACAAAAGGAACGATTTAGGGCAATAATTGATCAAATAATCTCGAATTCGTGCTTAAATGACCCCTTAAAAGCGGTACACTTTTCGCCTCATCACATATATTAAATACATAATAAATGTACTTTTCGTGTCTTAACGTGCATGTGTGCCCTCAATAGGCTCACGTACTTCTAGTCGTATAACATGCGTATCCAACTACCATATTCCTAAGTTTCTGGGTACTTGGTCTTTTTTTCTATAGTTGAAAAAAAAAAAAAAAAAAAAAAAAAAGTTCGATGCAGACAAAATTACTCCTCCTATATAAAGAGGAGAAATCCTCACACAATGGTAACCAATTCCTAACCCTCAACTTTCACATATATTTATCTCCTTATTAGATACTTACTCTCACGTCGGAGTCGGGTCCTGGGATAAAACCCAGAACGACACTAACGAGCGTTTTTGTCTTACAGGAATCCGAAGGATCTCAAAACCACTCAAAGCATCTAAGGATAATCCGAAAGACCAAGAGCCGTCTGGAGGACCCACTTTGCTTGTTTGAGGTAGACGCAAGATTTTACGTCAACAACAAAGTTTGCAAATCATCGCAAAATCTCTAAACAAAGTGACTAGGTGAGTGCCGCCACGTGTACATGCAATTTACAGTGATTACTTGATTAATTAATAAACTTCATAAAAAAAATTGCGGGCCATAATTCATAAATTATAGATAAATTATTATGGATTAATTAAACTTTTTTAATTAATAAATTTAAGTGATCCCACGAGTATTACTTTATAAAGTTTCTAATGTATAAACGAATACAATCTGGTTGGGATCAATTTGGAAAGGGTTTGTCTAACAAGTGCCCTCAGGGAATTACATTAAATGATTAAATAAAGAAACTTTAAGTTTATTAATTAGAAAATTATAACTAATTAAGGTAAATTATAAGATCAATTAATGTGTATTAAATGCAATTTTCAATTTAAAAGAAAAGTTCAATATGAATTAGTACACCTTAACCAATGCATTTAGGTCATTTATTAGACAATCCCATTTGAAAATCATTTGATTAATATGAGCAGGACATGGCGGAATTGTAATTAAAACCTAAATTTTAGATGCTTTTATTTAGCAGTCGCGTGAGAAATTTTCGTCGAGACTAAAACTCATTACAAGTGATATGTGTTATCCGAATTCCAAACATCACATTTCTTTATTTTGTAGGTTTTTCTTGTCAATTTTTGTGAACATTTTTCTTATTGGCGGTGATTTTATTGAAACTAGCAAGAAGCTAGAAACAAAAAATATAAAAAGAAATTACTACGCGAACTAAGAAGATATGGGTTTTGAAGCCAATCAACCCAACTCAAGTTTTTGGATTTATACCTAATATTGGCTCACACAAACAACTGCGTTACAAATTTATCAAAAAATAAATTGTTCTTCGGTCTCACCTTTCCAAACACACATGCGTTTCTATGACACCACACATGCCACCATTGACGATTCTGGTTTTATATAAACGTGTAAATGATTTTGTTAAAAGGCGAACGAGTTTTTGACTTTTGACTATATTGACACAATAAATCCCAACTATCTTGATGTTTCTGACATTACAAATGAAAAAGAGTAAAGATTTACATGGAAAGATAAGTTACCGTGAATTGAAAGATTTACATGGAAAAGATAAAGTATTAAGCAAGTCAAAAACAAAATGATAAAAGGTTGTAAGGGAAAGTAGAAAAACACTTTTTCTATATTTTGAAAGTAAGTCACGAAGCCAAATATACTTTCTGCGTGTCTTGTTGCCTTACTGAAACATGTTGATTATCAAGATATGTATTTGGTAATTGAAGAACATTATAGATGGTTGAATGGTTTAGCTGGTTAAGTAGTGTATCTCTTTAGTGCGAGGTCACATGTCCGAAACCAGCTAAGAACATCATCTTTTTACATTTTTTTTATTAAAGTTAAATTGTATTATTAATTTTAGAGTTTGTTCGAATTCTCCTCCTTTTCTTTTTATCTCCGTAATATTATACGCGAATTAATTTATTAGTTAATGGATTCTAATTTCATTTTATTTTGTCTTTTCAGAATTTATAATCACTATGTGTTTTGCGGTTAAATAAACAAAATAAATAAATAAATAATAGTTTAACGTTGCTTTTGATTTAACAACTTATTTAGTATTAGTTCCAAAAATTTTGTGTAAGTTCTATTATTCCCATGCACAAAGGGAAACCCATAAAAGCAATTAATAAGGGCATCGATCTACTCCGGTATGTTCAATAGCCAACATCTTCAAATCAAAGGATATTGTTGAGAAATAAGGACTAATCTGATATCAGGTATTAACCTCCAGGTCTAACTTGGTTTGTTTTGCTATTTCACTTTAGTCCCTTTGGCTTATGGTGAAGTTATGATGAGTTCTCAAGGGTATTTGTGGTCATCTTCTTAAACATATAAGGCATAGTTCACTAAGAAGAATGCATGGAAGGGCCTATCTACAAATTCCCAAGGACCAAGTTGCAACCTCCCAAAATAATATACTCCCGTTATCTTGTCCTTTTTTGGCAGTACTGGCCTCTAGCTGTTTTCCTTATCTTCACCCAGAAAACGTCTCAGGCTTCTACTCTCTCTCTCTATATTGGGTGGTCTCCTTTGGTTGAAGCAGTTGTTGATCTATCACATATACTCTCGTGTATTTCCTTTGTACCTTGATTGAGATCAAGTGGTTGTAACATCTGTTTGAGAACAGTTTGGCTATTTTGTTTGTAAGCTTAATTTTATTAATCTAAGTATTCAAGAATTATTAGATTCTGTTTTTCTACATGGTATCAGAGACAGGTTGCTAAAACTTGCTCTGACTATCAATTGAAACTTTTATGGTTTCAAAGAAATTTGGGGGTTTTTCAAAAATGTTGCTATAATCAAATTAAAAATTGTTAATTGAAAGATTGAGCTTGGTTTTGCTCAGATCTAAAGGTTTCTTATAAAACGTCCAATTTTTGAACTTTTAGGGTTTCATAAATATTTGTGGCTTTTGATTCTCAAAGGTTCCTGGTGCTAATTAAGAGTGGTTCTTCCATCCTGGTGGTGCTGATTCGTCAATTGGAGGTGGTAATTTGGGTTTGCCCTAATTTCAAAAATTAGGGTTTGATCCTGGTGATTAGGCTGGTTCTATGCTATATCCCTAGACTAAGTGAATCTAGGGTATAGTAGTGTTGGGCTCGTGCTGTTTCTTTGCTATATCCCTAAACTAAGTGAATCTAGGGTGTAGTAGGGCTGTTCTTCCGCTGCTGTTTTTTTTAATGTTCTGTAACACCTCTCACACCCTCTTTCCTTATTTACATATATTTTTTCTGTTTAGTTTGACGGGGAGTAGGAGTTGGGTTACTGGAGGTTTTTTTTTTTTTTTTTTTTTTTTTTTTTTTTTTTTTTTATGGTGGTGGTGTTTTGTTGTTTATCTGATTATCTGTTTGCTTTAATTGCTGGTTTTTTTCTCTGTTGTTGTGCTTGTTTGCGCCCTTGACCTACCACTTTAGTGGCAAGGAAGCCTGGGAACTACCTTCTCTTCTCTATCTTGTGTGCTTATGATTGCTACTTGATTAACTATGTCTGTTCATGGTAATTCTGATGATGATCTTAATCTTGACAATAGTGTCACTCTAATCAGTATACTTGACTTAAGTCACCCATTACACTTACACCCTAATGACTCCGCTTCTTTAACTGTTATATCCATAAAACTTAAAGGAACTGAAAATTACAATGTTTGGTCAAGTGCTATGCTCTTAGCCCTTGAGGGTAAGAATAAAACTGGTTTTATTGATGGTACATGTAGGAGATCTGACACTGATGAAGTTTTGGGTAGACAATGGGACAGAGTTAATGCTGTTGTATTGGGATGGATTTTGAATTCCATCTCAGAAGAGTTATTTCTTGGGCAAATTTTTTCAAAAAGTGCTTGTGATGTTTGGAATGAATTAAAGGATATATTTGACAGGGTTGATGGGTCTATAACATTTAATCTGCATCATAAGATACATTCATTAACTCAAAATGGTACTAGTGTCTCTGAATACTTTAACAAATTAAGTGCCTTGTGGAAAAAATTTGATGCTATGGTTAAACTGCCTAGATGTACTTGTCATGCTGCTGATGGTTTTAAAAGGCATAATCAACTTATGAAGCTTATGCAATTCTTAATGGGTCTTGATGATACTTACATGCAAATTAGAGGTAACAAATTATCTAGAGATCCTTTGCCTGATGTCAAAGGTGCTTATGCTATCATCTGTAATGAGGAGTCACATAGGAATGTTGTTGCTGGAAGCACTAGCAGAACCCACAATTCTGCTTTCTCTTCTGGAGTTGTTAATCAGTCTAATCAACCCAGTACTACACCTAATAATCAGACCAATAATGCTTCTACACACTTTAATAGAGTTCCTGATTAAAGGAGAAATACTGGCTCTGGTTCTACTCTTGTTTGTGAACATTGTGGCTTTAATGGTCATACCAAAGATAGATGTTTCAAATTAATTGGGTTCCCTACAAATTTTGGAAAAAAAGGGTAACTCCTCTAGACCTCAGAACAACAACAAAAGGTTTTCTCACAATTCTATTGCTTCTGGCCCTGGATCATCTTCTGGTTCTGGGCCATCCTCTGGTTCTGGTTCATCTTCTGGTTTCACAGATGAACAACTCAATATTCTAATATCTCTCATCAAAGACTACTCTCTCAATGGAAACAATGTGCAAGCCAACATGGCAGGTACATATTGTAATAGAAGCAAAATTTTTAACCAAAATTTTCATAAGTTTTTTTCCACTAATAGCAATTTAAAGCCTAAACTTAATTCTGTTGGAAAAATCAATGACTCAGGTGCTAAGCAGCACATGACATACACTGATAAGGACTTATTTAATGTTGTTGACATTTCTGATCTTAAAATAAAGGTTGGCCATCCTAATGGATCAGAAGCCTTTATAACTAAAATTGGAAATCTCAAACTAAATAAGTCCTTAACACTTTATGATGTTCTGGTTATCCCTGAGTACTATGTTACTCTGATTTCTGTTCATAAACTTGCTAAGGATAATAAAGTTTTGGTTGCCTTTGATGAGCATAAATGTTTTTTCTTGGACCAGGTTTTGAAACTGGGAAAAGTTCTGGGGATTGGTAATCAATGTGGAGGTCTATATTATTTCAATTCTGGAGGTATTTCTTGTAATACTTCCTCTTTTCTAACCAACCTTTCTCAATTTGACTGGCACTGCAGGCTTGGTCACCCTGCATACCCCCTAAATGTTCTGAAACCTGACTTGAAATTTAATTCCAATAAATAAAACAGTGTTTGTGAAATCTGTCAAAGAGCTAAACAAACTAGAGAACCATTTCCTTTAAGTGATCATTCCACCACTGCTTTAGGGGAACTTGTTCATTTAGACTTTTGGGGACCTTATAAGGTTGCTAGTAGAGAAGGTTACAGATACTTCTTGACTATTGTGGATGATTTCACTAGGGTTGTTTGGGTATACCTGATCAAAACTAAAGATGAAGTTTTTCACTATATCTCTGTTTTTTATAACCTGCTTGGAACTTAATTTGATAAAAAAAAAAGTCAAGAGTTTTAGAAGTGATAATGGGACTGAGTTTGTTAATCATACCTTTTCTAAGTTTTGTGAAACAAAAGGTATTACCCATCAGACCTCTTGTGCATACACTCCACAACAAAATGGTATTGCTGAGAGAAAACATAGGCACTTATTAATGTGGCTAGATCCCTTTTGTTTCAGGGGGAATTCCCCTCAAATTTTGGACTGAATGCATTCTCACTGCTACCTTTCTTATTAACAGATTACCTTCTTCTGTCCTAGATGGGAAATCTCCATTTGAAATGATATATAAGAAAAAACCTGCTCTCTCTGATTTAAGAATGTTTGGCTGTTTATGCTTTGCTACCATTGTTAATAATAATGACAAATTGAGCAGTAGATCTGAGAAATGTGTTATGATGGGGTACTCTAACTCAAAAAAAGGATATTGGTTATATAGTCTTGATAAGCATCAATTCCTTTTTTCAAGGGATGTGAAGTTCTTTCAATCTATCTTCCCTTTTAAAGAAGCTGGCACTAATATGAACAAAGATAACTCTGAAAATGCTTTTCAAAAATTGAAACATTTAAACTTCTTTGATGTTGAAACCCCTGAACTACCCCATGATGAAGAGAGAGTAGACTCTAAGCTGAATAGTGACAATCTGTCACAAAGTGAAGGTGACCACTCTCCTTTATCTGGTATTGAAGTTACTGATACTGATAAAGGGATGTGTTTAAATCAAAGAAAGTATTGTTTGGATCTTTAAGTGAGTATGGAATGCTTGGTTGCAAACCTGCTAAAACTCCCTTGCAGTCTAAACTTGTTATCACTAATCAAGCTACTGATAATGATCCTTTACTTGACAATGTTAATCAGAAGCTTATGGGAAAGCTTATTTACTTAACCAATACTAGACCTGATATATCTTATGTTGTTCACTGTTTGAGCCAATTCATGCATTCTCCTCTCAACTCACATCTCAGAATAGCTTTCAAGATTCTCAGGTACCTTAAAGGTGCTCCAGGTTTGGGTATTCATATCACTAAAAACTCTGGTATGTCTCTTCTTGCTTACTCTGTTGCTGATTGGGCTAAATGCATTTTGACTAGAAGATCAGTCACAGGCTATTGTGTTTTCTTAAATGGGTCTTTAGTATCTTGGAAAAATAAAAAGCAACCTACTCTCTCAAAAAGCTCTACTGAAGCAGAGTATAGAGCTCTTGCTTCCGTAACCAGTGAAGTTATTTGGATCCTAAAAGTTTTAAAATATTTTCAGATTAATAATTTACCCATTCCTCTTCACTGTGACAACAAATCAGCTATCAAAATAGCTGCCAACCCTATTTTTCATGAAAGAATCAAACATCTTGAAATTGATATACACTTTGTCAGGGAAAAGATTTTAAATGGTGTGGTCAAAACTGTAAAAGTGGATTCTGCAAATCAAATTGCAGATATCTTTACAAAAGGGTTGGATACATTGCAACACAACTTCTTGGTTACAAAGCTTAATATGTTTATTCCTTACCTGATATCAGATGAAGGGGGGATGTTGGGAAATAAGGACTAATCTGGTATCAGGTATTAACCTCCAGGTCTAACTTGGTTTATTTTGCAATTTCAGTTTAGTCCCTTTGGCTTATGGTGAAGTTATGATGAGTTCTCAAGGGTATTTGTGGTCATCTTCTTAAAGATATAAGGCATGGTTCAATAAGAAGAATGCATGGAAGGGCCTATCTACAAATTCCCAAGGACCAAGTTGCAACCTCCCAAAATAATATAATCCCGTTATCTTGTCCTTTTTTGGCAGTACTGGCCTCTAGCCGTTTTCCTTGTCTTCACCAAGAAAACGTCTCAAGCTTCTACTCTCTCTCTCTATATTGGGTGGTCTCCTTTGGTTGAAGCAGTTGTTGATCTATCACATATATTGTCCTGTATTTCCTTTGTACCTTGATTGAGATCAAGTGGTTGTAACAACTGTTTGAGAAGAGTTTGGCTGTTTTGTTTGTAAGCTTAATTTTATTAATCTAAGTATTCAAGAATCATTAGATTCTACTTTTCTACAGATATCCCAATTATGGAGGGTTGTTGTCAGAGATACAAAAATGAACTTGTTATGCTAAAAAAGTAATCTTTTAGAATGTTGTGTCAAAACACATATTACTATTGCTTAAAAACCTAATAAGCACTTTTTGAGAAAGTGTTTGACTAAGTTTGACGTTTATTGATAACACCAAAAACCAATAAGCACAAAACTAAGCTAACCCGGCGATAACAAAAAACTTACACATAAGTAGTTAACTAGTTACTTTTTTAAAAGTTGAAAAGTATATTTTGATACACCTTATGAAGCAATGTTTCAAAAACACAGCAAGCTCTTTTTAAGAACCTCGCCAAGAACCCTCCATACCCAAAGTCTCCAATATTACTCAAGGCATTTTAGTTCCATACCAAAAACACACTTTTTCCACAAGACTATAAGTAATTCCGAAGACAATATATGGATACAAAAAATAAACTGGGTTCTACTTTAAGCTAAATTTCGAGTCATTGTTTATAATGAATAAATATACGTCCTTATCAATCGCCTGTGCGAATTTCACCAAGTGAAATTTAAGTCAAAAAACAATCCAGTAAGGTGCTGATATGACCATTTTTTTATAAATCTTGGTTGGTACAAACAATGAAAAAAATGATATTTTTGACAAAAAGTTAGTAAACGCTAAATGTATATATAAAAATGTAACAGAAGAGCGAAACTTGGATACCATCTAAAATTGGTGTACAAGCATTATACTTTATTATTATTATTATTATTATTATTATACGGAGAAATTTATAAAATCGTACGATGAATCCAACAAACTAGAACATCTTACCCTCTTCCCCATATTATTAACAACATAAAATAACTAGTAGGTTGATTATGAATCAAGCTCCCCTCGAATGAAATAATTCTCAACATACATGACAACTAAGAGTGGTTCTATATTGTCGAAGGTTGAGGAATATTTATTATATACGGGAGGATAAGATCCATACATCTATCTATATATATAACAAGGTGAAGGCCCCGCCGCGGCTTTTTTCGATCATTTTCTTTTCCAAAAGCGCATACCTTTTTATTCATGATATCAAAACTGAAACGCAATATAATGAAATCTAAAAAGAATTGACTATTGAGAAAGCAAAAATAAGTAGGGCTAACCCAAATAATATATAGCACTGTTATTTAATAGGCGATGATAAATAAGAGATTACCAGAACACCCTTCCCGTAACTGTTGGGCTGCCCACAATTCATAAGAGGTTAGCTTTGCCGATATACCAATTCATAAGTTTGAATTTACTGAAAGAAATAAATGAGAGTAAATTATTTTAGAGCGACCACATGATGTTCACCAATTTAATAGAATATAGCATCTAAACATACTCAAAACAAAAAACTTACTCGATAGAGAGCTCAGAGAGCATACTTTGGCGCGAAACTGCTGTTTCCAACCCGCGGCCTTTATATGATATAAGTACTCGGCGTCTCTTTTTCCTACCCATGGAAATATCAAAAGGGTATGACCTCTGATAACTAAAAAAAATAAAATTGCACAACCAAAGCAAAACCCCTTTGTTGCTGGAAAAATTCGGAATATTACACACCCAAAAAATCACTCCGCAAATCAAAACTAAATAAAGGTTGATTTGTGCCTTTACAGGACGGTGACATTTTCTACAAACGTAAAGATTCACCTTCTGTATTGCTCCTGAATAGTGAATAAAATAAAGCAAACTTTTACATATGTATATATATAAACATCCATTTTATCGATATGGATGAAGGCGGTGAGGATCTGCAAGTAACACAAAAGGCGGGTTGATATTGAGCCATTCATAAGAAGAGGTATATTATATTGAGCCATTCATGTGTTCTCTCGGGCCAAAGGGTAAGCGGGCCAGTTCTATTAATAATGGGCTAATAGTATCAATCCAAGTTAAATGATTTTTTATTGCTCACCGACACTGCAGATTAGTATAGGCTATGTTTGGCACAAAGTTTTTTTGAGCTTTTTTGGGTAATGAGCGGTGAACAATGAACTTTTTGATATTAAGTGTTCGTTTGACATGAGAGCTGTGGGCTTTGCTACTTTTTAGGAAAGCTTATTTTCCCAATACTTCTTTATGAAGCTGTGAGCTTTTTTGGCTACTGCTCACAGCTCATTGCTACTTTTTCCAAACATAGGCTATGTTTGGCGCAAAGCTTTTTGGAACTTTTTGGGGCGATGAGCGGTGAGAATGCGCTTTTTGATTTTTAGTCTTCGTTTGGCATGAGAGCTGTGAGCTTTGTTATTTTTTAGGAAAGCTCATTTTTTCAATGCTTCTTTTTAAAGTTGTGAGCGGTGAGCAGGAGCTGTGGCTACTGGTCACTGCTATTGCTCACAGCTTATTTTGCCAAACATCTATATGTATATCTATATCTATATATATAATAAACGAAAGTTTTTTTGAAACTCTCCACGTCATTTAATCCACCTGTCAACCTGACACATCACAAATGCCAGCTCATAAATGCCACGTTTACCTCTGTTTGAAGTTTCACAACTCTTTATTCCACTTGAACTTCGCCATTCTCAAAGAAATTGAAAACCAAATCCAAAATTGAAGCGTATATACCACCAAAAAAAGAAAGAAAGAAAAACTCAACTAATTCCATAGAAGCGCAAGTACTGTCAGGTAAAGATTTACCTTCATCTTTTATTTGGTGAAACTACTACCAATTGAAATTCGAATATGGGTTTTGTAATATTGTTGGTTGAATGGACTACAAATTAGATTGTGTAGATAAATACTAAATATAATAATAATAATGGCCGTCTATTTTAAAAGCAAAACTTAATTTACTTGTTGTTTCAGATTAGTAAGAGGCTACCTTGTTATGATCGTGTATAAATTTTAATTTGGTGTACAAGAATCGGTGAAACCTGGTACTATACCTTGGGGTGTTCGCTTAATATAGGATAGGTGATTTTAAAGATGCCTTACAAGTGTTCCATGTATTGACTGGGATCGTTGTCATGCAAATGAGGTAACTTTCACAAGTATTTTAGTTTCTCAATGTTATGCATTTATCTAATATAAATCTATGTTGTTTCTTCTCTATTTCTCATTGCTATTGCCAGAATTTATATGTTCTGTTTGCAAGTGAGGTAACTACATTCTTACATGCAAAGGTAAATACGTAACTTCGATTATAAGGGCCAAAGATAAATAAATGGTAAATTATAAGCAAAACGTTGTTGTGACTAACTCGATAAAGTATGCTTTGCCCAAAAGTCGCGTATGATGCAACACTTGTATTGATATTTAACCATTTAGTCGTATTACATGTATTATGCGTAATCTGGTTAGCTAGGTCATATCTCATGACCTTGGTTCATATATATAATATATATTAAGCATTTATCTTTTTGAGTGGATGTATATGGTATAAAATTATTATCGTTCAGCTCGAACTTAACTATATGGTTCATATGTTTTTTCTATCATTGTTTCATACAGAACACAACTAATGATGCTCTCGCTAATGAAAAATTGGAAATATACATGGAGATGTTTTTTCACGTAACGATAATGTTTTAGTATGTACTGTAATATGCTTATTATTATTAACTATACTAGTTATAATACCCGCGCACGCGCGGGGTTTTTTCTAAAATTTTAAATAATTTGTTTTTATCTATTAAAAAACAAATAGCTTATTTTTTGTTTTTATTATGTTTCTTAACTTTGTTTTATAATTATGTTTGATGTATGTTGTAGACCGCAATACACATGTTTTCTTTGTTGGTGAATTGCTTCGGGTGAAGGATGTTTTGAATTTGAGCTTGGGTGATAAGATGTTGTTTGATCTTGTGTCCGGAAACATAGCTGCAGATGGTTGCTTGTCTTTCAATGTCTCCAAGTTGGTTTGACTGTTTATTATAGTAGTATTTGGTAAATGGTAATCTATGTTTGTCACTTGCTAAAGTGCTTGTTAGTTTTTTAGGGTGTTATATATGTGTTTTAATGTTTGATTTGAGGCTTTCTCCTAGTAAGAAGCGTGACCAAAGCTTGTTAACTTCCATGAAGTAACCAGTAGTGTCTCAAATGATATTGACATTATAACATTGACATAAAATAAATGGCATGATAAAGATTATAGTTTGTTTTAGTCGTCCTTTTCTCTTGTTTTTGGGCTAAGCAAATGATATTCACATCATAATATTCATATAATATAAACGGCAGGTTAAAGATTATGGAATTATTTTTGGTCCCTAATCCCAAACACCCTCTTATTAAGTAGCAAAATAAAGTATTCTCAAACACTCTTATATCAGTTGCATGATTAAGATTATTTTACACTATGTACTATAAAAATAGACTTTATAAATGTTTATAAACATGTCAAAATGGGTTGATTGGTATATGTGGTCAAAAGTTGTCTCGCGTGCATTTAAATGCTTACAAATTCCTAATAGCTTATAAGTAGTTTCAATATGTAATCCCAAACAACCCGTTCAACCATTTATTCTAATAAGTAATACAAAAAGGGCTTATAAATAGTTTGAGTAACCAAAGAACCCCTGACCCATATTGAAAGGGTTACTATTTTGAAGTTAGTCAATTTCTGCAACCAACCCACAATTCTATTAAATGGGTCAACATGTCAAACATAACCCAGTTTCATTGAGTTCGGCCACAAATATTTTTATTGAGTTTTTGGTACACCTATCCTAAGTACGTTTGTTTATTATATTATTAAAATACTAAACTATCTATTAAATAAAATGATGATCATCATGATATGTAACAGTAACTTTATTTTTATTCACTACAAATACAGCTTTGTATACTTTCGACCCATTTGACTTTTTTCCCTTATAGCTATTTAATTTACCAAAATAGTTACTGGTTGATCAAACAACAAAAAAGCACAAAAGGAAAACTTAATACAAAGAGAGTTGCAAATAATATAATATTTTTTAAAATAACAAAAAAGCATAAAAGGAAATCCTATGGGATCCCATACATGATCAACTGGAATTCCACCGGCAGACTCATCGAAAATGGCATCAAACATTGCTAAATCAAGTCTTGCAACACAATACTCCATTACCTGACAATACTAATGTATAAAAGTTCTCATGGAAACGTTAAACAATTTTTTTTCTTGGAAATTTTGCTAATATTCTAAGGCAACCAAATAGCGTCCCTTATATGTCATTAAGAAACAACTTGCCACTATTATATTCCAAAGCATGAAATATCATCTGAATCTGAATGAATAATATTAAATCAAGATCATTTACCAATCATAAAGTGGCGCAAGGTGGGTTACATTGGTTTAAACTAAGTTAATAGGATGAATGAAGAACTTGAAAAAAATACAACATGCCCTATTTGTCGGTCACTATATCTATTCAGATCTAAGTTAATATCGTGCATACAAATAGAATTGTTCTTACTCATGCTTCAACGTAGTTGACATTGTATCATGGAGAAGACATAGAATAATCCATTAAATGGTTTCTTAACCTCAGTCAACAATAAAATTCTTTTCAATTATAGCACTAACCTTAATTGAATGGTTGATTTTTACAAAGACGTCATTACCAGCTTTGTTGATTTCTGATTCACATTGAAAATTGAAAAGGCATCCTCAATCGAGAACTCCACTCTTACAATTGGATAGACATATAAAACCAACAAAGACAAAGTTAAACATAAAGATTTTCATGATCTTTAAAAGTTTTCTTTAACATCAAAGTGTTTCGATTGTATTGTTGTTTTTAATGTTAGGTTTTTTTAAAGAGATTTGGTTATTATATCTGAGGTTATGAAAATGAATTTTAGTTGTCGAGTTAGTCAGCCCAAACCATCCTGACCCGTACTAAAAATGATCCATTTTGACACGCTACCCATCATGACCCTTTTGGCACTTTTAGATTTGAGAAAGGTGTTAAGACAAGCCTAACTTGCAACAAATTGAATGGTTTAGCCTTCGCCAAGCTGAGATCCTGTTGTTCTCACCATATACGCGATATGTATTTCTCGTGTTTCTTCATCTTTCAATCTACAATATTACATTTTACATGTGTTATGAGACGACCCATAAAATTAGACACACGTTGTCTCACACACACACATACACACACCTACAAAAGAGCACAGAAACTTACTACATGAATGTTGTATAGAGTGTTTGGGTATGGCCCAACAGTATGGCTTCAGTTCTGCTACAACTACCCAGAGACGGAGACAGTGGAGGAGTCAGGGAGTGCTCGGCCCCCTCCAACACATCCAATCGCTTTGCTATTTACCTTATAAAATTTAAGCATATGACACAACTATAGGCAAATGACCCCCCTAATCTTTAGTTAAATTACTTTGTTAGCTTGAGAAAAAAAATTTTGGCCCCCCTTATTCCTAATTTCTGGCTCCGTCCTTGCAACTACTTACAACTACCTGCATTTGTATATGATGATTTAATCATGGATCCATATAAAAAACACACACACACTCACAAACTCCTTTTTTCATTTTCTAGAAAACACTACTTTCACTGAAGTAACAAAGATGTCCAGTTTTAACTCCCAAAACTTCTTTGACCTTTTACCCAACTTGACTCCATTACACCACCTACAGCTGTCCACAAAAACCAAAAATAACAATCTCACGTAAAGATCTCAACCCACACGAAATTCAGAAATTAAAGTAAAAACTTGATCAGAAAATTTAATTGAACCTCTCGTGACCATGACCCTATGTACCTTATCATTGTAGTCGATTAATGGTGTTTTTTGTTTACTTATATTCCCATTTAAAATTTTTGATGTCTCATAGTATAACGGACTAAACTTCACAACTGAAAATAAAGTCATTAGCTGCAACCAAGGTAAGATTCTTTTTCGATATGAAAAAATAAAAAATAAAAAAAAAAAAAAAAAAAAAAAACTAATTACATCAAAGTGAAAATAGCCAAATAATAGTTATGTTAACACCTTCTGCTTTACATGTATCCAAATTTCTTATTTTTAGTTCAAACTCTTAGAAACATTTAGAAATAATCCTTTTATTAGGCTAATTACATTAAAAAATTAGTTCATAACACAAATTCTTTTTTAACTTTAAAAACAAAATTTATACTAACTTCAAGAAGGATTTGCTTTACTTTTTAGTCAGGGATTGTGTTGCCTTTGAAACCAATACTTTGCTTTTGACACACATTGCACGACTCTTTTGGGTCTTTTTCTACTACAGTTATCTTTCTTTAAGAAAATGCAAATAACCATCACTCTATATTTTGAGTATACTATAATCATATATAAGGGTGATATGCAAGGGGTGGTGAGATGGGGGCCTTTGGGTCTGTCCATGGTCTGAGCCATTATGTGAATAATGGGTTTTGTTTAAGCATGGACTTAATCTATGTAATGTAATATACATCCGTAATCAGTACATATCAAATACACATTTAACGAACACGTGAGATTGAATGACTAATTAACATATTTGAATCAGGAAAATGGTTGACATTAATTCGATCGAGTATCTTGGGTTAACTGAAAGTGACCACTTAATCTCGAGCAAGCATCATAAAAAAATTTACCTACTATTGAAGTTGTGTGTTGCAATAAGTATAACCTAGATTACCGTGGCATGTAGGACGCGTATGAGCGTCATTTTTACGCAAAATAGTGGCAAGCCTTCTCTGGTGTTTGGGTTGGAGTTGCTGCAGCGGCGATTTAAAGAAAATAAATTAATTTATAGTATTAACCATATGCTATATGTGATAATTAAATGGCACTTCACTTACTTTGAAGAGTTTGAAGGCTGTTTCTATTACTGGCATACCAGGATACAAACATCATTTTTCGCATTTGTTTAGTATCTGCAACACGTTTAAAAGGGTTAGAAAAACTGAAACCATATTTTACATGTTTGTAACACCCCCAAAATTTGATACAGCGGAAGACTCAACAAGCTTTCGGGGTGCTACGGGGATTGGTATCCAACACAAGACATAATAGAACGAGATAAAGTAAACGAAATAAAAACACAACCATAACAGGGTTTTAAGAGTTTACATTTATCCCAACATCGTTTAGAGTCAGGCCCAAAAGAAAATAACATTAGGTCCATAATTCAATATCTGAGTTTAGAAAAATAGATCCATAAACCAAGAGCCTTAGCCGAGCCTCCCAATCCTAGCATCCATATCGTCACTTAATTACCTGAGAAAACGTGTTAAAAGTCAGCTTTCGCTGGTGAGATCATAGGTTTAAATTCATCTAACAATATAGTGGACATATACGCAAAATGTTGCTAGCTAGACTAAGGATTCACTAAAAGCCTGCGGATACCCTCCGCTCCAACATAACACACGGATACCCTCCGTTCTAACATAGATATTCGGGTAACCCCCGCAATACCAATAAATACTCGGATAACCTCCAAAGTATCCTTAACCTATAGGTGCACACTACAGTATCTAAATAAGCCAACCTTTAATAGTACACACGAAACCGTGTGACTAAAGCTGACAATTCCAAATAAGCCAACCTAGAATAGTACACACAAAATATATGTGACTAAAGCTGACAATATATCCTAGTCCATATGCATAGCAAGTTTTAGAAAGAATATAAAAGCGATAATAGTCCACATAAAATAATTTGCACGTTTCTCACCCCAAGTATTGAAAACATAGTTCAAGAGTAAAAAGTGGGGCTATGACTCACCTCAAGTCCAGAAAATAGCAAGAAGAAGTCGGTAGAAATAAGATGTATAGTAACTCACAAAACAGCAACTACGGACTCGGCACGACCTAACAATATCAACTCGTTCAGAAACCATTTCCTCAAGTTCAAAATATTCCCAAACCCGGACATAATCCGTTTTATTTTCCGAAAATCCATTTCGTATTAATTTGGTGTATTTACGTTTGGTATCCATACGGGTGGTGGGTCGACACAAAACAAACAAAAAGGTCACACAAATAATAATAAAATAAACTATAGATCTAATATTAGCCCAATATATTATTTAAATAAATCGCCGAAGTTTATTAAATCCGTCGATTTGATAATCCTCATATTTATTTACGTAACATACCATTCCAAGATTACACCCAATCCTAAAGCACATAGCACATAATTACTATATGGTATATATCGTAGTTTAATAAATTTCTTATATACATCGTCAAATTGGCCAGATTTCCCGATATATATATATTCGCAATTTATTACCCTTTACATATACCACAACTACGACGCCCATTAATATATTCATTTCGTATAGCCAAATAACCCGGTTCAACCCTTCGGTTAAGTGGTTATTTAGTTATAGAAAACGTTTATATTAATCGTCATATATCCGTCACAAATAAGACTTACCTGAACTCGAGTGACTACGACTCCGCATAACTCGATAAGTTTACTCGTTATATATATAAAATGACATTTTATTTAATATTTAATAATTGTCGAGAGTTTCTCATTTTATAACACATTTTTATAATAATACTTCCAATAATATTACGCTACTCTCGTAGCCTAATATATATTTAGTCGTATTATTTATAATATGACTCATGATTATTATTATTATTAATATACGCGCTTATATAATTATATATCCGTTATTCACGTCTATATATTCATATAAACGTTTATATTACAAATAATTATTATTACGAGTTTTATTATTTATGTTTTATTTGTAAATAGTTATCGAGTCATACGAAATGGTCACATGTCCAAGTCATGACTCTCGGCTCATTGTCCAAGTCCAAAGTAATAAGCAAATGTCATAAATATCAATACATCTCCGTCCAACACAATCCCAATCCACGTGCTACAACAATAGGGTCCGACTACAGCACCCGACTAACCTATCTCCATCAATCTAAGTGACCATCTCACAATCGGTCCCCAATAACACAATTCGTCAACACTTCTCAATACCAAAATTCAATATCCAATGTCGAGACCAAACATGGTCTCGACCCACATGTATTCGGCCAAGAAATGGAGCAAACAACCAACTAATAACAAAACTCATACCAAACCAAGTTACATTCAAGCAACAATATAATCAAAGTCATACTCGGGTGGGTTTACCAAGCCACACCCAAGCCCACACGACACGACCGAGTCGCGGTAAATACCACGAGCCAAGAGGGCTCGAACCAAGTATCAAGGGTCACAAAGTGGCTCCAAAGAACACTCAAAAATATACCTATTCGACCCAAAGGGTCTCGGCAACAACAACAATGACACGGCTACGAGCCGCGACTCACAAGAGTCGAACCAAGATATTAACGAGATCAAGGATACCAAGAGCCAAACCACGGCTCAAAAATAACAAGAAAACGAGCCCACGGCTCGAGTCAATATCCAAGCCGTGAGTCGAGGACTCACGGTTCGAACCAAACCCATGGAAATACAACCCGGATACCAAACCATTTAATAAAAATCGAGTTTCCAACAAAACCCATAATATTAACTCCGTTTTTGGGTGAAAACCCAACCGAATCTAAACCCATCGTGACCAAGGGTCACGTTTTTAATAAAAACGCGAGTCACACTCGCCTCACCTTCGGTTAAATAAGCTCTAAACCGTGTAACACTTCGAAAATGATGATTGGTGGTGAGATTTGGTGATAATACGGGATGAAAATGGTGTAATAAGGCGCATGTAGGGGCGGATCTAGGAGATTCGAGGGTGGGGATCACGAAAATGATGGTGGTTTGTAGTGGTGGTCGGCGGTGAAGTGGTGGCGGCCGGATAATGGTCGGCGGCTAGGGTTAGGGGGAGAGGGAAAAATGAGAGAGAGAGAGTGAGGTGAGTGTTGGTGTGTTGTGTGAGAACCGAACCCACAAGGACCATTTTTGTGGTCTACTCTCTTTTCATTTTCTTTTTTTTTTTTTTTTTTTTTTTTTAAGGTTATAAATGATAATAATAATAATAATAATAATAATAATAATAATAATAATAATAATAATAATAATAATAATAATAATAGTAATAATAATATTACTAGTAGTGTTGAGTGGGTAAAGTGGGTAAATGTAAAACATACGGCCCGAAACCCGAACTCATTTCAAACTTCAATATCTCCTGAAAACATCCCGTAATTAATTAAATATCGTCGGACTCGTAAAACAAGTCATAAATATCCCGTTAGGTAAACCTAGTGCCGGAGTCAACGTAGTACTAGTGAGTAATTTAAAAACATACATCATCACGTAATTTCATAATGAATTATCAAAATAATTCACGAATTCCATAACGTCATAAAAATATAATTATCCATAAAATTGGTCTTACAAGTTCGTTGTGAATAAAAATTCCAAATAAAAATTATAAAACGAACTTTAACGTAATGGGGGTTTTCAAAATAACTCCCAAAATTGCCGGTTGTCACATCCTCCCAGTCTCAGAAGAAACCCGTCCCGGGTTTCTCTCGGAACAATTCATCTACGAAGTGAAAAGCTTCGGATATATCTTCCGGAACTCGTCCTCACGTTCCCACGTAAATTTTGGTCCGTGTCGGGAATTCCAACGAACCTTGACGAGCGGAATGCGACTTCGCTTGAGTCGTTTAACTTCACGATCTAAAATCTCAATTGGCTCTTCCACAAAATTCAATTTCTCATCAATACGAATGTCCTTCATCGGAATGATAGGCATCTCATCAGAAAGACATTTCTTCAAATTACTAACGTGAAACACGTCGTGAACTTTATTCAGTTCATGTGGTAATTCCAACCTATAAGCCACGGGCCCAATTCTTTCTAAGATAAGAAATGGTCCGATGTAGCGTGGGTTGAGCTTTCCACATTTCCCGAAACGTATCACACCCTTCCAAGGCGAGACTTTCAGCATCACTTTTTCTCCAACCTGGAATTCTAAGGGTTTACGTCTCTGATCGGCGTAACTTTTCTGCCTATCTCTGGCTGCTTGCAACCGATCACGAATCTGAGCTACTTTCTCTGTAGTTTCCAAGATAAGTTCAGGGCCTGTGAGTTGGCTATCTCCAACTTCTGCCCAACCAATAGGCGAACGACACTTTCTGCCATACAAAGCTTCAAATGGTGCAGCTTTAAGACTTGTGTGGTAGCTATTATTATAGGAGAATTCCGCAAAGGGCAAGTACTTCTCCCAGCCTTTACCAAAGTCTATGATTCATGCACGAAGCATATCCTCTAACGTCTGAATGGTCCTCTCACTTTGACCATCGGTTTGGGGATGATACGCAGTACTCATACCAAGTCTTGTCCCCAAAGCCGTTTGAAGTGATCGCCACAAAGCTGACGTAAAGCGGCTATCGCGATCCGAAATAATAGATATCGGGACTCCATGACGTGAAATAATTTCCTTCACATACAACCTCGCAAGTTTATCCACACTATCATCTTCACTAATTGCTAGGAAATGAGCAGACTTTGTCAGACGATCCACAATTACCCAGATAGCGTCGCAACCGCTAGCTGTCCTCGGTAATTTGGTAATGAAGTCCATTGTAATCCGCTCCCATTTCCAGACTGGAAGTTCTGGTTGCGTTAGTAATCCTGACGGTCTCTGATGTTCGGCTTTAACCTTAGAACATGTCAAGCACTTACTAACGTACGGTGCTATATCTGCCTTCATGTTTGGCCACCAATATAACTTCTTAAGGTCTTGGTACATCTTGTCAGATCCCGGATGAATAGAGTACCTCGACTTATGCGACTCATGCATAATTAACTCCCGAATTCCTCCATATAAAGGTACCCAAATCCGATCTCCAAAACATAGTAATCCATCAGAACGTTTAACAAATCCTTTCTCATTCTCAACCATCCCAAATATATTCTCAGCAGATCTGTTTTCTGCTTTCAACGCTTCCGTTTAAGCTTCAAGTATTTGAGACGGTAATGGCGATACGATAGTTATTCCCAATGACCTAACTCGTAACGGTGGTATTCTTTCTTTTCGACTAAGAGCATCAGCAACAACGTTTGCTTTACCAGGATGGTAGCAAATTTCGCAATCATAATCGCTTAGCAACTCAATCCAACGTCGTTGTCTCATATTGAGCTCTTTTTGATTCAAGATGTGTTGTAGACTTTTATGGTCAGTGAACACAACACACTTTGTTCCATACAAGTAATGTCTCCATATCCTTAAGGCGTAAACCACAGCACCTAACTCCAAATCATGGGTGGTGTAGTTTTTCTCATGCTTTTTGAGCTGTCGGGAAGCATAAGCTATCACCTTCTCTCGTTGCATTAACACGGCTCCCAATCCTTTATGTGAGGCGTCACAATAGACGACGAAATCCTCGTTACCTTCAGGTAATGCTAAGATAGGAGCACTACACAACATCTTCTTAAGCAATTGAAATGCTTCCTCTTCTTTATCTCCCCATTCATACGTAACACTCTTTTGAGTCAATTTGGTTAATGGTTTAGCTATCTTCGAAAATCCCTCAATGAATCTTCGGTAATAACTGGCTAACCCTAAAAATTGACGAACTTTTGTTGGGGTCGTAGGTGCAGCCCAATCTTTTATTGCCTCAATCTTAGCAGGATCCACATGGATTCCTTGTCTATCAATTACATGACCCAAAAATTGTACCGTCGGAATCCAAAATTCGCATTTCGAAAACTTGGCATAGAGTTTCTCCTTCTGAGCAATTCTAAGATGAGTCTTAGATGCTCCTCATGCTCCTTCTCACTCTTCGAATAAATCAGAATGTCATCGATGAACACGATCACGAACTTATCTAAGTAAGGCTTGCACACCCGATTCATGAGGTCCATGAATATCGCCGGTGCGTTAGTCAACCCAAACGGCATCACCTGAAACTCGTAATGCCCGTAACGGGTTCTGAAATCCGTTTTCGGAATATCTTCCTCGTGAACTCGAAGTTGATGATATCCCGATCTCAAATCGATCTTCGAATACACACTCGATCCTTGAAGTTGATCGAACAAGTCGTCGATCCTAGGTAACGGGTATCTATTTTTCACCGTTAATTTGTTCAGCTCTAGGTAGTCAATGCACATATGAAACGATCCATCCTTCTTCTTCACGAATAAGACTGGGGCTCCCCAAGGTGAAGAACTTGGTCTTATGAATCCTTTTTTGGCTAACTCCGCCAATTGTTTTGACAATTCTTCTAGTTCGGTAGGTGCAATGCGATAAGGCGCTCATGCTACAGGTGCAGCACCAGGTATCAACTCAATCTGAAACTCCACTTGCCTAGTCGGCGGGATTCCTGGCAAATCATCGGGAAACACATTAGAAAAATCACGAACTATAGGCACATCTCCAATGCACCTTTCCTTTTTCTTCGTCCATCCTTTCTAAGAAATTTGAGCTAAGAAAAGGTAACATCCCTTCTCCATTAGCTTTGGTAACTTAGTGCAAGAAATAACTGCTAATCGGGATGGGCTCCTCGAATCCTTTCGATCTCCTAATTTATTTAGGATTTCCTTTCCGTAAGGTACACGCATGATCTTCTCGTCGCAAAATATGTGAGCACGATACTTCGACAACCAATCCATACCAATGATGATGTCAAAACTTCCTAACGTGACGGGTAGAAGATCTATGTTGAAAGGGTGGTTCAAGAAATTTAGCGTGCAACCGCGAATGATGGTACTAATCCTTTCTATATTCCCATTCGCTAACTCTATATCATATCCAATTCCTAAGGCCATCGGGGGTTTCTCTAGTAAGGGTGCAAACGTAGTGGACACAAAACTCCTATCGGCACCAGTATCAAATAGTATGGGAGCATAACGATTATTGAGAAGGAACGTACCAGTAACGACGTTCGGATCTTCTCCTCTCTCGTTCCCGAGTGCATACACTCTTCCCTGAGCAGCTCCAGCTTCCACACGTTGGTCCCCGTTATCTTGTCGTCCACGGTTTCCTCCAGCTCCACGGTTTCCATGATTGTACCCATTACCACCCGAGCCTTGATTTCCTCGGTTCCACGATTCTCTACACTCATTCCTATAGTGTCCCTTCTTTCCACACCCAAAACAAGTAACATCTGCCTTATTTCTCATTTCAGGAATAGCTTGAACCATAGCAAGAGGTCGAGCTCTACAGTCCTTAGCTGTGTGTCCTTTCTTTGAGCAATTCTGGCATTTCACACTACACCATCCAGTATGATGCTGGTGGCAACGACCACACTTGGGTGCATCACCGTTCTGGTTCTTCTTATCTCCATTCCCAATAGCATAAGCCTTAGCTTATCTCTTGCTTCGGTGATCATTACCCTTAGAGTGATGGTCCCTCTTTCTCTTTCCATTCTTCTCCTTATCAGCTCCTTCTAATTCCAATGAATCCATAAGTTGTTGAGCAATTGTGATTGCCTCATGGATGTTTGCAGGCCTAGCAGAAATCACATCGTTCCTTGTAGCTACAAGCAACCCATCAGTATACCTCTCGATCTTTTGAGTCTCGGTTTTTACCATATCTGGGCAAAGCAAGGCCAACTCCTGGTAACGACGATTGTAAGTCGTCATATCATTACCTTTCACTTTGTGGTTCCAAAACTCAATCTCTAGCTTCTTAACCTCATTCCTTGGGCAATAAGTTTGAATCAGCAGAGACTTGAATTGCTCCCAAGTCATGGCATAAGCTACCTCACTCCCAACGGAATTTCGGTAATTGTTCCACCAAGTTAAAGCTTCATCCTTGAAAGTAAAAGAAGCAAACTTTACCTTCGCATTCTCAGCACAACCACTGACATTGAACACTGACTCAGTCTTCTCAATCCATCTGACCAAGTAAACCACTCCTTCAGTTCCACCAAACTCAATGGGTCCACAAATCTTGAACTCCTTGTATTGACATCCATTAGCACGAACAGGTGGAAAAGTTCCAGCAGAATTGTTGGAATGATTTGACTCGGCTAGCAGTTCAGCAACTCTTTGCTCCACAAGTTGATTGATCATTGCTTGATCCACAGTAGGTGCATTAAGTGGAACATGATCATTGTCTCCCTAAACATCAACATTTTGATTCCTGTTGTTGCGGTTAGTAGTGTCCAGGTTGTCAGGAGTAGGAGTTTCAACATTTCGAGTAGGTCGGCGTCCTCGACGACCAGGAGTAGTCACTGTAGGACCAGTTCTGGTAGCTTTAACATGGTTTCGTCGTGGGGCCATTGATCTGAAACATCATACAAGTTCATGAGTCTCCAATAGAACTTATCAATATGCTCAACAAAATTAATTCAACGAAGGCAAGTCATGGAAGAATAGCAACAATACGCCACGTAACATGAATAGGGACTCAATTTCCATAATACCCAAAATCACATAATACCATATACTAATAACCATCAACCATACAATAGAGATCTAACATCGTTCCAACTACTGGAAAACACAGAACATACTAATCGTTCCAAAAGAGACGAATACTGAACAAAATACATCATAATATGATAACTAGCTTTTCTAACAGAACACTCCTCGGTGTAGAAAGCAACAAGACAACATAACCCAAGCAACTAGCCACGCTGCTGGCGGAGGCTCCTCAACTCCTGCCTCAAACCATCAAGATCTCTCCATAATGATCCTAGCTCTACGCTATGGGTGTCTCGGTCTCTCTTGAGGTCAGCCACCTCCTTCTCTAGCTCGGCATTCCTTTGCCATAGCTTGCAGTCGGCCTCTCGAGTTGTAACAAAACCTCCCTGTAAACTCTCGATATGCTCGTGAACCTCCATCAAAACTCTCCTTATCTCAGTAACTCTCCTCTCAGCCATAACCATATCAACCCTCAACTGCCCAATGAACTCAACGGTCACCCTATCAATCCGCTCTGATATACGTGTAACTCTCTCACCAAGATCCGTAATCTGAGCCCATAACCTACCAATCTCACCTAACTCTGCATGCTCAGCAGAAACCTCAGAAGGTGCATCCGACTCAATGGGACTACCAGGTGGCAACTCAAACAAAAACGGATGATCAGGTGAATCAGGCTCAATCGGATGTATAGGTGAATCAGGCTCCTCAGCCTGAGCTGGTGGTACTAACACATCATCATCATCAGGCATCTCATCCTCCTGAGGGTCATCCTCCTCCTCAGGGTCATCAGCCTCATCCTCACCCTCGTACTCCTCCTCATCCTCATCGGAAGAGTACCTCATCAATCGTCGTCTCCTAATAGGTGAACCATGTGGAGATGTGGTAGGTGATCTAGGACGACGACGCAATGATGTGGGTGGCGCCTCAGACAGAAGAGAGTGAGCATCAATCTGTAAAGGTGATGGAGTAGGGCGTACTGACATGCGTGCCGTAGCTCGGTGGGCAAAGCGTGGGGCCACACGAGCCAAAGCCTGATGAAGAGTAAGCTGCCTCGATGTACCAGGGAGCCCTAGAGAAGATGAGGGTCCCTGCGTAGATGCAGCAGGTGGTGCAGAAGTAGAAGCTGCCTACGGCACAGCAGCTGAAAGCATGGCCATCTGGTAAGGATCATCAGATGCCATAGTGAACTGTGCAGGTAAAACCGGTGCAATAAGAATATCCTCGACAACATCGGGCATATGGGAGGCCATGGTCTGTGACAACGGCGTAGGGTAGGTGTAAGTGTTTCAAAACAACTAAAACGCAAGCTCAAAATACCATACCAAAAATCCTCATCAAATAATTCGAACATATAATCTCAATAAAGAGTTTCAAATACCGCATTACTAAAATGTTTATAAAACAATTAGACCATATAATTCCTCGAAACGCCATCTTATTACTAAATCCATAAACCTTAAATCATCTCAAGAAATTCCAAATCTAACAATCATCTCAAATATCTCATAATACCTCATAATAATAGAAGGTGCTTCGGCTTGGCGGGCTGGCGGCCAGTGGTCAAGGATCATTTTCTATAAAAATTTCGGTTATAGTTTAGGTGTTTATTTACCTAGTTCTCTATAACCTTGGCTCTGATACCCATCTGTAACACCCCCAAAATTTGATACAGCGGAAGACTCAAAAAGCTTTCGGAGTGCTACGGGGATTGGTATCCAACACAAGACATAATAGAACAGATAAAGTAAACGAAATAAAAACACAACCATAACAGGGTTTTAAGAGTTTACATTTATCCCAACATCGTTCAGAGTCAGGCCCAAAAGAAAATAACATTAGGTCCATAATTCAATATCAGAGTTTAGAAAAATAGATCCATAAACCAGGAGCCTTAGCCGAGCCTCCTAATCCATGCATCCATATCGTCACTTAATTACCTGAGAAAACGTGCTAAAAGTCAGCTTTCGCTGGTGAGATCATAGGTTTAAATTCATCTAACAATATAGTGGACATATACGCAAAATGTTGCTAGCTAGACTAAGGATTCACTAAAAGCCTGCGGATACCCTCCGCTCCAACATAACACACGGATACCCTCCGTTCTAACATAGATATTCGGGTAACCCCCGCAATACCAATAAATACTCGGATAACCTCCAAAGTATCCTTAACCTATAGGTGCACACTACAGTATCTAAATAAGCCAACCTTGAATAGTACACACGAAATCGTGTGACTAAAGCTGACAATTCCAAATAAGCCAACCTTGAATAGTACACACAAAATATATGTGACTAAAGCTGACAATATATCCTAGTCCATATGCATAGCAAGTTTTAGGAAGAATATAAAAGCGATAATAGTCCACATAAAATAATTTGCACGTTTCTCACCCCAAGTATTGAAAACATAGTTCAAGAGTAAAAAGTGGGGCTATGACTCACCTCAAGTCCAGAAAATAGCAAGAAGAAGTCGGTAGAAATAAGATGTATAGTAACTCACAAAACAGCAACTACGGACTCGGCACGACCTAACAATATCAACTCGTTCAGAAACCATTTCCTCAAGTTCAAAATATTCCCAAACCCGGACATAATCCGTTTTATTTTCCGAAAATCCATTTCGTATTAGTTTGGTGTATTTACGTTTGGTATCCATACGGGTGGTGGGTCGACACAAAACAAACAAAAAGGTCACACAAATAATAATAAAATAAACTATAAATCTAATATTAGCCCAATATATTATTTAAATAAATCGCCAAAGTTTATTAAATCCGTCGATTTGATAATCCTCATATTTATTTACGTAACATACCGTTCCAAGATTACGCCCAATCCTAAAGCACATAACACATAATTACTATATGGTATATATCGTAGTTTAATAAATTCCTTATATACATCGTCAAATTGTCCAGATTTCCCGATATATATATATTCGCAATTTATTACCCTTTACATATACCACAACCTATGGGCGTCGTAGGATACGATGCCCATTAATACGATGCCCATTAATATATTCATTTCGTATAGCCAAATAACTCGGTTCAACCCTTCGGTTAAGTGGTTATTTAGTTATAGAGAACGTTTATATTAATCGTCATATATCCGTGACAACACGAAAGTCACAAATAAGACTTACCTGAACTCGAGTGACTACGACTCCGCATAACTCGATAAGTTTACTCGTTATATATATAAAATGACATTTTATTTAATATTTAATAATTGTCGAAAGTTTCTCATTTTATAACACATTTTTATAATAATGCTTCCAATAATATTACGCTACTCTCGTAGCCTAATATATATTTAGTCGTATTATTTATAATATGACTCGTGATTATGATTATTATTAATATACGCGCTTATATAATTATATATCCGTTATTCACGTATATATATATTCATATAAACGTTTATATTACAAATAATTATTATTACGAGTTTTATTATTTATGTTTTATTTGTAAATAGTTATCGAGTCATACGAAATGGTCACATGTCCGAGTCATGACTCTCGGCTCATTGTCCAAGTCCAAAGTAATAAGAAAATGTCATAAATATCAATACATCTCCGTCCAACACAATCCCAATCCACGTCCTACAACAATAGGGTCCGACTACGGCACCCGACTAACCTATCTCCGTCAATCTAAGTGACCGTCTCACAATCGGTCCCCAATAACATAATTCGTCAACACTTCTCAATACCAAAATTCAATATCCAATGTCGAGACCAAACATGGTCTCGACCCACATGTATTCGGCCAAGAAATGGAGCAAACAACCAACTAATAACAAAACTCATACCAAACCAAGTTACATTCAAGCAACAATATAATCAAAGTCATACTCGGGTGGGTTTACCAAGCCACACCCAAGCCCACATGACTCGAACGAGTCGCGGTAAATACCACGGGCCAAGAGGGCTCGAACCAAGTATCAAGGGTCACAAAGTGGCTCCAAGGAGCACTCAAAAATATACCCATTCGACCCAAAGGGTTTCGGCAACAACAACAATGACACGACTACGAGCCGCGACTCACAAGAGTCGAACCAAGATATTAACGAGATCAAGGATACCAAGAGCCAAACCAAGGCTCAAAAATAACAAGAAAACGAGCCCACGGCTCGAGTCAATATCCAAGCCGTGAGTCGAGGACTCACGGTTCGAACCAAACCCACGGAAATACAACCCGGATACCAAATCATTTAATAAAAATCGAGTTTCCAACAAAACCCATAATATTAACTCCGTTTTTGGGTGAAAACCCAACCGAATCTAAACCCATCGTGACCAAGGGTCACGTTTTTAATAAAAACGCGAGTCACACTCGCCTCACCTTCGGTTAAATAAGCTCCAAACCGTGTAACACTTTGAAAATGATGATTGGTGGTGAGGTTTGGTGATAATACGGGATGAAAATGGTGTAATAAGGCGCGTGTAGGGGCGGATCTAGGAGATTCGAGGGTGGGGATCACGAAAATGATGGTGGTTTGTAGTGGTGGTCGGCGGTGAAGTGGTGGCGGCCGGATAATGGTCGGCAGCTAGGGTTAGGGGGAGAGGGAAAAATGAGAGAGAGAGAGTGAGGTGAGTGTTGGTGTGTTGTGTGAGAACCGAACCCACAAGGACCATTTTTGTGGTCTACTCTCTTTTCATTTTCTTTTTTTTTTTTTTTTTTTAAAGGCTATAAATGATAATAATAATAATAATAATAATAATAATAATAATAATAATAATAATAATAATAATAATAATAATAATAATAATAATAATAATAATAATAATAATAATAATAATAATAATAATAATAATAGTAATAATAATATTACTAGTAGTGTTGAGTGGGTAAAGTGGGTAAATGTAAAACATACGGCCCGAAACCCGAACTCATTTCAAACTTCAATATCTCCCGATAACATCCCGTAATTAATTAAATATCATCGGACTCGTAAAACAAGTCATAAATATCCCGTTAGGTAAACCTAGTGCCGGAGTCAACGTAGTACTAGTGAGTAATTTAAAAACATACATCATCACGTAATTTCATAATGAATTATTAAAATAATTCACGAATTCCATAACGTCATAAAAATATAATTATCCATAAAATTGGTCTTACAAGTTCGTTGTGAATAAAAATTCCAAATAAAAATTATAAAATGAACTTTAACGTAATGCGGGTTTTCAAAATAACTCTCTAAATTGCCGGTTGTCCCAATGTTATACGAGTTAAAGTATTTATTATTGCTAACGACATAATCACAATTACATACTTGCATTCTAAACTGGAATATCTCCAGTTATTGTCACACCAGTGGCTTCAACGGCTCATTGTTCAAACATCTGTTCTTTGGTTCGAACATTTTCTTCAATATCAATATGATCCGGAGATAGAGGTACAGTATGACAACAAACATCCTTGTTAATGCAACCTTTTTTTATGTAGAACAGTCGGAGTCTTAGATAAATGTTCCATTGACAATTCATTATTGGACACCCTGAGCAGTTTGCTTTTATTATTAGTACAATGTATTGCTCATTGATCATTAGCTGCAATGCATATAGAACTAATAAGAATGAAACAGTTTAAAGTATGCATAAAGACTGAAGCATCAAATCAAGAATTTACTTACATACATTTCAATGGCTTTCGGTATCAAAGAGAGCAGAATTCAAGCATCCAGCAGTTGACGTTGAGCTTTCCTCAATATTACTTAATGACATTTGATGGCAGCCAACAATGTTACCGACCACTGACCTAAAGACAATGCCTTTATTCCCATTTTGTATCGTTCTTAAGGAAGCTGCCTTTGTTCGTTTGACCAACTATAGCTTCTGGGCCAATTCATTTATTCCAAGAGAAAGCCTACCAATTACAAAAGAACATGTGAATACAAAATATTATAGCTCATTTTGTTCGCTAAATGATCTTATACAGTAAGTTAAAATACCTTGGGAGCCACAATTCAAGGAAGTCATGGACACACGCCAATAAAGGTTTGAAGAGATCAAGTCTCCCGGCTAATGCTTCTTCAAAAGGGACTGACCCACTCATTGCTTTGCAATTTCAGAAAAGTTAATATAAAAAACTGAAACAAAACATGAGAACTTATGTATTTTTACTGAGTGCAAACCTAGCGGTAGATTCAGCACATCAGGAGTAAGTATTACACCAAATGCAAGAAACACTTTTTTAATATGTGTAAATATACATGCACTGTTGACCAATACATCAATAGTCCCCCACGCATCAGCTGCCTCAAATGACTACATAGTCATAAAAAAATCCCAATATATTAAAAAAATAGAATCAAAATGTAATAGCAGTTTCATTTACCAATTTGATCATAGATACAACCTTTTCAATTTTTGAAATATTTCCCCCAAATGCAAGTGCCTTACCACCCATCATGCATGTAATGGATAACAGAGTTAGCCACTGTCTCCATTGGGTTTATTGATATACCTAAATTGCAAACATAAACACATGTTAAAACATGGACATGTAAAAAAACATAAGATATCAGCAAAAAAAAGTAAGCCAGCAGTTGATATAAAGTACTATAAAATAGTTAGCGATTAGAGATCATATAAAAAATATATTATGATGGATTAAGCAGATGAGTGTTTTTCTCGTCATGTGAATGTGTTTAAGGCTTTTGTCGTTGTCTTACTTTTTTTTTCTCACGATCGAACTAAGGTTTCGGCTTATTTTATAGGTCACTATATGCTCTTTATCTTGGGCTTAATTTGAATTTATGGGCTTACATGTGTTTACTGATCACAATATTAGGATGTAACAGGATTAACTGAGCCTTCCACATATATCGTGTTAAGATGTACTAAGAATCTGTTTGCAAACTTATTCAGAATTTCCAATTATCACTCATCATCTAGTCACCTCACATCAAGTGACCAGTCGAGTAGCTCAATCCCTACAGGTACTACATGCTTTTTCGACAATGATTATGGTCTCAAAGACTTGCATAATTTATTACTCGGTAACTGATACGATGTTTAATGAGCTTAAATATAATTTCTACAAAGAAGAAAAAGCCATAAGTCTTTCGAAAAATACACACAAACAAATAACATCAACATAATATCTAGCATCCTTCCAAAAAAGGCATAATTTCTTTTTAGGTTTCATGTTGATCCATTTGTTGCTCAAACTAAATTAGCCTTCATACATGCTAGAATGAAAGTGTGGACACCAAATCTTTTAGATACCAACAATCTGATTGAACATAAACATTTTAATTATGCATAAATTTTTACCCTAGCTTCAAATTTCCAAATTACTCAAACTGAAAAACTCATATCTATATTCACATAAGTAGGCAATTCATCAAACTCAATACCAAAAAAATCAAAATTAAAACAACATCAATGTTATAATTATTACCTAATGTTAAAAATCTAATCTTTAAGCATAACCCATATTCACAATCATCCAAAATACAAAGCCAAGCAACGAATTCGAATGTCGGGAAACAAAGTGGAATATATGTTTCAGGTGGAAAAGGAATTCGAATATTGATCGATGAAAATAAAGGGGATCAAATGATTTAGGTGGGTTGTTTTTAGTTTAGGGTTTTTGGAAAACTCATAGGATAGATTGTTGTGTCGTTAGTTAGGTATGGTTTGGTTTTTTTCTTTTATGCCATCTAGGAAGAAGGAAGATCAAGGAGCGTGTTTTCTTAATATGTTACAGTTTAGTCCTAAAGTATCAACTATTAAATATTGAGTGATGAGTGCTCAAACACTCATCATTTTTTGTCTAATCTCAACTGCAAAACATACAAAAACACTCAGAAATGCATCAAAATAGTAAAAATATTTCAAAATTGTGTTTTATATGTTTTAGATGCAAAATGAGCAAAACCAGATGAAAAATGTACAAAGTTTGCAAAATTGGCAGTTTCAGTCCCCCAACTTTCAAAAATTGACAAAACTAGTCCCTGGTCATTCAAAAAATGGAAAATTATCACCAAAGGTCATTTTGAAATCATAAAATGTCATATTTAGTCCTTTGGTGAAAAATCTCAAAAGTTTTGGAAATTTACAGTTTCGTCCCTGGAGTTTCAAATATTGGCAGAAAAGGTCCCTGGTGGGATAATTTTGAATGAAAAATCAATTTTGGTCCTTGGGAATTCACAAAAATCAATTTTAATCCCTGGATGAAAATTTTGGGTAAATTACAAGTTTAGTCCCCGGAGTTTGAAAATTTGCAAAATTGGTCCCCGGGTGTCGTATTTTGAAAATATTAATTTTTGTACTTGTAATACTCAAAGGTTGTCAAAATTGGTCCTTATGCTATATTTTGGAAAGTTTCAAAAACAGTCCCTAACTTTTGGTGAATTACAAATTTGGTCCTTGTTGCTTAGAAATACCAAAACAAACGGACCCTTTTTTATTTGATAATACCCAAATACAAAACCCAAAAACCACCCCTAATCCATTATCCAGCCCAGTCCACCCACGGCCCAACCCCCTTTAATATTAAAAACTCCCCCGGTCAAAATTTGGTCAAACAAACCCCCCCCCCCCCCCCCCGTTTTACTATTCACTTCCTTCCCCACCTTCCCCATTTCCAGCAACCTGTCTCACCTCCCCCTCATCCTTTTCCACTAAACCCTCACCAACCATAATTAATTCACACACCAACTCAAACCAACCCCCCTTCATTAATACCTTCACCAAACTCACCAAACCCACTCAAAATACTTTTGGTGCCAAAAATGCTTCAACGGCCACGATCAATTCTAGGCATCCAAAGGCAGTAAATCAAAGTGGGAAAAGCAGTGGATACCTCCAGGATCTATAAAAGAAAATAAGAAAAGCAGAAGCAGGGTAGTTAGTTTTTATTTTTAATTAGTGTAATTTAGGGCAAGAATGTAGTTTAAATTAATGTAAACTTTATAATTGGTCTTGTAATTTCTTTTCAGTATTGAGTTCATCTTTTTAATCCAAGCAATTTAGTCTCTTGTTTCAAGTTATTCACAGTCCAACTTTATTATTTAGACCAAAAGTTCAATTGTGCTCAAATAGCTTTTAAAAGCTTCCATCCCTGTGCATTTGGTTTATTCAAGCTTATTATAGCTGGTTGTTAAGCATTAGTTGTGTTCAAAAATTCGTTTATTGCAAAAGGTCCATAAGTCAATGAAAGTCAACAAGAGGAGCAATATTGTGTTGAGGTGATTTAGCAGGATGATTATGATGGCATTTGGTTTAAAACTCAAAGGGGAGTAGTAGGATGGTGTTTTAGAGTTCCTGAGTCACCTTTGTGCTTGAATTATATGTAAGACTGTTTCTACCTTTTAATTGTCTTTGCATAATTTGCAAATTGTGTTTATAATTGCTCTTTGTTGCTCAGTATTGCTTATTTATACTTGTTTCATGTTAGTTTAAGTTTAGAATCCAAATTCATGGTTTAAATTATCACACTGCTTCACATAATCCCATTTTCAGTTTCTTTAGGAGTGTTTGGAACAAGTAGTTGTAGTAAGATATTGGTCACATTAGGAGATAGGGTGTAATGGTTCACTGTTATTAGGCTCACATAAGTATAATTTGAACATCACTTTGGTAGTTTTCTAATCAAAAGTCAATTTACCCTTGTAATCCCCCCCACAGTCCACTGCTGGACTTGTGGATGTCCAACCCTTCACCATAGCTTTAGATCTTGTTGGTATTGCTTAAATTAAGTTCATTTTAGCTTATAATATCACATTTCATCAGTAGTGATCAGTTAAAGTTCATTAAAGTCAATTTGTGAGTTCTTGTGAAAAAGTCAAAGTGCATGGTTTTCATTTTTTTAAAAAATTCAAAGAATATTATTGATTTTTGTGGTATGATTCAAACTTGAAATTTGTTCCTATGTAAAGTCTACCAGCTCAGTTTTCATATTCCATGTTCATTTGATTTTTACAAATTTTTCTGTGGGGTCCACTTTCACCCAAAGACAACTGCAGGGCTGCAAACCCCCTGCTGCAGCAGTTAATACCCCCACCACCACCACTTGGTGGTGGTTTTCTGGCCAACCCAGTGGTTCCCATGGACCCAACCTTGTTCCTTTCAAACCCTCCCCCCTGGTAGGGTTGAAGGATTGACCATGTGTTTGACCTCACCATTTGTGGACCCCACTTGAATCAAGCACAAAAGTGTGTCCCAGTTTCTGTGTTCACATAAGATTCCATGTGCTTATTTGTGGGCTTATAGCTTATTCTGTGTTCACATTTAGCTTTTTCCAGCTCATACAAGTTTAAATAAGTTATTTGTATCAGTTTTAACCAAAGTGGGTCTCACTCTTGGTCATTTAAGCTTATTTTCCATTTTGGTCAACTGTGGTCAACTGTCTCACCATTTAGCTTATATTTTGCTTATTTTTAAGTTTTAAAAAGTCTGTTTTTACAAAAGTTTTTCATTTTTAGTTGTAAAATAAGTTTCCAAAAGAAAATCCAAGAAAATCAAATTTATTTCTAAGTGATAGTTTCTATTTAATTTTATTTAAATTTTATTTTTCATTTTTAGATTTTAATTAAGTACTTGTAATTTTTATATTTTTATTAATTACCTCTTATATTAAAGTATTTATAGTAATTTTCTTAGATTTTTATTTCATCATTTAGTATTTATTAGAATTAATCTTAGTTTTATTAATAATTGATTAATAATTAGTTTAAAATAGCATAATTAGTTTTTATTAAGTAAAACCTAGTTTTTATACTTTTTATAGCTTTTATATATTATAAAATAATTTTAGAAATTTTCTTGTAATTTTTACTGTTCATTTTCTATTTTTCTTAATTTAAAATAGTTTAAGTAGGTAATTAGTAATTAATTAGTAATTAAATAATAAAAAATTCACAAAAAGACAAAAATACTTATTTCTATTTTTAAAACTTATTTTTAGTTATTTTATAATTTTAGAAAATTTATTTTCATTTTTCTAGTGTTTAATTAATATTATATTATATTTAAGTGTTTTAAATATTAATAATTAGTTTTAATTAGTATTTAATTAATATTAAATAATTAATTAGTGTTAAAATTTATTTTCTTTTTCTAAAAATTTTCTGTTATCTTATAGTTTGTAAAAAAGTCATTTTCACCCCCTGGGTGTTTTCAGATTTTCGTTTTTACTTTTTATTTTGTACGTTTACGTTTTATTTAAACGTAACGTACGCGTTTTTAGGCTTAAAGCGTTTATGGTTTTTCCTACTTTCCTATCTTATTCATATAGCTTGTTTAAGCTATTTCTTCATATATTCCTTAGTTCAAATAACTCAAAACCCCTTTCTGTCCAAATTCACCCGATCACGAAACCGTTTTGATTACAATTCACACATCGTCGGGACATAACGACCCGGGGAAACCACTATATTCCGCGGAGCATTGACTCTAGGCTGTTTGACCATCTTGACCACATCCGTGGTTGACTTTGGTTGACGGTTTTACATCAATCAAATTTTGGCGCCGCTGCCGGGGAGGTTGTGTGCGTATCTAAACGGTTTTTCTGATTAGTGTCTTTGGAATTCGTTCCATTGTACATTTATCCATCCTTTGTTCATATTTTCCCATTATCAAAACAAAACCGTTCCCGAAAACTTTTTAAACTCAGTTTTCAACGAACACAAAAACACAAAAACATTTCTTTTATCATTTGTACAAAATGTATTTCCAAAAACCCAAAAACATTCTCCTTTACCCTCTCACATCTTTGATTCTTCATCCCTACCCCTCTATACACATTTGATTCTTTCTATGTCTCATCCACACTTTCTGGCTTGCCATTGGTGTGGTAATCCTTATAATGGTGGCAATTGCCCCAGCAGTGGCATGGTAGAATCTGGAAACGGGTTTGTCTATAACCCAGATCCCTATTCCTACCATGACACGACTGATTCATTCCATCAGTTACCACACCATGATACTCAGCAGTTTTACTTTTGTGAGTACTGTGGTGGTTCACACTACAGTTCTGATTGTCAATCGGGAAACACGCTTGTCTATGAGCAGTTTCCTGATTACAATTATGACTTAAGCACATACGACTCACAGCCACATCAGTTTTACTGTTGTGAGTATTGTGGAGGTCCACACACTAGCTCTGATTGTCAAACAGGGAATCCATTCCCTTGTAACAATTACGACTATTCGTATTCAGACCCACCTCCACAATACCAAATGATCCAAGCAACTCCTCTTGTTACTGGGCAAGACCTTTTAATTGAGGCTCTTGAGATATTGAAAGAACTTAAAGAGGAGTTGGCTACTTCATCGTTTCAAAGCTCTCGTGAGAAATCTATGGTAGAATTACTTTCGGAAGAATGAGCAGCTAGAAACGAATTGAGCAAGGAAGAATTGCTAGTCTTAAAACAAGCAGCTAAAACACGTACCATATTTCGTAATGCTGCTCTTTTCGACGATGATAGTGATGTTGAAGTCACCCTTGATTTTTCTCAATTCTGTAAGGGTTCATCAAATTCATCTATAGCAATTCCTTCCATTGAAAATCAGGGAGGAAATGATGAGACGGAGAAATTACTAGCAGAAGATCAAATGGAACTCATACAATCCATGAATGCTAGCTCCTCTCCACTCCCCCAGTCTGTTATCACACCCGAAGTTCACACTCACTCTCTGAACATGGGGGATGAGCATCTTAGCACTGTTCCTAATAAGGAATCGGACGAATTAATAAAGTCTAGTGTTGAGATCCTTGTCCCAATCCCGAGAGAGTCACAGGGAACTTTGGATCATGTGTGTGATTTACCTTCCCCCATTGAGTGTCCTAAAGATCAATTTGAGCCTTTCTCAGATTTTAGCGATGATTGTACATCTTATGGAGACATCGAGTATGTTGAGGCGTCAGTTCCACATTCTGATGCTGATCATCTTCTTGAGGAGTTCGCTGATGAACTTGCTCACATCAATCCACTTTCATTGGAAAGTGATGATGGTCTCCTCGATTTCCAAGCCGATCTGGGAGAAATTGAAAGTCTCCTTTATCATGATCCGTCACTCACTTCTGATCCCGACAGTCCAATAGAGAATGTTAATCTCTTGGTTCCCTAAACATTCAACACTACTCTCACCAATCCTCTATTTGAATTCGAATATGAATTCACTTCGATTTCTGATAATCCAATCTTTGGTATTCGAAATGAGGATTGTGATGAGTTTATCCCGGAACATGAGTTCACAGATTCACATCTTGTGAATGATTCTCTTCATGAGGAGTTCTCCGGTGAACTCACTCATCATATTATGACTCCTCCGGAGTTTGATAGCCCGGGGGGAGATTCTCTCAATTATGAGAATTTGCAAATTCCCACCCACCCTCCCGGGTTGTTTATGAGCTTACCCTTTGAAATCCAAACTCAGGCTAATGAGCCTCCTCTTGAGGAAGAAGATCAAATCATGATTTTAATCATGGTTTTCTTCCTTTTCTTCACCTATAAGGTGACTTCTTCTCTTCTTCACTCCTTCGGGAATGAAGACACTATCTTTGATCCCGACATTTTCATGTATCATTATCTTGAGCCGGGTACTTATCTCATCGGTGTGGAACTTTCACGTGCTTCATATGTTTGTCCAAACATTTTGAATGAAAGTCTGATGGAGATTCCTTCTTCCACATCATGCTTCCCCAAGGACAAATGAATTCGGGGTCGAGTCAAGCTAGCGACTCGGTAAACAAAAACAGTAGCATACTTATAGGGTTTTCACCCTAAGTGTGGGGGAGTCCCCCATGCTATGGTTACAAGAGTGAAAAACAAAATGGTGTTTTCCACGCTTAGCTTGTAATGTTGCCCTTTTACGTTCAAAATGTCGGCATAATAGCCGGGATTTTGAATATTGAGGACAATATTCATGCTAAGTGTGGGGGGGGGGGGGGGGTATTTTGCTATTCTAGCGAATTTTATCACATTTTACTATATAATACCCCCGTTTTTGCCAAAAATTTCAAAAAATTTAAAAATTTTTCACTGGTGCTTCAAATTTTTTGTGGTAATCAGTCCGTCTTGCCTAACCGACAAAAGGGATTGGCTAGTCCAGGAGCAAACGGCTCTTGGTAAATACATCTCAAATCCGTTTACGGCTTGCAATTTGCCCAAAATTGTATGGTTCCTCAACTCCCCATCATCCTCAAAAGCTAATGAGTTGGCTAGCCCGCAAGATTATGGCTTGTGGTAAAGGCCGTGGAAAATCCATAATTGGTAATCAGCTCACCAAGATGTTGACTATTCCATCAAGAGCTGGCTAGTCCAGAAGCAAACGGCTTTTGGTAAAGACAAATCAAATCCGTTGACAGCTGGTGGTTTGCTCAAAATCACACGGTTATCAGGTGTGCCACAGTTCTTACACCTGGCTACTCCAGAAGTGATGGCTTTTGGTAAAGAGTTTAAAATCCATCAAGTTTTCAAAACAGTATTGCTATGGACTAGCAATAGTTTAGTGTGGGGGATTGATGAGTGCTCAAACACTCATCATTTTTGGTCTAATCTGAACTGCAAAACATACAAAAATACTCAGAAATGCATCAAAATACTGAAAATATTTCAAAATTGTGTTTTATATGTTTTAGATGCAAAATGAGCAAAACCAGATTAAAAATGTACAAAGTTTGCAAAATTGGCAGTTTCAGTCCCCCAACTTTCAAAAGTTGGCAAAACTAGTTCCTGGTCATTCAAAAAATGAAAAATTATCACCAAAGGTCATTTTGAAATCATAAAATGTCATATTTAGTCTTTGGTGAAAAATCTCAAAAGTTTTGGAAATTTACAGTTTGGTCCCTGGAGTTTCAAATATTGGCAGAAAAGGTCCCTGGTGGGATAATTTTGAATGAAAAATCAATTTTGGTCCTTGGGAATTCACAAAAATCACTTTTAATCCCTGGATGAAAATTTTGAGTAAATTACAAGTTTAGTCCCCGGAGTTTGGAAATTTGCAAAATTGGTCCCCGGGTGTCGTATTTTGAAAATATTAATTTTTGTACTTGTTATACTCAAAGGTTGTCAAAATTGGTCCTTATGCTATATTTTGGAAAGTTTCAAAAACAGTCCCTAACTTTTGGTGAATTACAAATTTGGTCCTTGTTGCTTAGAAATACCAAAACAAACGGACCCTTTTTTATTTGATAATACCGAAATACAAAACCCAAAAACCACCCCTAATCCATTATCCAGCCCAGTCCACCCACGGCCCAACCCCCTTTAATATTAAAAACTCCCCCAGTCAAAATTTGGTCAAACCAACCCCCCCCCCCCCCCCCCCCCGTTTTACTGTTCACTTCCTTCCCCACCTTCCCCATTTCCAGCAACCTGTCTCACCTCCCCCCTCCTCCTTTTCCACTAAACCCTCACCAACCATAATTAATTCACACACCAACTCAAACCAACCCCCCTTCATTAATACCTTCACCAAACTCACCAAACCCACTCAAAATACTTTTGGCGCCAAAACTGCTTCAACGGCCATGATTAATTCTAGACATCCAACGGCTGTAAATCAAAGTGGGAAAAGCAGTGGATACCTCCAGGACCTATAAAAGAAAAGAAGAAAAGTAGAAGCAGGGTAGTTAGTTTTTATTTTTAATTAGTGTAATTTAGGGCAAAAATGTAGTTTAAATTAATGTAAACTTTATAATTGGTCTTGTAATTTCTTTTCAGTATTGAGTTCATCTTTTTAATCCAAGCAATTTAGTCTCTTGTTTCAAGTTATTCACAGTCCAACTTTATTATTTAGACCAAAAGTTCAATTGTGCTCAAATAGCTTTTAAAAGCTTCCATCCCTGTGCATTTGGTTTATTCAAGCTTATTATAGCTGGTTGTTAAGCATTAGTTGTGTTCAAAAATTAGTTTATTGCAAAAGGTCCATAAGTCAATGAAAGTCAACAAGAGGAGCAATATTGTGTTGAGGTGATTTAGCAGGATGATTATGATGGCATTTGGTTTAAAACTCCAAGGGGAGTAGTAGGATGGTGTTTTAGAGTTCCTGAGTCACCTTTGTGCTTGAATTATATGTAAGACTGTTTCTACCTTTTAATTGTCTTTGCATAATTTGCAAATTGTGTTTATAATTGCTCTTTGTTGCTCAGTATTGCTTATTTATACTTGTTTCATGTTAGTTTAAGTTTAGAATCCAATTTCATGGTTTAAATTATCACACTGCTTCACATAATCCCATTTTCAGTTTCTTTAGGAGTGTTTGGAACAAGTAGTTGTAGTAAGATATTGGTCACATTAGGAGATAGGGTGTAATGGTTCACTGTCATTAGGCTCACATAAGTATAATTTGAACATCACTTTGGTAGTTTTCTAATCAAAAGTCAATTTACCCTTGTAATCCCCCCCCCCACAGTCCACTGCTGGACTTGTGGATGTCCAACCCTTCACCATAGCTTTAGATCTTGTTGGTATTGCTTAAATTAAGTTCATTTTAGCTTATAATATCACATTTCATCAGTAGTGATCAGTTAAAGTTCATTAAAGTCAATTTGTGAGTTCTTGTGAAAAAGTCAAAGTGCATGGTTTTCATTTTTTTTAAAAATTCAAAGAATATTATTGATTTTTGTGGTATGATTCAAAGTTTGAAATTTGTTCCTATGTAAAGTCTACCAGCTCAGTTTTCATATTCCATGTTCATTTGATTTTTACAAATTTTTCTGTGGGGTCCACTTTCACCCAAAGACAACTGCAGGGCTGCAAACCCCCTGCTGCAGCAGTTAATACCCCCACCACCACCACTTGGTGGTGGTTTTCTGGCCAACCCAGTGGTTCCCAGGGACCCAACCTTGTTCCTTTCAAACCCTCCCCCCTGGTAGGGTTGAAGGATTGACCATGTGTTTGACCTCACCATTTGTGGACCCCACTTGAATCAAGCACAAAAGTGTGTCCCAGTTTCTATGTTCACATAAGATTCCATGTGCTTATTTGTGGGCTTATAGCTTATTCTGTGTTCACATTTAGCTTTTTCCAGCTCATACAAGTTTAAATAAGTTATTTGTATCAGTTTTAACCAAAGTGGGTCTCACTCTTGGTCATTTAAGCTTATTTTCCATTTTGGTCAACTGTGGTCAACTGTCTCACCATTTAGCTTATATTTTGCTTATTTTTAAGTTTTAAAAAGTCTGTTTTTACAAAAGTTTTTCATTTTTAGTTGTAAAATAAGTTTCCAAAAGAAAATCCAAGAAAATCAAATTTATTTCTAAGTGATAGTTTCTATTTAATTTTATTTAAATTTTATTTTTCATTTTTAGATTTTAATTAAGTACTTGTAATTTTTATATTTTTATTAATTACCTCTTATATTAAAGTATTTATAGTAATTTTCTCAGATTTTTATTTTTATTAAGTAAAACCTAGTTTTTATATTTTTTATAGCTTTTATATATTATAAAATAATTTTAGAAATTTTCTTGTAATTTTTACTGTTCATTTTCTATTTTTCTTAATTTAAAATAGTTTAATTAGGTAATTAGTAATTAATTAGTAATTAATTAATAAAAAATTCACAAAAAGACAAAAATACTTATTTCTATTTTTAAAACTTATTTTTAGTTATTTTAGTTATTTTAAAAATTTTATTTTCATTTTTCTAGTGTTTAATTAATATTATATTATATTTAAGTGTTTTAAATATTAATAATTAGTTTTAATTAGTATTTAATTAATATTAAATAATTAATTAGTGTTAAAATTTATTTTCTTTTTCTAAAAATTTTCTTTTATCTTATAGTTTGTAAAAAAGTCATTTTCACCCCCTAGGTGTTTTCAGATTTTCGTTTTTACTTTTTATTTTGTACGTTTACGTTTTATTTAAACGTAACGTACGCGTTTTTAGGCTTAAAGCGTTTCTGGTTTTTCCTACTTTCTTGTCTTATTCATATAGCTTGTTTAAGCTATTTCTTCGTATATTCCTTAGTTCAAATAACTCAAAACCCCTTTCTGTCCAAATTCACCTGATCACGAAACCGTTTTGATTAGAATTCACACCTCGTCGGGACATAGCGACCCGGGGAAACCACTATATTCCGCGGAGCATTGACTCTAGGCTGTTTGACCATCTTGACCACATTCGTGGTTGACTTTGATTGACGGTTTAGCATCAATCATTGAGTACATTTGTATTTTTGACTTTTGGATACATGAATAAGTAAAAACGAATTTATATCTTTTTTATGCCATATTTGGAAATATTTAAGCTTTTAAAATTCAAAATTTGTTTTTAGAAAAATAATAATAATTCAATTATTACTTAATGCGGTATGATTTGATTTTTTTGAAATGAAAAAGTCCCCACTAGGGGCTTTATTTTATTAGGAAAAAGATTAAAACAACCATGATTTTTATCAGATTGGAACTCAATTCATATCCTCTAACCTCTAAGTTCAATAACTCTTGCCCTCATTTGGAATTTGACATCTCTGATTCTACATTCATAAGTTAATGTTGCAAGTTTACTTGGTCTCCTATATACAAAGTTGGTGTTTATGATATCATACCAAAGTATCATAAATAGATGTTTAAATCTATCATGTTGTGCTTGTAACTAAAAGACTAATTCGGTAATTCTAGTGTTATTATTTCTTTTATTCTTTTATATGCCTTGTAACATATAAAGATATGTTGTTATCATATAGATTGTGACACTTTTGTTGCTTTAGGTAAATGCAAAGATAGTAAAACTTTGTGTAATGGCAATTATATACATACTAAACCCCAAGAGGTTACTGTAGAAACAACTGTAGTTGCTACAGTTAACTCTAAGTATCATTTTTTTTCTGCTATTATCCACAAAATTCTACATATCCACTCCTCTCTCTCAAATTCTAGATCCCACGCAATTGTTTCTATTTCCGATCATAACCAACTCACCAACAAAAAATTATCACTTTATCCACACATATAATGAATATGACCGTCACACAAAACCCAGATCCGGATCTAAAAACAAAAAAATAGACCCGTTTATCTTCACAGAACCATCACCATCATCGACACACATGATTGATTATGTTCAATCACAAAAAAATCACAACCTACTTCATCAGAGGACAACCGTCACACCGAGAACACCATCACTAACCCCGACGTAGCAGCACCGTGGTGTGCCCACATCCCAAATCACTGTCACGAACTGAGATGGTGGTATGGATATTACACCTTTGTTAAAAGTGGGTTTCAGAAAAGGTTGTTTAAATGAAAAAAAGGGGCTGAACAAGATTCGGGTTTTCAGAAATCTTGCAAGATAGTACGAAAGAGGGCGTTTATGTATGAGCATTAATCGGTTTTAACAAAAATACAAGGACAAATTAATTTTAGATCTATTCGGTTAAAGGATTTTGTGGTGTGGCTGCAAGCGTGACAGAGGCGTGTGTTTGTTAGAGTAAAATTAGGGATACAAAAAAGAGGGTGGTAGTTATATATGTGTGTGGTTAGGATTAGGGTTAAGTGAATTAAAATTGGACTTGGGATCAGCCTTATACGATTTCTTTGGTGTGGACTTGGGCCTCAATTCATGCGTGGCATGTTCTGTGCTTAATGTGTATTCAAGGATGCTTTAGCATATTTACTAGCAGGGTACCCGCGCGTTGCAGCGACGGGTACTCTGTGAAAATTAATCGGAGAAATAGATCCCGATGAGGCAAGGCTCACAAGTTTGTATCGGTTCCAATGGGTCCTTTTGGGTTCATTTTCGGATGCCTTTTATTGGCTAGCCAAACCAGTGGCGACACCGGTTCCCGGTTGAATTTGTGGTTCGGTCTGGTTTTCAAAACTATATGTACCATCAACTTGTTAGATTGTATAAACTTTTGTGTGTTTTATTAGTTTGTACAATATGTATAATAACATGTACTTTTCATTTTAGGGGTGTTTTAAAAATAATATTAATTAATGTATTTAATTGTTTTATATTTTAGATTATGTTGTCGCTTGTTTAGATTGTACATTGTAAAATTTTTATTGTACTTTATAGTAAAAAGGGGTGTTTTAATTGGTTGTATTTAATTTGATAGCTATGCTTTTAACTGGTTGTACAATATGAATAACTCATTGTATTTTTAAGTAATGGAGTGTTTTAATAAGAGTATTAATTATGTTTTAATTTAATATTGTAATGCTGAATTTTAAGTCATTAAATGTATAATTGTGTTGATATTACTTGTACCTTTAGCATTAAAAGGTGTAATGTTAAATTTTAAGGTTTGCATTAATTTTTAAGCTATTAATGACCGAAAGTAGGGCTGTAAACGAACTGAACGTTCAGTGAACATTTCATGAACCGTTCGGTAAAAAGTTCGTTTATGTTCATTCGTTTATTAAATGAACGAACATGAACAATATTTTACGTTCGTTTAGTTAAATGAACGAACATGAACAAAAGTCTCGTTCGTTCATTTATGTTTGTGAACGTCCGATTAAGCGTTCGTTAAAGTTCGTTTATGTTTATTTATCTATTTATGTTCATATATCATATCTTTTAATTTTATAATTTTAAAAATTGATTTGTTTAAACAAAGCAATGTTTATAAAACAATATATTGTGAAGAATTCAATAAAGTTTATGTTTGTTTGTCTATTGTCATATATGTTCGATCGTTTTTATTCGTTTAGCGTTCGTTTAGTATCTTAATGAACGAACATAAACGAACATGAACAATTCATTTTCTTAATAAACGAACATGAACAAGAAAATTCGTCCGTTTAAGCGTCCGTGTCCATTTATTTGTCCGGTTAGAATTAAATGAGGGAACATGAACAGGGCTCCATTCGTGTTCGTCCGGTTCGTTTACAGCCCTAACCGAAAGTGGCATGTACATGTAGCTACAAAACTTGTAAATGTCTAATTGTATTGATTTTAATGTATTAAATGTCTAATTGTGTTGATATTACTTGTACTTTTAGCATTAAAAAATGTAATGCTTAATTTTAAGTATTTCTATATTTAGTAGGCCTAAATGCTTTATAAGATAGTTAGATTTAACCACCTTATGCAAACAATTAATAAAAAAAAAACAACAAATTACTAAAAAAGATCAGAATTTATATTATCCATTTTTGCAAATATAACGAAAAACATATTGAAAAGAGAAAATTGCAAAAATTGCCCATGTGGTTTGGCCAAATTGCACGTTTCGTCCTTACTGTTCATTAATAGCAAAAATGGTCCGGATTTGGCACTGTTTCATTCACTTTTGGTCCTTCAGCATTGCAAAAATCGTCCTTGTGGTTTGGCCAAATTGCACGTTTCGTCCTTGTGGTTGCAAGGACGAAGGACCAAAAGGGAATGAAACAGTGCCAAATCCGGACCATTTTTGCAATTAATGAACAGTAAGGACGAAACGTGCAATTTGGCCAAACCACAAGGACGATTTTTGCAATTTTCTCTATTGAAAATATTAATTAAGATTCCAAAATATTAAACTTCCAAAACAAAAATATGAGATCCAGCAACCCGAAGTAAATATTCAATATATTCATCGCCGCAGATTTTATTACAGGGTACCCACCGCCGCATCGCGCGGGTACCCTGCTAGTTTGTTACTAAAGCACAATTGTTTCCCTTCGCTATTCAAAACAGCTTACATATATTCAAATCTTTTTACACCTGACAAAACTTCGATGCGATCACGTCTAGATGGTTCAATATTATTATCGCTTGGCATACTTTATGCATATTGTGAAAGCTATAAATGGGTCAATACTGGTTATTCTTTATTTCTTGCGGGTCAAATGGGAAAGAAAAAAAAAGACGCTTAGCATACATTCGATCTTCACTTTTAAGGTTCGTTAAGTAACCATGTTTTATGTTGTTCACCGGTGACAAGTTCAACCCATCTATATATATAATAAACAAAGGTTTATTTGAATTTTGCCATGTCATTAAAGCCATGTTGGCACTCATCCATGTCACTAATGCCACCTCATTAAATCCATGTGGCATTGCAATGTTACTAATTAGCCCCTCATAAAGAATTTTGTTTGACAAATGCTATATTAATTTCTGTTTACCAACATTTTATACGGAATCTTAAATGTTTTACGATAATTAAATCACATTTATGGCAGTTACTCTATGAAATCACATTTATAGAAGTTACTTTTTCCATTAATGTTTTATGATAATTTCTCAACACCACAAAACTTTGAATAGATTTTAAAAACAAGGGACGAGTTACCACTCTATGAGACTATGACATCGCCCTTCATACGTGTATTTTGCATGGAAGATAATTAAGTATAGTTAACTTTAAACCTTAAAGAAACACGTGGCAAAGAAATCAACTAACATATTCAACCCTTACACAACACATCAGACGTTTGAATTTTTTCCTTTGAGTATGAAATCGTTGTGCATTAATTAGGACAGGATCGTTGCAAGTTTCCATAATTAAATTGGTGAAAACACATTCATATAATTTTGTTAAGTTTTTTACGTTTGAAAACTTTTTTAACTGGGTTGGCCTTTTAATTTTAGAATGCATTGATATCATACAATCAATGTTAAGTTTCTTACTGTAGACGTCAATTTTGGATAGACAATTGTCAAATTTAATGGTTTTAATTAAGCCCTTTAATCTTGCGATTTTAATGATCTAAATTGATAGTATGTGGTTCCTCATGCATAAGATTATACAGCCATTATCTTCTTCCTCTGCTTTAGTATTTATTCAGTTTTTGTTTTTATCAAGAATTTTGATTTAGGACGATTAAATTTTTTATTTTTAAGAAAATATACTTTTATGGTGCAGTGCAGGTGAGACCTAATTCTTCAAGAAGTTGATTCTTAATATATTTCAATCTATTTATGTAATCATTATCATTCATTTGCTATGTTTATGTAATTGGTTTTATCTTGAATTTTGAATTCATTTGAATATTCAATCATTAACCTACTCGGTTTGCATATTAAGGTCTTAACCAGGCGGCCCGTAAAGAGTGATAATCTAATTTCTTGGACCACATACAGGTAAATTCTTGATTTTAATCATTTGTTTTTATACCAGACCACAAGGCCCCTTGGGTTAGAAATCAACATGTCTAACGTGCAGAAGACCTCTGTTAGGTGAGTTGTATTCTTAAAGTGTTAAGGAAATGTTATTTCAGTATATGCACTTTGAATTTGTTTTCTCCTTTTGCAGAATTGTTTCGCTTCAATAAGATCCCCTATCTATACAAGGTTCTTATTTTCTTTCTACGTGTCAGTTCACTCTTTCATGAGAACTTAAAAGCATCTTAATTTTAGGATACTATATAGTACTCCGCCTGACAATGGTTATAAAAATGCATGAAACATATATATTAAATGTAGGTGCATGAATAGCCATAGCTTATAGATGCATAAGGATTACATTAGAAATATGGAGGTAAAATTATATATTGTTCAATTACTTTATAATTTGTTTGTTGAAAATTTCATCACTTCTTTGGTAGTATATAGCCTATTTAATAAAGTTAGAACACTGAAGTTAGTTTCAACGAATTCATAATTAATTAGTGGTTGTGAACAACATATTTTTGCAGTTTTCATGCCATTTTTAACGAGATTCTCAATGATTCAAAAAGGCTTAGATCCGGGAGTATTAAGAACCACAAGTGAAGAAGCTTAAATAATCATTATTTGTAACAGGATAATAGTTGTGAAGTAAGTACGTTTGCACAGTTTGACAATTTCTTCATTTCAACGTGTCCAATGCTAAAAACTTATTATCAACCTATTATAAACACTTACCCATTTACGCATTACTGTATCAATTTAGAATAGGTTAGGGGCCGTTTAGTTGGTGAAAAATTTCTCAATTTTTCCATCTCTAAATTCCTTAAGAAGGGGATGGTTTTTCTTCTCTAGAGAAGAGTTGAGAATTTTTAAAACGCGTTTAGTTGGAGTTATATTTTTCATATTTAAAAATAATAAGAACACTACCTCAAATTGTGACGGTGGCGGTGACGGCGGTCGGCGGTGGTGGATGACACGAGAGATTAGGGGTAGAATGGTGTATGTGTTTTTTTTAGAGTTGAGAAAAAAAATGAGAAAGAAAAAAGTGAGAATGGTAGAATGTGCTTTTCAATTTCTTAGTTAAAATTTAGAAAATGAGAATTTCATTTTTTTTGAAAATTGTTGGAAAAAAATGCGACTAAACGCGTTTTCAGTTTTTTTATTTTCTTATAAAAAATTTCTTGAAAAAATGAAGAATTTCTGTCCAACTAAACGCACCCTTATTCTTCCTCAACCTTGTGGTTTAATAGCCTTTTCTCAACCTATTGCTCCTATCCATTCCCCTATTTTCAAGTCATTTTTAAACCAATCTCAACCATTGCATTTGAGATGCTCTAACTGCAATTGGAAAATTGCATTTGTATTGAACTTTTCAAGATGCTATGCTACATGACCCGTTTTGTAGAAGTTATTACCCAATTAGACGAACACGAACATTAGAAACTCTAAATTTATCAGAAACTAACATAAGTCCATTATTTTAAATAACTTTTTTTTTTCTTTTTTTTACAAATTACTGATTCATTAAATATTTAAAGACATGTTTGGTTGAATTTGAATGATATTGGGTCGAGTGATATTAGATCGAGGTTTTAAAGATTTGACGGGTTTCTGAGATGATTAAGGTTTTTTTTTTTTTTTTTTATTTTTATTTATTTATTTATTTATTTTGTTCTACCCGTGTGTTTAAATGATAAGTGTCAATTATAAAACAAAATTGATGAAATTTTATTAAGTGTTCTTGTGGTTTTTCATGTTCTTGGTTTTCAATCAAATAAAATAATAAGTGTAAGGTGAAAATAAAAGAGAACCTTAAGGGCAAATTTTCGAAACGATTAGATTGCATTTGCCATTTCCTCAAACCGTAAGGGCAAATTTTGATTTACTTCATTATCTTCTGGAAAAACAACCTTATTCCGAGCTCTAGAGGAGGCCATACCGGGTGAAAGCATGTTAATAACATTGCATACGTGGCAAAACAGATGAACTAGAGTAGGGGAGACGTTTTACAGAGACTATATTGTGTAGAGTAGGGGAGACGTTTCACTTGAACTTTAAGGTATTGTTTGCAAAAATAATATAAGAATTTTCATTGATTACTGTCTTTAATTTTTTGAGTTCAAGATTGCTTTGGACCTATTTAAGCAATTTGATTGAAGTCTATTTATAATCAACACTGATAACATCGTGGTCGAAATTTGCAACTAATATGTATCTATTTCAAATCAAAATAAACAACATGATGACATAAGCTATTATACATATGGGTTGTTTCTTCAATTAAGTTGAGAATAGAAAGAAACAATTATAAAAAGCTCTACTATTATTCAATTTGTCTTAAGTTTATTTTTTACAAACAACCTGTTATTAGCTGCCCGTGATTTATCACGGGTTTATAAGCTAGTTTGCTTATAAATGGGTCAATTCAAGTTATTCTTTAATTCTTAAGGGTCAAATGGGCTAAAAAAACAACTTAAAAGGAAACATGTGGAAAGTTAGCTAAAGTTCATTTTTATTGCATACTCATACAACCTCAATTACTTGCAGCCTTCTTTCAACTAGGGGAAAGCCATAAATAAAGTTTAACAAAAGGAAACATCATATTGGATCTTTTTATGTTTATGAGAAGAAAGCTACTTAACTACTTCCTCACTTTCTCACAAAAGCATGGACATATGTTAAGTATGGATGTGAGCATGTTGTATCTATTCATGTAATTTGACACACTAAAGGTTAAAATGGACTTTATTATAGTGATTTATACATATTTTGGAATGTTAGATTTACTTATGTATAACTCTTGCAACATCTGATGTATGCAAGGATCACCAATGCGTATACATGTTTTGAACATTATTTATCACGAAATGCTACGGAACATTTGATATGCAAATTGTTGTGAAAATTTTCTCTTATTGTTTGAGGATTAACATATTTTTGCTATATTTGAAGTATTTATTTCAAAAGATTTATAAGCTACCCGTGATTTCTCACGGGTCTATAGGCCAATTGTAATTATAAAGATGAAGAACCATATTTTTGTGTTTGTAATGTTGAATGTGTGCATGTGAGTTGTTTACATAGAGAATATTTAGGACTGTTTTAGGGTTGGGATAACATGGCGTGTGTGTATACTCTATAGGTGAGCTAAAAGTAGCCCGAATTAACATTTTTTTTAACTTTTTTTTATAAAAAATGTTATTTATACTTTTATTTGAATAAAATGATTTTAGTTTATTTGAAAAAAAACAAAAACAAAAAAAAAAGGTGATAGGGCCCAAATGATAGGGGGATTGTAAAGAGGTTTTGTTATAGTGATGTGGCATACCGTGAAACCCAAATGAAGAGCTTGAGCAGCTGAGCTAGTTTTGACACCTTAAGTTTTAAGAGGAAATAAATAGTCTAATAATTTCGGTTGACGAAAATGGGTTTGTCATGCACATAAAAATGGGCTTAGCATGCTTTTTATTATTGGGCTTTTACAAGAGTGTTTGGATGACATATTGACATGTCTATACGAGTGTGAGTGTCATAATGAGAAATTTCAATTTCTAATAATGATTCAATTCCTATCGTTTTGTTGGGGTTAAGATATCATGTTGTGGATATTGCTTTACTTTATAATATGATTAAACATAACCTACTGGTATCATTTTTGTTGTAAAATTATGACCCAAAATGGTCTAACATAGTCAAGGACTGTTGTTTTGATTTTGTAGTTTAACCATACTGTATCAGTTCCGGTGTGAGTTACTAGCAAATAGCATTTCTTTTTATGCTAGAACCAACTTTAGGTGACTTAAAAAACCGATTCTCTCTGGTGACTTTGGCGACACCCTATAATCCCTAAAACTTTGATCGATCCTTCCTCTACCACTTGAACTCTTGCGTTTCTTGCAACATTCTGATCTTCCTTGATTGTCTGGTGCATAGATATCATCTGTTTTTGTGGCTTAGCTATCGAAGTTTAGGTTTTTTAGTCGATTTTTCTTATTCAAACCTATCTAAGGGTTGATCCGATTCTGATCTATTCTATTGTCCTTAAGCCGGTTACTATCCATCTCATCCTCTTTTTAATCGATTTTAATACTAATTAATGGTTGGATGAATATGGATGTTGGTTAGTTTTTGTGTGCTTCATGTGAAAACCCTAAGCGATTAGGGCTTTATTCTTTCTGCTCTAGTTTTGCTTGGTGCTGGTTATTATTGTTCGTGTGTTTGGTTTGTTTAACTGGTTGTGAGAGATGAATAGGGGTTTTCTGAGTTCTAAGAGTGTTAATAAGTATACGGCTGCTAGGAAGGGTGGGGAGGGTGAGAGTACTGATCTGAATAAGGGTGCTGATGTGATGTTGAAGGCAGATTCCTTGGATTCGGGTGGAGTGGGTGACAATGACATGATGAAAAAGGGTAGTGGTTCAGTTGATGTTGTTGATTGTGATGTACGTGAACATGTGCCTGAACAAGTGAAGCCGGTTTCACTTGATGCGTATGCTAATGTTACAATGGATGATGGGGAGCTGCCTCATTTTAAAAATGATTCTAATTCGTCTTCACAAGGCTCTCAACAGCCTATTGTGGAACAATTGATTGCTAATGCGAATAAGAATTTTGATGAAGCCATGAATAATATTCAACGTGAGATTGTTGCTAATAAGGCTTCCTCTTCTAGTGGTATTGGGCAAACTTCTAATTCGACAGCTTTTGGTCCTGATGCTTCTAAGGATGCTAATACTAGAGGTACTGGAGTGAAGTCGGTTTCTTATGCGGGTGCTACTTCTAATGGACCTCTGAAACACGTGTCTAATTTTTGGAGGTTAGAATGTAGCAAAAAGAAGGATGATGTTGACCTTTCAGTTCCATTGAAAGTAGTGGAAGAGGTAAACACGAGGTTTGAGAATACTCTCTATGGTTATTTCCTTGGCCAACGCCTTTCTTTTCCTGTTGTTGATTATTATGTCCGCAATGCATGGGCTAAGTTTGGTGTTCAAAAGGTAATGATGAATGCAAAGGGTTTCTTTTTCTTTAAGTTCAATTCGAAGAAAGGTGTTAATGATGTGCTTGAAAACGGTCCTTGGTTGATCAGAAATGTTCCTATTATTCTTAAACCATGGACTTTGAACACTAATCTACTTAAAGAGGATCTGACTAACATCCCTGTTTGGGTTAAATTCCATGATGTTCCCCTTGCTATGTTTTCTGATGATGGCCTCAGTCTTCTTGCCACACTGATTGGTACGCCCAAAAGGTTAGATGCTTTTACAAGCCAAATGTGCAAGGAATCGTGGGGCCGTAGTAGTTTTGCTAGATGCGTGATAGAAGTGAAGTCGGATGAGGTGCTGCGGGACAGCCTCACTGTTGAGATACCGTTACTTGATGGTTCGGGTTCGACTATTGAGAAGATAAGGGTTGAATATGAGTGGCTACCTCCTCGTTGTGACAAGTGTAAGATATTTGGTCATACTCTGACTGACTGTCCTAAGATTGTTATACCTCCTGTGCAGCCTACTAAGCCTGTTAATGATAGTTTCAAGACTGTCAATAACAGGAAGAAAGGAAAACAAGGTGGTTCTACAATTCCGGGTAAAGGAGGGTTTACTAAACCTGTTGTGGGTAAGCAGTTTCAGTATCAACCCAAAAAGACTCCTCCTGAACCCAAGAATGTTGGTGGCAATAAGAAGAAGACTCCTGATGTGGCTAGTTCTAGTAGAACAACGATCTCTACATCTAACCAGTTTGATGCTCTTAATATGGATGATACGGATACGTTTGGTATACCTACTTATGACACCAACATGGATGTGGATGCTGGCAGTACAATGGAAGTTAATGAGGATGAGTCGGTTAAGACTGGTACTATATCACAAGAACCGATTGTGAGTGATTTAATGGGAACTAAGGAGGTTGGTTCTACTCCTATAGTTGAGAAAATTAGTAAGCTTGAAAAGCTACTTATCGATGGGAAAGCTACCCTTGTGGATGATGAAGGTTTTCCTATTCCGTCCGCTTCTGTCACTAAGAGGGCTAACCCATTCTCTAAGGTGGGTGATGTTGTGGTAACTGATAGTGATGAGGAGGAGGTTCTTAACACGTTTGACGAATCAGCAAATCTTTTTGGTGGAGGTCATGAGCGTGAAGATGAGTTGGATGACTATGATGATTACTCGAAGCAAATTTATGATCTTCCAGGGGAATTGGATGCTCTTAATGCCATTTATGGCTTTAATCTCCTAAGTCGTAGGAAGTAGTTTATATTTTTGTCCGAGTTTTTAAATGGTTTTGTTTTCTTGTCTAGAAAATAGGAAGTATCCTGTTATGTAAGTCTTTTGCCTATGTAACGGGCTGAGATATGGGAATCACTCATATCTATTGTACTTAAATGTTTTTTGGAGTAATATAATTACCGGGTCGTTGACCTTTTACCCAAAAAAACTTTAGGTGACTTTTAACAGGCAAAAGCACTTTTCCACTAGGAGAGGGTCTAACATGAGTCAATTTGGGTTGAAAAAGGACTCACATTTAGTCTTGTGCTGAAATCCTTTACGAGGATATCGATTCATATGTGTCGAATAAACATGAAGAAACTATGTTTGTCTTTGTACTTGTAGGTAGGCTCTGCTCAAAGAAGGTACATAAAGGATGCTTGACCAAAATTTTGGCTGGTAGAAAAGATACATGAACAAGTGTGAGAGAGTTTGTACTTGTAACTTGTAAGTACTTAGGTTTACAGAAATTAGGCTTTTTCATGGATATCAAACTGGTCTTAGTTGTTATGGTGATTTATTTCTATTGCTGGTCTCTTGAAAACGAACTCAAAAAGTCGAGATGTAAAATAGAGTATAAGCAAACTCAACCATAACTCTAAAAGACCTCAAAGGAATACAAAAAGTCTATAGTTATTGTTACCATTATTAAAATAATTCAGCCTTGCATTACAATACAAGTGTTATATTAAGCATCCATGCCATACTTAATATACTTCATACGCATATCTAACAAGTACGCAAAACCATAAAAACTTGAAGTGAAGCTATATACACATAAATCAACTCATTTATAGCGGACTACCTGTTAAATGTATAGTAACAAATCTTGCAGAAGAGCTACACTTGCAAACCATACAACATTTGGTGTACAAGCATTATACTTCTATATTTATAACTAGTTATAATGCCCGCGCACGCGCGGGTTTTTTAAAATTTTTTGAATCATATATTTTATTTATTAAAAAACAAATAATTTAATCTTTGTTTTGTTTGATTTATGATGTTTAATTATAGTTTTTTATTATTAAAGATAATTATTTAAAACTTTTAATCCTATTATTAATTTTATCTTATCTATATTTATTGTATTTATCTTCTACTTGTGTTAATTGCCTCTTATCTATATTTTTGTACTTATCTTCTACTTGTGTTATGGATAAATATAAAATGTTACCTAATAAGAAAATAATATTTTTTTAAATACAATTATTACTAAATAATGTATGAATGCATTTTTTTGAAATGAAAAATTCCCAATAGGGGTTTTGTTTTATTATATAAAAAATAAAAGATGATATATGTAGAAAATTCTAAAATCGTAAGATACACATATATGTAATAGGAACAGAAAATTCCACAAAATGTGATTTGAAAGTTTCGATAGAAAATTTGCGTTTTGAAAGTTTTTTTTTTATAACTCGATGGTAACTGTAACAATGTTGGTTGATAAAATAAACACATGAACAAAGTGAGAGTGTACAGTGTACTTGTAAGTAAGGTTAGAAGAAGAGAAATTTTTTAAAATGAACTATATGGCGAGCATATTACTAAAGTCGACATTTGAAAATAAGTTGGTTTGCTCGTCACTTTTTTTGCTTGCCATTCCTTCAGATGTTGAGACGTGTCAACTTTTGATTTCCTAATTTAATAAGATGGTGACACATAGACATGGCAAGCAAAGTAGTTTGCTCTACATGCTTATTTGCTCGCTCTCTATGTGTTGACAAGTGGATGTAACAAGCAAAATTATTTGCTTTCCATCATATCCCATTTGCTCACTCTCTCATTTCCAAATTTAATAAGATAGTGGTACATAAACATGGCAAGTAAACTAGTTTGCCCTCTATCCTCATTTTCTCACTATCTATGTGTTGTCAAGTGGATGTAGCAAGCAAAATTTTTTGCTCTCCATCCCATTTGCTTGCTGAAAATGTACCAAGCAAATCTCACTTATCTTGACAAATTTTTGTGAAATTTAGGGCTAATATATATATATATATATATATATATATATATATATATATATATATATATATATATATATATATATATATATATATATATATATATATATATATATATATATGTTAGCCAATGTTATAAATAGCGCGAGGCGTGACGTGGCAGCATGACGAAGCCTCAAGCTTTTGCGACCAAGGCAAAACTTTTGCATTTTTAAGGCGTGTCACAAGGCCGCATAAAATATGAAAATATTTACATATTTATATCATATTTCATATATATCAAGTTTACAAAAAGTGTTGTACATAATAAATAAGGTTCATAAACTATCCTTGAATGTAATATTGTTCATTGTCTAAAAAATGTTTTTCTTTTTTTTATCGGAGTTGAATAAAAAAAAAAACTCGGCACACCATACGCAAAGGCGCGCCTTACATCAAGCCGCGCCTAGAACCAACGCCAAGGTCCAATTCGTAACGTCGAGCCTACGCCTCACGCCGTGGTAGCGCCTTTGCGACGCCAAAGCGCGCCTTTTAGAACACTGATTTTAGCCAAAGAGTATTGAGGAGGTAAAGTGGTATGTGAAAGAAACAAATAAATGTAAACTAGTCGAATATACAATTGTATACAACTTTAAAAGCTTTGGAGTTTTGGTCAGATAAAGTATATTGTCAATCCAATGCAAACAAATATTGGTGTATAACATTCAAAGCTTGTTATCTTGTGCAGACATGCAAAAGCAGATCTTGAAACATTGAAATAACAATTGTCTAACCATATGCATTTAAGTATATCAACTACACAAATGCATTAAAGAACATTTCACTTATAAGAAAAATGTGGCAAGCAAATCCGATTCTCATTTAATAAAAATCTACCGTGTCATTGTATAAATAAGATTACTATCAAACTAAAAATTACAAAACACTAGAAATTAGAAAATTAACAAAAATTAGTTTTTCCCAAGGGAAGTTCCCCGTATGCATTGTTAATGGTGGTCGCGGTTGTAATGTTCTTTTGTCAAAAAAAAAAAAAAAAATCACAAAAGTTTCAAAACATATGTTTGCAATAGGTTTGGTTTAGAATGTGTAGGTGATATATTGGTGAGCAAGTAAATAAAACATTTAATATGTATATGGTTTGGTGAGGGAAAATAACAAACATAATATGTTCATTTGTTTCATTTATTTACTATTTACATGGTTTGGTGACTGTAGCTTTTTTTCATTCATTTATTACACACATGATTTGGTGAATGTCAAAATTTATATTTTAAAAGTAGCAACAAACATAATATAGGAGCAAAACCTTCTTTTGAACAAATGTTTATTTCTAGTCATTTATTGTGAATTACATGTAGAGCCATCTTGTGTCGTCAATTTGCTTAACTACTTAACTAACCATTTTGTCACAGTCAAGTGGTCATTCTTATTGATTAAGAAAACTAATTTTTTAATTGTTGTTAATGAATGTGGTTATAGTCTACATATGCTTCAAAGCCACTAATATGTTTGATATATTAATAAAGTCAACCAAAATGGATAAGTATAACAATTTATCTAACTTTTCAAGCAAATGGTGACCGTCAAACTTTTTTCAATAATTAAACTACTAAAGTGGCGAGCAAATGGTGAAGTAGCTAGTAAATTTTTTTAGTTGCCATGTTGCAAATGGTAGAGTAGCGAGCAAATGGTGGAGTACTGAGCAAATGTATTTGCTTGCTATGTCTATTTTGGTTATGTGAAAAAATAGTGTCGATTTTGGTTATTGGGTTTCGTAAAAATAGATTTTGGTAATTGATTTTTAGAAGAAAGTTAAGTACAGAGTATTTTTAAATACTTGTAAGAGGGGGTTGGAATTGTGTTTGAAGATATTTATTTTTTTCCAGATTATGAAGGTATATATTTGACATTTTTTGGTTACATTTTCATGATAAAATAAAATATAAGAAACTGTGGTGCACATTTTATCGATAGTTCATAATGACCATTATAATGGAATTTGGGTTATAGCTTCTGCCAACTATGAAACACGCATATCTTTTCAATACCATAGTAACAATGGAGTCTGTTGATACAACGGACTTAAGGTTATATATTCTAAATTTTAAAAAAACTTGGAAATGTTAGATATTCATTACAGCCTCAGAAACATCTAGTTTATTCTTCATAGTTAAGAATCAGATTATCAAACTTGAAACATTGCCTCTTAAATGTATGAAATCGATACACCTCCATCAAAACTATTTTAGGCAATTTAGTTGTTTTGAACTTAATTGTTTCTAATAATAAAATTCTAAAACATGTTAAGTCCGTAAATCTAAGTATGTTGCTATTCCATGTTAAAAAAGTACGTAATAACTAAACTAGAAATCAGGATAAAGTAGGTTTTATTATGTGCATTATACTTTTTCTGAACTTAATATGAAAGATCTTTGTTTTACTTGACCTAATCATAGACTTACGAATGACATTTAAGTTCTTATGTTTGACATTTAACTAACATATTCAATACAAACAAGGTTATAGCATTGGTTAAAAACATTGCCATTACATTAACTTCCCAACAAAAACCTATCATCATCTTCAATATTCTTCTTTCAGCACAATTTGAGAAACAACTACTAGACATGCTTGTCACAAACTTTTCCATCTTCTCATTTCATTGCATAGTTTCTCACCTAACCTTCTCTTGAATCACTAAACACAAATACGTACCCTGCTTTTACTTCACTGGTTTTGCACTTTTGCTTCTAAATATTTCTCTTTCTTTCAACTCTAATTCCTCATACAACCACCAACCTTTAAATCCACTATCAAAGTACTCGATCTTCTCTCTAGCTCTTCTTGTATACTACCTAAAATATTCTCATAGACCAGATCCGGTCACTTTGGTTATACATTTGTATATTTGATCACTTGGCAGGTTTCATTTGTAAGTTAAGTAGGTCCTAAAATAACACTACGCATCACTCCTTTCGTGTCTCAGGTTGTTACTTGGGTCCGGCCGCTTTTAAGGTATTTCATTTTTAGTTTTCTACACTCATTTAAGTTAGCTTGTGCTTTTGTTTATTGCTAATAGGTTCGTATGAATCTGTAGCTAAAACTTAAATATGTGTGTATTGACTATTGACTAAAATTAAAGCCTTTCAACTACCCAGCTACCTACATTAAACTTCATCTACCAATATTTAATGCTATTGACATGCATTTAAATTTATTTGTACTTGCGTGTTTATAAACACATACACAAACACTATCGAATCAGTTATACATTTTGTTGTTTTTTCTTTACAGCATCGAACACCGCTTTCCTACCAACTGCAACTGCGTTGCCGCTGCAAACCCACCAACGGCATGCTTCAAAGTGTTGATCAAAACCCGACAATGTTTGTCCTTCTATTGTTTGATACAAGAGCAAAACGACCATTTTCTTGTTGAAATAGGTGATCTCGGAAATATCACTACTAGAGATTTGAGAATAGAGCCCCCTTCATAGAGCCCGGTTTTAGTGAAAAACGGGCTCTAAATGGATTCTGTTTTAAAAAAAGGGGTTTAGAGCCATGTTTTCTGGTAAGAAACCGGGCTTTATGTTAAAAATCGATAGAGCCATGTTTTCTTCCAAGAAACCGGGCTCTATTATTCTTATAGAGCCATGTTCTCTAACAAAAAAACCGGGCTTTATGTTCTGATCCCTTAAAGCCGTGTTTTCCTCTCAAAACCGGGCCCTATTACAATAAAGGTATAGACTTTTTAGTTTGATTTTTCATTAGAGCATTGAGCGGGATTTCTCCCTCCTATTTTTTTCACTTTGCACCTATTCACCTACTAGATCTACACACAGAATAAAACCCAATATCCAACTCAAACACTTCAAAGTTCAAACTAGATATCATCACCACAGCCACGCTATCTCCGCCATCGCTCACAATCACCGCCTTCGTCATTGCCCACCACCACCGTGGCCACGTCGGGCATCACCACCGCCGTGTCGCCACCATAATTGCTAGTTAGGAGGTATAACATCCAATTTATTTACTATTCAGCTAAATGTTTTTTTACTATTCAATTTTCTAGCAATTAGATACAAGTATATGTTCTTCAATATGTTGAGTTTGATTTAGGCATTTTTATTGTTGAGTTTCAATAGGCAGTACATATAAGGATTCACAGTAAGTACCCAAATGTATTGGAATCTAATTGAATACAACGTGCTTGATGAAATGCTTGTGTGATATATGACAATCATATCCAAGTGTTTGATAAAATATCTAAAAGAACTCTAAGTGTTTGATTACTGATATTGCAACACCTTTTATTCTACGAGGAACCTTGAAACACCTTCTACTTCCTTCATAACTAGTATGGTACAAGTGTATAAATTTATATGCTTAATATGTCCCATTCAATTGACAGGTAACAATGGTCGTAAGAAAAAAAATAATATAGTCTTCTAGTGGGGAGGTGGTCATCTCAGATATTGCGATGTGTTAAGTGGAATAAGAAGTCCTTTAGTGGGGAGGTGTATGACTTGAATTAGCCGAGTCCTTGCTATGGTATTATCTTTTTAGCTTTAAAATTTTGTTGCTTGTACATGATGTGGTGGAGTTTTATGTTAGCCCTTTTCTACCTTCAGAGTTTCATTTATTTTTACAAGAAAGTTACTCATAAATGAGTTAATCATATGAATACTTTCACTGCAGGTTCTCATGAGTCCATTACTCAACAAGTGAGTACTTTTCCCTCAGTTATACAAGTGAGAGGAAACATGGACTTATCTTTTTATGGAATGTTGATTTGTTCCCAACGTAATAATTACTTCAAAAACAAGACAATGTGTCCTTTCTGTGTGTTGGTGATGTTGTTTATGAAGTTGCGCATTAGACTTGTGGTAAGGATAGGTTTGTCTATGTGGAGAGGTATATATTTGATTTTTCAGACTTGTGTTTTAATTCTTTTGAACTGTATTTGATTCAAGTATATTAAAATTTGCAGGATGGACGGGTCATTTTCTTTTCTAATCCTATATACGGGTAAGGAATTAGTGTACATGATAAACCAGGTTCCGCAAGAGAACTAAATGTGAAACTAATTGTCTAGTCTAATTACAGCAACATGGGGCGTCTTCTGTAAGAAACAATGCCGAAAGTTAACTTGTAGATTTTCAAGATATCTTCAGTTACTTTTCTTTGAGATTTTGGCTGATAGCTCCTCCTCTGCAACTGAGTATCTCGTGACAAGGTGCAAGTAGAGGTAGAAACAATTTAGAGATCTATCTTAGTAGTATAACTTTAATTGCAACCAGGTATTATGTTTCTAGTAGCATCTACTGTGAGCGGTAGTTATAGCTATGTATGTTCACAAGTTATGCTGTTGTAGTTTTCGTTCTTCTTATATTGTTAACTAGTTCTTAACTTAATCATTGGTTGCTTTGTTGGCCGTTAATCCTTTCATTATATGTTTTATCATATTCCCATCATGTATGTGTTGATAATAGTGTCTGCTCAAGACAAGGGGTCAAGTTCAGTGGTAATAGAGTCGGTTCATTTATTTGTGACTATTTAATTCGAGATACATAGGATATTTCTGTTAATAAGATGGGTGTTGGCGACACGTTTTGGGCCAGATTTAATTTCATATTAGGATACATGCCAACATGCTTAGGTGATCCAGATAATAATCTTAGTATATGGGTGACAATAATGAAAAACGTTAAAGGCAAGCCCCTCGACGCATTATACTTTTTTCTTCAAATTCAAATCTACAGTTTCTGATTTAGTATATTTTGTTCCAGTTTTTTAAATAAAACCAATCATGCATGTATTTCTGCATTTTATTTTCACAACAACACATTCATATTCACATTGATATTTCTTATTTCACCATGTTCATTGATTTTCCCCTGGTTCTTTAACTCCGTTATACTTGTATGTTAATTTATTGTATTTTTACATTCTTGTAATTATACTTATATTGGAACAGGACATGGTCAAGCATGACATGCTGTTGCAAACTTGCAATAGTATCTTTAGTATTCTCTCCGCGGTTTGAACCTCGCAACAAAAGGTAAATTATGTTTATTTTACTTTTCTGGTTTAGAGCGTGTACTATGATGGGCAAAGTCAAGACTTATTATGGGCAAAGACAGATTTAGGACGCCATCAACTTCATCAAACCCTATCTCATTTGGTCAGGTTACTCAAAGAAAATGCATAATAACGAGACTTCACAGTAACGTCAATGGTGTATTTTTCACTTTCATTTTCGGTTAAGTAGTCAATTTAGATAGCTTGTAGCTTTTTGAATTGTGATGTTTGCAAGAGTAGTCGCACTGTAATTGTAGAAAGAAAGTTGTTATATCATTGTTATATCAGTAAATCTTTTTTTATTTGAATAAATACAAGTTTCATTTGGCCAAAAGGAATTTGATTTCATGGCTGGATTTTTTTTTTAATTATTTTTTGTTCACATAGAGCCATGTTCTTTGAATGAAAACCGGGCTCTATAACATGTAATAGAGCCCGTTTTCAAAACCGGGCTCTATATGCTTTTCGAATAGAGTCCCTCCCCCTTTGTGCCCTCATGCAAAACCGGGCTTTATGCCCCTTTTCAACCGGGCTCTATGTCATTTTTTGTAGTAGTGTATAAAGGTATAATCTCACTAATTTTTCTTATTAACATTTATATCTTGTTTTTAAAATTTATATCTTGTTAGCAAATAATCACTAATATAAACAAAGTGACTCAAGAGGTCTACAATATCTTTATAAATATATGCCATTCATCCAAACTCTATATATTTAGAAAGTGAATAAAGATAAAAAGGATAAAATAGAAAGTGAACTAACATAAAAACGATAAAAGGGTAAAAAGTGAAAATTTTATCAGTAAACTAGCAAGGATAGCAAAGGTATTTTACATCCACCGTTAAGTACTCATTTAAACCTCTTTAATATCTCATTTAAGTTTTAATATTTCAAATTCTAGCTCACGCCACTTTTACTTAAAAATATAACTTTTTTTTTCTTCCTTTTTAATAAAATAATAAATTAATTGTATGTCAAATGTGTCACTATATATAAGGATGTGCTACTTTGCTAAACTGGTGTGACGTATGTGTGCGTCAAGTGTGTCTAAATGTATAACAATGTGACCAAACTATTAGTTTTGTGTGTCATTACAAATGCATCAAAAGACTAAGTGTCTCAAAAAAAAAAAAAAAAAAAAAAAAGAAAAAAAAAACAACTTAATGTGTCACTCGAATTGTAGTATGAACTAAGTGTGTCAAAATACATAGTTTATCTTTAAAAATATGTCATAAAACTTAGTGTGTCGTTACAAATGCATCAAAAAAATTTAGTGTCACTACATATTAAAAAGTCTTTAAAAGAACTTAATGCCACTAGAAATATATTATGAAACTAAGTGTGTCAAAAGACATAGATTGTCATTAAAAAAAGTGACATAAAACTAAGAAAAAAATAGTTTGATGGAGGATCATGAATACGGTTCAAATTTTTGAATAAAATTTGTCATGTCATTAAATGATGTGAATAAAAAATACATTTAATGACAATTGCCAAAGACCATGATATATATTTTTATATTTTTTAAATTTTTATTTCTTTATATTTTTTGGAACATACTTTTTGTTTTCACAATGATACATAATGACCCACTAAAATTAATAAATTTTATTAATAACCCATTGATTCTTTTGTTTTGCATTAATACATCCAATGGCTAGAAACACTTCTCATCATTTTTACCACAAGTGGCATTTCACAATAACCACACACTCTCTTTCTCTCTCTCTCTCTCTCTCTCTCTCTCTCTCTCTCTCTCTCTCTCTCTCTCTCTATATATATATATATATATATATATATATATATATATATATATATATATATATATATATATATATATAACAGCTAATATAAAAGCTACTTATGTTGTATCGTTGTAGCAGGAGTAAATTTTTCAGCCTTATATACAAAACAATATAACACAACATTACTCATACGTATATAAAAAGCATAACATAACTCATGCTTATATATAAAACGCCACTTTCATAAAAGCTACTTATATTGTAACATTGGTAGCTATCTTAGTATCTCAAACCCTATCAATTTGCAAAGTCACCTTGGTGGCTAGTATAACACTTAACAATTGAAAATTTTTTAACATATTTTTTGATTTAAGAATAATATCTTTAAAATATCAGAGGGTCTAAAAAGACATAAAGTAGATGCAAATTGCTGTGAAAAAAAAAAATAAAAAATAAGTAAAACTAGTAGTACATACCCAAAGCGTTAGTAAAACGAATCTTGAAAATCTCTAAATTATGCATGAGAGAAATCTTCTTCTCACCTACTACTTATGGCTTTATTAGCACTACACATACCGCTTCCTGGTATCCTCCCATAGTCTCCAGAAGGGTAGTATAGCGTTATGAAATACAAGCTCCAGGAGGAATTGATGTTCATGAAACATTAGGCGAGCGCTATCTCTACCCTTCCCATGTTGAGATCGTCTTTCCGGCTGGTGTTGCCCCGCAATACATTTGATCCGCCCAAGCCTTTCATGCTAACACGTGATGGGTACGTTTCACATCTTAAAATCCTTGTATTATATCATTGCTAGTGTACTGAAGTATTTTTTTTATTGCGATTGTAATAGACTGCTTCAAAAATTTACTTTACTTCTCCTGCTCTAGTTTTAATCGCGATTGTAATAGACTACTTCAAACTTTTGAAATACGTGCAACATAATAACAGTTTAAATCTCTGATTGTAGGTGATATCCAAGATTGACTAGAGCCAATAACATCTTGTTCAAAAATAGGTACTTCAATCCTAGATTTGATCCACAAAAGGAAATCAAAATCCTGAGGCCAAAAACTTATTACCGTGACAATAATACTAACATGATAAAAAGGCTGACAATTGAAGAATTCCCACAACAAGAAATCCTGAGGCCAGCAACTTATTACTGTGACAATAATACAAACATGATGAAGAGGCTGACAATTGAAGAATTCCCGCATCAAGAAATCGTGAGGCCAACAACTTATTACCATACTAACACGATGAAGAGGCTGACAATTGAAGAATTCCCATAGCAAGATAAGAGAGTTGAGAATAAGTATTTTGGAACATATGTAATCTGCTATAATGCTTGTAGATGCACTAAGCTTGGGTATCTTAGATGGAGTATTTAAGACTTGATCTGACAAAACCTACGTCCAATAATTATTGTCTACCCAACATAATTATTAATTAAGATCATAAAAGTTTTTTATTTCTTACTTTTTGCAAAATGACAATTTACTATTAACAAATTAATTTAAAACTTTTTCAAGTTTGTTATACTAAAAACTTTGACTGATGGAACATTGTTCTTGTTGTAATTTTTAAGGCTTGTTCTATCTAGACATGTAAATGTGTTATAGTAGAAGTATAATGCTTGTGCACCAAATTTTTATGGTTTTTAAGTTTCGCTCTTCTGTGACATTTTTAACTAGTTTTTCTTTTTTTTTTTTTTTTTTTTTTTTTTTTTTTTTTTTTTTTTTTTAAATAAAAAAAAATAAAACATGTGTGTTAATTTTTACATCTTTTTACTACATTTCCTCTCATATAAATGTGTTAATGTTAACAAGCACAATAATCGTAGTGTTATATACTGTTAGAGATGAAACAAGTGTAGTATTCATAGTTTGTTAATATTGGTTCACGTTTCAAATTGAGGATTAATTACGAGATATACGCATCTCTATCAAGGTTGCACATGAGATGGTTCGAGTATAAGAAAGTTTCAAGTTCCTCAATCACTACTTTACAAGTTCCTCAATCACTAGTTTTACATTAGTATGATTGTGAAAGACAAAGCAAATTATAAGAAAGTTGCAACACGAATCATAAGAAGAAAATAATTAGATTTTACCATTAGTTCCTAGACCACCTATTTCAATAATGAAGACATGACAACATACTCACCATGGTACAAAATGTTTCATCATAGCGAAAGTTTCAAACCATGTATAGTTTGTGCAATACCATTATACTTCTGTTTATACCAACAACTAAGATCTGAATTCGTAGCTAAAGCAAGAGAAAAAATAACTAGCCTAATTATGTTGGCTGATAAAAAATAAGAAAAGAATATGAAGAAAATGTGAGTTTTGTGTACTTGTAAGTACTAAGGGGGTGTTTGGCTAGGCTTATGAGCTTATTAGCTTATATGTCTTAAATAAACCTAAATTAAATGATTGGCTAAGCTTATATAAGTGGGCTTATGAGATTATATAAGCGGTTTTGATAAGCCCAAACTTTATAGCTTATTTGAGGAAGGGTGAGCTTATATAAGAATATTATATAAAAAGACTTTTATACCTTCATTTAATATTTAAACCCAATTAATGTTCATGTGCCTTTTTCTACTTTATTAATTATGAGAAGCTAAGCCAAACACTAACAAAGGCTTATGAGCTCATGATTGCAAGCTATAAGCCGCTTATATAACATGCATAAGTCATAAAAGTAGGTTTGAAGAAAGTGAGCTTTTTCAAGGCCTTTGTGGATAATTAAATGCATAGCACTGCTAGGATCAACTTGCTATGGTCCCCATCATAAATAAACATTAATCCCCATTTTAACAATTTATATTGTATTTGTTCCAAAAAAATCTGTCGAAGTTCTATTATTTCCACCTAGGAAACCCACAAATGATCAGATTAATAAGGGCATCGATCTACCTGTTATGTTCAATGGCCAACAACTTCAAATCAAAGTAGAACACAAATTATGGAGGGGTTTTGAGATATAACGAACAAATAACCTGTTGTGCTAAAAAATCTGAACATGTTGTATCAAAACACACATTATAATCCTTTGAAAAAACTAATAAGCACTTATTCACGAAGTGTTGGGTAACAACAAAAACCAATAAGCACAAAAGTAAGCTAATCCATCACAAAAACTTATTCAAACCCTTACTTATAGGTAGTTTATTTTTTAAAAGTTAAAACTACATTTTGATACACCTTATGAAGCAATGTTTCAAAAACACAACAGGCTCCAGTAGACCATAAGTAATTCCAAAGACAATGGACACAAAGATTAAATTGGGTTCTTCTACTTTAAGCTATATTTCAAGTCATTGTGTATAACTATAACAGATTAATATACGTCCTATCAATGGCCTCTGTGATTTCACCAAGTGAAATATAAAACTATGGAATATGACACACATTTATTTATAAACAATGTACAAAACATACTTTTAGTTTTAAATGCATAGATAGAAATGTAACAAAAGAGCGAACATATACATGTACATGTATGCAACAGAAAATTTATAAATTTGTAAAATGAATCCAACAGCTAGAACATATGAGGAAAATTGGTGTACAAGCATTATACTTTTGTTTGTTTTTAATATATGAGGAAATTTATAAATTTGTAAAATGAATCCAACAGCTAGAACATATACATGTATGCAACAGAAACATCATACCCTCTTCCCCATTAAATTTACAAACATCGATATTAATTAACATATAAAAAATTATAAATATGAATCAAGATTCTATCAAGATTCAAGTAATATCTACAAACAATGGTGAGCTAAGAATTGCAGTGACCTTTTTTTAAGATCTTACTATATATACTTGTTTAGAAATGGGATTTATTATGCACATCTCTTTATATAATTTATGAAATGACATACTTGCTTTCTCGTGCAACTCACTCCGTCCTTTCTCCTTTGTACAAGGAAAAAGGCCGGAGAGAGCTGATCGAGGAATGCAAGGGAAAGATCAAAACTCAGTTAGCAAAAGCTTACTCTATGTGTGCATTGTGCACACAAGAGAAACTAGCTAGAGTAAGATTTTGCTAAATTAGTGTGGATCTTTCAAGATTTTGCTAAATCAGTTTGGATCTTTCAAATGATGAACTATAACCACCAACAAAACAACTAAGAATATAAGTTTTATGAGGGATGTGTATGGTGGCTGTGGATGATGAGATGTTTTATAGTGGGGGCAATTTCATATCTACCCTCCTTTTAGTTGAAAATTTCATATATACCCAAACATGCATTAAAAACATTGTACATTATGCATTCAATACTTGCACTTTGGGTATATATGAAATTAATCATCAAGGTAGGGTGATATATGAAATTAATCCTTGTGATTATATTATGCTCTTTTTAGGGTTGCGGTAACATGGGTGAGTGTGTATACTCTATAAGTGGACTTTTTCATAGACATGAAACTGGGCTTTTACAAGAGTTTTTGGATGACATGTCTATACGAGAAATTTCATTCTTTAATAAAGACTTTTATGATTTTGTTCGGGTTAAAACATCATGTTATGGATATTATTTTACTTTGTCAAAAAGATTTAGGCATTTCAAGATATGGATACAACATAGTCGAGGAGCTAACTTCCTGTTAGAGATTCGGCAGTTGAAGCGGGTACCGGTAGAACGTGAATCAAGATTCTCTAAAAATGATTACAACACACCAACACAATAAATAAGAGTGGGTCACTTATGAGTTTGAAACAAAACACTGACATTTTTGATGTGTGTTAAAGTCGTTTGAGAGGATGTTTTCCCAAAATAAAACTAACAAAACTAGGGCACAAAAACTACGTGGCAATTATGAAAATAGAAACTTATCATAGTGTCAAAACTATAAACAATCTCGCAATTCCACTTTCAAAAATCCTATCCAGTTTATCTCATTTCCGTCTAAGAAAACCCATAAAGGCATTTAAAAAAAACCCTAAAAAACCGATTCTCTCTGGTGACTTTGGCGACACCCTATAATCCCTAAAACTTTGATCGATCCTTCCTCTACCACTTGAACTCTTGCATTTCTTGCAACATTCTGATCTTCCTTGATTGTCTGGTGCATAGATATCATTTGTTTTTGTGGCTTAGCTATCGAAGTTTCGCTTTTTTAGTCGATTTTTCTTATTCAAACCGATCTAAGGGTTGATCCGATTCTGATCTATTCTATTGTCCTTAAGCCGGTTACTATCCATCTCATGCTCTTTTTAATCGATTTTAATACTAATTAATGGTTGGATGAATATGGATGTTGGTTAGTTTTTGTGTGCTTCATGTGAAAACCCTAAGCGATTAGGGTTTTATTCTTTCTGCTCTAGTTTTGCTTGGTGCTGGTTATTATTGTTCGTGTGTTTGGTTTGTTTAACTGGTTGTGAGAGATGAATAGGGGTTCTCTGAGTTCTAAGAGTGCTAATAAGTATACGGCTGCTAGGAAAGGTGGGGAGGGTGAGAGTACTGATCTGAATAAGGGTGCTGATGTGATGTTGAAGGCAGATTCCTTGGATTCGGGTGGAGTGGGTGACATTGACATGATGAAAAAGGGTAGTGGTTCAGCTGACGTTGTTGATTGTGATGTACGTGAACATGTGCCTGAACAAGTGAAGCCGGTTTCACTTGATGCGTATGCTAATGTTACAATGGATGATGGGGAGCAGCCTCATTTTAAAAATGATTCTAATTCGTCTTCACAAGGCTCTGAACACTAATCTACTTAAAGAGGATCTGACTAACATCCCTGTTTGGGTTAAATTCCATGATGTTCCCCTTGCTATGTTTTCTGATGATGGCCTCAGTCTTCTTGCCACACTGATTGGTACGCCCAAAAGGTTAGATGCTTTTACAAGCCAAATGTGCAAGGAATCGTGGGGCCGTAGTAGTTTTGCTAGATGCATGATAGAAGTGAAGTCGGATGAGGTGCTGCGGGACAGCCTCACTGTTGAGATACCGTTACTTGATGGTTCGGGTTCGATTATTGAGAAGATAAGGGTTGAATATGAGTGGCAACCTCCTCGTTGTGATAAGTGTAAGATATTTGGTCATACTCTGACTGACTGTCCTAAGATTGTTATACCTCCTGTGCAGCCTACTAAGCCAGTTAATGATAGTTTCAAGACTGTCAATAACAGGGAGAAAGGAAAACAAGGTGGTTCTACAATTCCGGGTAAAGGAGGGTTTACTAAACCTGTTGTGGGTAAGCAGTTTCAGTATCAACCCAAAAAGACTCCTCCTGAACCCAAGAATGTTGGTGGCAATAAGAAGAAGACTCCTGACGTGGCTAGTTCTAGTAGAACAACGATCTCTACATCTAACCATTTTGATGCTCTTAATATGGATGATACGGATACGTTTGGTATACCTACTTATGACACCAACATGGATGTGGATGCTGGCAGTACAATGGAAGTTAATGAGGATGAGTCGGTTAAGACTGGTACTATATCACAAGAACCGATTGTGAGTGATTTAATGGGAACTAAGGAGGTTGGTTCTACTCCTATAGTTGAGAAAATTAGTAAGCTTGAAAAGCTACTTATCGATGGGAAAGCTACCCTTGTGGATGATGAAGGTTTTCCTATTCCGTCCGCTTCTGTCACTAAGAGGGCTAACCCATTCTCTAAGGTGGGTGATGTTGTGGTAACTGATAGTGATGAGGAGGAGGTTCTTAACACGTTTGACGAATCAGCAAATCTTTTTGGTGGAGGTCATGAGCGTGAAGATGAGTTGGATGACTATGATGATTACTCGAAGCAAATTTATGATCTTCCAGGGGAATTGGATGCTCTTAATGCCATTTATGGCTTTAATCTCCTAGGTCGTAGGAAGTAGTTTATATTTTTGTCCGAGTTTTTAAATGGTTTTGTTTTCTTGTCTAGAAAATAGGAAGTATCCTGTTATGTAAGTCTTTTGCCTATGTAACGGGCTGAGATATGGGAACCACTCATATCTATTGTACTTAAATATTTTTTGGAGTAATATATTTACCGGGTCGCTGACCTTTTACTCAAAAAAATAAAAGCATCCCCAAAGGGAATCAATCCACCCCCATCAAATTAAATTATTTTCGTCTACAATTCATGGTAGACCACATGTAAGCCATCGAATATGCAATTCCCATAATCACTTTATAGGCTCGAATCATGCAAGTTCCATATCATACCACAATTATCCAGACTATAAGTAGTTGCGAAAACAATAGAGTGTGTGTTTTTGTAAGAAATAGGTTACTAAGTTTGAAGAAATTGGCCTTTTTTGGATATGAAACTGGGCTTATGGGCTTAGTTGTTGTTGTTGTTGATTTATTTTTAATTAATTAATTTATTATTATTATTATTATTATTATTATTATTATTATTATTATTATTATTAGATGGGCTCTTAAAAGGATGTTTGTCTCTTAAGATCAAATAAATGTTACTCGCGAATGCAAATGAGCTTGAAACAGGGGTGTTCACAAATGCGGTAATACTGACAAGAATCAAAAATCAAAACCGAACCATGAAGAGGATATCGATTTATATATGTCGAATAAACATGAAGAAACTATGTTTGTGTTTGCACTTTTAGGTAGGTTTAAAAAAATAAACGATGTTTGACCAAAATTTAAGCGGAAACAAAATACATGAAGAAAGTGTGAGAGTGTTTGTGTACGTGTAAGAAGTAGTTTTGAAGAAAGTGGGTACATCAAAATAATTAAGGTGCTTTATAATTGGGCTCTTACAAGGCTTATGTTTTGAGCTTAGTCTCCTATTTTATAAGAATTTTATGGCTTGTAAGTTGTAAACACTATAACTCATGCTTAGTGTTTCACTGGAGACGATATATATGTTATACTTATACTTTGAATACTTGTTCAATAATTAAAGCATGAGTTTCTTTTTTATTGGTGTTATATTAATTTGACAAATTCTCCCTTTAGCTCTCCTACAGACTTTGTAATAATTACCTACTTAACAATGCTAGAAACAACTTGGGCATTGATCCCCTCTGTCGATAACACATGAAACCCCATTTTAAGTTTTTAGCAATTTAGTATTAGTTCCATACTCCTGTGAAAGTTCTGTTATTTCCGCCAAGGGAAACCCACAAAAGGAATTAATAAGGGCATCCTACCCCGTTATGTTCAAATTAAAGGCCAACATCTTCAAATCAAAGGAGGTCCCAATTATGAAGGGTTTTGGCCAAGATACAAAAAACAACTTCTTGTGCTAAAAAAGCTTATCTTTTAAAATGTTGGTATCAAAGCACCTTAAACAACATTTTTCAAGAACCCAACAAGTTCATTTTAAGAACCTCGCCAAACACTCTCCAAACCCAAAGGTCTCGAAAATTACTGGTAAAATACTTTAGTTCCATATCAAACGGCATTTTTTCAACTAGAACATAAGTAATATCGAAGACAATGGATACAAACTTAAATTTGTTAGACCGTATATTAGCCACATCCTTGTAGGCATTCGTATCTTGATTACTTGTCTATTAATGTGATTAGTTGTCAATTAGTGGGTAATTATCTGTTTACCCAAAATAACTATTGTAATACTCCTATATGTACCATTCTCTATTGTATGGAATGAAGTGTTGGAAAAATAAGTTTTGCAAAGTGGTTTTTGCAAACTTTGGACATAATTTAATGTATGTATATGTTACATATATTTATGTTTCTTGGGGGCGTTTTGTTCTCCTCCAAGAGAGCTTAGTAACGAGCTAAAGTATGTCCAAAATAGAGTTGAAATGAATGAGATATCGTGTCTCAAAGTGAGGCACGTGAAACACAAAAATGGAAAAGTCCCACATCGCCCAAAACAAGAAGTGAATGCTTGTTTATAAGGAATAGTTGGTATTTGCTTCCAAATTCCTTTAGGTGAGATATGCTCCCACTCCTACGTGCGCGCGCGCAGGGGGGGTGCAGATTGTAGGATTTCTGGGCCAAAATGAGTTCGAAGGCTATGTGCGAAAATTTTTGGATTTCTGGGCCAAAATGAGTTCGAAGGCTATGTGCGAAAATTTTTGCTGCTAGTTCGGGTCGGCTTTTTCCAGATTTTCTGTAAATCTATTTTAGGAATAGATTTAACTTTTTGACAAAGTTATACAGAATATTTTGTGCTAAATAAAAGATATACAAATCGTGTTTATTAATAACCGATTTGTTAAAGTTTGGTAAATATTTAATCTTGGAGAACAAGATAGGGTTTTAGTATAAATATAGGCCAAGTCTCATTCGTTGGTGGACACAGAAAAACGCAACTCTTGCAGTCTATTTCCAGCATTCTTTTTTATCAGAAGCACACAGGTTTTCGTGATCTTTCAGACAAGTAAGTCAAGTCCGGCTGTGCAACAGCTTTGTACGTTGTACTCTGGGAAACAGACGGCGAATCTGTTTTAAGGGAATCGTGTATAACACAAGCCTCGTGCTTTTACTGCTTTCATTTAATTTTACATTATATAGTGTCTGTCTTCTCCTTCTACTCCACTCTGTCTGTATTTTATTTTCTGTTATTTACATTCTGTTAATTTTATTATTTATTGTAATCTGATTTATTAATAAAAGTGTACACCGTTTCCTACAGTCTTAAAACAGATTCGGTTTAACCGAATTTAAAACACTTTGTTAAAATCGGATTAATTCTTAACAGACCTTGATCAACTGTTTTCTGTCGAAACCTTGTAGAGTTTCTTTGGAAATCAGTTTTAATTAAACAGATTTAATTTACAGATTTGGTGTACAGATCTATAACGTTTTTTTTAAAGAAGTTGTTCTTATCAGTTTATTGAAACCAAGATTGAGTTTCTATTAACTGATTTATCGAAACCAAGATAGAGTTTCGTTGAGTCAGATCTGGTACAAGTAGATACCGATTTGCAACAGTTGTTTAACTGTTTGTGTTTGATTTTCAGGATGACAAACACTACTCCTCCTGGGACTACTACAGTGAATGGATCTGGTGCGCCAGTTACCAACACAGTTCTTAATCATGCTGAGAAACCAGAGAAATTCAATGGGCAGAATTTTAAGAGGTGGCAACAGAAGATGTTCTTTTATCTCACTACTTTGAACCTTGTGTGGTTCTTAAAAGAGAACGCACCTCAAGTGGAACCTTTTGCTGAAGGTCAATCCTCTAATCAACAGGTTGTTCAAGCCTTGGAAGTATGGAAACATTCAGACTTTTTGTGTCACAACTATGTTTTTAATGGTTTGGTCGATTCTTTGTACAACGTGTACTGCAAGACCAAGACTGCCAAAGAATTATGGGAGTCATTGGAACGCAAGTACAAAACTGAGGATGCTGGTATAAAGAAGTTCCTGGTAGCACGCTTTTTGGATTACAAGATGGATGATTCAAAGAAAGTGATGAGTCAGGTTCAAGATCTGCAAATTTTGCTACACGACATTCATGCTGAAGGAATGACTTTGAGTGAAACTTTTCAAGTTGCTGCTATTATTGAAAAGTTACCTCCAAGCTGGGTAGAATTCAAGAACTACCTGAAGCATAAGCGAAAGGAGATGAGTGTTGAAGACTTGGTTGTTCGTCTTCGTATTGAAGAGGACAACAAGCTGGCTCAGAAAAACACTTGTACGCCTGATTCTGCCAAGGCAAATTTGGTTGAGCATGCTTCGTCATCTTCAAAGTCTCGTGTCAAGGGAAAAGGCAAGGGCAAAGGAAAGAATGACAAGAAAGGCAAAGGGAAGTCTGACAGGAAAGAATGAAACAGCAGTTCCAAGGGGTGTGTTTCAATTGTGACCAGCCAGGTCACCGTGCTGCTAACTGTAAGATGCCGAAGCGGGTGACTCTACGCGAGGCAAATATGGTGAATGATGTGGACATGATTACTATGGTTTCTGATGTTATTGCCATGATCTCTGAAGTTAACCTGGTAGGTTCCAACAACAGGGAATGGTGGGTTGATACTGGGGCTACCCGTCATGTGTGTGCTGATAAGAGTATGTTTCACTCTTTCAGAGTGGTTGACAATGGAGACAAGTTGTACATGGGCAACTCTGCAACTGCTGATATCAAGGGCGAAGGTGATGTAATCCTGAAGATGACATCCGAGAAAGAGCTCAAGTTGGCTAATGTCTTGTATGTTCTAAAGATTCGCAAGAATCTTGTGTCTGGTTGGCTGTTGAACAAGTTTGGTTTTTGTCTTGTTTTTGAGTCTGATAAGTTTGTTCTTTCTAAGAATCAAATGTATGTTGGTAGGGGATATGCCCTGAATGGTATGTTTAAGCTCAATGTAATGGTTGTTAAGAATGATATCAATAAAATGAATTCTTCTGCTTATTTGATTGAGTCTTCTAATGTGTGGCATGGCCGTCTTGGACATGTAAATTTTAATTCAATGCGTCGTTTGATTAAATTTAATTGCATACCTAATTTCCATATTGACTCAAAATATAAATGTGGAACTTGTGTTGAACCCAAACTTACAAGAGCATCTTTCAAATCGGTTGAACGAAAAACCGAACCACTTGATATGATACACACTGACATATGTGATTTGAAATCACTACCCACAAAAGGTGGCAATAAGTACTTTATCACGTTTATTGATGATTGTACAAAGTATTGCTATGTTTACTTGTTAAAAGTAAAGATGAAGCTATAGATAAGATTGTTCTATACAAAAACGAAGTTGATAATCAACTTAATAAGAAAATCAAGGTTGTACCAAGTGATAGAGGAGGTGAATATGTGTCTCTGTTTGCTGATCTATGTGCTAAACATGGAATTAGACACGAATTTACTACTCCTTATTCACCTCAGCAAAACGGTATTACCGAAAGGAAGAACCGTACCTTGAAGGAAATGGTTAATGCCATGTTGATAAGTTCTGGTTTAAGCCAGGACATGTGGGGGGAAGCCATTCTAACGGCTACTTATCTTTTGAATATGATACCTCATAAGGAAAAAGAAGAGACCCCTTATGAACTATGGATGGGAAGAAAACCGTCATATCGAGTGTGGGGGTATCTGGCAAAGGTAGCTATACCGACTCCCAAGGCCCAAAAGATTGGACGTAAATCTGTGGATTGTATATTCATCGGATATGCTAGGAATAGCAGTGCTTATCGTTTCATTGTACATGATTCGAAAAATCCGGATATACAAAAGGGTTCTGTAATGGAATCAAGGAATGCTTCCTTCTTTGAAGATATATTTCCTTGTTTAACGAAGAAAACTGGAAGTTCATCTAGAATAGATGACGATGTTGTCCAAGATAAGAGACAACGAGATGATAATGATCTCTAAGATGAGAGACAAGATCAAATTGAGGAAGAAGAGGTAGAACCTAGAAGAAGCAAAAGGGCAAGAACCGAGAAATCGTTTGAACCCGATTTTGTTTCTTTTATGGTAGAACATGAACCTACTTCTTATCGAGAAGCGGTAACTTCTTCAGAAGGGCCTCAATGGAAAGAAGCCATTAAAAGTGAAATAGATTCTATTTTACAAAATCATACTTGGGAGCTCGTGGATTTACCTCCTGGTTGTAAACCACTAGGCTATAAATAGATCTTCAAGAAGAAGATGAAAGCCGATGGCACCATTGACAAGTACAAAGCAAGATTGGTAATCAAAGGATTTAGACAACGTGAAGGTCTAGATTACTTTGATACATATTCTCCTGTTACAAGAATAACATCGATCAGGAAGATACTTGCTATTGCCGCTTTAAGAAATTTGGAAATTCACCAAATGGATGTGAAAACGGCTTTTCTAAACGGGGATTTAGAAGAAGAGATCTACATGAACCAACCTGAGGGTTTCATAGCTCCTGGACAAGAGAACAAAGTTTGTAGGCTTGTTAAGTCATTATATGGCTTAAAGCAAGCTCCCAAACAGTGGCATCAAAAATTTGACCACACCATGCTAGAGAGTGGATTCAAAATTAATGAATGCGACAAGTGTGTTTATGTAAAAGACACAAGTAGTGGATATGTAATCTTGTGCTTATATGTTGACGATATGCTTATCGTTGGCAGTAACGACAAGAGATCAAATCTACTAAAGACATGTTGAAATCAAAGTTTGACATGAAGGATATGGGTTTGGCTAATGTGATCCTTGGAATAAAGATCATACGAACTCAGAATGGACTTGTGTTGAGTCAAGCACATTACGTGGACAAAATTCTGAATACTCATAATGCGGGGGATTACGGCCTAGCTAGAACTCTAATTGACACCAGCAAGCATCTATCTAAAAATAGAGGCGCAGGTGTTGCCCAATTAGAGTATTCAAGAATTATTGGCATGTTAATGTACTTAATGACAAGTACCCGACCTGACTTAGCATATGCTGTTAGCAGGCTAAGTAGGTATACTAGTAATCCAAGTTATCCACATTGGGGAGCTATGACTAGGGTACTTCATTATTTAAGATACAGACGCGATTATGGACTGCAATATGAAAGATATCCAGTTGTTATTGAAGGATACAGTGATGCAAATTGGATATCTGACATAATGGATTCTAGATCGACTAGTGGATATGTGTTTACACTAGGAGGGGCAGCTATATCTTGGAAGTCTTCCAAGCAAACTGTTATAGCTAAGTCCACGATGGAATCAGAATTTATCGCGTTAGATAAATGCGGACAAGAGGAGGAATGGCTACGACAATTCGTAGAGGACATACCAAGGTGGCCTAAACCGGTAACGGCCATTAGTATACATTGTGATAGTCAATCGGCAATTGGCAGAGCTCATAGCATAATGTATAATGGAAAGTCCAGACATATCCGCCGTCGACATAATTCGATACGACAACTACTCTCAACAGGAGTTATCTCAATTGACTATGTGAAGTCAAAGGATAACATCGCGGATCCGGTTACGAAAGGCTTAAGCAGAGAGTTAGTTAGTAAGTCGTCTAAAGGAATGGGACTAAAGCCCTTGAAGGAATGACTTTCTATGAAGGAAAACCTAACCCAGTTGACTGGAGGTCCCAAGATCTGGGTTCAATAGGACAACCTAATCTTAGAAATATGGGGGAAGTCACGTTAATGTGGGGGAGTTACTTATATATTGTAACTTCCTAGTAACTTCCTATAACAAATGTGACTTCTTGAGAGGTTAAACATATGGCTTTTTATGATTCAGGATGAAATCATAAAGCATAATGGTTCAAGATGAAATCACAAACATGTGTTTTTAATGATTCAAGATGAAATCACCTATGTGAGAGAGAAGTGGGGTCGCTTCGAAAGGAATTGTGGGGGGCGCAATTCCTAAGAGCTCTTGCAGAACCAGGCTAGTATTCATGACCATAACGAATACGACTATGAGGACTTGACAAGGTCAGGGAGAGTCTTGTGTGAGTGTGTATTGTCGTCTACGTAAACAGATGTTGAGTTCAAGGACATCGCGTCTACTCAGATCTAGGAGACTAAGTGCATCTCACAAGGGAAGGTTCAAAGGGTCACACCTACCTATCCTATGCAAGACTTAACCACAGAAATTTTGCGGAAACTTTCGTGTGTTTTTGACCGATCTCCATTCATGTGGGGGATTGTTGGAAAAATAAGTTTTGCAAAGTGGTTTTTGCAAACTTTGGACATAATTTAATGTATGTATATGTTACATATATTTATGTTTCTTGAGGGCGTTTTGTTCTCCTCCAAGAGAGCTTAGTAACGAGCTAAAGTATGTCCAAAATAGAGTTGAAATGAATGAGATATCGTGTCTCAAAGTGAGGCACGTGAAACACAAAAATGGAAAAGTCCCACATGGCCCAAAACAAGAAGTGAATGCTTGTTTATAAGGAATAGTTGGTATTTGCTTCCAAATTCATTTAGGTGAGCTATGCTCCCACTCCTACATGCGCGTGCGCAGGGGGGTGCAGATTGTGGGATTTTTGGGCCAAAATGAGTTCGAAGCTACTGAACTCATGCGAGCCCGTGCGACCTGCGGACACGAATGCAGCTCCGAAACCTCGCCTACGTGCGCAAATTTTTGCTGCTAGTTCGGGTCGGCTTTTTCCAGATTTTCTGTAAATCTATTTTAGGAATAGATTTAACTTTTTGACAAAGTTATACAGAATATTTTGTGCTAAATAAAAGATATACAAATCGTGTTTATTAATAACAGATTTGTTAAAGTTTGGTAAATATTTAATCTTGGAGAACAAGATAGGGTTTTAGTATAAATATTGGCCAAGTCTCATTCGTTGGTGGACACAGAAAAACGCAACTCTTGTAGTTGATTTCCGGCATTCTTTTCGATCAGAAGCACACAGGTTTTCGTGATCTTTCAGACAAGTAAGTCAAGTCCGGCTGTGCAACAGCTTTGTACGTTGTACCCTGGGAAACAGACGGCGAATCTGTTTTAAGGGAATCGTGTATAACACGAGCCTCGTGCTTTTACTGCTTTCATTTAATTTTATGTTATATAGTGTCTGTCTTCTGCTTCTACTCCATTCTGTCTGTATTTTATTTTATGTTATTTACATTCTGTTAATTTTATTATTTATTGTAATCTGATTTATTAATAAAAGAGTATACCGTTTCCTACATGAAGGCAATCATTTTACACCGTATATCATTATTACAATATTCAACATGGTATCACAGCACCGGGTTTATCGATTCTCTAAACCTTAAGCCTTAACTCTTCCGCCACCGCCTCCGGCCGCCGGCTACACGTCGGAGGTTCGGAGGGCTCCCTTTAAACCTTAAACTGCTAAACCCCACCTATGTTTTGATATTTATTTGTGAGGTGGATCTTTATGTTTTTCTAGGAAAAAAACATGCCCCGTTTATTTGGAAGGTTCCACTACTACAAAAATTGGCATAGAGCCCAGTTGAAAAGGCTAATAGAGCCCGGTTTTAGTGTTCTTTGGGGGTTGAAGTTTTATAACCAACTTTCATTTTCACATTTTTTTTTCTCAATATTTTTTTTCTTCTTTATTTTGATGTTAGTGCATGAGTTTCAGTTTTTATTTCCTTTATTTTTGTGTAGGGGATACTTTGGGTTATCCCGCTTGGTCAGGATACTTTGGTTTATCCTATTTGCTAAGGATACTTTGGTTTATCCTGTTTGGTAAGGGATACTTTGGTTTATCCCATTTGGTCTGTATACTTTGGTTTATCCTGTTTGGTACGGATACTTTGGTTTATCCGGTTTGTTGCGTGTTTATGTCTGTTGCTGTTTGAAGATTTGCTTCCGCTTGCTGTTGAATGTCTTCTGCATCAATTATTTATTAGTTTTACTTTATTGTTTATTATCTTTTAATCTCCGGTACGAGCTTTCGCGATTTCGCCGCTCTGACTGTGAGGGAGTGTTAGACCGTATATTAGCCACATCCTTGTAGGCATTCTTATCTTGATTAGTTGTCAATTAATGGGTAATTATCTATTTACCCAAAATAACTATTGTAATACTACTATATGTATCATTCTCTATTGTATGGAATGAAGGCAATCATTTTACACCGTATATCATTATTACAATATTCAACAAAATTAGGTTCTCCTTTAAGCTAAATTTTGGAGTCATTGTGTATAGCGGATAAAATATACGTCCTTATAATCACCTAAGTGGATTTCACCAAGTGTAATTTAAATCCGAAAAAACAATATAATCCAGTAAGGTGTTGACATGACCAGTTTTTATAAATCTTGGTTGGTATAAACAATGTAAAAAAATGATATTTTTGACAAAAAGTTAGTAAATGCTAAATGTATATATAAAAATGTAACAGAAGAGCCAAACTTGGAAACCATATAAAATTGGTGTACACGCATTATACATTTTTTTCTCTTTTTTTTTTCGTTTTTGTTTTTTTTTTTGTTTTGTTTTTTTTTTTTTTTTAATTTATGGAGAAATTTATAAAATCGTAAGATGAATCCAACAAACTAGAACACCATACCCTCTTCCATATATTATTAACAACATAAAATAACAAGCACGTTGATTATGAATCAAGACCTCTCGAATGAAATAAATCCCCAACAAGACAACTAATAGTGGTTCTATACTGTCGAAGGTTAAGGAGTTATTACATACGAGACCATGAGAGGAGAAGATAAATACATTGTAATAAAGATGAAGAACCATATTTTTGTGTTTGTAACTTTGTATGTGTGCATGTGAGATGCTTATACAGAGAAGGACATGTGGGACAAAAAAAAAAAATTATACACCTTTTTACATATGGTGGTCACATACTATTTTGGTTCACAAATTTTAAGCAGAATCAATCAATAACCTTGATTGATATATATATATATATATATATATATATATATATATATATATATATATATATATATATATATATATATATATATATACTAGGCGAGTACCCGTGCATAGCAACGGAATTTGTAGCGGCAAATAATTAACGATTTGTGATATTGTGGTGAGTGTTTTGTGTAGCGTTTAAAATAGAACGTGAGCCGATCAGAATGTACCCGCGCCTATTGGCAGCGGTGTATAGTTTTCGACCACGCCTAGTGGCACTGGTGTATAGTTCCGACCAAGGCTGTCAAACTCGCGAGTTTACACGTAAGATCGTACGATCTTACGTGCACACCACTCAAAATCGTGTAGGATCGTGGTAGGATCGCATCTGAGGTAGGATCGTAAGTAGGATCGTAGGATCGCACGTAAGATCGTAAGATCGACACGCGATCCGAGTTCACTTTTTTTTTTTTTTTTTTTTTTTTTTTTTTTTTTTTAATCTTTTAAGTCCATCCCATTTGCTTAGGCAAAAAAATAAAATAAATGCGTGTTTTACTAATGTCTAATGAGTAAACCACTATTGTTTCATTTTCTAAATAGATTATAGTTTATACATAGTTTTCTACTTTTCTGAATAGATTATAGTCTAAAAAGTGTTCAATAGTTTAATTTACTTTACTTCACTGTGATTAAACTAATCAAAGGGTATGTTTTGAAATGCCACTTATGAAACGTTTGTTTTTTTTGAAATCATGTTGATGACTCGTATGTTTTGAGACATTTAAGACTTATGTAATGTAATATTATTGCACTAAATCGTTAATGTAACGATTGAAACTTGACTTTTTTGTATCTTACTATTACTTTAGTGTTTGAAATTTAAATTTTGTCATTTTTAAGAGGATATTATATGAACTTATCTTTAACGTTGAGTAAAAATGTAAAACAATTTGACTTGTATATCATTTGTTCATAAAATATGACAAATTGGTAGGATCGTAGGATCGCGATCCGATCTTACGATCTCGATCTTGCAAAGACAAAAACGATCCTGCGTGGGATCGCGATCTTGACAGCCTTGGTTCCGACAATATTTGAATGAGTTGATATTTGTGTGCGTGTTCTTTTCCTATGTGCAGTTTAGAGGTAATAGCAAGGTACTTGTGCACAATTATGGCCAAGGTTATAAATAATGTTCGTCTTAGAGGCTATGGCGAAGCGATAGCGTTTTTTAAGACGTGACTTAAAATGACACAAATAAAAATATTTATATATTATATCATATATCATATATCATATATCGAGTTTATAAAAAGTATTATACATAATGATTTAAGTCAAGAAACTATCCTGTATGTCATCTTCTTCAATACTTTAAAAAAAAATAATAAAAAAAAAAAAACTTTTTTTTATCGGAGTGAAATTTAAAAAAAAAAAAATGTGTCACGCCTCGCGCCTTTTTACGCCTCATCTCACGCAACGCCTATAGCCGACGCCTTGGTCTATTGCGTAACGTGCAGGTCACGCCTCGAGCCTTAGCGCCTTTTAGAACCCTGGTTATGGCGCCAAACAGTTTTCATGTCCGTTCAAGCGCTTACGGTAGCGACGGTTCAAGCGTGTTTCGTTGTCGTAACATTACATGGTGACAATTCAACTGAATTCTGTAGTGAACCAAGGCATTCGCTGGAACAATCGAGCAAAATCATTTTTGTAACATCATTTTGAGTGGCAAGGTTTTCCGTATGGGAGTGAGGGGCATTTAGCTGTTGCGATAAAAAATAACAAAAGTTCGAGTGAAAATATTATTTGCGTTAGAATAAAATAAATATCATTTTTGTAACATCATCTTGTCATACATGTGAAAGGTTCGAATTCAAATCTATACTATAATTATTATGTTTCAATAAAAATAAAAATCAGTCGCCTATTTTAAACTAAAATCTAAAAACTACATTTAAAACAAAATTATTTGAAGTGCTATGTGTTTTTTAGTGTAATGATTTAAAATGTAATGTGTGAACAATCTAGTTAAAAGTACTTGATATACTAATTTTTTTCCCCATCAGTTTAATTATAATTTATAGATTAGTGTGCAAATGTTTTGAGATTTTAAAATTGTTGAAGTATGTCTTAAAGTGTCAAAGGTGATCATATCTTTTCATCCTTGAGATTAACCTCTTATATAACCTTGTCAATTAAACTCATCGAGCTTTGTAAAAGAGAAATGGAAGGTCCAAATATTATATTTGGTTGTCTTTTGAAGGTTTCAAAACATTCTCAAATTTTCAAATTTAAAAAATTTAAAGTTTTTAGACCTACTAAATTCAAAACTTTTGTTTTTAAAATTCAAAAAATTTCAAATGTTTAAACTTCAAAAGTTTTAAGATTTACAATTTACTTCAAGTTATACAATTTATCAATCTACTCCACAAGACACATTAGCACATTACCAATAACTTCAACAACATACACAACTAACTTAAAAAAAGAAATACAATCTACCAACCAACTTTACATCAACACAATTTACAATTTACAATTTACTTCAAGTTATCACATGTAACTTTTAAATAACAAATTCACAAAAACTTCTGACGACATCGGATTCCAACAATGACAACAAGACTGAAAGAAAAAGTCATATTTTTTGAAAACCCAAGATATCATATTTATGGAAAACTCATATTTAGAAAATCAAAAAAATCATATTAAAAAAAAAATCAGATTCCTAAAATAATACTCAAGAAAAAAAATTCCAAATTATTAGTAACAAAACAGATTTATAAAAATTTCCAGATTTGTGAAAGAAAACAACTCAAATTTATTAAAAAAAATATCAAACTTATAAATAAAAGCTAAAAATATTAGATTCGCTTCAGAAAATAAAATAAAAAGTCAAATTGATAAAAAGTCGAAAAAATTCAGATTGTCAAAAAAAAAATCAATAAAACCAAAATCTACACAATAAATTCTATAACAAAATTTACACTATAAACTTTCTAACAAATTTACAAAATAAACTTTATTACAAACTCCAGCGAAAGCAACAAATTCAGGCACGGCAGTAGTTTTTCCGGCGAGGCAGCAAATTTTCCAGCGCGTCAGTAAATTTTCCGGCCTGCTGATCTAAAAACACATAGATCTATAAATAACGAAAAAATATTAATGAAAAATATAAACGAAAAAATTAACTAAAAATATTAACAAAAAAATATTAACGCAAATAAAATATTTTCCGGTGAGAAATATTAACGAAAAATAAATATTTTCCGGCAGAAACTATTAACGAAAAAAATACCAAAACGAAATACACCAAATACGAAAAATACCTCATTTTTTTTCCGGTGGCGGTAACTTTTTCCGGTGACCAATATATCTACAAAAAAATACAAAAAACGTTAGATCTATAAAAGAAACAATAGATCTACAAACAAAATATATAGATCTAGAAAAAATATGTATGGATCTATAAAAAAACAATAGATCTACAAACAAAATATATAGTTTTATAAAAAAAACAATAGATCGAGAGGTGGTGGTGTTGTGGGGTTGCGATAGGTTTTGTGGTGGTGGTGAGGTGCGGCGGATCAACAGATTCGAGAGGTGGTGGTGAAGTGCGGCGGCAGTTGGGGTGTTGTGGTTGGTGTGTGTGTTGTTTTTGTTTTTTATTTGTTGTGTATTGTTGGGTTTTGACCAAGTGACACTGCTGCTAATTAACTCTGCTGCTGAGTAATACTGCTGCTACAATGAAACTGCTGCTAGTGTTAATGACTCTGCTGCTGAAGACTATCTGCTGCTTGGTGAAATTACTGCTGAATAGATTAACATTGTATACGATAGGATAATTATGGAATAGATTCTTTGTATAGTTTATCTATTTAGATTATTCTTATCTTGTAGAGAAAGGTATTGTAAACCTAGTAGAACTCCTTGGCCTATAAAAGGAGGATCCTAGGGTTAGAGTATGTATGAATTATTATTCACTTCAAGGTTGTAAAACCCTAGCATTATCGAGTGCTCGTATTAATAATATTGAAGTGTTGAAAGAGAATTCTAAATCTTCTTAAGTTAAGCTTTTATATTCCGCGTTTAAGCTTAAGTATTTGTTTAAGTTAACTTCTATATAAGATCGTATTAGCTCAACTGGGATCAACAAGTGGTATCAGAGCTTGTGATCTAGAAGTTATAATCAAGAAGATTTTGTTACTTTAAAGTTTGCTGTTCCAAATCGTTTGCATAAGATGGGTGATGAAACTCATATGGTGACTGCTTCAAGGGTTCCCATGCTCAATCCTTCTGAGTATGAGCTGTGGAAGAGGAGGATCAGACAATACATTCGCATGATCGACTTCAACATGTGGAATGTAATTGTTAATGGTGATTCTGAACCAGAGAAGAGTGCTGATGGCAAGGAGATTCCAATTAAGTCTGCTGAAGCTAATGCAGCAAGGAAGCTGGAAATCAAAGCTCATAGTATTCTCTTAATGGGAATACCTAATGAATTTCAAATGGACTTTGATGATTGTGAAACAGGAAAAGAATTAATGGATGCAGTGGAATTCAGGTTTGGAGGGAATGATGCTACTAAGAAGTCCAGAAAGAATATGTTGAAGCATCAGTTTGAAAACTTTACTTCTGAACCTGGAGAAAAGATTATTGGCACATACAACAGGCTAAATCAACTGGTTAGTCATCTAAAGCTTGTTGGGTATGTTGTTCCACAGGAAGATGTGAATCTTAAGTTTCTAAGAAGTCTTGCACCTGAATGGAGTATGCATACAGTGGTGTGGAGGAATAAGCCTGACTTTGAATCAATGAAGTTGGAGAGCCTCTACAACAATTTAAGGGTGTATGAGTCTGAATTAGCTACTTCTTCTACTTCATCTTCTAGTACACAAAACCTTGCTTTTGTGTCTTCAAAATCAAAAGAGACACAAGATACTCACTCTGCTGCTTATGGAGTATCTACTGCTGATGGATCTGGATCTGCTGCTAGTTCAAATGACAAGGTTTCTACCAGTGATGTTGCTTTATGTGCATTCTTGGCTGAGCTTACTACAACCATAAGATCACATGTCATAAATCAAGATTTGGATCATATTGATCCAGATGACCTTGAAGAAATTGATCTCAAATGGCAAATGGCAATGTTGACTTTAAGAGCAAGAAAGTTCTGGAAAAAGACTGGAAGAGAAGTCAAATACAAGGCTAAGGAGAGTCCAGGGTTTGACAAGTCTAAGATTGAATGCTACAATTGCAACAGGAAGGGACACTTTGCTAGAGAGTGTAGAACTCCAAAGAAGAATGCTGAAGTTCCTAAGAAGACTGAAGAATCAAAGTCTGCAATGGTAGCTTGTGATGGGCTGGGAGAATATGACTGGAGTGATATGGCTGAAGAAGAACCAAATTTCTCTTTGGTTGCTGCTGTTCAACCCAAAGTGAATAACTTTGCACTTATGGCATATGGTTCATCATCAGGCTCTGACTCTGAGGTATCTAATGATTCTGAATCATCTGGATGTTCTTTTAAATCTTGTTCTGACACTATAGAAGTTCTTAAGGCTAGGAATGAGAGTTTAAATAGAGAAGTTGAACGTCTAAAACTTGATAACTTAGGTTATAAAGTAGGTATTCAGAATGTTGAGAGAAGGTTAGAATATCTCAAAGAGTGTGAAAAAGAATATGTAGAACAACTTAATCTCAGAGATATAGAAATTTTTAAGAAAAATAGTGAAGTAGAAGTTCTTAAAAATAAGTTAGAAGAAGCTGAAAAAGAAAAAGAAGCTGCTCTTGCTGAAAAAGAAAAACATGTAGTAAGAGTAAAGAAACAACAATTTGCTTCTGATATGGTAAATAAGTCTATAGAGAGCACCTTGATGAGAAAAGGCAGTGGAATTGGATATAATGAAGTGGCTCCTCCAGCCAAAAGTGCTTTTGCTCCACCAGGCAAAGAGCTATCTTTCATTAGTGAGCTAGAAATTGAAAAACCTGTAGGTGAAAGTAGCACAAGTACTATAGAAAAACCTAAGGTTGAGTCTAGAAAGTTTCCTGAGGCTCCAATCATTGAAGAATGGTATTCTGATAGTGAAAGTGAAGAAGAACAGGTTCAACCAAAACAAACAGTTAAAAAGGAAGAGATTCCTACTCAGGTTAAACCTAAGGTAGAACAGATTAAGTTTGTCAAGCCTGTGTTAGGGAATAAACTTGCTAGGAGAATGGTTGAGTACAATGAGGTGTCTAGAGAACAATTGAGATGTCTTGATAATAAGCCTAGAGGGAACCAAAGAAATTTCAACAACCTAGTTTCACAGAGATTAGGTGACCAGTTTGAATTACAAAAGAAGGCTTGTTATAAGTGTGGTAGTTTTGATCACTTGATTGGTAGATGTCCTCAGAACCAAAAACCTGTTTGGAATCAATACACAAGGGTGAATCACAAATATGTTACAAAACAAACTCATCCTCATCCTAATAGAAACATGATTCCTAGAGCTGTTTTGTTGAGATCTGGTGCTACTAGATCAATCTATGCTGCTAAACCAAAAGGTGTTTTCAAATCAACAACTAGTTCTTCTAATGGCTCTACTGCTAGTAAGCATTCTGCTGCTAGTATGTACTCTACTGCTAGCAAGCAACCTGCTGCCAGTACAAAACTTTCTACTTCTGAGCCAAAACATCTTCCAAATACAGTTGTTGGTAATCACTTTTATGCTGTTAAGGCCTCAGCTTGCTGGACTTGGAAACCAAAAACAAATGTTTCAAATACTGTTTCCAAGAATAGCAGTGCATCAAGTGATTTAAAGAAATTTGATTATACTGATGCACAGGGCAGATCCAAGTCAGTAATGGCTTGGGTCATCAAGAGAAACTGATTTCTCTATTTTTCATGTGCAGGTCAATCTACTGGATGAGCTTAAAGATATGGTTATTGTTGACAGTGGATGTTCTGGACACATGACTGGTGATGAGTCTCAACTTGAAGATCTTGAGGCTTTTGATGGTGGTTATGTAGCTTTTGGGAATGATCCAAAAGGTGGAAAGATTGTTGGAATTGGAACATTAAGAACTGGAAATTTGGACTTTGAGAGAGTGCTTCTTGTGAAAGGACTTAAGTTTAACCTTTTTAGTGTTTCCCAGATGTGTGACAAAAAGAATTTTGTTCTTTTTACAGACACTGAATGTATGATTCTTTCTCCTGACTTTCAATTACCAGATGATAAATCTGTGTTACTGAAGGTCCCTAGAAAGGAAAATATATACAGTGACCATATTAAGAATATTATTCCTAAGAGGGCTTTGACTTGTCTAATTGCAAAGGCCACTATTGATGAGTCCAAATTATGGCATAGAAGACTGGGGCATCTGAACTACAAGACTATGAACAAGTTGGTGAAAGGAAATCTTGTGAGAGGCATGCCTACAAAGATTTTTGAGAATTGTGAAACTTGTGTTGCATGTCAAAAGGGTAAACAACACAGAGTTTCTTTCAAGTCCAAGATTGTGAACACAAATACTGTGCCACTACACTTGCTACACATGGATTTATTTGGGCATGTATTTGTAAAAAGTCTGAACAAGAAGTCATATTGTTTGGTTGTCACTGATGACTTTAGCAGGTTTACTTGGGTATTCTTCCTTGCAACCAAAGATGATACCCCAGGAGTACTCAAAGCTTTCATTACAAGAGTTGAAAACCTGCACAATCACAAGGTAAAGATTATCAGATGTGACAATGGTACTGAGTTCAAGAACAGTGAGATGAACCAATTTTGTGTGGGAAAAGGAATACTAAGACAATACAGTGTAGCAAGAACTCCACAACAAAATGGTGTTGCAGAAAGAAGAAACAGGACACTTATTGAGGCTGCAAGGACAATGCTATCTGATTCAAAACTACCTGTACCTTTTTGGGCTGAAGCTGTGAACACTGCATGTTTTGTGCAAAACAGAAGTAAGGTAGTCAAGCCTCATAACAAAACTCCATATGAGCTATTTCATGGAAAGAAGCCAATGATTGATTTTCTCAAACCATTTGGATGTCCTGTTACTATCTTAAACACAAAGGATCAGCTAGGCAAATTTGATGAAAAAGCTGATGAAGGAAATTTAGTTGGTTATTCTGTTAATAGTAAAGCCTTCAGGGTATATAATAAAAGAACCAAACATGTGGAGGAGAATTTGCATATCAAGTTTAGTGAAAACACATATAATTCTGCAGGGAAGGGACCAGAATGGTTATTTGATGTTGATATTCTTGCTAAAACAATGAACTATGTTCCTGTTATTGCTAGTGTTGATAAACCACAGGAAGAGTTTGTTGTAATTGAGAAATTGAAGATTGGTCCAACCTTTGTACCTCTTCAGAAGGAACAAAGTTCTTCAGATGATGTTGCTTCTCATGAAAAATCAAAGGAAACTGAAGAAGGTATTGTTATACCTAATGAAGCAGAAAAAGAAACTCCTGAAGTTCCCAAGGTAGTTGTTGATGTCTCTCCTAAACAGCCAGAAGACTCTACTGCTGAGCCTAAAGACTCTACTGCTGACTCAGACGACTCTACTGCTAGGCCAAAAGATACAACTACTGCTTCACCACATTCTGCTTCTAAGCCTACTAACTCTACTGCTACTTCTTTGTCTCCTCATTTGGACACTCAGGGTAGATCCATTGATGATACTATCTATCCAGATGATCCAAACATGCCTGATCTTGAGAATATCTATTATGATACTGATAATGATGCACTTGATGGTAAGTTATTTGGAGCTGATGCTGATTATACTAATTTGGAACTCAATATTCCTGTTAGTCCTACACCTACCACAAGAATACACAAGGATCATCCAAAAGATCAAATTTTAAGTGATCCACACTCATCCATTCAAACTAGGCAGATGACTAAAGCCTTGAAAGATCCTCAACATCAAAGTTTCTTTGCCAGATCTCTGCATCAAAGAAATAGTCATAAAGATCTTCAAAATTGTCTGTTTGCATGTTTTCTTTCTCAAATTGAACCCAAAAACACTTACAAAGCCTTACAAGAAGCAAGTTGGGTAGAAGCAATGCAAGATGAGCTTTTACAATTCAAGCTGCAAGAAGTATGGACTTTGGTTGAACTGCCAAATGGTAAAAGAGTGATTGGCACAAAATGGGTTTTTAGATGCAAAAGAGATGAGAGAGGAATTGTCATAAGAAATAAGGCCAGGTTAGTAGCACAGGGATACACACAACAAGAAGGGCTTGATTATGATGAAGTATTTGCACCAGTGGCAAGAATAGAGGCTATTAGATTGTTTTTGGCTTATGCTTCATACAAAGACTTTGTAGTGTATCAAATGGATGTGAAAAGTGCTTTTCTGTATGGAACCATTACTGAGGAAGTCTATGTGGCTCAACCACCAGGCTTTGAAGACCCTGATCATCCTGACAAAGTCTACAAGGTCAATAAAGCAATGTATGGTCTACATCAAGCTCCTAGAGCTTGGTATGACACCTTGTCAACCTACTTGCTAGAGTCTGGATTCAGTAGGGGTAAGATTGATAAAACTTTGTTTCTCAAAAGACAAAAAGATGATATTCTGCTGGTTCAAATTTATGTTGATGACATCATCTTTGGGTCTACAAACAAAGATATGTGTGTTAGTTTTGAGAAGCTTATGAATGATAAGTTTGCTATGAGTTCCATGGGTGAACTCAACTTCTTCTTAGGTCTGCAAGTTACCCAGAAAGACAATGGCATTTTTATAAGTCAAGATAAGTATGTCAATGATATTTTGAAGAAGTTTGGATTTGAAGATGCTAAGCCTGCCAAGACTACCATGGAAAAGGATAAACCATTGCTGAAGGATGAACATGGAAAGGAAGTGGATATACACTTGTACAGGTCTATGATTGGATCATTGATGTATCTTACTGCATCAAGGCCTGATATTATGTTTGCAGTGTGTGCCTGTGCAAGATTTCAAGTGTGTCCCAAGGAATCACATCTCAATGCAGTGAAAAGAATTTTTAGATATCTAAGGCATCAACCAAAATTGGGTCTTTGGTATCCTAAGGATTCACCATTTGATTTGGTATCCTACTCAGATAGTGATTATGCTGGAGCTTCTTTGGATAGAAAGTCTACAACAGGGGGTTGTCAATTTCTTGGAAGCAGGTTGGTGTCATGGCAATGCAAGAAGCAAACAGTGGTGGCTAATTCAACAACAGAAGCTGAGTATGTGGCTGCTTCAAGTTGTTGTGGACAAGTCTTATGGATGCAGAATCAATTATTGGATTATGGGTACAATTTCATGAATACTAAAATCCATATTGATAACAACAGCACACTTTGCATAATTAAAAATCCAGTGTTTCATTCTAAAACAAAACATATTGAGATAAGGCATCATTTTATAAGGGATTGCTATGAAAAGAAGTTGATTCAAATTGTTAAAATTCATACTGATAACAATGTTGCTGATCTTCTCACTAAACATTTTGATGTGGGGAGGTTTCAATTTTTAGTTGCTAACATTGGTATGATTAATCTTTGAAAATCTTATCTCTTTGTTTTTGTTAAAGTTTGTAATGCATGTGCTGCTTGTTATTCTGCTGCTTGTTAATATGTATATGTTTGAGACATAATGTACTATGCTGCTCATTGATTTTCTAACTCTTCTGCTAGTACATATGTTGGTTGTTTGCTTTGTGGTGTTTGGTCTAACATTTTGCAGGCATATGAATGGTGATTTGCAAGAATTAACACAAGAAAAGTTCATTTCATTCATTCATTCCAGAAAGTACAAAGATCTTACATCACAAGACAAAACACAAAAACAGACAACCTAACCTAACACCTACATCTTCCTAGGGCATGGAAGCCCAAGCACAACCTCTCTATCCTTTGGGAGAGGAGGGTTTTGTCTTGATGGTCCAAGTGAAAGACCAGATGATGGTTGTGGTCTTGCTCTCAAAGATTGTGGCCTTGGTCTTGAAGACTGTGGTCTCTCAGGAGTGGCTGGTGGATTGGTTGGTGGTTCTTCTTCCTCTTCATCTGAGGATGTGAAGATGAAGGGAGATTGATGATGATGCACTGGAGGAGGTGGTTGCACAAACGTCCACCATTGGTCGTCTGATGATTCTGATGATGCTGGAACCTCAGGGGACATTGGTTGTTTACCTCTTGCGGTACTTGGAGTCTGATTGAGGTTGAGGAGATCCTTAAACACTGGAAGATCATGCTTCCTCTTGCGTGCTTGTTCTTTGGTTCTACAACCAAATCTTGGAGGACGAAAAGGTGGAACAAAGGGTTCCATTGGAGAATCATCTTCTGATGATGAATCAGAAGAGATATTGATTATTTCGGGTGTTGATTTCATTGTGTGGTGATTTGATTGTAAAGATGGATAGTATTGATTGTGTGTGAGGCGTTTTTGAAAGTGATTAGGGTTTGATTGCGTAATTTGGGGAAAAGATCTTGCCGGTTTTATAGGGATTACGGAGTAATATGAGCTTTAATTGTTATGATTTTGTTGACCAAGTTCAATAGTCAATTCTGCTGCTGGCTTCAGTTCACTCTGCTGCTAGTTCTATTATTCTGCTGCTAGTTGTGAATGATATGGTTCTGCTGCTACGATTGTAAGTAAGAGGGTGTTATGTGTAACTTTTACTCATCAGTTTAAAAACCTAATTGACCTTCATTATTGGTTTTCATATGTTCTAAATTGAAGTTATCACAAACCCTTACTCCCAATCATTCCAATACTCACAAATCCCCAATTCACCAAAACCTAATTCATGGAGATCTCACGTACCTGGGTTGAGCAACACAACTGTGTGGTTGTTTTGAATGAAGAGTTAATTCCTGAAGGATTCACAGACATGGTAAAGTTTTTGAATGCTACTTCTCTTAGGTATGCACTCACTGTGAACCCTACTATATATGTTTCCTACATCAAACAGTTTTGGGCTACTGCCAAACTCAAAACTATGAATGGGAAAAACATGTCAGTGCTTTTGTTGATGGGCAAAAGGTTCGTGTAACTGAATCATCAATAAGGGAATATCTTCTCTTAGATGATGAAACAGAGACCACTTGCCTTGCCAATGATGCTATTTTTGCTGGTTTGAAGGAATTGGGGTATGAGGGGAAACATACTAATTTAAAATTTCAAAAAGCTCTCCTCTGTCCTCAATACAAATTTTTGATACATCTATTCCTTCATTGTTTGAGTCCTAAAACATCTGGGTGGCATGAGTTCAGTACTACCATTGCTTCTGCAATGATATGTCTGTGCAAAGGTCAACCATTTAATTTTTCAAAAATGATTTTGGCTGGGTTTCTTAAAGGTGTTGAAGATGGTGCTTATTTGTTATATCCAAGATTTCTTCAAATCCTTATTGAAAAACAAATTTCTCAAACTAGAGCCCATCATGCTGAATATGAGGCTCCTAAATTGGCCTCAAGGACTTTTACCTTTTTGAATAAACATGGAAAAGGTTTTTCTGGTGCACATACAAATCTTACTTCTTTTATGGAACAAATTGTGCACAACAACCAGGGTGAAGGATCAGGAAATCCCACTGATTCCCATCACACACCCAATGTTACTACATCTGTTACACAACCTACAAAACAATATTCCCGTAGGAAAACCAAAAAGAACACTAATCTCCCTCAGGATAGTGTTAGTATGGCTGTACCAGATGAGGCTGTCCTAGGTGATGGAGAGGACATGTTGGCAAGGGCTGTCACTACTGCTTCTAGCTTAGCAGCAGAGCAGGATAGTGATAACATCATTAAGACCCAAACCAAGGCAACATCTACCCTAGCCAAATGGAAAACATAGGGGGCTCAGATGATCAAACTAGGTTTGATACTGAGTTTTTGTCCCACGATTCACCTCTCGGACCAGGTCACACAGGTCGAAGTGATGAGGACAGGCCAGTGACTCATGAATTGACGGATCCACTTGTACATGATGACAATGTCATTGATTCACCTCTCGGACCAGGTAATACAGGTCGAAGTGATGAGACTACAATGCAACTTATAAAAGAATTGACGGATACTTGTACTGCTTTGGGGTTGAAATGTGAGTCTTTGGAAGATAAGGTTCTTAATCTATCTGATGTTGTTGCTGGTCAAGCCAAGGTAATCATCAAATTGCGAAAACAGATTAAGAGCTTCAAGAAATCAAGATCTTCAACCTCATTGAAAAGATTGAAGAAAGTGGGGACTACTCAGGTTGTAAGTTCTTCTGAACCATCTACTCATTTGGAAGAGGATGCTTCCAAACAGGGGAGGAATGAAGAGGCAATGGGTTCAGGGGAGGAAAATGTTGAAAATGCTGATAAGGCTCTGGGTTGTAATGATGGATTGGGTTCAGGGGAGGCTCAAGTAATTGGTGACATGGATGTTGAAAGTCCTCAGGATGCTGGAGACTTTGTTGTTGCTGATAAATCAGGGAATGAGGTTGTTATGGAAGAGGAAATTGCTTCACAAGAAAAGGTGGTTGAACAACTCACAACTTTGGAGCCTGAGCAATTAATAAAGGCAACAGAGTTGATGGGTGAATCATTGATGAAGATGGGAGATAGTCTTGACTCTGCTGCTCAAGAATCTACTGCTAAGGAAATTACAAATTCTGCTGCTAGTGGATCTGTTGATGCACAAGACTCTGCTGCTGGGTCTGGTGACAATGCTGCTGCAGAGGCAATGGTTTTGCTATCTAAGAAGACTACTGCTGACTCCCATATATCAAAATTAGCAACTCAATCATTATCACAACCTATCACAACAACAAACACAACATCAGCTACAAGAAAACCTAAAAAGGAATTACAATTAGAGAACCTGCTGCTACTCAAAAGAAGACAATCACATCATCTTCTACAGATAAGGGTAAAGGCAAGCAAGTTGATGCTCATAGATGGATATATAAAGGGGTTGATTTTACTGATGTACCTTTTGATTCTTGGCCTAAGCCATTACAAGTTGAACATGATGAAGCTGCTGCTATTAAAGCACAAGAGGAAATTAACTTGGAAGATCAGCAGCTGGCTGAGAAAGAGGCTGAAGGTTTAAGAATGTATGATGAATGGGATGATGAAAAGATCAGAATTGCTGCTGATATTGAACTAAATAAGCTTATCAAGATTGAAGAAAATGAAGTTCCAAATTTTAATGTGCAATTTTGGTATAGTGAATTTGCTTCTAAGAAGAGAAAAGAGAATGCTGCTGCTAGAGGAAAGGTTAAAGTATTTAAAGGTCCAACAGTTAAACAGCAAAGGAAAGAATATGAAAGGTATCTAAAGAATATGGGTGGATGGACATTGGTGCAGTTGAAAGCTTACTCTGACAAAGAAGTTTTTGATTTGTATCAACAAACCAAGAGGAGAACAGATATTTTTTATAATATGGGATGTGCTGAGGACTTGGAGCAAATTGCTCAGATGAACAAGAAGTTGGTGCCTGAGAAGATAGCTGAAGCAGAGCAGATTCAAGAAGCTAATGTTGTTGAAAAGCTTGAAAGTGATGCAACAAAGATTATTTCTTCTGAGCAAGGTGATAAAAGAAAAGGTGTTGTTCAAAAATCAATTGCCAAGAAGAAGAGAAAGATTGGAGAAGGAAGTAGTTCAATGCCAGAAGGAGATATGTTTAAACATGATTTTGATCACATTCCTGCTGAGCATCTTAAAGAAAGATTGAAGGTGTATACTGTGGTTGGCAAAATGGAAGATCCTGAAGTTGTGGATGCTAAACCATTAGGAGTCAAATATCCAATTGTCAAAGTAACTACAGGATATGATACTAACATTGGAACATTTCATGATATCCAGAGATCTGATGGTAAGTCTCACAGATTTCTAAGATTTCAACAAATGTTACACTACTTTGATAGAGAGGATGTTGAAGACTTGTGGAAGTTATACAAGGCAAAGTTTGGAGCTAAGAAATTTGATGGTAAAAAGTATGAGATAGATCAAATTGATCATGTCTTAACTGCTTCTGATAATGTTTTGTGGAGAGCTCTTAAACTAATGTTTGAACCTTCAATGGATGACTCTGAGTGGACAGAGATAGCTGACTACAAGGTAAGAAGATGGAGACTTTTTCAAGATTCTGGAGTTCATATGTTAACTCTTGGGCCAATTACCTTGTATATGCTAGCTGAAAAGGATTATCCAGTGGTAAGATACTGGAATGTTGTTAATCAGATGGTTAATAGTGAAAGAACACTTAAGCTGCAGAAAGATTATGATTTTGATGATCAAGCATTCAATTTGCTGACAAAGTATAAGAGAATATTTGATCAACTGAATACTCAAGGGATGAAGTGTTTGGAAGCATCCTCCTAGTAATGTTTTGAGCTTTGAAGAAACTTGAATATTTAGAAATAAATATTAAGTTTAGGGGAGGATTGTTGGGTTTTGACCAAGTGACACTGCTGCTAATTAACTCTGCTGCTGAGTAATACTGCTGCTACAATGAAACTGCTGCTAGTGTTAATGACTCTGCTGCTGAAGACTATCTGCTGCTTGGTGAAATTACTGCTGAATAGATTAACATTGTATACGATAGGATAATTATGGAATAGATTCTTTGTATAGTTTATCTATTTAGATTATTCTTATCTTGTAGAGAAAGGTATTGTAAACCTAGTAGGACTCCTTGGCCTATAAAAGGAGGATCCTAGGGTTAGAGTATGTACGAATTATTATTCACTTCAAGGTTGTAAAACCCTAGCATTATCGAGTGCTCGTATTAATAATATTGAAGTGTTGAAAGAGAATTCTAAATCTTCTTAAGTTAAGCTTTTATATTCCGCGTTTAAGCTTAAGTATTTGTTTAAGTTAACTTCTATATAAGATCGTATTAGCTCAACTGGGATCAACATGTATTTTGAGAGATGAGAGTGTTGTGTGTGTGTTTTTTTGTGTATTGAGCGTGGCTGTTTATTTAATGTTCTATTTAATACGCATGTTCATACGCATGGTTGTCTAGTTAATATGCATGTATCTGCATTTAATACAAGTATGTAGTTAAGACGGATAAGATGGACAAGGGCAAAATTGGTATTAAGGCAAAATTCAGTTTTTCACTATTGACTCAAGTTGACCATTTTTGCTTTATAATTAGTTAAGATATATATATATATATATATATATATATATATATATATATATATATATATATATATATATATATATATAGGGCTTTATTTTCAGAACCCTGTTAAGTGCGGCAACTGCGATAAAACT